>CM053150.1:100090000-100742500 GCA_028571685.1 Heterohyrax brucei | reverse complement strand
ATATGCATAACATGCAATTGCAAACACTGTGGCTTGGGTGAAGCACATCTTGGTCTTCAAAGTGACGTCTTTGCTTTTCAACACTTTAAAGAGGTCTTTTGCAGTAGATTTGTCCAAGGAATGCATCTTTTGATTTCTTGACTGCCAGCCAGCCAAGCGCCATTGAGTCAGATCTGATGTGGTGTAGTGGGTTAAGTGCTACCTCTGCTAACCTCAAGGTAGGCAGTTCAAATCCACCAGGCGCTCCTTGAATACTCTGGGGGTCAGTTCTACTCTAGCCCCTAGGGTCGCCATGATTTCTTGACTGGAGATCATCAAATACTGACTACTAATCTCATCAGAAAAACAAACAGAAACAAAAACTTTGTCATAAGTTTATTACAACTCATAACAATCCTGTAGGACAGAATAGATTGGCCCCACAGGGTCTCCACTCTATAGGGCTGTTCTACTCCGACCTCTGGGGTTGCTATGAGCTGGATGCAACTTGATGGCAGTGGGTTTTTTATAGGGTTTCCAAGGCTGTAAACTTTACAGAAGCCAACTGTCACATCTTTCTCCAGAGGACCCAAAGTGGTTTCAAACTGTTGACCTTTCACTTAGCAACTGAACACTTAACCACTATACTATCAGGGTTTCTTACTATTCTTGCATTTTGTGTAAACTGAGAAAGCTACCTTAGGTAAATGTATAAACCTGAAAATTTCCAATCATGTATCTCACTCTGTGTGTGTTTATGTGTGTGTGTGTGAGAGTGCATGCAAGTGTTGGTATACATGTCTTTGTGTAAGTATGCACATACATGTGCATGTATGTATGGGGGAGACTGTCCCTTTGCAGCCTCTGGCACACCCGTTTATGCAATACTGCATATATAGTGGTAGTTCCACATTTATGCTAAAATAACTCTCACAATGAGTCTGTGAACCTGTGTTCTATCTTCAAACTCAATCAATTGCCTCTAATAATAGACATGATAGGCCCATTGCTCTACCTCATGGCCAGATCTGATCTGAGAAGTTCCAGTGAGCAAATACACAGATTCTGGACATATTCTCAGTTGGTGAGTAAATTTTAATATGGGCTTGGAATTGTTGCAACACCCACAAAGCCTTTTGCATTGAATCGTCGTGATGTGCACATGCCGAGAGAGTGTATGTACCCTGTACAAAGACAATTTCCAAGTTAGAATGATTATGTAGAAAAATGCTTTGGTAGATATAATTATGAATGGCCTCCTAAAGATGTCCCCATCCCAATTCCCCAAAGATGTGAACTTGTTACCTTACATGAATAAAGGGGCTTTGATGTGTGATTAAGTCAAGAACCTGATACAAGGAGATTGTCTGGGGTTATCTGGGTCGGCCTGATGTAATAGGATACTTATAAATGGTAGACAGGGGATCAGAACAGGGGGAAGATGTGATGGAAAAAGCCAAAGTCAGAGACAGAGCTTGCACTTATAACTTTGAAGGAGGATGAGGGAGTCACAAGACAAATAATTAACGTATTATTTTAGGCTGATACTTTTCTGACAATTTACTGTAGCAACATAAGAAACTACTACATCCATCAGCTGAGGGGCAAGGACTAGAAGGCAAGAGAGGACAGAAAATCTGGTAACATGGAACCCAAGGTTGCGAAGAGAGTGTTGACCTGTTGTGGAATTGTTGACCAATGTCATTGCACAATGTGTTTAAGAAACTGTTTAGTGAGAAAATAGCTTTTTCTGTAAACCTTCATCGAACGTACAAGTACAAAAAACATGAAAGTGTGACTCATATGACAGAACTGGCATTTCAGATCACTAGAAAAAGGTTGACTATGAGGTCTGACGATTAAGTCCATGAACTTATTTATTCTAAGTGTACATACCTCGTTGCTGAATATTGCTACAATCACCTTTGAAGTACTTGAGAAGTTATGCCCTGATGCCAGCACCTAGTCCACTCTTCAAAGCAATTTTGGAACTCTTTCTGGAATGGCCATTGCACACAGCGGCACAGTGGCAATGTGACCAACTTAATTGTACAGCTGCCTGTGAGGCAATTTTTAGTCAGTAAACAAATGGCTGTATTGGAACATCCTTCCTACTCAGCTGGTCTGGCTCCGGTGACTTTTTTCTTTACCTGAGGATAAAGGGAATATTGAAGGAAAGACATTTTGTTAACATTCAGGACATCAGGGGTAACATGACAAAAGCTCTGGTGGCCATTCCAGGAAGAGATCCAAAATTGCCTTGAAAGGTGGACTAGGCAGTAATATTGGTGCATAGCTCCCCATGGGGAGTGTTTTGAAGGTGACAGTAGTGATTGATATTCAGCAAGGAGGTATGTAGCACATTTCTAGGACGAGTTCTTGAACTTAATTGGTGGTCCTCATACGATGCTGAGATAATTAGCTATCCCCAGGGACAAATATGAGATTGAATTCTTATCTCGTGTGTATGTAAAGAAAAAAAGAAAATAATGCAGATGTCTATACTGACTTTTCATGTATACATTTTTAGCTTTTAGCAGCTCTCATTGATCATCTTCCTTCAACCAGAAGAAGGCACAGGATAACAAAAAGTAACATTGAGACAGAAAAAGAATGAAAAGCAGCAGGAAGGCTTAGCATTATAGAAGGTAGATAGAGGAAGTTAAAGATTATTAAGAATAGTTGTTATCTACAGATGATGCTATTTATCACCAGATCTGTTAAATGGTTTGCACAATTTCATGAAAATGATTTATGTCATACTTGAGTGAAAGCTCAGGGCTCCTCAATTTTGACAGCAATTGCCTCAGCCATATAGAGGCACAGTGGTGACAAACTCAGCTGTTAACCAAGAGGTTGGCAGTTTGAATTCACTGCTTGGAAACCCTATGGGGTAGTTCTTATAGTATCCTATAGGATACTATATATATATATATATATACTATATATATACATATATATATAGTATATATATATATATATATACACGATGCTGAGATAATTAGCTATCCCCAGGGACAAATATGAGATTGAATTCTTATCTCATGTGTATGTAAAGAAAAAAAGAAAATAATGCAGATGTCTATACTGACTTTTCATGTATACATTTTTAGCTTTTAGCAGCTCTCATTGATCATCTTCCTTCAACCAGAAGAAGGCACAGGATAACAAAAAGTAACATTGAGACAGAAAAATATATATATAGTATCCTATAGGATACTATATATATATATGTATATACTATATATATGTATATATATAGTATATACATATATATATAGTATCCTATAGGATACTATAAGAACTACCCCATAGGGTAGTTATATATAGTATATATAGTATATAGTATATATAGTATATATAGTATCCTATAGTATCCTATAATGTTACTATGAGTCAGAAATGGTGGCAAAGTTTTGTTTTTTTGTTTTTTTCAAATTATCCAGTTACCTTTGAGTAGATCCTGGCTGATGATGCCTCTTGTACATCAGAGCAGAGCTGTGCACCATAGGGTTTTCAGTGACTGATTTTTCAGAAGCCAGTTGCCAGACCTTTCTTCTGAGGTGTCTTTAGATGATTTGGACTATGAACCCTTCAGTTAACAGCCCAGTATATTAATCATTTGTACCATACAGGGATTCCATAGCAACACTTAAGAAAACAAACTAAACCCACTGAAAGGACTCTGACTTATGGCAACTCCATATGTTACAGAGAACTGTGCCACAGGTTTCTCTTGGCTGTCATCAGGTCACCAAGGTCACCAGGCCGTTTTTTCCAAGGTGCCACTGGGTGGATTCAAACTGCCAGCAGCACAATTCAGGGGCTCCTTTAATAACACTACTCAAAACCAAACCTGTTTGTTGTTGAGATGATTTGACTCACCCTAGCTAATACTTGTTGACTGTTTACTGTTGCATGTAAGAACAAGAGGTTTAGTAACTTGCCTAAGGTTGCACAGCTGAACTGACTCATGCTCCATAGGAAGTAATTTTTGATAGGATTATTGAAAGTGAAAATCTGTGATAATTTTTTTTTTTTTTTTTTTTTGGATAACAACACCCCTATCTACTAACAAATGCCATGCTCATTTTTATACTAGAAATTCACACTAAGAATTAGTAAAAGGGAATCATGACTTTCTCTCAGGAGCAATGTTAAATCTCTCTGAATCCAAAGCATAATTTTGGAATTCTGAAACAAATACTTTCCTGCATCCTGAAAGCTTGCATTATACCTTGCTTCAGATTTGAAAGTAAATAGAGGAAGATATTATAGCTGCTTTTGTCCTCATCTCATATAGGTAGGAGTCAGTGGCCCTTTAAGTTGTGCTTTATTATGCATGAGATGTAGGCAGAAAATACTTATAGCAAATAGCCAATTTACTGTGCTCAATTTTTAATAGAGATGAAAGGTAAATAATCCATACAAGCAGTGATCTTTCATCAATAACTACATTAAGAATTAGATATGTGGCATAATTCTAGTATGGATACAAGTCTCCTTATTACCAGGTTCACAATTCAATTACCTGAGGAGCCTCAAGTCCCAGTGATTATTCGTTGGATTCTTGGGATGCGCTTAGTACACAACTATTCATTAATCCCTTGAGTGCCTCGGGGCATCCAGCCTGATTTCAGCAAAGCAACAATTTCCTAGCTCAAGAGTTTAGCCAAAGGGAAGATTCTTGGGTTGGGAAGTTTTTCCCCCAAAACAGCTTGCAGTATATCACTTTGGATTCGGATGTAAATGCCCACTCTTTTACCTTTGACCCCTTTTATGCTCTTTTCCTGCAGAAACATTTCCCTGCAGTTACTGTCTCTTCTTACACTATAGCCATGTTTCTGGAACTGAAGGGAGCTATACATTCTGAATCAACAATCAGAGCATACATTTCAACAAATGGTTGACGCAGGTTGAGGCAATAGTACAAACATTAAAATCTGTACTTACGTTGAAAACTGACTTCCTGTTCAACCTCAACAAGACCAGAAAGAAACTCCTGTGGCCCTTCTTTATCGTCTATACCATGATGACCACTCACCTCCCTCTTTCTGCTTCCTGTCTTGGTTGGTATCATATTCATCTCCTAGATCAGAAGTCCCCTGTCCTGCCTACAATTATATAGTCATCCAGGAGCTTTTTAAACATAATGTGTACTAGGCCTCATCCCATATCTATTTAATAACTCTGGGACGAGGAGAGCCCAGGCTGGATATATATTTTCAAAGGTTTGTTAGTTAACTCTAGTGTGCAATTAAGTTTGAGGGCCACAGTCCTAGACCAAGCCAGATATCCATAATTCAGCCTAGATTCGTCCTTTTTTCTGATGTCCCACATACAACTGACCCACTGAAGTGGGCAAAGTTTTGTTCTGTTCTTTTTATATGATTAAGTGAAACTATACAAACCAAATCAATTTTGCATACTCACTTTTCTGCACTCCTTCTGCTCTCCTTGCCAGGTGACAGCACATTCCTCCTTTTCATTCTATACTTGCATCCTCCGAACAATCTCCTGTCCCCTCCTCTCCACTCTCTTCTCTCGCATCTAGAAAGAGACCAGTAAAACAGCCTCCTATAAATGCATAGAACAATAAGATCAACAAACCATATAGTTACATTGTGTTCCCAAATCCAGTCCATTTTATCTGAACAGTTGAACTCAGCAGTGTTTTCTGGGAAGGAGCAGCAGGTCTAGGGGCTATGCTCCCAGGGGATCCCCCAGGCCATCAGACCATCAGTTGCAGTCTTTTGGTAGAGCTCTTGAGCTGCACCACTCTTTCTTGAGTTGCCACAGGGACTCAACATTGTGTGTCCTATCATGGCTGTCTTTGGTGGTCACCAGGCACCATCTGGTTCTTTCGTCACATATTGATACAGTCTCCCATTCATATGGGTCCTTCCATCTCCTGGGCTCTTTTTACCCCATGTTTTTGTTGTTCTTGGTGCTCATCTGTTCTGGATGAGTTGGGACCAGTTGATGTACTTCAGATGGCAGCTTGCTAGCTTTTAAGACCCCAGAGGTCACTTACCAATGTGGGATGCAGAAGACTGTCTTAGCAAGAGGCTAGTTATGCCAACTGGCCTCAATGTCCCCCAGGATCATGGTCTCCAGGTCCCATCACTGTTACTTTATCTTTGCAGTATTTGATTGAGATTAGCATTTTCATTATATGATGAAGTTCAGTTAATTGGCTTTCTACTGTGTACTGTCGCTGCTTTCACCTAAGAAAATTTCTATCAACTATCTAATTTATGACCAACCCTCTCATTCTCTCCCTTCCCTTGCGGCTGTCAGTCTTTTTTTCTGTACATGAGTCTATCATTAAATCCTTATAGTAGGAGACTCATAGAATATTTGTCCTTTTGCCACTGCCTGATTTCACTCAGCATAATGTTTTCCAGTTGAAACCGGGTATGAGATGCTTCCTGAAATCATTGTTGTTCTTTATCATTACATAGTGTATACCATAGTTTATTTATCCATTCATCTGTTAACAGGCATTTGGATTGGTTTCATCTTTTTGCTGTTGTGGACTGTGTTGTAATAAACATTTGTGTGTATGTGTCTGTTCATGTGACAGCCGTTATGTCTGCAGGACATATTCTGAAGAGTGAGATTACTGGCCCTGGATCAAATGATATATCTATTTCCAGTTTTTAAGGAAGCTCCAGGCTGCTTTCCAAAGAGGTTGTACCACTTTGCAATGCTACCAGAAGTGTAGGAAAGTTCCAGTCTCTCCACAGCCTCTCCAGCATTTGTTGTTTTGTTTTTTGGATCATGGCCAACCTTGTTGGGGTGAGATGGTGTCTCACTGTAGTTTTGATTTGAATTTCTCTGATAGCTAATGATCATGTGTCTTTTGATTGCCTGGATGTCCCCATTGGTGAAGTGTCTGTTCATCTCCTCTGCTCATCACTTAATTGGGCTATTTACGTTTTTCTTGTTGGTATTTTGCAGTACCCTGTAGATTATGGAGATCAGACGTTAGTCCAACATGTAGTTGCCAGATACTTTTTTCCTGTTCTGTAGGTGGTCTTTTAACTCTCTTAGTAAAGCCTTTGGGTGAACAAAAGTGTTTGATTCTTAGTAGTTCCAATTTATCTATTTTCTCTTCTGTTGATCATGCTTTGTCAGATTTTGAAGTCTGTCTAAACATGCATTAAAATTTCCATTGTTGACCCTGTTTTTTCTTGCATGATTTTTATCGTTTTAAGTTTGATGTTTAGGTCTTTCATCCATTTTGAGTTAGTTTTTGTGTAAGGTGTGAGATATGGTTCTTTTTTTTTTTTTTTTTACATTTTTATTTAACATAACTGAGTGAAAATGTACATTCGCATATAAATTTACATGCCCACCTATATGCAGCTTCCACTGCACTCCCTGTCTGGTGACTGCACACTATTCCTCTCTGCTCCATACATGTCTCATCCTCCCAACAGCCTCCTTTCCCTTCCTCTCTGTCCACTCCCATTCCTCCAGCCAGAGGTCAGCAAGATGATATCCTATAGATGTACAGAATCATAAAGAGCTTCCAATATATGGTCACTCTGCATTGCCAAGTCCAATCCATTCCTGTCCAAAGAGTGGACATTTGTTATAATTTATGGGAAAGGGCAGCATCAGGGCAGGGGGCCATGCTCTCAGAGGAACCCCAAAACTGCTGGACCATCAGTTGAAGTCTTTTAGTGGAGATCTCATGATGCACCTCTTTTTATTCTTGTGTTGCCAGTGAGACTCCTCTCTGTGAGCTCCATCGTGGCTATTGCTGGTGGTGGCCGGGCACCATCCGGTTCTTCAGGTCCCAAGTTGATGTAGGCACCCACTCTTGTGGGTCTCTCTGTCTTCTCGGTCGTCTTTACCGCATGCCATTTTGGTCCTCGGTGAGCATCCGTTCCTGCTGAGTTGGGACCATTTGCTGTGTCCTCGGATGACAGCTTGGCAGCTTTTAAGACCCCAGATGCCACTCACCAATGTGGGGTGCAGAGAGCTCTCTTAGCAAAATGCTAGTTGTGCCAATTGGCCTGGAACTTGCCTAAGAGCATGGTCCCCCGCCCCCCGCCCCAGCTACTCTATCCTTGCAGTATTGAGTTAAGATGGAAGGAGTACTCAAGTTATGCTGAAGTCCACTTAATGTTGTTCTTGTTTCTAATGTGTGCTCTCAAAACTTTCTCCCAGAGATATGGTTCTTGTTTCAGTTTTTTTGCGGACAGATTTACAATTTCACCAGCACCATTTGTTAAAGAGATCGTTTTTACCTCAGTTTACAATCTCTGAGCTTTTGTTGAATAAGACCTGTTCATCAGAGGATGGTGGCATCTCTGGGGCCTCAGCTCTATTCTGTTGTCTATATGTCTCTTTTTGTACCAGTATGAGGCAATTTTCACTACTGTGGCAGTGTAATAGGTTCTAAGGCCGAGTAATGTGAGGCCTCCCCCTGTGTTCTTCTTCAGTAGTGTTTTATTTATCCAAGGTTTCTTCCTTTTCCAAACAAAGCTGATGATTTGCTTTTCCATTTCATTAAAAAATATCACTGGAATTTGTATTGGGATTGCACTGTATATGTAGATCACTTTGGGTGAAATAGAGATTTTCAGAATGTTAAGTTTTCCTATCCATGAGCAGGGTAGGTTTCTCCATTTATGTAACTCTCTCTTAGTTTCTTGTAGTAACGGCTTGTAGTTCTCTTTGTATAGGTCTCTTATTTCTCTAGTTAGATTTATTTCTAGATATTTTATCTTCTTGGGCATTATAGTAAATGGTATTGATTTGGTGATTTCTTCTTTGAAGGTCTCTTTGTTGATATAAAAGAATCCTACTGATTTACTTGTTTATGTTATATCCTGACATTTAGCTGAGTTCTTCCATAAGTTCCAGTAGTTTACTTACAGATTATTTAGGGTTCTCTGTATGTACAATCATACCATGTATAAATAGGGAGATTTTTATTCCTTTTGGCCTCTAGAGTTGCCATGAGTTGGATCCAACTTGAAGGCACTTGGCATGGCTTATCAGTGCAGATGCCCTTTATTTCTTTGTCTTGCCTGATTGTTCTGGCTGGAACCTCTCGTACAAGGTTGAATAGAAGCGGTGGGAGTGGGCATCCTGGTCCAGTTCCCATTCTCAAGAGAAATTCTTTCAGTCTGTCTCTACTTACAGTGATATAGGCAGTTGGCTTTGTGTAGATGTCCCTTATTGTGTTGAGGAATGTCTCCTCTATTTCTATTTTGCTGCAGGTGTTTAGCATGAATCGGTTTTGGACATTGTCAAATATCTTTTCTGCATCATTTGACAAACTCAAGTGATTCTTAACCTTTGTGTTATTTATGTGGTTGATCACTTTAATTATTTTTCTAATGCTGAATCAGACTTTCATCCCTGGTATGAATCTAACTTGGTCATTTTTTTTTTTTTTTTTTTTTTGGTGATATGTTGTTGAATTCTATTGGATAAGACTTTGTTGAAGATTTTTTGCATCTAATTTCATGAGCAGTAACTGGTGTATAATTTTCTTTTTCAATGGGATTTTTCCTTGGCTTTGGTATCAGGGTTATGCTGACTTCATAGAATCAATTTGCTAGTATTCCACCACTTTCTGTGCTGTGAAACGTTCTCAGTAGTATTGGAGTTAACTCCTCTCTAAAAATTTGGTAAAATTCCCCAGTGAAGCCATCTGGGCTAGGACTTTTCTTGGTTGGTAGTTTTTTGATTACTTTTTCAATCTCTTCCTTTGTGATGGGTTTATTAAGCTGTTCTACTTCTCTTTGTGATAATTTTGGTAGGTGATATGAATCTAGAAATTTGTCCATTTCCTCTAGGTTTTTGAATCTGTTAAAGAGGACAGTCTTTTGTAGTATTCTGTTATGACACTGTTGATTTCAGTTGGGTCTGTTATGACGTCTCCCATCTCATTTATTTTTGGGATTATCTGTTTCCTTTCCTGTTTTTCTTTTGTAAGTTTAGCCAATGGTTTATTAATTTTGCTATCTTTTTAAATAACTAGCTTTTAGTTTTGTTAATTTTCTCAATTGTTCTTCTATTCTCTAATTAGTTCCACTCTAATCTTTATTATCTGTTTTCTTCTGGTGCCTGTGGAATTCCTGTGTTGCTCTCTTTCTAATTGTTCAAGTTGTAAGGTTACTTACGTGGTTTGGGGCCTTTCTTCCTTCTGGATGTGTTCATTTTTAGAGACCAATTGACCTCTGAGCACTGCTTTGGCTGTATCTCATGGGTTCTTGTAGGATGTGTTTTCATTCTCATTTGATTCCATAAATTTCTTTATTTCATCTTTGATTTCTATAACCCATGGCTTTTTGAGCAAGGTGTTGTTCAGTTTCCCTAAGCTTCAATTTCCATCTATGTTTTTTCTTCTACTGACTTCTACTTTTGTGGCTTTATGATCTGAGAACATGCTTTGCAATAATTCAATGGTTTGGATTTGGGTGGGATTTGCTTTATGTCCTAACACGTGGTCTATTCTGGAGAACGTTCCATGTGCATTGGAGAAGAAGATACCTATATGTTGATGGGTAATAGGTTATGTGTATCTTGATTAGGCCTAGTTGGTTATCACAGTAAGATCTTCTGTATCTTTACTAAGGTTTTTTTCTAGATATTCTGTCCATCAGTGAAAGTGAAGTGTTGAAGTCTCCAGCTCTTACTATGGAGTAAACTGTCTTATTTTTCAACATTCTTGGTGTTTATTTGATGTATTTAGATGCTCTGGTCTTGGGTGCATAAATATTCAATATTGTTATGTTTTGCTTAGGTATTAAACCTTTCAGCAATAAACAGCCACCATCCTGGTCCATGATGTTGGATTTTGCATTAAAGTCTATTTTATCTGAGATTAGTATTTCCACTCCTGCTCTTCTTTGTGTGTTCTTGGTGTGGTATATATTTTTCATCCTTTAATTTTCAGTTTGTTCATTTTCTCATGAGCAGCATATAGACAGGTTGTTTCTTTTGATCTAGGTTCTCAGTTACTGTCTCTTAATTGGAGCATTCAGTCCATTTACATTCAGTGTAATTATTGATAGGTATGTATTTAGTGCTGTAATTTTGATGAATTTATTTTTTGTGTTGATATTTTCTATGTCACTCTCAATATTCTGTTCTGGGTCATTATTTTTTATGAGTTTACTTTTTATCTTTTTCAGTGTTGGTTTTGTGTTTGTTGAGACTCCTGTATTATATTTTTTTGTTTTGATGCATCACATTGGTGTTTTGCTTTGTGACTACTGCTATGATTCCCCTTAGTACTCTAATTTTAAACTAGACTAACTTCTGAATATCTTTTTAAATTCCTCTCCATCTGAAAGGTTATACCTACTGTAATATATCCCTTTTTCTAGTGTGATGATGCAATAGTTTTCATGATATGGTCAGTGATTCACTTCTTTTAATATTGTAGCTTTATTTGAGACTTGTGACTTCCCTAACTGAGTAGGATTCTGGATGCTGTGTCCTGCATTGCATCCTTTAACTATGTACTTACTGTTTTTGTTTTTCTAAACAAAGACCTTCTTTCAGGATTTGTTGTAAATTTGGGTTTTTTTTTTTTTTTACAAACTCTCTAAGCTTCTGTTTATCTACAAATCTCTTAATTTCAACATCCTGTTTGAGAGACAATCTTGCAGGATATATAATTCTTGGTTGGAAATTTTTCTCCTTCAAGGCTTTGAATATGTCATCCTACTGCTTTCTTGCCAACATCATTTCTGCTGAGAAGTCAGCTGAAAGCCCACAGGGATTTCCTCTGAATGATAGCTTTCCTTTGGGTCTTGTTGCCTTTAAGAGCTTCTGTTTATATTTCATTTTCTTGAACTTGCTTATAATGTGTGTCTTGGTTTGTTTCTTTTGTGGTCTACTTTTTGTGGTGTTTGATACACATCTTGGAAATCTATGTTCTCTTCTTTCATGATTTCAAGGAAATTTTCTGTCAGTAATTGCAACAATACTCTCTGTATTTTCAGATTTCCTTCTCAGCTTCAACTCATGGCTTGAGACTCGATGGCACTTGGCTTGGCTTCTCAGCTTAGGACCTCCAATTATTTGTAGATTATTCCTCTTAATAGAATCCCACATGATTCTTAATGCTTCTTCATTTTTCTTGTTTCTCTTTTCTTATTTCTTCTCTTAATGCTGGTGTCAGTTGCTCTATCATAAACCTTACTAAGTCTGACTTCCATCTCCTCAGTTCTGCTCTTTTGGCTTTGGATTGAATTATCTAATTCTGTCATTTTGTTATTTATCTGATGGATTTCAGATCATTGATGTTCTATCAGTCCAAACAGCTTATATAAGTTTTCATTTTGTTTTGCTGCATTTTGTTTAATCTCTAGTAGGGTCCTATATAAAATTCTTTTGTAGTTGACCTCTGATAGTTTCAGAAAGGCTTCTTCATCTTGGAAGTTTTTTGATTCTCTATTTGAGAGTTTTCTGGAGACATGGTGGACTGTTTCTTTGAATGGTTAGCTATGGACTGTTGCCTTTGTGACATGTAGAAACTGTTTAATTTGTCTGCTATTTCCACAGCAGGAACTGAGGCATAGTTCTAAGAGAGAAGTTGGTTACAAGCCCCCTCTGTGTCCTCTAGAGACCAGCCCCAGGTAGACTTTCTGGGACTGCAGGCTCTGTCTCCTAGCTGGCAATGATGGTGGCTAACTTTTGGAGTTATTGGCAGGCCATCAGCTGATTCTATTATGTGAATCTGTGAAGAGTTCAGGAGATGCTGTGGGTTGCTCAGCTGTTAGTTCTCTAGGTAATCTTATAAAGAGGTAAGTGAGTAGCTGTCCAACAGCTGCTGAAATCAGACAGGCCCTCAGGTGTGGCAGGTCCCACCTTTCAGCTGACAGTGAAATCACCTCATAGGCTATCCCCAGATGCTATGATGTGGTTCATAGTAGGGAGGGTTTACATCATTGCTGCCATCCTCTGCCAGGCCCTACTCATAACTCTAGAGGCTCCATCATCATAAATCCATCCCTGCTTCCACCTGAATATTAATCCCAGCTAAAGCTTCCTGGTGGGTGATTCCACCTTCCAGGTAACCAAGATGGCATCCCACCCAAGCTGCCCTTCTTTCTATGAAAGAGCAGAACATATGGCACAGCTCAGAAATGAGAGATGGATGAGAAGTGGTGCCCTCAGTCAGGAGGCGGTCTCTTAATGTGCCATTATCCTATACTCAGTCTCTCTCCTGCACTATATACTGTTTACTTAAGCGCTGCAGTTCTGCATATTAGCCAGTTCATGCCCATTCCCCAACTCCCTGATCACAAAGAAGACATCAGTGTATGCATTCCTCTGAAATGGTGAGTCAGGTGAAGCAAGATTCAACATGCACTGTCTCATGTTAGAGAGAGGTAATTAACTGTATGCTGGCATGTAGTCCAATCAGACAATCTTATGCCAGATCCTAGGGCTCCCTGGGTGTCCACAATGCTCCATTCCATTATCAATAAAGGCCTTAGTTCTCAGAGGGAACTGAGGAGATGTGTGTCTAGTCTGCCATTTTGGCCCCACCTCTAAGTTATGTTCTTAATCAATCTCCTTTTCACTTTTAGTACCACTACCTTAAGAAGGCCTAGTAGCACAAATGGTTAAACAGTTGGCTGCTGACAGAGTCATAGTTGGAACTCATGCAGCAGCTTGATAGGAGAAGCACCTGGTAAGTTTTTCAGTACAATCAAGGTAACCCAATGAAGTAATTCCGTTCTGGCACATGTAGTCCCTATAAGTTGGAATTAACTCAGTGGCCCCTAGCAATAACTATTACCATAGTGTTTTCTTTGCTGGAATTCTACAGTTATATCCGAAAAGGTTTTTTTTTCTTCTCTTCTTTTCACACTTCCAGTGTGTCGTTCTTACTGTCATAGGATTATCTTTCTAGAACATGAGTTTAATCATATTACCCATTGTCTTCCTTAAAATTCTTCAGTGACTCATCATAACTCCAGGACAGTGATGCCAACCTTTTATTTTCTAACTGCTACTTGATTTTCTAGTTTCATGTTCTGCCATCCTCCCTCCTGTCCCCACACTCTCCACAAAGCAAATAATTCATTTCTTCATGCCTTTATTTCATTGCTTCTCTAACTCTCCATATTACTGCCATCCTTGTAATTATTTTCTCTTAGGCCTTCCTCAGGCTGACACAGGGTCTTCCATTCTACTCATTCTCTCTGTTCTTACCATACTTTGTACCATTATGATTGACACTAACCAGAGATCTCTTTGATAGTAGGAATCATGGACCTTGCTCATTCCAGTACTTCTAATGACTAGTACTGTGCCAAACACATAATTGATGCTTGAAATATCAGTACCAAATGCATACGCGGATACTTAAATAAAAGAACAGGTAGAGAGTCATCCTGTTATCCTTTGTATCTTGTTCACTGGGGCCTTCTCCAGGTCAGTATACGGCTAAGAGAAAATCTCCTGACAACATTAGTGTGGCAAGTATCTGGAAAAACAGCAACATCAAGTACATCTTTTGGGAGGATATTAATAGTGGCATTTAATTGAGCCAAGTTAAATTTCATACAAAGGTCAAGTATCATTTTATAAGCTCTCTGGAGGGAAGGGAGAAAATGGTCTTTTGGTTTCTGAGCTGTTTTTTTTTTTTTTTTTTTCTTTTTGCCTGTAAGAAAAAGTCTGTATCTGATAGAAGAGAGGAAATATAAAACTGGGCTGAGTGTGAAAGCAGTTTAGTGACTCATGGCTCCACTCCAAGATTGTGGTCCTATTCTGTGTGGACAATACTCAGAGCAGCTGGTTTTTCCAGAGCCTTGAATTTTGACAGCACGTAGCACTGTAGACTGGCAAATGGACAAGTCTCCATAGTTTAAGTATAAAGGCTGTTTTAAATTATTTAGCATATAATATTCAGTATGTACCGCATGCAGTCTGCCTATGTCCTTGTGTGAGTGCATTGTCTTTCTTGCCACTTTCTATTTCTGCAGCCTGATTGGAAACTCCACACATTCTTTTGCCCTATCTGATGGGACAGAAGATGTTTCTTGACATGATGTGGGAGTTTCTGGAAAACACAAATTACCTTGAAAAAATAGGGTCAGATTGACCAGATACATAGCTTAGCATTTGCCAACATTAAGTCAACTGAAGTTTCTCTTTCACGGTGAGGGGATTTATTTACTCCTTAAACTAATGATTCCAGAACTGTCGGAGTAACTTCTGTTATTGTTGTTAGTAGCCACAGAGTTGATTTCAATTGAAGTATATGTACAATGTAATGAATTACTTGTCCAGTTCAGCATCATCCTCATGATCACTGGCAAATCTGAGTCAATTGCTATGGCTACTGTGCTAAGCAATCTCATGAGGATTTCTTTCAAACTTATTAGCCCTATACTTCTCCAAAAATGATATCCTCCTCTAGAGATTAATCCCCCCCAGAGTGAGATACTGTTCTGTTGTGATCCATAAGATTTTCTTTGTCTGATTTTTGAGCTACACTGTCAAGCATTTCTTCCCGGTACCCCTTAAGATATAAGATCTGCTGAATCCCACTGTGAGAGACCCTACTGATATTTGAAATATTGGTGGCGTGGTATTTAGCATCATAGAAACACAGAAACAATCACTGTAAAAGAAAGCGATGAGTGATGGCTGAATTACTAAGATGTTGGTATGTGGTAAGAAATGTTGCTAAGTGTGTCACTGTTTTTTTAGGTGCTGCCCAATGTATTCCAACTCATAATAACCCTATATACAACAAAAGGAAATACTACCCAATCCTGTGCCATTGTCATAGCAGTTACTATGCTTGATACTATTACTGCAGCCACAGTATCAGCTTGTCTTCTCGAGGATCTTAGGCTCTTTCCTGACCCTCTACTTTATTAACATGATGTCCTTCCCCAGGGACTGGTCCCTTTTGGTTATATGTCCAAGGTATGTGAGAAGAACTCTCTTCATTCTCCCTTCTAAGGAACACTCTGGCTGAATATCTTACAAGGAAGATCCATTTGTTCTTCTGGCAGTTCATGTTGTTGTTGTTAGATGCTGTTGAGTTGGTTCCTGCTAATAGTGACCCTATGAACAACAGAATAATACACTGCCCAGTCTTGCAGCATATCCATAATTGTTTTTCTGCTTAAGCCCATTGTTGCGGCCACAGTGTCAATCCATCTCGTGAAGGGTCTTCCTCTTTTACAGTAACCATTCACTCTAACCAGCATGATGTCCTTCTCCAGGGACTGATGTGTCCTGACAACATGTTCAAAGTATGTAAGACACAGTCTTTCCATCTTTGCATCCAAGGAGCACTCTTGGTGTACATTTTTCAGAAGAAATCTGTTTGTTCTTTTGGCAGTCCATGGTATATTCAACATTCTTCTCCAATACTGCAATTCAAAGACATCAATTCTGTCTTCTTTGTTCATTGTCCAGCTTTCACATTCATATGATACAATTGAAAATATCATGGCTTGGGTCAGGCATGCTTTGGTCTTCAAGATGATGTCTTTACTTTCTAATACTTCAAAGCAGTCTTTGGCAGCAGATTTTCCCAGTGCAATGCGACTTTTGATTTCTTGACTGCTGCTTCCATGGTGGTTGATTGTGGACCCAAGTAAACTGAAATCCTTGACAACCTCAATCCTTTCCCCATTTTTATGACAATGTTGCTTATGGGCCCAGTTGTGAGGATTTTTTTTTCTTGATGTTGAGGTGCAATCCATACTGAAGGCTGTGGTCCTTGATCTTCATCAATGAGTGTTTTCAAATCATCTTCACTTTGAACAAGTAAGGTGGTATCATATGCATAACACTGGTTGTTAATGAGTCATCTGCCAATCCTGATGCCTTGTTCTTCTTTGTATAATTCAGTTTCTCAGATTATTTACTCAGCATACAGATTAAAAATATGTGGTGAAAGGATACACACCTTTCCCGGCTTTAAACTATCCAGTATCTCCTTGTTCTGTTCACATGACTGCCTCTTGACTGCAGTCCATTATATTTTCAATATTCTTAGCCAACATTACTGTTCGAAGACACCATTTCATCTTTGGTTTTTTTTATTACTTGTCCAGCTTCTGCATAGAGATGAAGTGATTAAAAATACCGTGGCTTGGGTCAGACACACTTGAGTCTTTAACGTGACATCTTTGCTTTTTAACACTTAAAAGAGGTCCTTTTCAGCAGATCTACTCAGTTCAATTGTCATTTAATTTTTTGATTATTGCTTCCATGGACACCAATTGTGGATCCAAGTAAAATGAAATTTAGCTTCAATATTTTTGCTGTTTCTCGTGCTATTGCTTATTGGTCTTATGGTCAGGATTTGTTGTTATTGTTGCTGTTGAGGTATAATCCATATTGAAGGCTGAACTCCATGGTCTTCATCAGTAAATGCTTTAAATCTGCTTCACTTTCAGTGAGTAAGGTTGTGTCATCTGTATATCAAAGATTGTTAAGAAATTTTCCTTCAGTTCTGATGCCACGTTATTCTTCATGTAGATTTTCTCAGCATATAGACTGGATAAGTATGGTGAAAAGACACAACTCTGAATCACAATTTTTCTGACTGAACAGTGTAGACACAAATGATCTGAGCTGCAAAGAATCTCCAAGTCACGTCCTAGGATATGCTAGTAAATTAACAAAGCTAGGTTTTTCTAAATCAAAATGACTGGGAAGAGAAGAAGGGACCATAGAAAAGACTTTCAAAGTTGCTAACAGCCATAACGCGGACTTGAAGAAACTTTGAAAGCTCTGTGTCTGAGAGAGCACAGTGTACTCTCCCTTTGTAACCTTATTCTCATTGATGGACACTGGCCCTTTCCTAATTCTGCAGCTCAGTTCAGCATGCTGTATAGTTTTCAAGAGGGTTTTAGTGATGGTTCAAACTAATGGATGGAAAATACTGTGCAGATAAATTAAAATCATCTAGACAGTCTCCGGGTCTCTAACTTAAGATAGTTTCCTGTTCCACCCCAACATGCCCACCAGGGGTCCCTGGGTGGTGCAAACAGTAAATATTTGGCTGCTAACTGAAAGCTTGATGGCTCAAGACTCCCCCAGAGGTGACTCTAAAGAAAGGTTTAGTTATTAATTTCTGAAAAAATCAGTTGTTGAAAACCCTATGGAGCACAATTCCAACGTGATGTACATGAAATTACCATGAGTCAGAATCAAGTGACTGACCAAGCAGTATCCCCTCTTTCTGTTTAAATAAGTGCTTCTTCATCTATCTACAGGTTCCAGATGAATACAATTTAGTGTTCTGGAATTCCCATTCTTCATTGTGCCATCCACAGTTTGTCATGATCCACACAGTCAAGTATCTTTGTGTGGTCAATAAAAACACAGATAACTGTCTTTCTGGTCTTCTCTTTCTTCAGCCAAGATCCAGCTGACACCAACAATCATATCCCCTGTTTCATATCATTTTCTGGGTCTGGCTTGAGTTTTTGGCAGTTCTTTGTTGCTGTACCACTGCGATAGCTCTTGAATTATCTTCAGCAGAATTTTACCTGTGTTTGGTTTTAATGTTGTTGTTCAATAATTTTTGCATTTTGTTGAATCCTCTTTCTTTGGAATGGGCACAAATACGAATCTCTTCCAGTTGGCTGGCATGGTAGGTGTTTTTCAAAATTCTGAATGTAGACAGGTGAGCTCCTTCAGTGCTGAATCTGTTTGTTGGAATATTTTAATTTGTATTTGATCAGTTCCTAGAGCCTTGTTTTTGACCAATGCCCTTAGTGCAACTTGGACTTTATCCTGCATTAATGTTGGTTCTTGACCATATGCTACCTTCTCAAGTAGCTGAATTTTGACCAATTCTTTTTGATAACTATTCTGCGTATTCCTTCCCTCTTCTTTTGATACATGTGGCACCATTCAATTTTTTTCTATAGATTCTTTCAATATTGAACTCGACTCAGTTTTTTTCTTTGTTTTCAGCTTAAGAAATGCTTAGCATGTTCTTTCCTTTTGGTTTTCTAACTCCAGGTATTTGCACATTGCCAAGTGTAGGAGCTATTATTAAGGGAAGTTTTGAGTTATTATCCCCAGAGATATTTTTAAAGCAAATATTTTTCATGTTTATGGAAAGTCCTGCTAGAAGTTAATCTCAAGAACTCTAATCACGTCCAGAGTTAGGAAAAAGTATCTTTTCTTGCTATAACTTTATTCTGTTTGACTCCCAAGTGCTGGATATAACCTTTTCACTTCCTGGAATATGGTCAGTAAAAATAAGAGAAATGCAGAATTGGAAGGGGAATGCTAAATGAGATCTTTTAGGCTAATTGTTTCCATTTCAGGAACCATCTCCTCAGCAGGCTGTGCAGAAGGCTGCACTGCATTGTCATAAACACTTTCAGTGGTGGAGCTGTCTCTAGTTTGGGGTTTTCTTATTTCATTGTTGCTCAGTTTTAACTATCAGAAAGCTGTCCCTTGCCATAAAATGAGAATGAGAAACTCTAAATACCTCAGCTCATTTTTGAATCTTGTGATCATGTAGCCAGCCCAAATCCTGGAATGGCTTTTCTCCATGGCCACCTCACTAAGCATAACTTTAAGGAGGGAAAGGAAGACTTGAAGAGGCGTGTCTTAGCATGAAGGGCTGAAATGCTTCTTCTTCCCTCTAGCCAAGGAGGAAGTTTGGCTTGGACTCTGAAAGTATGGTGAAACTGACAGAGCATCTTATGGCAAAAGATGAGTTTCCTATCATCCCATGGAGGCAGGTTGGAGTGGAGCAGTAAACTGTTTTAGTTAGAGACCCTGGGACTGTCTAGGTGATTTTAATTTATCTGCACAGTATTTTCCTTCCATTAGTTTGAACCACTGCTAAAACCCTCTTGAAAATTATACAGCATGCTCAGTTGAGCTGCAGAATTAAGAAGGGGCCACTGTCCATCAGTGAGAACAAGTCTACAGAGGGAGAGTACACTGTCCTCTCTCAGACACAGAGCTTTCAAAGTTTCTTCAAGCCCTGTAATTTTGAAGGACCGTGTTATGGCTGTTAGCAACTTTGAAAGTCTTTCCCATGGTCTCTTCTTCTCTTCCCAGCCACTCTGATTTAGGAAAACCCAGCTTTGTTAAATTACTAGTATATCCTAGGATGTGACTTGGAGATTCTTGGCAGCCCAGATCATTCATGTCTACACTGTTCATGTCCTACATGAAAAGTAGCCAGAATGAAAAGTTCCAGAAAAAAGAGAAGCAGAAAATGCCACAAAATGAAACAGTGACAATGACATTATCAACTCCACCTACTTCAAGGATAAGTTTAGGTCCCAAAGCTGCCTTTGTTACCAACAGAATTCAGCCTGCAGTGTTATAGGCAATGCTGCAGGAACAATGGAGTCCCTAGGTGATGCAAACAGTAAGTATTCAGCTGCTAACTGACATCTTGATGGCTCAAGACCCCCCCCCCAAAAAAGTTTGGTTATCAAGTTCTGAGAAATCAGCTGTTGAAAGCCCTATAGAGCACAATTCCAGTGTGACACACATGGAATCACTATGAGTCAGAATCAGCACTAACTAGACACTAGAATGGCCAACAGTTACAGGCCAGATGAGAAACGATGATGGAAAGAGAGCCTTGTGGTTGACTTAAGATGAGCGGGGATGAAGGAGTGGTCCTGGTTAATTCAGAATCTCCCCAGCCATTACAGGCAAACGTTGATCTCTTTTTTGTTTATCTGGAGCCAAGTTTTATGGATTACATTGTGTCCCCTAAAGTATATGTCAGTTTCGCTTGGCCATGATTCCCTATATTGTGTGGCGGGCTTCTATTTTGTGATCTGATGTGATTACCCTGCAATTATCAATCCTAAATTCTATTTTGTTAGTAAGGTGAGACTACAGGCAGTTATGTTAATGAGGCAGGACTCAGTCTACAGGATTAGGTTGTACCTTGAGACAATCTCTTTTGAGATATAAAAGAGAGAATCCAGCAGAGAAGAGCAGGATTTCCTATCACCAAGAAAGAAGAGACAGGAGCAGAGTATATCCTTTAGACCTGAGGTTACTGCACAGTGATGCTCCTAGATTCAAGACGGATGACAAGGACCTTCCTCTAGAGCCAGTAGAGAAAGGAAGACTTCCTCTGGAACTGGTGTCTTAAATTAGGACTTCTGGCCTCCTAGAAGAGAACAAACTTATCTTTGTTAAAGTCACCCACTTGTGGTATTTCTGTTATAGTGACACTAGATGATTAAGAAATGAGTCTACAGCCACCAGCAGAAGACTTTTGTTGTGGCAAGGCAATCAACAGTATGGGGTTGAGAACCCCAAAACTGCATCTATTGACATCAAGTTAGTTCCGACTGACAGTGACCTTACAGAACAGAGTAGAACTGCCCCATAAGGCTTCCAAGGAGGGGGTAGTGTATTCAAACTGTCAACCTTTTAGTTAGCAGCTGTGGCAATTAAGCACTATGCAACCAGTATTTCCATGGGGCTGAAATCTCCAGCTTTTCAACCGGTGCTATCAGTTCTGATTGGGGGCAACTTTTTGTGAGAGTCATGAAGATGGACACTTGGTTACTATGTTCTAAGACGAGAGGTATCTTTGGTTTTTCCCCACTGTACATGGTCATGAAAGTATTGTCAGGTTCTGAGCTTTTTTATTTCCAATAATTCTTGGTTTAAGAACTTCTGTCCTCAATCTGTGTAATTATACTGCTCAGTATGTAAAAAAAGAATTCCTTTAGTGCACAAAAATCTTTTCCCAGACCTCTTAATAGCACAATCTATCTTTGCTAAATTTCAAAACCATTGTGTTTTCCTTAGAAAAGCTGCTCAAGTTTTATTTTGGCATCTTAGCATCTAGTGACTGATGTATAAAAACAATACACTTGGAGGACTCAAAGGAGAGTGAATGAATTCTTCCAACTTGGAGGAGATCTCCAAAATGTTTTGGAAAAGAGGAACCAGTAAAGGATGGTTCCTCTTGTTAAAAAGAAAAGGGAATTGGGACCAGCAGTAAATGTGGTCAATTTTACAGTCACGTTTATGACACGAACCTCAGCAAGCCTGGAGTGAATAATGCATAGAGGGTGACACTCTGTGTGTGTCTGTGCCCTGTGAAGCAGAGAAAACATGCAGGCCCTTCACCTCTGCTCACACACAGCCCTGATATCACAGACGGAAAAGCTGTTTGGAGACTTTAAATCCATATAATTGATTGCCTTACCCATAATAAGGCAACTCTTTTGAAGGCTGCAGCCTGGTCTTGGCTCTGGAAAAGAAAGAAGCAGCCTGGGAAAGACTGGTGAAGTTCTAAACTACCCAGTACCACTTGCTGATCATTGTTCAGCTAAAGCCAATGGCATGATTTTCCCTAGGCTAAAGAATTGTGATGGTCAAGTGTAGAATTCTTGGGATCAATTATGAAGCTATGTTCATTCAGCTTTCCTTCCTATAAGTTGTGATATGAGCTGAAAACGGCTGTCTCACTTTTTCCCTTCTGTAATTTGGCATGGTGCTGTCATAAAGCATGGCATCCTCAGGAATGCCACATAGAATTGGTGGATTTGATTTTTTATATCATCTGGTGAGACCAGAAGAACAGTGGGTAAAAAGAGAGGTGTTTGATAATTAAGAAAATATTTTTCTCTTCTTTTGTCTTTCTTTTCATCTATTCCTTAAAATATGATATGTTCAGAATTCTCAAATCCACTGCCTAATAGCACACTGCTCTCTTTGATAAACCAGCCCTTTATTTCTGTCCCGAAAGGCTGGATCAAGCAAGAGGCATTCTGGTATTCAGATGTCTGTATCTGAAACAGATGAAGAGAAGTGGACATAGGATATTGGGAGCACACTTTTGTGGACTTGTTTTGCTTGTATTTGCTTTACTGAGTCATTGATCAAATAGTGACAGATAATTTATAGGGTAATTCTAAGCAAGTTCAGCATTGTGTTGATTTCATCAGAATATGTCAATTTTGAGTTAAATGTAAATTAACTATCAAATATTTATTGTATGTTTATCATGTGTAGAACAATGACCTAGGTGTTGTATACTATGTCAGATGTTAATAGAATTGTGTAAAGAAAGACATAATTCAGGAAACAGAACTTTCAGTGAAAGAAATGAAATGGCTAATAACAATAAGAAACTAACTTCATTTTGTATATTGCACAATAGAGGTGTTCCACTCTTTTCAGTGGTTTTAAATCTATATCTATTTTGTACCTATATACTTATATAAATACATACACACACACACGCACACACACACACACCCTTTCCTGCTGGGTCAATTTTGACTCATAGTGACTGTATAGGATGGAGTAGGACCGCCCATGAAGTTTCCAAAGAGTGCCTGGTGGACTTGAATTGGTGACTTCTGGTTAGTTGCTATAGCACCTAACCACTACACAACCAGGGTTTCCTCTCTCTCTCTTTCTATATGTATACACACACATGTGGGCACGTGCACATATACTCACATACACGCACAAACACACACATATATATACATATATATGTACACACACAGACACACATTTACATATATACATATGGCTTTGGCTTGGCATATACATATATAAATAATCCTTCCCCTCACTTACAGATGTGATTAGATTCAAAGACTAGGTTGTTATGTGAAAACTGGTATTATGCAGAGACGGAAGACTACATCATTATGTAACAGCCAAATCACATCACTATCTAACTGCCACACCGCTGAGAATCCTGGCCTAGCCAAGCTGACACCTATTGTTAATTCTGTCACAGCCAGCATTACTCTTGCCTCCTACCCTGGCATTCATTACCTCCAGGTGCATATTGTTAATGCACAAAATAGTGGGATGGTAACTTTTCTACTGCAGTCATAAATGCAAAATATAGGACAATAAGATAGTGGATAAGTGAGGAATATTTTTGTTATGTGCCATCAAGTTGTTTTGGACTCATAAAGACCTTATGCACAACAGAATGAAACTCTACCAGGTCTTGCACCATGCCCACAATTGTTTTCATGCTTAAGCCCATTGTTGTAACCACTGTGTTAATCCATCTTGTTGAAGGTCTTTTTTTTTTTTTTTGCTGACCCTTCTACTTTATCAAGCATGACGTCCTTCTCCAATAACTGATCCTTCCTGGCAACACGTTCCAAGTATGTGAGCTGTCCTTGCTTCCAAGGACCACTCTGGTTGTACTTCTTCCAGAACAGATCTGCTTGTTCTTTTGACATTCCATGGTATGCTGAATATTCTTCTCTAACACCACAATTCAAAGGCATCATTTCTTCTTCTGTCTTCCTTATTCATTGTCCAGCTTTCATACACATATGACATGTTTTAAAATACCATGGCTTGGGTCAGGCAACCTTAGTCTTCAAGGTGACATCTTTGCTTTTCAATATTTTAAAGAGGTCCTTTGCAACAGATTTTCCCAGCACAATGCATCCTTTGATTTCCTGACTGCTGCTTCCCTAGGTGTTGATTGCGGATGCAAGTAAAATGAAACCCTTGTCAACACTAATCCTTTCTCCATTTATCATGATGTTTCTTACTGATGAGATGTATGTAGAAGAGGAAGACCCTCAACAAGATGTGTGTGTGTGTGTGTGTCCTTTACGGCTATTTTAAAGATTTAAAGAGCAGGCATTTTACCTAGGCTGTATTGCAAACTCTTTTTTCTGGGAATGAAGATCAGACAGTTCTTTTTTGTTGTTTTTAAAGACTATGATCTTTTCCTATCCTGGAAGAATGTGAAACCTGATTTTTTTAATCTCAATTTATGTCCTTTTTAATTTTTTTAAAGTTATCCTAGAGGAAAATTAATTTTTTGTGCTTGTTCAGATTTATGAGTCTTTTACACAGACATAGATATGTGTAGCCATTGGTGCAAGCAGATGAAAAAATAGTCTCTTCATTTCTCAAGTTATTATTATTAATTTTTTCTGTGTTTGAAGAAGTTCTGCAAAGGAGCATTGTTTGGTTCTCAGCAATGAATGTCACCACATCCTCTGTCTTCTTGTGTGAGGGTCAGTTGAATGCTTAATGTTACATAAGTGGAATTATCTTCTGTCCACCTTGGCTGGTACTATTCATATCCTCAAGGACTCATGATAGTACACCTAGTATAACCAATGGGCTAAAGAGGACCTCTGAATGTCTGCTTGTCACAATGATCATCTTGGTAAGGTTGAGGGTTGGGGGACTAAGGAAGTCTCTTCTCCTGTATGGAAACATGTGTTTTGAACTGAGGCCTTTAAACTAGTATAGCAGGGAGTACATACCACTGTTAAAAAAGAAAGATATATTTTTACTTCAGATAGCTAGACAATTTTAACACAGAGTTTCTAAATCCCTGGGAGATCTGCTGCCAACAAGTAATTATTATTAATATTTTGGTGTAATTTTTCCATATTCTATCATACGTAGAAACTCTGGTGGCATACTGGTTAAGAGTTATATCTGCTAACCAAAAGTTCAGCGATTTGAATCCTCCAGACACTCCTTGGAAACTCTGTGGGGCACTTCTACTCTGCCCTCTACAGTTGCCCTGAATTGCAATCTGCTCAATGACAGGGGGTTTGTTTTGGTTTATATCATATGTATCCATTGTTGGTTATCACCAAATGTAAGGCAGTCGTCACTTTGTCAAGAGGAGATTAAAGTAGTTTCGGGTAAACTAGAAAACTTAAACTTTGAAGGAAGTAGTAATGATAACCAGTGTCTAGTGATAATAATTTGTACTTTAGTTAAAGATAGATGTTTAGACTCCTGTTAAATAACATACTCTTTTACAGATACTGTTATTTTTACATGCATTTCATTAAAAAGTTTAACTGAAACAACATCAGTGCTTTCATTTCTAGATCCACTTTTGTATTACTTAACACACTTTTCTGGAGCTCCTCATCTTGCTTTCTGATATAATATGCAATATACATGAAGATCTGAGGATGTCTTTCCTGCTATTCATTCATTCCTGTAACATTAGGGGCGCCATTTCGCCTCCATTTATCCTACCTGTGATTTAGGTGGCATTAGCTATTTGATTCTTATCATTAAATTTGTATTTCTAAATAAAATGCCTATCCTGTTTGTTCCTGGTGGAGTAGATTTTAAAATGGTCATAAATTCTTTCCATTCCTGAAAGTTACACTTCTTTTTAACGTAATTCTGTGGCTCCTCCCTGAGAAGGTAGAACCTATTTTTCCATCTTTTGAATCTTGGACTTGGCTATGTGACTTGCTTTGGTCAGTGTATCATTACTAAACATGATACAGAGGCTTAAAATGCACATTTGCATCAGAGTTTGCTTTACTACTCTTCTGAAGATCCTCGAGACCATCAGTTTGTAAACAAGCCTGTGCTAGCCTGCTGAATGAGTGACACATGACCCAGTTACCTTCTCTGACCCAGCCAACAGCCAACCAACTGCCAGACACGTTAAGTGGAACTGTCTTAGACAACCACTAACTGAATGAGCTCCGCTGCCACAACATAAAGCAGAGATGAACCATCCTGTCGGCGAGCAGTATAAATTGTTACTGTACAGAATCTTGAGCAAACAAAATGACTCTTGTTTTAAACCATTAGCATTTATGATTTCTTGTTTTGCAGCAAAAACTAACTGATAGATTTTATCAATTGTAGATATTGTCTATTGACCTCCCTCTGTGGTAGACGAAGATTTTCCTCTCATATTCCCATCTCTTTTCCAACTTCACCTGCTTGTTACTGTCTTAAATCAAACCCAATGTCATCGAGCCCTGGTGGATTTGAACTTCTGACCTTTGGGTTAGCAGATGTAGCACTTATCCACTATGCTGCCAGGATTTCTGGTTACTGTCTTGGTGTGTTTATATCATACCTCTTCCTTATTCAAAGTCAGTGTTTACATTGTTTTTGTAAAAATAGTTTACACCAGAGGTAAGCAGTCTATGAGAATAATTCTTCCTTTTAAAAGATTTTTCTGGATGAGTGATTAAGTTCTACATCTGCTAACCAACAGATTGGCAGTGCACATCTGCCAGGTACTTCCTTGGAAACTCTATGGGGCAATTCTGCTCTGACCTCTAGGATTGCTTTTGTCAGAATCCAATCTGTGATAGTAGTTACTACTGGCTATTTCTGTATCTTTTTTAAAAAATTTACTTAGTTTTTTTTCTACCTATTTTTCCCCAAAATTCTCACTTGGATTTGTCAACAACAACTATTCTTTCTTGTAAATAATTTATTTTTTGTCTTTGTAGAAAATCCAGCAAAACGTAGACAAATTTGACAATTTCTGCACATATGATTTATTGATATTGATGATATTCTTCAGGTTGTGCAACCCTTTTCATCTTCCTCTTAGGCACTATTTTTCCACCATTAACATCAGCTCCCTGCCCTCTAAGCTTTTTCTCCAACTTTTTGAGTAGCTTTTGTTATTTTGATTCTGCATAGATAGTTTTTTGAAAGAGCACAGTGCTGAAGCCGATGTTTGTCAAAAATCAAGCTGAACATCCCTTGATTTAAAGGAGACTTTAGGAATCTTTTTGGCTTATTCTTTTTATAGATATCATAAATTACATATAATCAAGTACTACTATATATGATCAATCGTCTCAGATAGTTTATCATTTCTGTCTTTATTCTTGTCCTGAAGCTTTCTTTCTGGAGCACTCTGTCATTTTACTATTATAGGGACCGATTTCTCTCAATCAGTCTGGCAATACTGCTGACACTGCTTCACTCCTTCTTCAGTGTTTGGGTCCCTGTGCCTTCCTCTTCTTTAACTATCTCCACCCAGTTCCTCCAAGTACTTTCTGAGTGATCTTGTGCAAGTCACTGTATTTTTCTGAGTCTTATTTTTTTCTCACCAGTGAAGTGAGAATAATGCCTGGCATACTTTGTCTCATTAAATTTTTCCGCATAGGACAAGACAGTGAGATAATGTCTGTAGTCATACTTTACAGCTTTTAGAGTTCAATATAAAACAATGTTATTAGGTAAGAGAATTAGAAGCCAATATCAAGAGTAACAAGCTGTTGCAATGGATCCAAATATGACCCTTTATTGAGATCTCTTTGAAGCCTGGTAACTTCCAAAGGAAGAGATAGGTTAAGAAGACTAGTTCTAATAGGTAATCTGAGTTCCATTTCTAGCTCTACCACCAGGTGGTTGTATGGCTTTGTGTTGTATTTGGGCTTAGATTCGCCTATCTGTAAAATGGGGGAATAGAAAGAATACCTTACCTCTCCATGTCTTTCAGCTTTAAAATCACATGAGGTCTGAACACAAAAATAAAACCCCAACTTTATTCTAGTGGAATTCCATCTCATCTTGACTCTGAGTGTTTCAGAGAAAAACTCTGCTCTATAGGTTTCTCAGTGACTGATTTTTCAGAAGCAGATGGCCAGGGCTTTTTTTTTGTGGTTACTGCAGGGTGGATTGAAACTGCCAACTTTTTGGTTACAGGCACCTTTAATTCAGAGAGGGGCAGTCAGCACTTCAGATCGTATATATGATACAGATTTAGCTCCAGTGGATAAATGGTTAAATGAAGCTGGGACAACAAATCCAAGTAACCGTGGTTAATGGAGCTCTCTGATTTACTTTTCTTCCTGAGTCCTTGGAAATACTGTCTCTGTTGAACACAGTGGTGATGCCGCCTTGTCATCCCCTGCCTGGCTGCCTCTTGCAAGTGATGTCCAGACATGCTGGCCTCTAGACAGTGAGCTCCCCGTGTGCCGGAGTCTGGGGCCACCTGCGGCACGTCTGCCTACCTCGTCCCCACACTGCACTTGCCAGAGCAGAGAAGATTAACTTTCTGAAAATGAAATGGACAGAGAGAAGACGGGCTGCTTATCAAATATGCACATTTCAGATGGAACTTCACACTTGGTAGAAAGATGTTAGATTGCTGTTAGCTCTCTGGAGCACTCCTGACAATGTGTTATCAGGTCATGTTTGCATGACAGAGGCAGCCCAAGCAGGAAACATTAAGTCATATGACTTCTAAGACAGAATCAATCAAGTGAGCAGTACAGCTCCTGAAAACTAATTTCACCTTCATAAGGTCTGGTTATCTGTGTGGCAGACATGAGGTTTGTCAGCCCCATTTCAGCCAGACCAGGTCCAGCACCGCATCAGGAATTTTAATGAACCGACACTGTAATATGTATGAAAGATGACACTGAGATGAATTCATGAAAAGCCAAGTCCCCGTGAAATATGAACAATTACTCTCCGGCTCCTTCAGCTACTTAGCTCATTTGAAATGTCCATTTGGAAGGCCTTTGTCTTTCCATGATTCATTTGCAAGTTTGTGCACAGATTTTTCATCATGTTTAACCAGTTTAAACATCAAAGAAGCTACCCACAAACAGTGAAACCTCAGTGAACTCTGGGTTCTGAGGGCAGAGCCAGTGCTGGCCAGGGATTAAATCTTTATTTGGCTACAGATAGACAGATTTCCTCATATGGGAAGGAAAGGTCTTGAAAAAGACTGGGTACTTCTGCTGACAGTGTCCTTGGCATTTCATCAGCAAGTTAGTAATCTTTTGTCCTAATGACATCACCCCATCTCCGGTAGTAATCATATTTATTCATTTTCATCTTCAGAGCAAGCATTACCAGGGTTAAACTTATTTTAGAAACCTTTTAATTTGCCAGAAGATACATGTTGAAATCATAAATAGTGTTTTCCAGAACTTGCCTTTGTTGTATGTGGCATTTTCAATGAGTTTTTTGGATTCAATACCTTTTTTGATTAACTCCGTTCCTGGTATGCATATGTATTCTATATGCTGATCTATATGACTTAGGATATTTCATATACCATCAATCATAGCTCCTATCTTCCTTCTTGTGGCTATGGATCTTCTATTACCAAACTCATTAGCCCTACTTCCACTTTCACTGCCTTCTTGCTTAGCAGATATTGCACCCTGCTTTCTAGAAACACTGTTCTTGTTTTTAGTTCAAGGGCACAATGTCTGCTTTTCCTGTGTTTATCTTTAATGGCAAATATTAGAAACATACAGAAAATATTTGTTATTGATATTGCCGGCCAAGTGCCATTGAATTAGCTGCTACAAAATTTGCTCTCAAATCATGACAAATCCATGCATAATGGGATCCAACTGTTAATATATATGACGTCTGACAATTAAGTCTACAAACTTAAGTGTTCCAAGTGCCACCTACCTCACTGCTGAGTATCACTACAGTTATCTTCAAAGTACTCCCATTGAGAAGCTATGCGCTGACACCAGCACTTAGTCCACTCTTCAAAGCAATTTTGGAACTCTTTCTGGAACAGCCTCTGTGCACAGTGGCAGAGTGGCAAGGTGGCAAGTTTGCAAACTTAATTGTATAACTGTCAGTGAAGAATTTTTAGCCAGTAAACAAATAACTGTATTGGAATACTCTCCCAACTCACTTGATCTGGCCCCCAATGATTCTTTTTCCTTTACCTGAAGGTAAAAGAAACGTTGAAAGGAAGACAACTGGCAACATCCAGAACATCAAGGATAACACGATGACAGCTCTGATGAGCATTCCAGAAAAAGAGTTCCAAAATTGCTTTGAAGGATGGACCAGACACTGGTGTTGGTACATAGCATCCCAAAGGGAGTAATTCCAAGGTGACCACAGTGATATTCAGGAATGAGGTATGTAGCAGTTTTTCTAAGATGAGTTCATAAGCTTTATTGTCAGTCCTCATATAAGTGGTTTTCACTCACTAATTTTTTGAAGTAGATCACCAGGCCTTTCTTTGTGCTTGGGCTTAAAGTAGATACCTAGAGACTAATTTAAAGAACATTCACGTACTACTCACTCAGCTATAATAAATTTTTCTATTTTGTAATAATTTGACTCAGATTTTTTTATTGAAACCAACAAAAATATCTATGACAATTAGAATCATGTACAGAGAACAGCTCTATATTCACCTCTTCAATCCTATTTTCTTACCTCCCTTCACGAATGTAATTACTATTCTAAACTTGGTGAATAACATCCCCATGCACATTTTTGTACAAACAAAACATGTATGTATTTCTTTAAACAATACACAGAACTACTTCCATGTCACATAAATGATATCATCGTGGATATTTTTTTTTTTACTATTACATTTGTGATAATCCATATTAATATAGGTGTGCTGAGTGATGCAAATACTTAACATACTTAGCTGCTAACTGAAAGGTTAGAGGTTGGAGTCCACCCAGAAGTGTCTCAGAAGAAAGACCTGACAATCTACTTATGAAAAATTAGCCATTGAAAATACTGTGGAACAAACTTCTGCTCTGCCACACGTGTCACCATGAATAGTCATTGACTCCATGACAATTGTTTGGGGGTGTTATGTGTGTGTGTTTACTTATAACTTTAATTCATTCTTAAACTAGTATATGCTATTCCATAATATGACTATATTATCATCAAGAAGAAGCTGAGGAAAATTAAAATAAGTACCATCTTGTGTACATCTCATCTGAATTTAGAGACCAACACAAGAATAGACTTGACACACTGAGAACTAATGAAAGGCAGGAAGAGTTGTGGGATGATATCAAAGACATCATATATGAAGAAAGCAAAAGGTCGTTAAAAAGATAGAAAAGAACAAAATGGATGTCAGAAGAGACTCGCTCTTGAACATTGAGAAATAAAAAAAGAAATGAGGAGGTTAAAGAGCTTAGCAGAAGATTTGAAAAGGCATCTCAAGAAGGCAAAGGGAAGTATTCTAACGAAAAGTGCAAAATACATGGAGTTAGAAAGCTGAAAGGGGAGAACATGCTTGGCATCTTTCAAGCCGACACATCTTACCTAGAGTTGCAATATTAGAGGATTCTATGAGCAAAAAGTGAACAAGGCAAGAAGCATCAAAAGAAGATGTGAGGAATACAGAGTCCTTGCACCAGAGAGCTTGTAAGTAATCAAGAACTGATAACGTTGAAAGAAGTACTAATTGCACTGAAGTGATCGGTGAAAAGAAAAGCCTCCAGGGATTGGTGAAATACCAGCTGAAATGTTTCAACAAATGGATGTAGCAGTAGAGGTGCTCAGTCATCTACGCAGAAGTTTAGAAGCCAGCTCCCTAGCCAACTGGAAGAGATACATTATGTGTTCATTCCAAAGAAAGGTGATCTAACTGAATACAGAAATTTTTGAACAATACTATTAATATAATGTGGAAGTAAAAATTATATTGAAGATAATTCAAAGACTGTTGCAGCAGTACATCCACAAGGAATTTCAGAAATTCACAGTGAATTCAAAAGAGGATGTGTAATGAGAGATATCAAGGTCAGATGTCAGACAGATCCTAGCTGAAAGAATGACACAAAGATGTTTACTTGTGATTCATTCACCACATAAAGGCATTCTACTGTATGGACCATGACAAATGATTGATAACATTGAGAAGAATGTGTCAGTCATTCACACAATACAAGGGTATTTGTCAGGGTGGTATCTTTTTACTGTACTTGTTTAATCTGTCTTCTGGGCAAATAATCCAAAAGCTGGTGTATATGAAGAACAGGCATTAGGATTAGAAGAAGAATCATTAACAACCTGCATTATGCAGATGACACAATCTTGCTGAAAGTTAAGAGAACTTGAAGCGCATACTGTTAAAGATCAAAGACCACAGCCTTCAGCAAGGATTACACTCAACATAAAGCAAAAATCCTCACCATTGGACCAATAAGCAACACCATGATAAATGGAGAAAGGATTGAAGTAGTCAAGAGTTTCATTTTACTTGGATGCACAATCAACACCCATGGAAGCACATGTTAAGAAATCAAACAACATCTTGCATTGGGCAAATCTGCTGCAAAAGTCCTCTTCAAAGCATTGAAAAGTAGAGATGTCGCTGAGGTAAAGTGGGCCTGATCCAAGCCGTGGTGTTTTCATTTATCTCATATGCACACAAAAGCTGGAGAACTAATAAGGAAGAAGAACTGATGCTTATTTTGGACATGTTACCGGGAGGAACCAGCTCCTGGAGAAGGGGATCATGCTTGGGAAAGTAGAGGGTCAGTGAAAAAGAAAACCTTCAATGAGACAGATTGACACAGTGGCTGGAACAGTGGGCTTAAATGATTGTGAGGTTGTACTTGAGATCATTTTGAGTTGAAATCATCTCTGGGGCACATAACAAGAAAAGCAATGATAATTTAATAAATTTTCTTTTTGAAGGTTATTAGGGTTATGTTCAAATATTTAATTAGAGATATTTTTCAAAAGTGTATATAAAGGACTACTTTCAAGGGGTATAATGGAAATGAGAGTTAGATTGAATGGTAACTCACACCTTCCAAATTGATTGATTATGGCACTAATAGAATTGTACCAGCTTTTCCAGGCACCAGATATGTTCACCGATATTATTCAGTCACTATTTCTTCCATTATTTATTGAGTGGCTCCTAAAAGCCAGGCACTGTTCTGGGAACTGGGGAACCAGCAGGAAACACACACACAAATTCATATACACATGGAGAGATTTTTATCAGGCTTTCAATTTTTTTTATTATTTTTTTTGGTAACTCTAATACATAAACTCTTTTAGGCTTAATTTTAATTTAGTTACATGGCCATTCTTTCTAAGATTTTCTTTTGTGTGTACAACTAGCTTTTTGTATACTTTTCTTTTTCTGTTGTGTTTAAGTGGAAGTATACAATCCAAATAAATTTTGCATGCCTGCCTGTCTGCAGCATCTTCTGCTCTTCTTTCCTAGTGACAGCACTCTCCTCCTTTTGATTCTGTACATGTCATATCTCCTTATCAAGCTCCTGTCCCTTCCTCTCAATCCTGATCTCTCCCGTCTACAAAGAGACCAGTAGGACAGCATTTTTTAAATGCATGGAACCAGAAAGTATACATAGCATATGGTCACATTGTTTCCCTGACTCCAGACCATTTTTGTCTGAAGAGTTGACCTCAGAAGTGTTTTCTGGTCAGGAGCAGCGGCAGGTATAGGGGCCGTGCTCCCAGGGGATGTTCCAGGCAGTTGGACCATGAATTGTGGTCATTTAGTCAAGTTCTTGAGGTGCACCCCTCTTTTTCTTGTGTTGCCACAGACACTCAGCACTGTGTACTCTATCACTAGGTGGCCAGGCACTATCTGGTTCTTCCGGTCACATGTTGGTACAGTCTCCCATTCACACGGGTCTTCTGTATCTTGAACTCTTTTTTCCTTGTGTGTTTGTTGTTTTGGGTCATCATCTGTTCTAGATGAGTTGAGACTGTTTGGGGTGCCTCAAACAGCAGCTTAAGACCTCAGACACCACTCGTCAGTAAGAGGTGCATCAGTATGAGGTGGAATGGACTAGTTATGTCAATTGGCCTCGATTTCCTTGGAAAGCATGATCCACAGACCCCATCCCTGGTACTCTATCCTCCCAATACTGGGTTGAGATTAGAAAAGCTTTCAGTGTATGGTGAAGTCCAGTGCAGTCAATCTATTTTCTACTGTGTGCTGTCAATGCGTTCGTGTAACCAAATTTCTACCCTCTAGCTAAATCATTTTATTTGAGTCTGCAATCAATGTCCATGGAAGCAGCAGTCAAGAAATAAAAAGATGAGAACATCTTCTACCAAGAATCTCTTTAAAGTATTGAAAAATAAAGATGTCACCATGAAGACTAAAGTGCACCTGACCCAAACCATGGTATTTTCAATCACATCATAAACATGCAAATCTAGACAATGAACAAAGAAGACAAAAGAATTTATGCCTTTAAATTGTGATATTGTTAAGGAATGTTGAATGTATCACGGGTGTAAAGAATCAGCAGATCTGTTCTGGAAAAAGTATAAGCAGAGTGCTCCTTGGAAGCAAAGATGGCAAGACTGCATCTTACATAATTTGGACACGTGGTCAGGAAGGAACAATCCCCTTGAGAAGGACACTTTGCTTGGTAGAGCAGGGGGCCAGCAAAAAAGAGGAAGACCCTTGATGAGATGGATTGATACAGTGGCCACAACAATGGTCCACTGTATCAATTGTGGACATTGCACTGTTTCGTTCTGTTGTTCATAGGGTCGCTATGAGTTGAAACTAACCCGACTGCACCTAACAACAACAAAAACATCTAATCTATGACCAACCCTCTCCTTCCCCACCGTTGTGGCCATAAGAGTCTTTTCTCCTGTACATAATTCTGCTTTTAATTCTTTATAGCAAGTGTCTCATACAATATTTGTCCTTTTGCCAGTGTCTAATTTCACTCAGCATCATGTCTTCCAGCTAAAACCATAGTATGAGATGTTTCCTAAAATCATTGTTCTTTACCATTGTGTAGTGTTCCATTGAGTATACGTACCATAGTTATCCATTCATCTGTTGATGGGCACCTAGGTTGATTCCATCTTTTTGCTACTGTGGACTGTGGACTGTGTTGCAATAAACATTCTTATGCATGTATCTGTTCATGTGACAGCCTTTGTTTCTGTAGGATATATTCTGAGCAGTGGAATTACTGGATCAAACGGTATAACTATTTCCAGCTTTCAAAGGAAGGACCAAATTGTTTTCCAAAGAGTGTACCATTTTGCAATCCCACTAGCAGTGTAGGAGTGTACCTATGTCCCCACAGCCTCTCCAACATTTGTTATTTTATGATTTTTAGACTCTGGACAACCTTGTTGGGGTGAGATAGTATCTCACTGTAGTTTTGATTTGGATTTCTCTGATGGCTAATGATCATGAGCATTTCCTCACATGTCTTTTGGCTGCCTGAATGTCTTCTTTGGTGAAGTGTCTGCCCATCTCCAAGGTCCATTGCTTAGTTGGATGATTTACCTTTTTTTGTTGGTATTTTGCAGTACCTTGTAGATTATAGAGATCAGACACCAGTCTGACATTTAGTTGCCAAATATTTTTTTTTCCCATTCTGAGGGTGGTCTTTTAACTCTTTTTGATAAAGTCTTTGGATGAACAAAGTATTTGATTCTTAGTAGTTCTCATTTCTCTATTTTCTGTTGGTTGTGCTTTGTCAGTTTTTGAAGTCTGTCTAAGTTGTGTATTAGAACATCCATTGTTTATCCTATTTTTTCTTTCATATTCTTTATTGTTTTTGATTGGATATTTAGGTCTTTGATCAATTTTGAGTTAGTTTTTGTATAAGGTGTGAGATGTGGGTCTTGTTTCAATTTTTTGCAAATGTATATCCAATTTGGCCAACACCGTTTGTTAAATAGGCTGTTTTACCCCAGTGTACAACCTTAGGACCTATGTTAAATATCAACTGTTCATAAGAGGATGATGGTATCTCTGTGGTCTCTGTTCTATTGGTCTATATATCTCTTTTTGCACCATTATCCGGCTATTCTGACCATTGTGATGGTATAATAGGTTCTAAGTTCGGGTAGTGTAAGCCTCCCTCTTTGTTCCTCTTCTTCAGTAGTGCTTTGCTTGTCCAGGGTTTCTTTTCTTTCCAAACAAAGTTGGTGATTTGTTTCTCAATCTCGTTAAGAAACGACACTGGAATTTGTAATGGGATTGCATTGTTTATGTGGATCACTGTGGGTAAAATAGACGTTTTTAAAATGTAAAGTCTTCCTATTCAAGAGCAGAGTAGATTTCTACGTTTATGTAAGTCTATTTTGGTTTCTTGCAGTAAAGTCTTGTTGTTCTCTCTGTATAGGTGTCTTACTTTTTTAGTTAGATTTATTCCTATGTATTTTATCTTCTTGAGGGCTATAGTAAGCAGTATTGATTTGGTGGTTTCTTCTTTGATGGTCTGTTTGTTAGTATAAAGGAATCCTACTTATTTAATTTTGTTTATCTTATACCCTGATACTTTGCTGAATTCTTATATTAGTTCCAGTAGTTTACTCACGGATCCGTTAGAATTCTCTGCATATACAATGATATCATATAAAAATAGGGAGATGTTCATTTCTTCTTTGCCAATGAGAATGCCCTTTATTTCTTTGTCTTTTCTAATTGTTCTGGCTAGAATCTCTAGTAAAATGGTGTATAGAAGTCATGAGAGTGAGCATCTTCATCTAGCTCCCATTCTCAAGGAGAATTCTTTCAGTGTCTCTCCATTTAGTATGATGCAGGTAGTTGGCTTTGTATAGATGCCCCTTACTGTGGTGAGGAACTTCTGCTCTACCCCTATTTTGCTGAGAGTTTCTACAATGAGTGGGGGTTAGACTTTGTCAAATGCCTTTTCTGCATCAGTTGACAAAATCAGGTGATTCTTATCATTTGTGCTAGTAATGTGGTTGATTACATTAATTGTTTTCCTGATGTTGAACCAGCCTTGCATCCCTGGTATGAATCCAACTTGTTCATGATGTCTTTTTCTTCTTTTTTTGATATGTTGAATTTAATTGGCTAGGATTTTGTTGAAGATTTTTGCACCTAGGTTCATGAGTGATATTGGTCTGCAATTTTCCTTTTTTCTGAGATCTTTCCCTGGCTTTGGTAAAGGATTAATCTGGCTTCACAGAAAGAATTCAAGAGTATTCCTTCCCTATCTGTGTTCTGAAACAGTCTCAGTAGTATTGGAGTTAACTCCTCAGTATAAGTTTGGTAGAATTCTTTGGTGAAGCCATCTAGGGTAGGACATTTTGTAGTTGGCAGTTGGTAGTTTTTTGATTACTTTTTCTACCTCTTCTTTTCTGATGGGTTTATTAAATTGTTCTGCTTCTCTTTGTGATAAGTTTGGTAGGTGATGTGAATCTAGAAATTTGTCCATTTCCTCTAGGTTTTCAAATCTGTTGGAGTGGTCTTTTATAGTATTTTTTTGTGATAGTTTTGATTTTACTTGGGTCTGTTGTGAGATCTCCCATCTGATTTCTTATTTGGGTTGTTTGTTTCCACTTCTGTTTTTCTTTTGTAAGTTTAGCCAATGGTTTATCAATTTGGTTGATCTTTTCAAAGAACCAGCTTCTGGATGTCTTAATTTTTTCAACTGTTCTTCTATTTTCTAATTCATTCACGCTCTAATCTTTATTGTCTGTTTTCTTCTGGTACCTGAGGTGTTCCTCTGTTGCTCTCTTTCTACTTGTTCAAGCTGTAGGGTTAATCCTTTGGTTTAGGTCCTTTATTCCTTCTATATGTGTGTATTTATAGAGATAATTGACCTCAGAGCAATACTTTTACTGAATCCCATAAATTCTGGTAGGATGTGTTTTCATTCTCATTTGATTCCATAAATTTGTTTATTTTGTCCTCAATTTCTTCTATAATCCATGGCTTTTTGAGCAAGATGTTGTTCAGTCTCTATGACTTCAAATTGCTACCTATGTTTTCTCTGCTATTGACTTAGACTTTTATGGCTTTATGGTCCAAGAGAGTGCTTTGCAATAATTCAATGGTTTGGATATTGTTGGGACTTGCTTTATGTCCTGACACATGGTCTATTCTGGAAAATGTGCCATGTGCATTGAAGAAGTTGTACTTGTTTATTGATGGATAAGATGTTTGTGTATGTCAAGGAAGTTTAGTTCTCTAATTGTCACAGTAAGATCTTCTGTATCTTTACTGAGCTTTTTCTGGATGATCTGTCCATTACTCAAAGTGGAGTGTTGAAATATCAGCTGTTATTGGGGAGTGGTCCTTCTCACTTTTCAGTGTTGTCAGTGTTTGTTTGATGTATTTAGATGCTCTGCTATTGGGTTCATAAATATTTAATATTGTTAGGTTCTGCTTATGTATTGAACTTTTCAGCAATAAATAGTGACTATCCTTGTATTGCTGGTCCTGCTCTTCTTTGTATGTTGTTGGCTTGGTATATATTTTTCCATTCTTTAATTTTCAGTTTGTTCATACCTTTAAGTCTAAGTTGTATTTCTTGTGAGCAACATGTAGATTGATTGTGTCTTTTAATCAAGGATGTCACCTTCTGTCTCTTTATTAGAGCATTCAGTCTGTTTACATCCAATGTAAAAACTGATAGGTTTGAGTTTAGTGCTGTCATTTTGGTTCATTTATCTTTGTGTCAATGATATTTTCTATGTTTTTCTTAATGTTTTGGTCTAGATCATTCTTTATGGATTGATTTTTCTCTTTTTCAGTGTTGGTATTGTGTTTTTTTTTTTTTTTTTTTTTGTGACTCTTGTATTATGTTTCATGTTTCAGTTTTCCACACCATTAATTTGCTTTGTGGCTACCCTTATGATCCTGCTTACAGTTCTAAGTTTAAACCAGACTTCGACTTCTACCTATCTTTTTAATTTCCCCTCTTTCAGAAAAGGTTATTACTACTGTAATATATCCCTCTTTTTGGTGTCATTGTGTCATAGTTTTTGTATTCTGATTACTGGTTATCTTCTTTCAGTATTGTAGCTTTGATTGAAGCTTGTGAGTTCCCTAACTGAGTAGGATTCTGGTTGATGTGTCCTTAAGTATGCTCTTGATATATACAGTTGATGCTTTTATTTCTGTAACCAAACAGCTTCTTTCAGTGTTTCTTGCAATCTTGGTTTGGTTTTTACAAAGTCTCTAAGCTTCTGTTTATCTATGCATGTCTTAATTTCACCATCATATTTGAGAGACAATTTTGTAGGATATATAACTCTTGGCTGGAAGTTTTTCACCTTTAAGCCATTGAATGTGTCATCCCACTGCCTTCTTGTCAACATCTTGTCTGCTGAAAAGTCAGACAAATGCTTACAGGGCTTCCCTCTGTATGTTAGGTTTGATTTAGTCCTCTATGCCTTTAAGACAATCTGTTTATATTTCATTTTATCAAGCTTGATTATAGTATGTTGTGATGTCTTTCTTTTGGGGTCTAGTTTTGGGGACATTCGATAAGCATCTTGGACACCTATGTTCTCTTTCATGATTTGAGGGAAGTTTTCTGTCAGCAACTCTACAACAATATTCTCTGTATTTTCAGCTATCCCTCCCTGTTCAGGAACTCCAGTTATTCATAGATTATTCTTCTTAATAGAGTCCCACATGTTTCTTAATGCTTCTTCATTTTTCTTATTTCTTTTCTCTGATTCTCCTCATAAATGCTGGAGTCAGTTGCTCTTTCTCCAAGCTTACTGACTCTGACTTCCATCTCCTCAATCTCCCTATTTTGACTTTGGATTGAATTGTCTAGTTCTGTGATTTTGTTATTGATATGCTTGATTTCAGATCATTGATGTTTCATCAGTTCAAATAGCTTCCTTAATTTTTCATTTTGTTCTGTTGCATTTTGTTTAATCTCTAGAAGGGTTCTATATGTAATTCTTTTGTACTCAATCTCCCATAGTTTCATAAAGGCTTCTTCATCTGGGAAGCTTTTGATTGTTTTGGGGGGCTTTCCAGAGCCATGGTGGACTGCTTCCTTAAATGATTAGCTATTAATTGTTGCCTTCATGCCATCTAGAAGCTCTTCAGTTTCTGTGATGTTACCTCAACAGGACCTGAGGCAAATTCCTAACAGCAGTGCTGGTCACCAGCCACCTCTGTGTACTCTTGTGGTTGGCCCCAGGTAGACTCTCTGGGGTGGCAGGCAGGTTCTGCCTCCTGGCTGGCAAAGATGGGGCCCTACTTATGGAGTCACTGGAGAGTGGTCAACTGACTCTTTGATCAGTGAAGAATGGAGGAGATGCTGCTGACCTGCTGAGTGGTCATTTCTCTAGGTGACATTATTTTGAAAAGGTACTTTACTGCAAACCAAGGAACTGTCCAGCAGCTGCCCAATCAGTCAGGCACTCAGGTGTGGCAGGCCCTTCCTTCCAGCTGAGAAAAACAAACAAACAAACAAACAAAAAACACCTCATCAGCTGTTTCCAGATGCTACGATGCGGTTCAAAGTAGAGAGGGATTATGGCCCTGTTGGCAGCCTCTGCTGGGCCCCACCCATAACTTTAAGCACCACTGTCCTAAACCCAGCTTTTCTGGGCCCCACCCATAGCTCTAAGCACCACTGTCCTAAAACCAGCTTTTCTGCTGCAGAAACACTTTCCAGATAGGCCCTGATTCTTGGCATGAGTATTAGCCTCAGGTAAGTCCTCCAGCTGATTCCGCCTCCCAGATGACCAAGACAGTATTCCACCTGAGCTGCCATGCCCTTCCTGCCCTGAAACAGCAGAATCTATGATACAGCTCAGAAATGAGAGGGAGCAGGGGCAGTGTTGCCCTGAGTCAGCAGCTGGACTCTTAAAATGTGTCTATCTCAAACACAGTCTCTCTGCTGCAATATATGCTATTTACTCAAGCGTTGCAGTTTGGCGTATTTGCCCACTCATGCCCAGTTCCTGCCTCCCAGAAAACAAAAAGGTGTCAGTACCTGCAGTCTTCCCAAATGATGAGCCAGCAGGTGGAGGACTCACTGTGCCTCTGGCTTGTGTTAGAGAAAGATAGTTTTCCCTTTACTAGTACCCAGTTTAATCTGACAACTCTATGCAAGATCCTAGGGCTCTCCTAATGTTCATGCTGCTCTCTTTAATTATCATTCTACGCCTTAGTTCTCAGAGGGAATTGAGGAGACGTGTGTCTATTCTGCCATCTTTGCCCAACTCCCTGTGTATCAGTTCTTTGGTTTAGTCTATTTGATATATCTCTGCTTTTGCTTAATTTTTATTTCCTTCTGTATTATTTAAATTTAGAATTTCTAATTCACTGAGCTGAGTAATCAACTCCTTTGTTTTTAATTTCTTTTAAAATCTAATTTATTTAAAATAAATGCATTTGTGTATAACTTTCATTCTAAGATTTGCTTCAGTTATGTCTCACAAGATTTGATTTTTATTTATAAATATTTAGAAGCTTTCATTTTAATTTCTTAATATTCTGTTCTGAGTCATTCTTCTTTATGGGTCGTTCATAATATATACATATATATCATAATGGAAGTAAAGTGCACAAAACAAGAATAAATATTCAAAGTAAATGTGAGTGAACTATTACAAAGCTAACAGTTACACTAACACCACCGTAGTCAAGAAATTGTATATTTTCTAGAAGCAACAACAACAACAAAAGCCTATGTGAAATCAAATGGTGAACAATTACTATAAAGCAAAAATGACAGGGTAAGGATACAGGTAAATGAGAATACTGGAAGTGAAAAATTCAGAAGGAAATTAATAAGAATGTTAAAATGTTGTGAAAAATGAAACCAATGTCTCTAAGCAATGTATGCAATAATTGTTAAATGGGAACCTAACTGGCTGTGTAAACGTTCAGTGAAAATATGTTATTATTTACAAAAAAGGAAATATGACATTTTTATCTCTTGAACAGCTCCTTCAATACTCTTTCACAAACCCTACCTCTTCTTTCCTTCTAAAAGACTAAAATTGTTAAAAATGTTTAATGCCAGAGGTTAGTTCTTGGGTTACACATGAAATGGATTCAGACTCTTTATATTTTTAAATGTCTGGATTCTTTTGCTTTAACAATGTAAGAGTCAACTATTTTGTTGCAGAGTTCTGTAGTTTATTTTCATTGCTATTTAGTGTTCCATTGTATGAATATAAACAATTATTTTCCGAGCTTTATGAAGATATGACTGATATGCTATGAATTTTGCATGTTTTAAGCATATAGTTTAATGTTTTTTTTAACATATATACTTTATTTTATTTTTCATTATGACTGAGTGAAAATGTACATTCCCATACAAATTTACCTGTATGCAGCTTCCACTGATCTTCCTGCCGGTGACAGCACACTAGTGTCACATAACAGCAACCTATATATTCCAACACGACACTATAACCACATCAAGATGATAAACATTTCCATCAGTCCAAGCATTTCTTAGTGTTCCTTTATTATTCCTTCCTTATAACCCACCCTACCCCATCTCTAAACACCTACTGATCCACATTCTATTACTATAGTTGGTATTTTCATAAATATTATATAAATAGAATCATGCAGTATGTACTTATGTCTGGCTTCAATCACAATATAATTATTTTAAGAATAATTCAATGAAATGGCTTATCCTTTTTTATTTCTAAATAAAGTATTTCATGTTATGAATGGAAACCCTGGTGGCATAGTGGTTAAGTGCTATAGCTGCTAACCAAAATGTTGGCAGTTCAAATCCAGCAGGTGCTCCTTGGAAACTTAAAAGATTTGCTTTCAACTGCTGATAAACTTTTGAATTATTTCAGTTTTGGCTAATTATAGATTTTACATATTATGAATAATAGGTATCATATGACAAAACAGAATGTCAGTTTCCCTCACAAATACATGCACCCTGTTATGTGACACTAGTTGCTCTCCTTTCAATGTGACAGCTCACTTCTCATCTCCACCTTGTATTTACCTTGTCCATTCTACCAGCTTTTGTCCTTTTCTGCATTCTTATCTTGCCTCCAGACTGGAGCTATTCATTTAGTCTCATGTATCTACTTAAGCCAAGAAGCACACACTCCATCAGCATCATTTTAAATGTTATATTCCAGTCTAATTCTTGCCTGAAGAGGTGGCTTCAGGAATCGTTTTCATTCTGGGCTAACAGTTTGGAGGCCATGTCTTCTGAGGTCCCTCCAAACTAGTGAGACCACTAAGTCTGGTCTTCTTACTAGAACTTGTATTTTGCTCAAATTTTCTCCAGCTCCCTCAGGAATTCTCTACTGTGTTCCCTGTCAGGGCAGTCATTGGTGGTAGCCAGGCATGATGTAGTTTTTCCATTCTCAGGCTGATGAAATCTCCAGTTTATGTGGTTCTTTATGTCTTTGGTGTTCTGCTATTTCCTCTGCTCCTGGTGGGTTAAGACCAATATACGGATCTTAGAAGTTAGCTTTCTAGATTTTAAGATCGCAGATGCCACTCATCAAAGTAGGATGAGAATATTTTCTTAACAAACTTTGTTACGGCAGTTTACTTAGATGTCCTCTGAAGCCATGGTCTCCATACCCTTGTCCCTAAAAGTATTTGATTACATTCATGAAATTTCTTATTTTTTGGTTTAATGCAATTGTGCTGACCTCCCCCATATGTGTGTATTAACCTTCACCTAAAATAATTCTTGTCGATGTGTGTTAACTTTCACCTGAAATAATTCTTGTCTATTATCTAGTAAAAAACTATGGTGGCATAGTGGTTAAGCGCCGTGGCTGCTAACAAAAAGGTCAGGAATTCAAATCCATCAGGTGCTCCTTGGAAACTCTATGGAGCTGTTCTACTCTGTCCTATAGGATGGCTATGTGTATGAGTCAGAATTGATTAGATGGCAGTGGGTTTTTTGTTGTTGTTGTTTGTTTCTTTATTATCCAGTTAGTGAATACCCCAGTTTACCGTTCTGCCCTTTTAACCATTGAAGAATGATTCTTCTCTGTTTAAACCTTTCTTGAGTTCTTATAATAGTGGTTTCATGCAATATTTGTCCCTTAGTGACTAATTTCGCTCAACATAATGCCTTCCAGGTTTATCTATGTTGTGAGATGTTTTGTGATTCATCATTGATATTTATTGCTGTGTAGTATTTCACCATGTGAATATACTAAAATTTATTCATCTATTCATCCATTGATGGGAATCTAGGTTGTTTCCATCTTTTTTGCTATTGTCAGCAACACTGCAATGGACATGGATGTACATTTATCTATTTGTGTGATAGTTCTTATTTCTCTAGTATATATTCCAAGAAGTGGGATTTCTGGATCATATGATACTTCTATCTTCTATTTCTAGATTTTCAAGAAAGTATTAAATCTATTTCCAAAGTGGTTTGTTCCATTTTATCTTCTCACCAGCAGTGTTTGAGTGTTTCAGTCTCTCCACAATCTCTCTAACACTTAGTATTTTTCAGATTAATTCTAAACTTGGGGTGAGATGATATCTCATTGCAATTTTGATTTACATTTCTCTAATGATCCGACGGCACTTGGCTAATGATTAACCATAGTGAGAATTTCCCCACGTATCTGTTATATGCCTGAATATCTTCTTTGGTGAAGCACATGTTCATGTGCTTTGCTAATTTTTTAACTGGGTTATTTGTCTCTTTTTATTGTTGAGGTTTTACAGCATCTTGCAGATTTTAGAGATTAGACACTGATGAAACTTGTAGTATTGAAAAATGTTATCCCAGTGTGTAGATTGTCTTTTGACTCTCTTGGTGAAGTCTTTGGATGAGAACAAGTGATTTTTAGTAGTTCCCAGCGTCTAGTTTCTTTTCTGTTGCTTGTGTGTTGCAAGCAATATTTTATATTCTGTTTATGCCGTGTGTTAGTGTTCCTAATGTTGTCTCTATTTTTATTTTCCATGATCTTTGTTGAGTTAGATTTTATATTTAGGTCTTTATCCATTTTGAGTTAGTTTTTGCACATGGTGTGAAGTATGGTCTTTGTTTCCTTTTCGTGCAAATGGTGATCAAGTTATGCCAGCATTACTTTTTAAAGAGACTCTGCAATTAATGGACTTTGGGCATTTGTGAAATATCAGATGCTCCAGATGGATGGTTTTAAAGGCTGGATTCTCACTTCTATGCCATTGGTGTATGTATCTGTTCATATACCAGAGCAGGCTGTTTTGACTACTGTGGCTGCGTTGTATTTTCTAAAATAAGGTAGTCTGAGGGCTTTCACTTTGTTCTTCTTCTTCAGTAAAGCTTTATTCATCCAGGGCCTATTCTCTTTCCTAAGAAGTTGGTGAATTGTTTCTCTGTCTCATTAAGAAATGGTATTAGAATTTGATTGGAGACTGCATCGTATCTACAGATCTCTTTGAGTAGAATAGACATTTTTCACAAGGTTGAGTCTTCTATCCGTGAACAAAGTATGCTTTTACACTTAAAGTAGTTCTCTTTTGATTTCTTGCAATAATGTCTTGTATGTATTTTTCTTTCTATAAGCCATTGAATCAGATCCCACTGCTGGCTTAGGTCTTTTATAACTCTGGTTAGATATATTCTTAAATATTTTATTTTCTTGGGTGCTATTTTAAATGGTATTGATTTGATAATTTCCTCTTCATGTTCTCTTGCCATAGAAGAATAGAAATGATTTTTTTTTTTATGTTCGTCTTGTATCCTGGTAACTTGTTGAACTCTTCTTTTAGTTCCATTAGTTTTCTTGTAGATATTTTAGGGTTTTCTGTATATGAGATCTTGCCACCTGCAAATAGAAATACTTCTACTTCTTTCTTGTGAATTTAAATGTTCTTAATTTCTTTTGCTAGCCTAATTTCTCTGACTAGCATCTCAAGCAAAAGTTGAATGAGAGTAGTAATAAAGGGCATCCTTTTCTGGTTTCTGTTATCAAGGGGAATGCTTTCAGACTCTCTCCATTTAGGATAATGTTGGGTTTTGCCTTTGTGTTAATGTGCTTTATTATGTTTAGGAATTTCCTTTCTACTTCTACTTTGCTGAGTTTTCATCATGAAGGGGTACTGGGGTTTGTCAAATACATTTTCTGTATCAAATGATAAGATCATGTGGCTCTTGTCTTTTACTTACATGATACAGTTCATTGACTGTTTTTCTAATGTTGAACCATCCCTGCATACCTGATATGAATCCTATCTGGTCATGGTGACTGATTTTTTTGATATGTTGTTGAATTCTATTGACTAGAATTTTACTGAAATTTTTGTGTCTCAGTTCTTAAGGGTTGTTGGTCTGTGATTTTCTTCTTCTGTAATATCTGTACCTCATCTTAGTATCAGGGTTATGCTGGCTTCACAGTGTCAGTTTGGGACTATTTAATTGTTTTCTATGCTCTGGAATACCTTTATAGCAGTAGTATTAACCTTTCCTCAACATTTGTTAGAAATCTCTAGAGAAGTAGTTGGGGCCAGGATTTTTTTTTTGTTGTTTTGGGATTTTTTAATAATCTTTTCAATTTCTTGTTTTGGTGTTGGTTTATGTCATTGTTCTACCTCTGTTTTAGTTTAGGTAAGTAGTATGTTTTTAGAAATGTATCTATTTCCTCTGTTTTCAAATTTTTTAAATTATAATTGTTCACAGTATTCTGCTATGATTCTATTATGATATTCCCTGTTTGGATTATTTGCTTTCTCTCCTGCTTTAGTCAGTTTGGTCAATAGTTCGTCAATTTTGTTCATCTTTTTAAAGACCTGGCTTTTGCTCTTGTTAACACTTTCAATTGTTTCTCTGGTGTCAATTTGGTATAATTCTGCCCTAATTTTTATTTTATTTTACTTTTTTTCTGGTGTGTGGTGGCTTCTATCACTGCTTTGTTTCTATATGTTTGAGTTAAAAGTTTAATGCTTTGATTTGGGCCTTTTCTTCTCTTTGGATGTTTGCATTTATTGCTATAAAATGACCTCTGAATGCTGCTTTTGCTATGTCCCAAAGTTTCTGGCAGAGTATGCTTTCATTCTTTTTGATTCTGTGAATTTCTTTACTCCATTCTTAATTTTGTCTGTAACTTGGTAGTTTTTGAGTGAAGTTTGTTTGTGCCTTTAAGTCTAAACTTTGTCTCTCATAGGAAGCATATGAACAAATCACATTTTTTAATCCATTTTGCCACTTCCTGTCTCCTTATTGGTGCATTTAGTTCATCTACATTCAGTGTTATTATTGATAAGCTCAAGTTTAGGGGTATCATTCTGAGTCTTTTTTTGTGTGTTGTTCAGAGGTTCTTTGTTGTTTTGTTTTATTTTCTCTGCTGAGTCATTTTTCCTTACGCATTTTCTTATCATCATCTTTTTCATTGTTGTTGATTTTGTACTTGCTTTGTGTTTGTTTCACTTGCTTTTTATTTTGATATGCAGGATTGTTAGTACCCTTTGTGATCACCTTAATATTTGCCCCTACTTTTCCTTTTAAGTTTAAAGCAGGCTTTTATTCACTTATATTGCCTTGACTTTCTCTTGTTATGAAAGATGTATTACATTTTTAGTCTTCTTCTTGTTGTTATAATGTTGTCATCTTTTACATATTGACACCTCACTTGCCCTATTGTCAGTGTTTTAGCTTTTATTTCTTTTTGTGATTTCCCTATCTGGGTTGATATCTGGTTGCTCTGTCTTGTGCTCTAGTCTTAGATTGTTGTCTAGTGTTGATTTTCTAACTAGAAGACTCCCTTTAGTATTTCTTGTAATTTTGGTTTGATTTTGCAAATTCCCTAAACTTCTGTTTATTTGGAAATGTTCTAATTCCACTACTGTCGTCGACTGAATTGTGTCCCCCCCAAAATATGTGTACTATTTTGGCCAGATCATGATTCTCAGTGTTTTGTGACCATCCTCTCTTTTGTGATTTTCCTGTGCTTTAAGTCCTAATCTCCATCTGCGGTTAACAGATTGGATTATGTTAAACGGGATTAGGGTGAGACTGTAACACCCTTCCTAAGGTCATCTTCTATTCCAAAATAAAGGGAGTTTTCCTGGAGTGTGGTTTGCATCACCTTTTATCCTTTTGTTGTACAACAGATAAAAGGAAAGAGAAGCAAGCAGAACATTTGGGGACCTCATACTATAAACAGCAGCAACAAGAGCAGTGTGTGTCCTTCAGACCTGAAGTTCCTGATCTGAGATGCTCTCAGACCAAAGAAAGACTGAAAGACTTTCCTTCAGAGCTGGCAGAGGCAGAGTGTGTTCCTCTGGAGCCAGCATCCTGAATTCAGACTTCAAGCCCACTTTTCTTTGCTAAAACCATCCACTTGGGGGTATTTCTGTTAGAGCAGAACCAGATAACTAAGACTATCATCACATTTGAGAAAGAGTTTTGCTGGATGTATAATTCCTGGCTGACCATTTTGTTTGTTTTTCCCAGCAAGTCGTTATATATGAGATCTGATTGCCTTCTTGGCCACTTGGTTTTTGCTTAGTCTTACTGACTCTCCTTTGTAGATGAGTTTTCATTTATCCTCAGCCAAGCCAAATGCCGTCGAGTCCGGTCGACCCTAGGTGCCTTTAAAATTCTTGCTTTTAGTCTTGGCAAGTTTAGTTATGTGTCTTGGCATTTTCTGAACCTTGTTCAGAGTTTGATGAAAATCTTGGATAGATTTCTGCTCACCTTTCATGATATCTGAGAAATTTTTTGCCAACAAATCTTCAACAATTCTCTCAGTATTTTCTGTTACGCTTCCTATTTCTGGTAGTCCAATCATTTATAGATTATTCCTCACAATAATGCCCTATATAATTGTTAAGATTTCTTTATTTTTTAAAATTCTTTTATCAGAGTTTTCTTTAAATAAGTTGGGGTGAAGTGTTTCTCTTCAGTCTCACTAATTCTAACTTCTGCTGCCTCATTTCTACTCCTTTGATTTTCTATTAGATTGCCCTGTTCTGAGATTTTATTGTTAATCTGAATTTTTATTTGCTGTCTCTATGGATTCTTACAGCTCATTCAATTTGTCATTGTGCTCTTCTCTAATCTTGTTAATTTTCTCTATTGCTATGTCTATGTCTTTTTTGTCTTGTTCTGTGTTTTGCCTGACCCTCTTCTGGATGTCTTTAAGAGTCCTGTGTATTTTTTTTTATATATATATTTTACGTCTGGTAATTCAGGAAGTACTCTTCATCTGGTAGATCTTGATTATTCTGGGAACTTGCTGAAGCCATCATAGTCTTCCTATAATTTTATTTGATATTAACTGTTGCCTCTCGGACAGCAATAAGTAATTGTATTCATTTTTTGCTTTATTACTGCATTCTAGCTTCTTGTTTTGACATGCCTAAATAGACTGGTCATGTCTGCTATTTTGATTATTGAGGCTCTGATTTCAAGAGCAAGTTTCACAGTCTCTTTTGACATCCAATTTTGGTCTTTTACTTGTTTCCTGTTTTTAATTCACCTTTTGCTTTTTTCACGTATGATGTCCTCCTGCAACCGGTCTGGTCCTTGGTCACTAGTGTTCAGTATGTGAAATTTATTCTTAAAATGGTCTTTAAATTCAGGTGACATATGCTAAAGGTCACATTTTGGCTCTTGTGGATTTGTTATACTGTTCTTCAACTTAAGCTTAAATTTGCATACAAGCAATTGATGCTTTGTTCCACAGTCAGCCCCTGGCCTTGTTCTCACTGGTTATATTAAGCTTTTCCATTGTCTTTTTCCACAGATGAAGTCAATTTGATTCCTGTGTTTTTCATTTGGAGATATCTATACATATAGCTGCCATTAATTTGGTGAAAGAATATATTTGCAATGAAGAATTCACTGTTCTTGTAAAATTCCACCATGTGCTATCCAATGTTATTTCTATAACCAAGCTCATGTTTTCCAACTATCATTTTTTTATCCCTGTATACATATTCTATGTTTATACATTAGATATAGGCACAGGCACAGCACCAGGCTTTTCAGGTACCCCCCTCTCCACTTCTGATCACCCACATACAAAAGCAGGAGGCATTAAATGTGGCATTTTTATAGGAAAATGGGCTGAAGTCTGGACTATGTTAGTCAAGGATGGTAGCCTTTGAGACTTAAGAGTGTAACTTCTTGGAACACAGGGTGGAGTTTTGATGAACTGAGTGGAGCAAGGCTAGTCAAGAGTCTCTTCTCAGTGTCTCCATTTCTTCGGCGCCCTTTAGTAAACGTTTTAGAAGTCACGACTGTTTCATTACAGAATTGACAGAAACTGAGAGCTGGAGTAAATACATGAAGCATAAGAGTGGTGGTACAATTTGTTTGGGGGTTATTTGAGTCCCTCAGGCCCTGGAAGGGAAGGAAGGGAGAAAAGGAGAAAGGACTTGGCCTGCCTGGAGCAGGACATTCAAGCACAGGGAGAAAAGATGGCTAGGCCAGTCTTCTGTGGTGGCCAGGACTCTCAGAGTCTAGACTGAGCAAAACATCCATTTTCTAACAGTCTAGGGGAAGATTTAGACAGGAAGCAGCGGCAGGTCACAGGGAACAGGGGCATCCATCCAGGTTAGGTGGCTTCAGGTGTCCTAGGCTGGAAATGGGCTATCTTCTGGAAGATGAGTGCCTTCAATTGCTCCTTTGGTAAATCAGCTAGCTCCATGTCAAAGGCAAAGCACTCCGTGGGGAGCCTGAATCACGCATGGGGTCATAGTACTTCTCCAGGTCAGAGTGGGAAATACCCCCTTTACTGTGATCTGTTTGTTAGAGACAAGGGTTAGCATCCAGTTCAGCATTTCAAAGGCTCTGGAGTCCAACATGGAAAAAGACTTTAAGCCAGGCCACCCTGGTCTTACAGAGCAGAGACCATAAGTGGTTTCAGGTCTTCATGTTAACACAGTTCAGGTCCTCCTGGGATGGGGACCCCAGAATACTCAGAATGTGTTTAAGCTGGCCCAAGTAGTGCTTGCCTATTGGAGAACATCTCAGGCAGGCTGCAACCCACCAACCAGATGTTGATGAACTTGGTGTAGTTCTTGGATTTGAGCATGATCTCTTGTGTCCAGTGTAGACATGTAGCTATGTATTCCCTCAAGAAGCCAATGTGGTCATTCTCGGGACTGGTGACTTGCACCAGACCAAAATCATAAATCTTAAGGTCAAAGGGGTATTGATGGGTAAGTTGGAGGGCTCTAGGTCTCAACACAGCAAGTTGGCTGAGCAGATATACTTGAGGCTCTTCAGGAAGCTGACAGAAGCAGAAAATGTGGTCATTGCTGAACTGTTAGCTTTTGAACAACTTGTGTAATTTTATCTCTATCAACTCCTATAAAATGCAGATATCGTTCAAGTCTTTCAAGGTGGATACCCATGAAACATCTCAGATGCTGATGGCATTCTCGTGGCAGAAATGCGGTAAGATCTAGTGTGCTAGCAGTAGATCTTATGCTGACAGGGGCTGGTCTTAACGGCCAAAAAAGTTTTGTGTACATGATCATAAGCTGATCTGACCATGTCATATATGCTCTGCCTGATGTACTACAGATAAGAGTACAGGGCCCATGTCATATAGTTGCCCCTTCACTATATACACAACCCCCAAGCCCACTAGGCAGACCTGATTAGCTCCCTGGGGTTCCCTGCCCACCTCAGTGGCCAAAGCTGCCGTCTCTACTCTTCCCCCACCCACCAGCCAGTGTGTCTGAGGTCTTACCCTTCATTGTCAGCCCTGTAACTGGGGAACCTCACAACCAGATCCTAGCCAGCTCACACCAAGATACTCAATCCTTCTTTATTTCCAATTTTTGAATTTCAAACTCCAGAAATTATCAATGCTTTTTGATTCCATGTTTACTTTATTTCAGTTTGCAGAAGTTGGTAAAAATCTTTCTTTGTCTTTGACCTTAGTGTTTGGTGTGTAAATTGGAATAATAGCTGTATTAACTGACTTTCCTCAAGGTGTATAGAAATCATCCTAACACTTTAGTGGTATACTTCAGACAGATCTTGAAGTGATCTTTTTGCCACTGAATGCTATGCCTTTTTTCTTCCACTTGTTATTCCCAGTGTTGTAGACCATATGATTGTCAGATTTATAATGGACAATACTGGTCCATTTCAGCTCACTAATGCTTAGGACAGTGGTCATATAAGTTTCATTTTTTTTTTTATAGTTTGCAATTTTCTTAGAGTCACACATTTTGTACATTCCATGTTCTAATTATTAATGGATGTTTGTACCTGTTCTTATTTTGAGTCATGCCACATCATCAAATTAAGGTCCTGAAAACCCTATTCCATTCACATCATTAATTTGACTCTACTTTGAGGAGGCAGTTTTTTCCTAATTATATTGTGAATGTCCTTCAACCTAAGTTTCTAATGCTCTAGTATTATTCAAAAAAGTTTTTGTTGGCTGATTTTTTTTCAGAAGTAGAATGACAAGCTCTTCTCCTTAGTCTGTCTTAGCCTGGGAGCTTGGTGGCCACCAAGGGTGACCCTGCTGGTATTTGAAGTGCCACTGGCAAAGCTTCTAGTATTACGGTAACTTCCAAGCCATCACAGTAAGACAAACAGCCCAGTGGTTAAAAGTTAAGCAGCTAACCGAAAAGTTAGCAGTTTGACTGTACTAGCTGCTCCTTGGTAACCCTAATGAGAAATTCTACTCTGTGCTATAGGGTCATTGTGAGTCAGAATTGGCTCAAAGGTATATATATATATACACACATATATACAGAGAGAGAGAGAGTCTCCCCTTTTATAATGCAGCACAATTTTATTCAATCTCATGTTACATTCCACTACTTCTTTGAAAATAACTCAGTGTAGTCCCTCAATTTCAAAATTATTCGACATCTTATTAGGGCTTATATCATCTAGCAGTACTGTTTGATAACTATACAGCTCCAGTTTTAAGGTTTAAGCTATTTAAAGAAAGGTCCATGTCTTAAATAGCACTTGACATAGACTTTGATTCTTTGGGCCCTAGCAAATTTTCTTAGTCACTTTGTGCTGCTTTAATAGAAGTAACACAGTGGGTGGCTTTAGAAAGAGAATTTTTATTTTGTCACAGTCTAGTAAGTTAAAAGTCCAAACTCAGGGTATCAGCTCCAGGGGAAGGTTTCCTCTGCCGGCTCTGGAGGACTGTCCCTGTAGACCTTCCTCTGGACTGGAGGTTCTGAGGCACAGGACACTGGTCCTTTACAAAGGATGTGCTTAGCTCCAGACCCTGCTTTTTTGGTGGCATGAGGTCCCAAAACTTCTCTGCTAGCTTCTTCCTCTTATATCTTAAGATACTACTTCAAGGCACAAAACAATCCTATATGCTGAATACTGCCCCACCCATACAACTGCTGCCCACTCATCTTTGTTAATGTCACAGAGGCTGAATTTACAACATGGTGGACAACACACAACACCAGGAGTCACAGCCTAGCTAACACAAATCAATCTGTGACATAAAAGTACTTAAGTGAATTACTAAAAAATATAGATACAGTAATTATATCCATGGCAAATTTCAGCCTGTTACTTTGTTTTGTATCTTAGATTAAAACTCTTGCTGTTGTTTAAAATACTTGTTTTATTAAAAGAAGGCATTAAAAAACAAAATAAGATCCTTAATCACTTATCAATATCATGATAAATGAAGAAAAGATTGACTTTATCAAGGTTTTCTTTTTACTTGAATCCAAAATCAATGCCTAAAGAAGCAGCAGTTGAAAAATCAAATGATGTATTGTATTGGGTAAATCTGCTGAAAAGAAACCTTTTTAAAGTGTTAAAAAGCAAAGATGTCACTTTGAGGACTGAATTATGCCATGATATTTTCAGTTGCTTCATATGCATGTGAAAGCTGGACAACGAATAAGCAAGACCAAACAAGAATTGATACTTTTGAATTATGGTGTTGGCAAAGAATATTGAACATACCATGGGCTGGTAGGAGGACAAAAACATCTGTCTTAACAGAAGTAGTCAGAATGCTTCCGAGAACCAAGAATGGCAAAATTTCATATTATACACTTTAGACACGTTATTAGGAGGGACCATCCCCTGGAGATGACATTGTTCGTAGTAGAGGATGAGTGAAAAAAAAGACCCTTCATGGGATGGATTGACACAGTGGCTGCAACAGTGGGCGCAAACATAACAACCATCATGAGGATGTCAGAGGACTGGGCAGTGATTCATTCTGTTGTACATAATGTCACTGTGAGTCAGAATTATTATTATGATAGCAATATTTTTTTTTCTTTCAAAATATGAGCTGGGTCTGCCCACAAAAAAAGAAAAGTTCTATGAAATTGTTGATCTCTGCCTGGCTTGTCTGCTGATACACCACACACACATAGAACAATATCTGGCATGTAATAAATACTCAGTACATTTTGTTGCCCAAATGAAGAATATAGCAAATTGCTCATACATATACAGCTTTGCTTGGTATAAAAATGTCTCCATTAGGCAATGATAAGGTGCTGTTTTTATCTGAGAAACTTAGATGGAAAGACACAGAGTTCATCGCAAGTTAACAACGACTGGTAGAGATGGGAAGAATGTTCTTGATGTATTTTAGTGTCCTAGACTCCATTTGTGTCACATTTTCCTAAAAATACATTTTTCTCATTGTCCTAAAAAAATAAAATGAAATTATGAAAAATATTACATTTAAAGTAATATTAAAGAGAATGGAATAAATTTACAACAGAAATATCAGACTTTTAAACAGAATACTACAAAACATCATTGAAAGAAATTTGGGAAGACCTAGTAAACAGAAAGACATCCCATGTTCATGGATCAAAAAACTTACATTGTTAAGATAGCAATACTTCCCAAATTGATTTAGTGTTAAAGTAATTTCTATCAAAATCTTGGTCACTTGTTTTTTCAGAAATCGACAGCCAGCCAAGTGCCATCAAGTTGGATCCATTCACATACCAAAATTCATATGGAAATAGAAGGGGTCTACAACAGTACAAAGAAAGTTGAAAAATAAGAACAAAATTGGAAGATTTATGCTTCTCAATTTCAAAACAAAACTGGTGAAGTCAAGACAATGTGGTACTGGCATAAGGGCATACATATTCATCAATGGATTAAAACTGAGACTCCAGAAATAAACTCATGCATATATGCTCAATTGATTTTCAATAACAATGCCAAGATAATTCAGTGGAGGAAGAATATTCTCTTGAACTAATGATGTGGGACAAAAAGTATAGCCACATGGAAAATAATGAAGATAGACCCTTACCTCACACCACATATGAAAATTAAGTAAAAAACTATCATAGATTTAAATATTAAAGCTAAGACTATAAAACTGTTAGAAGAAAACACAAAAATGAATTTTCATGACTTTGGATTAAGAAATAGATGCTTAGACATGATGTCATTAGTACAACTGGCAAAAGAAAAATTGAACATTATCAAAATTATAATTTTTGTATTTCCAAAGATATCATGGAAAAAATAAAAATGGAACCCAAAGAATGGAAAAAATACTTGCAAATCATGTATCTAATAGAGACCCCATTTGCTGTTTGCTTATATACGGAATATATAAATAACACTTTCAAATCAATTTTAAAGAAGACCTGACTCAATTAAAAACAAAGGCAAAGAATTTGTACAGATATTTCTTTAAACAAGATATACAAACATCCCAAAAGCACATTAAAATATGCCAGCATCATTTACCTCTAAAAACCTGTGGCCATCATGTTGATTCTGACTCATATTGACTCTACAGAGCAGAGTAGAACTGCTGTGTTTCCAGGTAGTCACTAGTGGATTCAAACTGCTCATCTTTGGTTAGCACCCTAGGCTCTTAACCACTGGATCATTAGCCACTTGTTTTTATTAGGTGCCATCAAATCTGTTCTGACTCATAGTGACCCTATAGGACAAAGGAGAACTGCCCCATAGAGTTTCCAAGAAACAGCTGGTAGGTTTGAACTGTTGGTGTTTTTAATAGCAGCCCAGCTTTAAACCACTCAGGCACCAGGGCTTCCATTAGCAACCAGGAAAATGAAAACTAAAACAACTATGTGGTACCACTTTAAAGTCTCTTGGATGACTAAGACAAAAAAAGAAAAAAAAAAAAAAAGACAAACTATAACATGTTGAGTACATGAAAAAACTGAAAGTTTCATACATTGCTGGTCAGATTTTAAAATAGCATAGCCACTATGGAAAATAACTAGACAGTTTCTTAAAATACTAAATATAAAATTAATACATTAATACATTACCCAATAATTCAATTTTCAAGAGAGATGAAAATATATGTGTACAAAAACTTGTGAATGAATGTTCATAGCAGCATTATTCACAAAAGCCAAAATATGTAAATAACTCATCAACTGATAAATTGACAAGCACAAAATGGCATATCCATGCAATGAAATTTCATTGCGCCATAAAAATGAGATACTGGTTCATATTACAACATGAGCATACCTTGACAATGTTATGCTAAGTGGAAGAAGCCAGATTAAAAAGACTACATATCCCATGACCTCATTCATATCCAGAATAGGCAATCCACAGAGAGAGAATCTACATAGAGGTTACCAATGGGGTAAGGAAGGAGACAATAGGAAGTGAATGCTCATGGGTACAGGATTTCTTCTAGGGTTGTTAAAACTGTTCCAAAATTAGATGGTGGCTATGGTCAAACAACTCATTTAACATACTAATGGTAACTTTAAAATGACTGATTTACAGCATGTTAATTATAACTCAATAAAGCTGATATGGAAACCCTGGTGGCACAGTGGTTAAGTGCTACAGCTGCTATCTAAAAAGTGGGCAGTTCAAATCCACCAGGTGCTCCTTGGAAACTCCATGGAGGCAATTCTATTTTGTCCTACAGGGTTCCTATGAGTTGGAAATTTCTCAGCGGCAATGGGTTAAAGCTGATATTAAAAAAGGTACCTTTTCTGTAAGCAAGAGAAGACAAAGCAAATCACACACAAGCACATGTACATGAGTTGTAAAGAAACATATTCTTAGCTAATACATAAAACACACACACAAAAAGAACCATATCAGAGAAACAAAGTTTATTTTGTTTAATATTCATCAATGAAGCAAAACTAGCAAGTGACAGGCAAAGTTTAGGGCTAAAAGTACATGAATACTTCGGTGACAATTCTGTTTGGGATGTCTCAAGATCAGTAGCAGGGCTTACTTTTCTGGTAATTTCATCATATTTTTAAATGACAGTCTATCCCTGAGTTCAGCTCCATGAAGACTGCTGTAGTGTCTTTATCTGCAGCAACACTCATTAAGCGAAGCACAGTGTGGCTTCCTTTTGTGTGTTTGCCAATATCAGTCATCCTCTTAAGGTATCTGAGTGGGAGTCTAATGGAGTATGCTTTTTAACACAAAGTGGCATCAACTATGCGTGAAATAAAACCTTATCTCTTTTGTGAATTTCACAAACACGATGAATTATGAGAAACTGGATTTCCATCTCCTTCCTTTTGTCTGTGAATTACTTCATCTAAGAATAGAGTCATTTATCCCCTAACTCCCCTTGTGGATTCTTCATACAAAACTAAACCCTGGTAATGGGCTGGATAAAATGTTTATTTAGGCTTTTCAAAATAAGGAACTTCATGTTTTCAGTGAAAAGAAGTTCTTTTCATGAAAGAACCTACATAGGCAGAGAGTAAGATTAGTCTCGAGAGGAGTTCAATTAAGTAAAATGATTCATCACAAAGTTTTTAAATGCTGGGTATATCCAGATAATATTGAATCTGTGTCTAACGTTTGGTTAGAGAAAAACTAGCATCGTTCCCAGGCCTCTACAAAAGATCTCCAAACTTCCTGGGATGAAAATTGTGAGAGTGAAAAAGTCCTACAAATTCACTGATGGGAATGTTTCTTACCAATTCTCTTATCACAGTTGGCTACCAACTTGCACTTACTGTTGCTGATTGCCATGGGATCTGCCCCCAGCTCGTGGTGGCCACACGCACAGCCACCACCTGTCTGTCAGTGGATGCTTGCATGTTGCTTTGATGAGGACCAGGTTTCAGACTAAGATGGACTGGGATGAAAAAACTGGATATCTGTTTTGAAAATCAGCCAATTAAAACCCAATGGACCACAAGTTTAGGAGCTTAAGACAATACAAATTCAGTACCTCTTATTTTCTGTAGGTCAACTGTCTGTATGGTATGACTGTATACTCTGCTCAGCATCCCACTGGGCTAAAATTAAGGTGTCAGCCAAGGTAGCAGTTCTTATCTGAGCTTAGGGTCTTCTTCCAAGCTCACTATTTGCTAGTAGAATTCATTTCCCTGTGGTTATAAATCAGAAGTCTTCATTTTCCTGGCAATCTGTCAGCTGAAGATGATTCTCAGCTTCAGGAGTCCTTCTTTAGTTCTTGCCATTTGGCCCCCATAGGCAGTTCACAATGTGGATATTGACTTTCTTCCAGGCCGGAGAGAAACTGTCTTTCTGCCTTCCTTTTTGGCATCCAGCAGGAGCAAGCTTTTACCTTCTAAAAGGCTAATATGATTATATCAACCTACCTGGATAATCTCCCCATCTTGATGTAATCTAATCATGGACGGAAAATTTGTCATGTAGTCCCAGAGATTATGCACAGTGTGTACCCTGGGGAGACGGACACCTTGAAGGCCATTTTAGATTCGGCCTACAACACCAGTGCTCCTCATTTTGAAGAAACGAGCCTCCTTTTCATTCCTCAATGGAAGACAAAGATTTTGAATTGAGTTATTGAGATGTGTGTGGAAGACAAACCATGAGAAGCCATGGGGCTTTTTAAAAATGAATATTTTATCTTTTTAAATGGAAAAAGTACCGTCTCCCAAAATTGGGGCTAGGAGTGGAGAATGAGTTAGATGAAAGAAGAGAAATACATAACCACCACCATGACCAAGATCGCTATTTGCTATTGAGTTGATTTCAACTCATGATGACCCCACGTGTGTCAGAGTAGAACTATGTTCCATAGGGTTTTCGATGGTTGATACTTTAGAAGAAGATTGTCAGTGATAGCTTGTGAAGTACCTCTAGGTGGACTTGAACCACTGAACTTTAGGCGAGCAGCCAAGTGTATTAACCATTCATGCTATCCTGGGACTTTATGTGTCAAAATTGACTTGACTGCAATGGGTAATGGTAACGGTAACTGTCATGGATTAAATTGTGTCCCCCAAAAAATATGTAGCCATGTGGCTGGACCATGATTCCTTGTATTCTACAAGGAGTATAGCTTGTACCATCCTTAATTCTTTCACCCTGCAAGAGATAAAAGGAAAGGGAAGCAGGCTGAGAACTGGGAACCTCACACCATCAAGAGAGCAGCACCAGGAGAAGATCGCATCCTTCAGATCTGAGGTTCCTGTGCCAAGATGCTCCCTGAACAAAGACTGATGCAATAACAGACTTTCCTCTGGAGCCGACAAGGGGGAAAGCCTTCCCCTGCAGCGGACATCCTGAAGCCTACTGGACTGTATAAGAACAAGCTTTCTTTTGTTAAAGCCATCCACTGTGTGGCATTTCTGTTAGAGCAGCACTAGCTGACTGAAACAGTAAGGGACTCCAAATACACGACGACACTATTTTAATTGCATGTAAACCTAAGTTTAGGTTTTCTTGCGTCTGGCTTTAAGAAATCTGAATCCCTGTGACATACCTGGAATGAAAAAGATTATTAGAGATGCTCGATTATCTTGTCCTAAAAAAGATACACATATGTTTTCACAACTGACAGTCATTGACTTGGGTCATTAAAAATCTAGATAACTAGCTCATTGATGGAGGTCTTACTTGCTTTCCCTTTTTAAAAAGCTTTTACGAATGTTGACTAGTAAGAAGACTGGAAACCAGTGTTGAATTCAACCAACATTGTCCAAAAACAACGTATCAGCTCTGAATATAGAATCTATATAGTGTAATTTCTGTGTATGTAACAGACCGAGGCACTGTCTTTATAAGTGTCTCCCTGTCAATAGAAGTTTGTAGTTACGTTCCATTGAGATGGGTCCAACTCATAGCAACTCAGTGTACAACAGAATGCAACACTGCCCTGTTCTGTGTCATCCTTACAGTCTTTGTTATTTTCGAGCCCATTGTTACAGTTCAGAAGTTCATTAACATTCTTTACTATTGAAATTCAGAATAGACACTCTCTAAATAGAAGACCAGAAGTGTTTTAGGTGACGGAAAAGGTAACACACAATTCGGCAGAAGTAAGTACAACTAGACTAAACCAAGAGCTAAGTTTCCTGAATACAACTAAACATTTCAAGGGAGAGAAGCAGGTGCCAGGATCTGTGTATCGTAGCTTCAGAGGAGATATCTGGGTCAATTGGTATAATGAAGTATAAGAGTGTTCTACAACCCACTTTGGTGAGTGGTATCTGGGGTTGTAAAAGCTAGTAAATGCCATCTAAGAAGCTTCAATTTGTCTCGTCCAACTTGGAACAAAAGGGAATGAAGAACATCAAAGACATAAGGAAAATATGAGCCCAAGAGGCAGAAAGGGTCATGTAAACCACAGAGTGTATGAGCATGAGACCAGAAGAGCTAGATGGTGCCTGGTTACCACCAATGACTGCCCTGGCAAGGAGCACAACAAAGTCTCTGGTGGAGCAAGAGAAAAGCAGAAGTGCAGAATCTGAACTCTTGCAAAAAAGACCAGGCCTGTGGTCTGACAGACTGGAGGGTCCCCAGGAGACGTGGCCCCTAGACTCTCTGTTAGCCCAGAACTGAAGCCATTTATGGGATCAATGCTTCAAAGACTGGATTGGACTATAAGGTATAAAATGATACTGTCAGAGTATACTTTTTAGCTTAAGTAGATGCTTGAGACTAACTGGGCAGCTCCCATTCAGAGGTGAGATGAGAATGCTGAGGGGAACAGGACCTGGTTAAACGGACATGGAATATTTTCCATGGGATGAAGAGGAGGAGTGTGAGGTGCCTACAGTCACGAACAATGCATGTGTAAGTTTTATATGGCAAACTGACCTGAGTTACAAACTTTCATTTAAAGCACAATAAAAAAGGCAGAATTAAGAAAAAAAAGTTATAAAAACCTCCCTCAAGTGTCAAACATTGTAACATTTTGATGCCTCTTTGTAGGCAATTTTTTAAATAATCAATTAATCAATTTATGATATTTAACAGACAAAAGGACCCAGAATAGCTAGGGAGCTAAAACATACTTCTGTTAGAAATAAGAGAGAGGTGAACTGAGTATTGTTTAGATAAAAGGAAAAGGATTGAGAAAGGAACCAGAATGGGAACTTTTCCCAGGAGAGTTTTTAAAGTTGTGTTTCTAGAAAAATAACAAATGTGAAAACAAGTTGTTTAATCTATTCACTAATTTCTTAAATACAGAGCTCATTAAAACATGACTCAAAGAAAGCTTGAGATGATCTGTTCTGCCCAATTAATTTTGAAGTACTGGAAATCAATTAGTTATGATAAATATACATACTCTCATTATTTTAAGCAGCTTGCATTTGGCTTCATAGAAAGATGGTTGTATACAAAACTATTAAGTATAAATACTTGATGACAATGAGAGAAAAGACTGTATATCCCTTCTTTCTTTCTTTTAACTATCCTTTTTACCACCAGAATGAATTTCTGATAGTGAATTCAAACTTTTGTGAAGTGTTCTGTTTTTTTTTATAGAACTGATTTAAATATTGAAATACAGGATTTTTTCTTAGTAGTATGTGCTACAGAAACTGAAATCCTTCTGTGAATGTACACATAACTTGGTACCAGTTTTTATTTGCTGTGCCTTCAGCCTGGAGCAATATAGACTGAAATGTGTTTCTTTTCACATTCTTTCTAGCTACTGAAACACTTAGCTTATCAAAGAAACTCTTCTAACCACAGCCAAAAAGGATTCATTGTTCTCCTCTTGTTAAAAGCAGGAGATTTGTTCACAGAATCTGTTCGCTCACCTGTCTATCTAGTGAGCTAGCTGTTTTGCATCTGTAGTTGCCTAGGTATTCATTTGCTCACTAGGAAAAAAAAAAAAAGATTAGGAAAAAAGCATAATCTGCATATTTTTTGTGTTAGTACATTGGTTCATTATGTCATTTCTAAAAGAGGGACAATATTATGACTCACAAGCATGGAAAAAATAAAAGTGGACCATTTTATTTCTTTGTTGGTTCAATAAGTGTACATGAGCTAATTGCATAGTTACCATGAAATAGCATGTTTTATTTTTCTGTAATAGTGTAGTAACTGCATAGAAACTTCTTGGGAAACAATGCTAATTATATGGTAATGTAGTAATGGTGCTGTTTTATTTTTCCCAACAACTGTGCAATTAACTGTACATGAAGTACAAAATACACCATTTCTGATCTAATATGCATTCTTTTTTTATTTTTATTATGATGGTGTGAAAGTGTACAATCCCATATAAATTTGCATACCCACCAATGAGTGGCTCCCGCTGCTCGCCGTGCCTGGTGACAGCACACTCCTCCTCCCCATTCTGCACATGTCATGTCCTCCTAACAATCTCCTATGCGCTTCTTTCCACCCTCTCCCCAGCATTCAGTAAGAGATCAGCTGGTTGACATCCTATAGATGCATAGAACTATAAAGTGCACACATGATATGGTTGCTCTGTGTCACCAAGTCCAATCCATTTCTGTTTGAAGGGTTGAACTGCATTATGATTTATAGACAGGGGCAGCATCAAGGCCAAGGGCCAGGCTCCCAGGAGAATTCCAAGACCCTTGGACCATCAATTGTCATCTTTTAGTGGAGATCTCAGGGTGCATACCCTTTTATTTTCATGTTGCCAGTGAGACTCAACATTATGAGCCCCATCACGGCTATCACTGGTGGTGGCCAGGCACCATCTGGTTCTTCTGGTCACAAGTTGATTTAGACACCCGCTCACGTGGGTCTCTCTGTCCTCTGGGTTCTCTTTGCTCATCATTTTGGTCCTTGGAGATCATCTGTTCCTGCTGAGTTGGGACCATTTGGAGTACCTCAGGTGACAACTTGGCAGCTTTTAAGACCCCAGACACCACTCACCAATGTGGGGTGTAGAAGACTCTCTTAGCATAATGTGAGTTATGCCAATTGTCCTTTATGTCCCCTGAGAGGATGGTTCCAAGACCCCCACCCCAGCTACTCCATCCTTGCACTACTGGGTTAAGATGAGAAGAGTAGTCATGTTATGTTGAAATCGAGTTAAAATTGATCTTCTTTCTAATGTGTGCTGTCACAGATTTCACCCAATCAAACTTCTATAAATCATATAATCAATACCCCACAGTCTCCCTCCCTCTTTCCCCACCCGTGCAGCCATCAGAGAGTGTTTTCTTCTATGCATGAGTCTGTTTCTAGGTTCTTATTGTAGGGGTCTCATACAATATTTGTCCTTTTACCACTGACTACTTTCACTCAGCATAATGTCCTCTAAGTGACATCAGGTTATGAGATGCTTCCTAAAATCATCATTGTTCTTTATCATTGTATTGCGTTCTATGGAGTATACATACCATAGTTTACCTATCCATTCCTCTGTTTTTGGGCATCTGGGTTGATTCCATCTTTTTCCTATTGTGGACTGTGCTGCAATAAACATTCTTGTGCATTTATCAGTTGGTGTGAATGGCCTTGATTCTGTAGGGTATATTCCTAGCAGTGGAATTACTGGGTCAAATGATATATCTATTTACAGGTTTTTAAGGAAGTGCCAGGTTGCTTTTCAAAGAGGCCGGATCATTTTGAAACCCCACCAACAGTGTAGGAGAGTTCCGATTTCTCCACAGCCTCTCCAGCTTTTGTTGTCTTGCGTTTTTTGGATGATGGCCAACCTTGTTGGGGTGAGATGGTATCTCATTGTCTTTAGATGGTATCTCATTGTCTTTTGATTTGAATTTCTTTAATAGCTAATGATCATGAGCATGTCTTCATCTTTTCTTTGGCTGCCTGGATTTCTTCTTTAGAGAAATGTCTGTCCATCTCCTTTGCCCATCACTTAATTGGCTTATATATCTTTTTCTTATTGATATCTTGTAGTACCTTATAGATTATGGATATCAGATGTTGATCTGACATATAGTTGCCAAGTATTTTTTCCATTCTGTAGGTGGTCTTTTACTTCTATTGATAAAGTCTTTGGATAAGCCAAGGTGTTTGATTCTTAGTAGTTCCCATTGATCTATTTTCTTTTCTGTTGATTGTGGTTTGTCAGATTTTGAAGTCAGTCTATGTTGTGTATTAAAACTTCCATTGTTAATTCTACTTTTTCTTGGGTGAGCTTTATCATTTTAGATTTGATATTTAGGTCTTTTATCCAGTTCAAGTTGGTTTTCATGTGAGGTGTGAGATACGAGTCTTGTTTCCATTTATTGCAAATGGATATCTAATTTTGCCAGCACCATTTGTTGAAGAGATTGTTTTTACCCCCGTTTAATGTCTTAGGGCCTTCGTTGAATATGAGCTGTTCATAGGAGGATGGTGTCATCTCTGGGGTCTCAACTCTGTTCTATTGGTCTGTCTCTTTTTCTACCAGTTGAGGCTGTTTTGACAACTGTGGCAGTATAATAGGTTCTAAAGTCTGGTACTGAAAGGCCTGCTAGTGTGTCCTTTTTCTTCAGTGGTGCTTTGCTTATCCAGTACTTCCTCCTTTTCCAAACAAATTTGGTGATTTGTTTCTCCATCTCATTAAAAAATGTCACAGAAATTTGTATTGGGATTGCATTATGTAAGTAAATTGTTCTGGCTAAAATAGGCATTTTCAAAATGCTAAGTCTTTCTATCCATGAGCAGGGTAGGTTTCTCCATTTATGGAAGTCTCTCGTAGTTTCTTGTAGTAAGCTCCTGTAGTTCTCTTTGTAAACGTCTGTTATTTTTCTGGTTAGATTTATTCCTAGGCATTTTATCTTCTTGGGGGCTACAGTAAATGGTATTGATTTGGTGATTTCTTCTTTAATAATCTCATTGTTGGTATAAAGGATCCTACCAATTTATTTATATTTATCTTGTATGTGTTGACAGTTTGTTGAACTCTTCTATCAATTTGAGTAGCTTACTTATAGATTCTTTAGGATTCTCTGTATATACAATCATATCATCTGCAAATAGGGAGACTTTTACTTCCTCTTTGCTGATGCAGATGCCTTTATTTCTTGGTCTTATCTAATGGCTCTGGGTAGAACTTCCAGTACAATGTTGAATAGAAGAGGTGAGAGTAGGCATCCTTGTGTAGTTCCCATCCTCAAGGGGAGTTGTTGCAGTCTCCACTCAGGATGACGTAGGCAGTTGGCTTTGTATAAATGGCCCTTATTGCATTGAGGAATTTGCTGCCTATTTCTATTTTGCTGACAGTTTTTAGTGTGAATGTGTGTTGGAATTGATCAAATACATTTTCTGTATCAATAGAGAAAATCAAGTGATTCTTTTGTTTTATTTGTGTGGTTGATCACATAAATTATTTTGCTGATATTGAACCAGCCTTGCATCCCTGGTATGAATCCAACTTGGTCATGATGGATTATTTTCTTGATATGTTGTTGTATTCAATGGGCAAGAATTTTGTTGAAGATTTTTACATTTAGATTCATGAGTATTATCGGTCTGTAGTTCTTGTTTTCTGTTGGGTCTTTCCCTGGCTTTGGTATCAGAGTTATGCTGGCTTCATAGAATGAATTGGGGAGTATTCCATCCCTTTCTATACTGTGAAATAGTCTCCATAGTATTGGAGATAACTCTTTTCCGAAAGCTTGGCAGAATTCTGCAGTGAAGCCATCTGGGCCCAGGCTTTTTTTTTCGGTTGGTAGCTTTTGGACGACTTCTTCAATCTCGGCCTTTGTGATAGGTTTATTAAGTTGTTCTGTTTCACCTTGTGATAATTTTGGTAGGTGATATGAATCGAAGAATTTGTCTATTTTCTGTAGGTTTTCAAATTTGTTAGAGTACAGTCTTTTGTAGTATTCTATTATGATATTTTGGATTTCTGATGTTGTGCCAGCTCCCCTCTCATTTTTTATTTGGGTTACCTCTTTCATTTCCTGCTTTTATTTAGTAAGTTTTGCCAATGGTTTGTCAATTTTGTTGATCTTTTCAAAAAACCAGCTTTTGGTCTTTTCAGTTTTTCAACTGTGTTTCTATTCCCTAATCCATTTAGTTCTCCTCTAATCTTTACATTCAGTTTTCTTCTGGTGCATAATGGGTTCTTCTGTTGCTCTCTCTCTACTTGTTCTAGCTGTAGGTTTAGATCTTTTGTTTAGGTTCTTTCCTGCTTCCGGATGTGTGCATTTATGGAGATAAACTGACCTCTGAGCACTGATTTGGCTGTATCCCATAGGTTCTGGTAGGAAGTGCTTTCCTTCTCACTGGAATCCATAAACTTTTTTATTTCGTCCTTGATTTGTTCTATAATCCATGGCTTTTTGAGCAAGATGTTGTTTAGTTTACATGTGTTCCACTTTCTATCTATGTTTTTTCTGCCATTGATTTCAACTTTAGTGACTTTGTGGTCTGAGAAGATGCTTTGCAATAATTCAATGGTATGGATTTTCTTGAGATTTCCTTTATTTCCTAACACACGTTCTGTTCTGGAAAATGTTCCATGTGCACTGGAGAAGAAGGTATAGTTGCTTGCTGATGGATAGAAAGTTCTGTCTATGCCAATGAAGTCTAGTTGGTTAATTGTGACAATAAGATCTTCTTTGTCTTTACTGACTTTTTTTCTAGATGATCTGTCCAGTATTGACAGTGGAGTGTTGAAGTCTCCCACTATTACTGTGGAGTGATCTGTCTCGTTTTTGAGTGTAATCAGTGTTTCTTTGATATATTTAGATACTGTAGTATTGGGTGCATAAATATTTAATATTGTTAAATCCTGCTTGTGTATTGAACCTTACAGCAATAAACAGTGTGCATCCTTATTCACAATGGTGGATTTCACATTAAAATCTATTTTCTCTGAGATTAGTATTGTCACACCTGCTCTTCTTTGTTCATTGTTAGCTTGGTATATATTCTTCCATCCTTTAACTTTCATTTTCTTTATATCTTTAAGTCTAAGGTGAGTTTCTTGTAAGCAACATACAGATAGGTCATGTCTTTTGATCCAAGATGCCACTTGTTGTCTCTTTCTTGGAGCATTCAGTCCATTCACATTCAATGCAATTATTGATAGGTAGATATTTAGTGCTGCCATTGTGATATGTTTATTTTTGTGTTGATGTTTTCTCTGTTGTTCTTATTATTTTGTTCTGGGACATTCTTCTCTATGAGTTGAGTTTTCACCTTTTTCAGTGTTGGTTTTGTGTTCATTGAGACTCTTGTATTACATTTCTTGATTTAATATGTTGCATCTTTATTGTGCTTTGTGGCTGCCCCTGTGATCCTCCTTAATAGTCCATGTTTAAACCCGGTTTTAGCTACTATAAGTCTCATTGACTTCCTCTCCAACTGGAAGGACTATAATGACTGTAGTACATCCCTCTTTTTAATATGATGACATCGTAGTTTTCGTGATATCACTGGATCACTTCTCTTAATATTACAGCTTTAATTGAAGTTGGAGCCTTCCCTAACTGAATAGGTTTCTAGATGACGTGTCCTGTATTCCTTCCTAAAATACAAAATTAATGGCTTTGTTCTTCTAAGCCAAGAGATTCTTTCAGTAATTTTTGTAGCTGTGGTTTAGTTTTTACAAAGTCTCTGAGTTTGTTTATCTACGAATGTCTTGATTTCATTTTCATATTTAAAAGATAGTTTTGCAGGTTATATAATTCTTGGCTGGAGATTCTTCTCCTTCAAGGCTTTGAATGTGTCATCCCATTGTCTTGGTGTCAGCATCACTTCTGCTGAGAAATCAGACAAAAGCCTACAGGGTTTCCCTCTGTATGTTAGCTTTGCTTGAGTGTCACTACCTTTAAGAGGATCTGCTTGTATTTCATTTTGTTAAGTTTGATTATAGTATGTCTTGGAGTCTTTCTTTTGGTATCTATATGGAGTGGCTTTTGATATGCATGTTGGATATCTATATTCTCTTCTTTCATTATTTCTGGGAAGTTTTCTGTCAGCTGCTCAGCCACAATACTCTCTGTGTTCTCAGGTGTCTTACCCTGTTCAGGAACTCAAATTGATCATAGATTGTTCCTCTTAATAGAGTCCCACATGCTTCTTGATGCTTCTTCATTTTTCCTTTTTTTTAAAAAAAAAATTATTGTGATTAACTGAAAATATACAATCCAAATTAAATTTGCATGCCTGACTATCTGCAGTTCTTTCTGCTCTCCTTGTTCAGTGACAACACACTCCTTACTCCCATTCATTCTGTATATGTCGTATCCTCTTAACAATCTCCTATTCCTTTCCACTCTCTCCTCTCCCCTCCAATAAGACCTGTAGGACAGCATTTCTCCTCATAGATGTTAGAGTCAGTAGCTCTGTCTTCCAAGTCAGAAATTCTCTTTTCCATTTGTTCAGTTCTGTTTTTTTGGCTTTGAACTGAATTTTCTATCTCTGTGATTCTGTTATTGATCTGTTGGATTTCAGAGTACTGGTGTTCCATCACATCAAACAGCTTGCTGAATTTTTTATTTTGCTCTGCTGCATTTTGTGTAAGATATAGGAAGGCTCTATATATAATCCTTTTGTATTTGCCCTCCAATAGTTTCAGAAAAGCTTCTTTGTCCAGGAAGTTCTTTAGATCTTTCTTTTGTGGGCCTTCTGAAGGCATAGGTGAATTCTTTCTAATGTTTTGGTCCAAAGTTTGTTGCTTTTGGGGCATCTAGAGGTTGTTTTGTTTCTCTGATGTTAATTTAAGGGGATCTAATGCTCAGTCTGAAAAGGAAGTTGATCACCAGACACCTCTGTGTACTCTAGTGACTGGGCTCAATGGAATCTCTGGGGCTAGCAGGCTCCACCTGCTGATTGACAAAGACACAGCTCCTCTTGTAGAGTCACTGAGGAGCCATCTGCTAACCCTATAATGTGAGACAGTAAAGGTGGGAAGAGATGCTGTCTGGATGCACCACGTTTATTTGTCTATTGAAGGTAAAAGGTTTATCTGACAGCTTCCAAAATTAGTCAGGTTTTCAGGTGTGCAAGTTCCTCTTCCCAGGTGGCAAAGTAAGTGCCTCTGCATCAAAGACTTGCTTTACTGCTGGAATAGTGCTCTCCAGGCAGGCACTGCCTCCCAGCCTGTCAATTACGTCCAGTTGAGCTATCTGTGTAGGAAACTCCACCTCCCAGTGAATCAAGTGGTGTTCTGCACAAGCTCCACCCACCTGCTTCGGAAAAGGCTATTCAATGGTGGAGATGTGGAAACCCCGAGAGAGTGGTCACAGGTGCCGAGTTGCACAGATTCCAAGGCTTGGCTCTCAAAGCGTGGTAACTCCACTCGCAGATCTCATCAGCAGTTAGTCTGAGCCTTGCTGACAGTTACCTCAGCCCCTCCCACTGGCTAAACCTGAAAGAAAAAAAAGTTTAAATGATGACTTACCTTCAGTTCACGAGAGCTGGGACCTAACAAGGGCAGGGTCAGCGAAAGAGAAGCAGCTTCCCGCTCAGCGGTATGTAGACCAAAAAGACAGCCCTATGCCATGTCCTAGGTTTCACTAAGTGTCCAGAAGTCTCTGTTTAATTATCAGTTCAGGCCTTGGTTTCCAGAGGGATTTAGGGAAATGTGTATTTAGTCCACCAACTTGATTCCATCCCTCTCCCCCCACATTCTTGCTTAGAATATTTCCTCTTTGGTTTTTGGACCCTTAACCACTTGTCTTTCATTTCTGGATCCTTATACTGTTCAAGGAAACACTAGTGGCATAGTGATCAAGGCAACTTTTGTGGCATAATGATTAAAAGTTTGACTGCTAACCAAAAGACAGCAGTTAAAATCTACCAGATGCTCCTTGGAAACCCTATGTGGCAGTTGTACTCTTTTCTACAGGATCACTATGAGTCAGAACCCATTTCACAGCAGTAGTTTTTTCTTTTTTGTTTTTTACACTGTTCAAAAGTCTAAATCTAAATCCATTTCACAATCTCCCTTCTTCAAGATAGACAAGCTATTCATCCTTTAGAGTTCTACCATGGTTTAAAACTGAGGCAAAAAATGGGAATCCTGCATAGTGCTTTATGTTAAGTAACCCCAAAGTCACCTATAATGGCAAAAATAGCAAAGCCAGAGATAGCTTTGGCAGAATGTTTCCAGACAAACTGGCTTTGGAAAAGATCTAAGACCCCTGCTGACCATTTCACAGGGTAGTAAGCTGGGCTGAGGAAGACTGAAAGAAAAGCAGGCATTTCGACCAAGTGAAAGAGTTATGGAAGGTTCTATGACTGCACTTCCTCTGCTGGTTGATCTGTGAAACTCAAGCACAGCCTGGAAGAGGAGAGGAAAAGGTGTCCTTCTCACCTCTGAGAAGGTAGAAGGGAACTACAGACCTCTTAAGAAACATCTTCTCTATCCAAAAGGAATGTATCAGGATGGAATTGCTCTGAGTTCTGTTCCGTGTGTGTGCGTGTGTATCACAAGAACAAAGAGAGACACAAAGAAAGAGTCTTAGAGACATTTCAGAGAAAACAAGAGAGATAAGAATTAAAAGAGATAGTGAGAGAATAGAGCGTGAAAAAATGAAGAGGGATATACCAATTGACAACAAAGGACAAAGACATACAGGGTCATAGAAAACAAAGTAGAGGAATATAGAGAGGTAGAAAGAGACAGGAAGAATGAGAGTGAGAAGCAGAAAAACAATTTCTGAAGGTAAAGGAAAACAGAGATATCAGGATAAAAAGAAAGCGTCAGAAGCAGGGAAGCAGGATGGAGGGAAGAACGGACACAGAGTGAAAGTGAGAGAAAGATATAGCAAGAGACAAAGAAGGTTGCAGAGAGACAGAGGCAGAGTAAGGAAGACCATCAGAGGAAGTGGGAGAGATGTAGACAAAGAAAGCATCAGAAAAATACAGTAAGAAACATTCTTTGAGTAAGAGAAAATGTGTGTATATGCAGATATATCTACATATCTATATATACGTACATGCGTACCCATATATGCATACATATATTTTAGAAATAAATGTAGAACTAAGCTCTGAAGGTGTTCTGCATAAGGCCCTCCTGATTTTGGTCAGCCTTGTTCTAACTACTTTTGGAGCTATATGAAGGCTAGAGGCAATGCTTCCTTTCATTATAGAATTGCACTGCATTTTCAGCTTCTAGTTTGAAACCAAGAAATGAATCATATAGTCTCCAAAGAGTACTGTCATTTTTCTCTGTGATCTAATTTAAATTCTCTATCAAATATCATTGCAATGGTTACTTTTAACATTTTACATGATTTATGCTGTTAATGAGCAAGCAGCCAGAGCAGACTGGGGTGCTCTCTGTAAAGGGAATGGAATAAAATCCTGCACACAAGGCTTGCAGAACTATTCCACTTCTGGTGAGTCTCTTCCAAATTCACCACCTCAAGCATTTATTCCCACTTAAAGTAAATGAAAGGGTGTTTTGTGATGGCTGGGTCCTTGGATAAATTTCTTTCCTGCAGAAGAGACTTAACTGAATGGAGAAGGAATATTCCAAGGATAGAGGAAAGCCACAGCATCATTTGAACAAATCTAAAAGGTAAGCTTCTTAGTCCAAAGCCAAGATAAGGTATATATGAAGAGCTTAAATATCTGAGTTTGTTTAATTGTACTGCATTTTGATGGCCTAAAGTCTAAATGACCGGCTACTCTACCTAAATTTTGTAAAAAGTATCCTTAAATTCTTGGAAAGCTTATTGCTATATGTTAAGAAAAGACTGTAATGGATTACGAAGGCAAAGCTCCTCAAATTAACCAGCAATTTACTATGTGATTCTGTGTAGCTTATCTTGGCCTGAGCTATACTACTCACAACATTTCAGGCTCCTGTTCAACACTCCATCCAACTTTTTCTCTTGAAACAGTGATCCCTATCCTAAACTTCCTCCAGCATGTCTGTCAGTTTGTGGTACTGTGGGAGGTTGTGTGCTACTGTGGTGTTGGAAGCTGTGTCACTAGTATTTAAATTCCAATAGAGTCACCAATGGTGGACAAGTTTCAGCTGACTTTCCAGACTAAGACAGACTAGGAAAAAGTCACTCTACTTCTGAAAAGGATTAGCCAATGAAAACCTCAAGAAGAGCAGTAGAACAAGATCTGACAATTGAGTTTGCTGCACTTGGCTTGGCTGGCTAACTCATCCTAGAAAATTGTTACTGACCTCATTTATGAATCACTACAGTCACCTTCAAAGAACTCCCCTTGGGGAGTTATGCACAGGTGCCAGCACCTGCCCTTTGAGGTAACTCTGGAACTCTTTTTCTGTAATGGCCATCAGAGCTGTCATCATGTTACCCTTGATGTCCTGAAAGTCATCAAAATGTCTTCCTTTCAATATTTCTTTTATCTTCTGGTAAATAAAAATGTCACTGGGGGCCAGATCAGGTGAAAAGAAAGGGTATTCCAATAGTTATTTGTTTGCTGGCTAAAAACTCCCTCAAAAACAACTGTGTAATTACATTTGTAAAGCTGTCACCAGGTAACCGTGCCACAGGGCACGGTTTGCTTTGAAGCTTGGACTAGGGGCTGGCATCGGTGCATAGCTTCCCAAGGGGAGTACTTCAAAGGTGACCATAATGGTATTCAGCAATGAGGTATATAGCACATAGGACAATTAAGGACTTAATTGTCGGTACTCTTAGTACTGGTAAATGAGCCCTCCTGGTTGTAAAGCACTCAAAAGACTGGTGTTGCCTCCTCAAAGTAAGAGTCACCTTAATGATGTGGACTGAGTCAAGCTTTCTGAACCTTCATTTTCTGATATGACACCACCCAAAATGAGAAAAAAGTAGCTGCAAACATCTATTGATAACTGGAATGTGGAATCTATTAAGTATGAATCAAAGAAAACTGGAAATCATCAAAAATGTAATGGGATTCATAAACATCAGTATCCTAGACATTAGTGAGCTGAAATGGGCTAGTGTTGGCTATTTTGAATTGGACTATCATGTGATCTACTATGCCAAAAAGTACAACTTGATATGAAAAGATGCTGCATTCATCATCAAAAGGAATGTTTCGTGTATATGAGGCTGTCCAACTGGTTTCTTTTTACAGGGCAGAGATGAGTGTAGAGAGGAGGGGACAAGTGTTATTTGAGTAGATACTGGAAGAATGTGCTGTCACGGGGTGAGGAGAAAAGACAGAGTTGCAGAGGTGACTGCTTGGGGTTTTATATGGCAAGTTGACTTAGTTTGTAAACTTTCATTTAATCACTGTTAAAAAAAAGGACATTTCAAGATCTATCTTAAAGTGTTCACAGTGATAGGATAATATCCATATGCCTACAAGGAAGGCCAGTTAATACAACTATTATTCAAGTGTATGCACCAATCACTGAGGCCAAAGATGAAGAAAACAAAGATTTTTTTTTTTATCAGCTTCTGCAGTCTAAAACTGATCGAACATACAATCATGATGCAGTGTTAATTACTAGTGATTAGAATGCAAAAGTTGGAAACAGAAGACGTGTAAGTATTTGGGAAATTTGGCCTTCATGATAGAAACGATGCCAGAGATTGTATGATATAATCTTATAAGACCAGTGATTTCATCATTGCAAATACCTTTTGTCACCAGCATAAACAACGAATGTACATGTGGACCTTGCCAGGTGCAATACACAGGAATCAAGTAGACTACCTCTGTGGAAGAGAGAAGGGAAAAGCTATCATCAGTCAGAACAAGGCTAGGGGCTGATTGAAGAATGGACCATCATTTGCTCATATGCAAGTTCAAACTGAACTTGATGATAATTAGAACAAGCCCATGAGAGCCAAAGTGCAACCCTGAGTATATGTCACATGAGTTTATAGGCCATCTTGATGATAGATTTGAGACGTTGATTATGAATCACTGAAGACCAGATGAATTGTGAAATGACATAAAGGACATCATACATGAAGAAAATAAGAAGTCATTAAAAAGACAGGAAAGAAAGAATTCAATGCCAGAGGAAACTGAAACTTTATCTTGAACATCAAGGGGCTAAAACAAAAGGAAGAAATAACAAAGTAAAAGAACTGAATAGAAGATTTCAAAGGGTAGCTCGAGAAGACAGTGTTATGATGATATGTGCAAAGAACCACGGATAGAAAACCAAAAGGTAAGAACATGCTCAGCGTTTCTCAAGCTGAAAGAAATGAGGAAAAATTTCAAGTCTTAAGTTGCAAGACTGATGGATTGTACAGGGAAAATGTTAAATGATGCAGGCAGCATCTTAAGAAGACAGAACACACACCAAGTCACTATACCAGAAAGAACTGGTCGACCTTCAACCAGGTAGCATACAATCAGTAATCAATGGTACTGCAGGAAGAAGTTAAAGCTGTATTGAAGGCATTATCAAAAACACGGCTTTACAAAAGTCACATGAGGAAATATTTCTGATCATTAGTTATTAGAGAAATCCAAATCAAAACTACAATGAGATGCCATCTCACCTCTACAAGGTTGGCCATGATCCAAAAAACTCAAACTAAGAAACACTTGAGAGGCTATGCAGAGACTGGAACTTTACTGAACTGCTGGTTGGATTGCAAAATGGTATAATCTCTATGCAAAGCAATTTGGTGATTCCTTAAAAAGCTGGAAATAGGTATACCATTTGATCCAGTAATCCTACTGCTCAGAATATAGCCTACAGAAGCACAGGCAGTCACATGAACAGATACATGCACCCAACTGTTTACTGAAGCACAGTCCGCAGTAGCAGAAAAAATGAAATCAACCCAGATGCTCGATAACAGATGAATGGAAGAACAAACTATGGTACAAATACTCAATGGAACACTAGCGATGATAAAGAACAAAGTTGATTTTAGGAAGCATCTCCTAAACTGGTCTCAACTGGAAAAAAACTATGCTGAGTGAAATCAGTCAGTGGCAAAAGGACAAATATTGTATGAGACTCCTACTATAAGGTCTTAAAAATAGACTTATGTACAGTAGAAAAGACTCCTTGACAGCTGCAAGTGTGGGGAGGGAGGGAGAGAGCTGGTCACAGATTAGGTAGTCAATAGAAATTTGGTTGGGTGAAACCAGTGACAGTACACAGTAGAAAGTAAACCAACTTAACTGGACTTCAAACTCTTCTAATCTTAACCCAATACTGCAAGGATAGAGTAGCAGGAGTCAGGGTCTGTGGACAATGTTCTCAGGGAACATCAAGGCCAAGTGGCATAACTAGCCTGTTGCTGAGATAGTGTTTTGCATCCCGTATTGGTAAATGTCTGGGGTCTTAACAGCTAGCAAGCTGCCCTCTGAGGTACACCAAATGCTCCCAACTCAGCCACAACAGATGATCACCAAGAACAACAAAGACAAGAAGGAAAAGAGCCCAGGAGACAGAAAGACCCATGTGAGTGGGTGACTGTATCAACATGTGACCATAAGAAGCAGATGGTGCCTGGCCATCACCAAGGACATCTGTGATGGGGCTCACAATATTGAGCCCCAGTGGTAACATGAGGGAAACAGGGATGCACCTCCAGAACTCTACTAAAAGACTGCAATTGATGGTCCAGCAGCCTGGGGGTACCCCTGGGAGCATGGCCCCAGAGCTGTTGCTTCCCCTGACCAGAAACATCAGTGGGATCAACTCTTCGGACAGGAATGGACTGAACTTGGGGACACGGTGTGACCACATAGTATGTGTACTTTGTGGTTCTATGCATCTATAGGATGCTGTCCTACTGGTATCTTAATGGAAGGGAGAGGAGAGGGTGGAAAGGAGGGGACAGGAGATTGTTAAGAGGACACAACACATATAGAACAAAAAAGAGTGTGCTGTCACCAGGCAAGGAGAGCAGAAGGAGCTGCAGATAGGCAGCCATGAGAATTTAATTTGGATTGTATATTTTCACTTAATCACACACACACACAAAAACTTTAGGAATTGATAGAACATCAATTGAGATGTTTCAGAAACGGATGAACATTGGAAGTACTCATTACTCATCTAGGCCAAGAAATTTGGAGGACAGCTGCTTGTCCCAACCAACTGGAAGAGATCCTTATTTATGTCCATTGTTAAGAAAGCTGATACAACTGAATGTGGAAATTATCAAATGAGATCATTAATAGCACACTCAGTTAAAATTTTGCTAAAGATAATTCAAAAGCAGCTCCAGTAGTGTACTGGGGAGCTTTCAGAAACTGAGGCCAGATCCAGCAGAGCATGTGGAACCACTGATATCATTGCTGATGTCAGATGGATCTTGGCTAAAAAGCAAGAATACCAGAAAGATATTTACCTGTGTTTTGTTGACTATGCAAAGGCATTCAACTGTGTGGATCATAACAAATTATGGATAACATTGCAGAAAACAGGAATTCCAGAACACTTAATTGTGCTCATGAGGAATCTGTATACGGATTAAGGGGCAGTTGCCACAATGGAACAAGAGGACATTTCATGGTCTAAAGTTGGGAGAGGTATATGTCAGGATTGTATCCTTTCACCATACATATTCAACCTGTATACAAGAAAATTATCCCAGAATCTAGACTATGAAAAGACACACAAGGCATCAGAATTAGAGGAAGACTCATTAACCTGCATTATACAGATGACACTGCCTTGCTTGCTGAGCACAGAGGACTTGAAGATCAAAAACCAAAACCTTCATTATAGATTACACTTCAACATAAGGAAAACAAAAATCCCCACAACTGGACCTATAAGCAACATCGTGATAAATGGAGAAAAGACTGAGGTTGTCGAGGATTTCATTTTACTTGGATACACAATAAATGCCTATGGAAATGGCAGTCAAGAAATCAAAAGACACATTTCATTGGGCAAATCTGCTGCAAAAGTCCTCTCTAAAGTGTTCAAAAGCAAGGAAGTCACCTTGATGACTAAGACACTCCTGACTCAAGCTGTGCCATTTTCAATTTCATCATATACATGAGACAGCTGTACAACAAATAAGAAAGACAGAGGATGCCTTTGAATTGTGATGTTGGATAAGAAAATTGCATATACTGTGGACTGCCAAAAGAACAAACAGATCTGTCTTGGAACATGTGCAACCAGAATGCTTCTTAGATACAAGGATGATGATACTACATCTTACATACTTTGTACAAGTTTTCAGGAAGGATCAGTCCCAATCATCAAGCTTGGAAAAGTAGAGGGTCAGGAAAGACCCTCAAGGAGATATGTTGACACAGAGGCTGCAACAATGAGGTGAAGCATAAAAATGGTTGTGGGCACGGGGCAGCACCAGGCAGTGTTTCATTCTGTTGTACATAAGGTCCATATGAATCAGAGCAGACTCAATGGCACCTAACAATAATAACAGTGTCCTAAACTTTTGCATCCCTTGGTATTTCATACAGTTAATATGCTCCTTTGCTAATCAAAAGATTGGAGATTCAAGTGTACCCAGAAGCACTTAGAAAGCAAGGCTTGGTAATCTACTTCTGAAAAATAAGCCATTAAAACATTGTGAAGTTGCCAAGAATTGTAGCTAACTTCATGGTAACTGGTAAATTCTAAACTTATTTTCATGTGAAATGTTAATAAAAGAAAAGTGGCAGTTGTTTTAATATCCAACCGATATTAAGGAAGCCCCACTATATGTAACGCGCTATGCTAGTTACTGTGAAGGCTGCTTGGGTACCCAGTGCACAGGCAGTCACAGCACTGTACCACAGTTCATGGCTTTACCAGCCATCATTTATCTGGATAAAGACTTGTTTTCAGAATGCAAGTTCTCCTTATATAACAAAAGCTTTGCATTATTAATGATAAAAGAGTTTTCCTATGGTATTTATGTATATTTATTAATAACTTTTAAAATGATACTTGGAATAATGGTGTACTCTAAAAATGTACTGGGTATCTTTCTCAGTGGTCCACAAGCTCTCCTTTACCAATTCATGCTGAAAGTGAGAAGCCCCTCTTTCTTATCTGTACTAACAACTTGGAGTAATAGCCAAAGGCCTAGGTACCTTCTCTCATGGTGAGGACACAGTCTCTTTTTGGTCTATCAACTTGCTGCTTACATGGACAGGGGACTATTGCTCTTCCCTTTTGTCTATCCTTTAGGATCCTTCCTTTGTTCCTTTCTCTAATGGCGTATGTCTGTTGTCAGTTACAGCTTTTGATGGAAACAGTCTTCTCTCCTGCCTTCCGTGTTAGTGTAGTTGACGCTCTACTTGGCACCCCATTCTCCCTTTAGAGTGTCATCGACAACCTCTTCCGTTTTGAAGTCTATACCACTCCTAACCAAGTATGATTTCCAGAATGTTTTGTTACCAGTTTTGTTACTACCTAATGAGGAGATAGGGAGTTTTTAGCAGAATGTAAATTAACCACATCACCAAATCCTGTTTAATTTGGCTATTCAGCTAACATTATTTTTAGTAGTAAAAGTAGTAGCAAGACTTTTGTCAACGAAGGAAACAGTGTGTTCATTTATATTCTAGCACAAGTTCCTTATCTTTCCATGGTTTGGTGCTTTGAGCAGTGTTGGTTACACCTTCTACTGAGATCTGTTACTTCATAAGCTTGTCTTACCTTTGGAGCTCCAACAATCTTTTATTGTTCTTCTATCTTCTTCAGGTTATTAAAAGTACATTAATTTTATGATGTCTTCATTTAATTTTGTCCTTGTAAGAATTTTCTACATTTTCTTGACTTCCTCTACAACCTAGAGTACTATTATTTCTGCATATCAGTGACTGGCTGTGGGATTCTAGCAGATTATTCCACAATTTATACTAGAAGGAACGTTCTGTTAGGCTTTTACCAGAAGAACCTCTTACCTGCTCTTAAAACGCACAGAAGATGAGTAAATTCTCTCTGATGCCATTCAATTTCACGTTTTACTTCGTGGTCCTTGCCTGAACTTGTGCACAACTATCACTAGATGGAAAGCCTACTGTACTATGTTACAGTATTCTTTTCCACAATGTTTTAATTTTAGAAAGCAAAAGATGAGAAGCCCATCCCATGGAAACAGTATGTCCAGTGCAAAATTCAGACAAGACTTCTGTTATTTGTTTCTCCTGAACCTTTGGCCTGGAGTTCTTTCTAGAATTCTATGCCCATATCCTTAGATGATTTAGAAAGTAATGCTAATGGCTTAGCATACAGGCATTTGAGATGAAGCTTCATTGAGTTCACTCACTACACATACCTAATCAGTGGCTATTTCTTTCTCCCTGAGAATGACCTGTTTAGGGAAGTGTTTTTTCAAAACCATTCTTAGGGTTCTCCTTGCCTTCACAAGGTACAATAAGAAGGGAACATTAGAAGAAACTGCAAATTTTTCTTTCCTTTGAAAATCCCTTTCATCTTGCTTCAGGTCCTCGGATTCATCCTAACAATCCCCTCCTGTTGGTCTTGCAGATCTCAGATTTCTCCAAGTCCTCTTTCAACTTTCTCCACTCAACAACCTTTGCTCCAGCACTTCTCCTTTGCTTGCTAGAAGTTACCCCTGTAATTTTACCTGAAGTTATACAGTTTTCTTCTGTGTAAACTCTTGATTTATTCTAAACGTGTTATTCCAATTTAGATCACTAGGTTTCCATGTAGCCCTTAATGTCCAGCTCGCTAGGAGGAAATGTTTTCACAGTTCATAACCATTGTGAGTTGAATTGTGTCTCCTAAAATGATGTGACGTTCTACCTGCCTCCCTTCCCCCGACTCAGTACATATGACTCAGCCTTGTTTGGAAATAGGGTTGTTGCAGGGATAGCATTCATTAAGTTAAGATGAGGTCATCAGGGTGGACCTTAATCTCTTTATGAGTAGTGCTTTCATAGGAAGAGGGGAAGGGACACAGAGGAAATACAGCCATGTGAGGCGGTTGGAGTTATGCTACCACAAAGCAAGGATTTCCTTGGGTTACCAAAACCTGAGAGAGACAAAAAGTTATCTTTCACTAGACCTTCCTGAGAGACCATAGCCTTGTTAACACTCTAAATTCCACCTTGTAGCCTCCAGAACTCTGAACCAGGAGATTTCTTTTGTTTTAAGCCACAGTTTTCCGCTTGCTCTCAGGTTAACTCCAACTCATGGTGATCACTTGTGTGTTAGCTCTACAGAGTTTGCAATGGCTAGTATTTTAGAAGTAGACTGCCATGTAGTTTGTTATAGTAGCCTCATGAAAATAATAAGATGCTTATTCAAAAAATTACATGGATACTGTGCAAAAATAGAGATTTCAGATGCTAGAGCTCAGGTTCTCCTTGTGTCTCTCCTTTCCGTTGATCTGGCCATAGATCATCACAAAATCCTCCAATAAATAGGATAACCAGCTAGGTAGAAATTTGTAGAAGGGTACACTTGGGAGGAGATAGGATGAGATTCATGTAATGAAATATCCAAACTTATTTCTCAGGCAGGAATAAGCTGGGTTACTTTATTATGTACTTAAGATCAACTTCTTGCTGTTCATTCTGTCACAGTTAGAGCTGGATAATGATTCATCAATTTTATAATATACCAGTGTTGTTCAGCAGAGATTTTTGTCCTGAAGTCTTGAGGAGTAGAACACAGACATTAAGAAGCTGGGCTTCTAATCTTCACTTTACCACTTACCGACTGTGTGAACAATGGTAAGTTGTTCAGCTTCTCAGGACCTTGACTTCCCATTAACTCCAGTGGAGACAATAATGTGGTCTTCCAGTACTATAGGGATAAAAATTATACAAAGTTAAGTTCCTGTACTTTATGTTATAAGGACATAGCTTAAAGAATATATTCAGTGTTAAAAAAAAAAAAAAAAGAAAAAAAGCCTAGGCTACAAGGTAAATGTGAAATTCATTTTGGAGAACGTTGAGGGACATACAAAGACACAGCTAGTCCTGTTCCACACAGCTAGTCCTCTTCCCAAGTAGCTGTTACTGACATTCAGCAAACAGGCTAGTTGGACTGCCTATCAAGAGAACTATGCTTTATGTACATTAAGATGTTGGGAATAATAAAAATAATGAAAAAAATTAAAAATTTTTTAAAATTAAAAATAATTGCTGTTGAATTGATTCTGCTTCATAGTGACCCTATAGTCCAGAGTAGAACTGCCCCACAGAATCTCTAGCGAGCACACGGTGAATCTGAACTGTCTGACTTTAGATTGGGAGCACAGCTCTTGACCACTCTTGCTATGAGGGTTTCCTAACCTAAAATAGAAGCCCTAATTAAAGTTATAATGGCAGCCACTCCTTTCAGGGGCTTATTTGTACTTAAATTGCTTGTCACAAGAGCAATTTAATGTAATTTCCTCAAGAGTGAATGGTCTAGAGCTTTTAATTCAGTGATTCTCCCCAGCAATGTTGAAAAAACCAGACCAGATAGTAAGCTGGTGTCTCTAAAGAGTTAACACACTGGCCAGCAGATAGTAAATGCTCAAAAAAATGTAGCTATTGTTATGTTTAGGTGATGATAAGGGCTTTAAAAGGCTAAAAATTTTCTGAAATTACATGCAGATTTTAATGTGTTGTGTGCTTTCTTTATGATGGACTCATATTTAATCAGATTCTTATGCACTTCTTAATTATTAAGCATATACAAATATTACAGCTTCTGTTTTAAATATAGAGTCAACCAAGATTCTCTGTTCATCTTTAAAAATGTCTTGGGGCTGATATTAAACCCATCAGACTTCAGTTTCAGACTAGAAAGGGTCAGACACATGTTGGTGATAAATCAGTGTAGAAATCCAGAAGCTGGCTGGAACTGAATTGATATTCAGGAGTGAAGACATGATATATCTGCGTTTTGTCCAGTTAATTATCTATGTCTCTTGGACTTGTACCTTAAGTCACCATTTTAATGATCTTGTAGAGTGAATAAGTTCTGGTTCTTTCTTTCACTGGTGATTTTTTTCAACTGCATTTCAGAGCTGCTGGTAATTGTCAGTGGTGAAGTGGTGAGCCCTGTAACTTTCTACTCAATGTCTGGTTTCATTCAGCCAAATTCCCAGTGCCTCACAATATCATGGAGTCTCTGGGTAGTATAAATGGTTACCATACTCAGATGCTAATCAAAGGGTTAGCAGTTGTGTCCGTTCAGAGCATTTTGAAATAAAGACCTTGGAACTGACTTCTGAAAAATAAGCTATTGAAAACCTGGTGGAGCACAGCTCTACTCTGACAAACATGGGGTCACACATGGAGTCACCATGAGTCAGAATCAATTCTATGGCACTGATTGGTTTTCCAATATCATTAAGCCCTGCTCTGGGACATTGTGTATTGATCCAGCGTGCAGCTCACGGAGAATCCTTCCTTATCTTTGAAAGCTCAAATTACAGTTCATTGATCAATAGCCACTCCCACATTGCCCAACACCTCTGTTACATCAGACCAATGCGTATTGGGCACTTCCCACTATAAAATAACTATCTCTGAATGTTGTTGTTTGTTTCTTATTGAGGTCAAATGCTTATTTTTTCTAAAAGTCAGTTAACTTTGGAATTGTATTTTCTACTCTTCTGAGCACAGGCTTCTCTAAATCATCTGACTGGCTGAGTTTTTGAACAGTGTTGCAGTCTGAGACATTTTTTTTTTTAACTCTTCCTTTTTATCCCCATCATTCAGTCATAATTTTGTGACATGATACATTTGCTGACACCTTGGCTAACTATATTCATGCATTCCTTTACACCTTCAAAAACTGTAAATGTAATCCTATGCACAGCTGTTGGAGGGAGTCCGGGAAGTGGGATAGTGCAAATCAGAGGTGTGGTAGGGGAGATGAGTGTATGCAGCAGATAACTGTACTTGATTAGCTAAATTTAAATAGTGTCAGATGAATTTGCCAGGTGAAAATAAAAATTGTCAGTTCAGTTTAATTTCATGGTGAATCAAACAAGGAAATTAGATTCTGCTACTCTGTCAGTTTGATATTCGCAGCAAGTAACAATTAGAGATGATGAAAGAACTTACATTTACTCTAAAACTCTTGATTTTCTGATCCTCATGTAACTTTTATTTACCCTTGCATTGCAGAAAAAGTGTAACACCACAGTAGCAATAGTAGCAGGTTGCTAGAATATTCCACGAATAGGCTGAAAGGCCACATAAGGGGCAGGTACAGAGGGCAGAGCTCACCTTCATGGTTTCTTGTAACTATGCTGGAGAGGGAATACCTCAGTGCTGTTAGGCAAGAGAGTTTTAGAGCTGAAATGCAGATAATAACACGGTGGTCACACTTCTTGCTTCACTAGACAAGATTACATTAGAGCAAGTCAAGGCTAGAAGGTGAGGAATGAAAGTGACTCTCACTTGGGCGCTGGCAGCCAGGCCAATTCAAGTTAAATATCTTTTTTTTTTCTTGCTTAGCCCAAGACCAAAGCACTGAGCAACACTGAAGATTCACATTGAGACACAAACACATTTCCAGACCTTCTGCTCTATCACTCTTAATAAGAGTAAACGGAATTTCAATTCCAAACTAGGGTTCAAAGAGCACGGAAAATTCAGCAGTACTGAAGCATGAAATGATCACACACAAAGTTGCTTCCTTGATTTGCAACAGAAGTCCTTGGCAAAGATGTGCCTCAAGAGCACCAGAAAATCATTTCCTACCTGGTTTTAACTTTCAAAGGTGAAGTTTTAGGGTTGACTGACTGTCTTGGTTAACAAAGACAGTATTGGGAGATGCAAACAATATGAGAGACAAAAGATGGTTTAATTCAAAGGGACTTATGCAGGATAACATATTCTTCTTGTAAATCACTATCAAGTCAGTTCTGACTGGTGGCAATCCCATGTACAACAGAATGAAATGCTTTCAGTCTTGAGCCATCTTCATGATCCCAAATGCTTGAGTCCACTGTCACGGTCACTGTGTATTTTGAGTGCCTTCGAATTGAAAGTTTTTATGGATATGTCTTCATTATGAAAGAAAGCTGCTCTTGCGGTTCAGAGGTCACTAGAAGTCAGTACAACTTTTTCTAACCCACCTTATGGACCCGGATATTCTTAGATCCATCTCTCACTTTCTCTCTGGTTGGTAAAGAAGGCAGGCAATTCTAACTCCTCCTAGATATTTATTTTCTAGCTAATATGATGTGCCAGCATTCAATACATCTGAAATTAAACTCTGAAATTTTTATTATGATATGGGTACATAGAAGTCATACTAAGGTGATAGTAGGATAGGCCAATAAACCAAAGAATGTGAAATGATACTTCTGAATCCTAATATGTTGGAAACAAGACTGTGCCTGGGAAGTTTACCAACTGAAAACTAAAATCCTGAATCAGGAAAACTTGATAGCTGCATGACACTATTTTCATAATTACTGGTGATTTTGAATCTATTTTTCTTAATTCAGTGCAACCAAAGTAGTTCTAGTTAGGTTATAAAGGGGAAAGAAGAATCCCGCATAATATGAGGGGTTGATTCAAACTGCTAATCCAACCAGACATACAGGATTGTATAGTAATTATTTGGAAATGGTAAATAATGGAGGTTGAAGAGTAGAGAAAGGAAATGAGTAAATTATTTATTATCTGTTTTCCAGTTTTATTGGTCCAAATTTAAAACCAGAAATGGGAGCAATGTTCATTGCCTCAGCGGTATAAAATTCTCAACAATTTGATTAGTGCTTATGCCAGAACTCTAGTACAAGTGGAGTACACTCATTCTAGGGTACTTAATCCATGTAAATTCCAAAAGCATCTATTTAAAACTTGTTCAACACTTTAGCAACAAGACACAATAGTAATAAACAACTTGAACTAGAAATGAACTACAGCACACAGCTCAACAGCCTTACATAAATCCCCACATTTCTACGTCTTGCCTTTTATTAGAGAGCCTAATTGATGCTTGAGTAGATCATCTGACTATAACAAGCAAGATAAATATTTATGCGTGAAAAACTGTAATCTTTGAGAAATCAGAATGGAATTCCCTCACATGGTTTTAATACTATCTGTGTTCCTTAACCACTGAAAATGCTATATCCCACCTATACCAGTTGCTGTCAAGTCTCTTCCAAGTGAAGGTGATCCCCTGTGTTGTAGAGCAGAACTGTACTCAGTAGGGTTTTCAAGGTTGGAACTTTTTGGAAGCAAATTGCCAGACCTCTCTTCCAAGATGCCTCTGGATAGATATGAATCACTATCCTTTCAGTTAGTAGCCAAGTGTTGTTTAAGCCACTCAGGGTCTGCCTACTTAAGGAAAGTCTGACACTATTTATCTCTGCTGCTTTTCTTGTGTTGTCTTCATTTATTTTCTGTCTTATTCCATTCTTTCTTTTTCCTTTCCTTTCCATTCAATTCATTTTAGTTATGTTCTTTTTTTTTTTTCCCAACTAAAACTTCCTTAAGAACAATTGAATCTTTAGTAGGCCATAACCTGCAATTCTGTTTTATAGATGGCAAATACTTGAAATTGAAATTTAATATATACTCTTTAGTTAATCTTTTTGAGGAGTCCCTAAAGGAAAATAGAGACACAAGACTGTATGTGCTGTACCTTTAAAGAATTACTTGCTGTAAAATATTAGAGGGATTTTTCTTTTTCTTTTTTTAAAAATATTGCCATAGCTGCGCTTTGAAATCCTTTATCAAGATCTATTGACAAAAGCCCTAGGATTCCTAAAAGTTTTCAGGTTATGATTCTGACTCTCCCCCAAATAAATACATTTCACTGTTAGCCATATTAATTGTCAGTTGGAACATTTTCCAGCCTGACCATAACACAGTGACATGGTTCATTACCTGCAGGTACCTCACTTACTGAGCCACTGGTTACATGCAGATATTTCAAATGAGTTCATAAACAGAGGAGCACATACTGTTAAGCCGTGATTAATTCCTACAAGACCATGTGATGCCCTGTAATTCTTTAATGGTGCCAAAGTGATCTATAGCATGACTGCATACTTTGGCTAGCTCAGCAAGTACCCAAGGAAAGCATCAGGAACATCTCTCCTTGTGGGCATTTTGTGTGGATTTTAATCACCTTGGAAAAGGACCCACAACCTGAGCTGAAAAGATACCTTAAGCAACTTGCACATGCAGCTCCTCAAGGGGAATGAAAGGACTTTTCTTTCCTCTTAAAGCTATATTATTCTTTTTTTATGAGGCTCAAATGATCCTGACATCCAACAAAGGGAAATGGGGCAGCTGTCCTTTCTCTTTGTCTCTGACACTGCAGCTGGGCAAGATAGCAGGCACTTTTTATGTATTTTGAGATCTTTTATTCATTATACAAAAAAGTTCTCCTAAGGATACACATCAGTAGCCAGTTCCATCAACAGCAGAGCACGAACGGAATGCATTTAGAAACCGGTGAGGTTACAACAGCAATCAACGTTTTCCAGCGATGCACTCCAATTTTAAATGAGAATGCTGGTGGCTCTCTGATGTCAGACAGCGTATTTTGATTAAAACATTTCTTTATTGAATTTTTTATGGGTCCATAAATGGAGTCCCTGGGTACGTATAAACATTTTTCAGGACAGTGCAATCCAGCAGAGAGGTGGGACTGAGCCTGGAGTCATAAAACAGGAAACATTAAACTCAGTGGCTAGGGAGTGCACAGTGTCTTAAACATCGGTGAACCGGACTCTCCCTGGGGCCTAAGCCACTCAGAAAAGTAAATTAGGCACTCAGGGGAAAGCACGAATAACTGGGCACTGAAGATACAGTTTGTATGTGGAGGACTTTATTTCTATTTACCATTTAATGAGTTTAAGCCAGTGAATGTAGACTTATTTGTATAGACAGACTGGGTTAGGCAAACCCTGAAACATACAGAGGCATCCTGGGTTCTAGTTCTGTTTTGAGCTCTTATTCCCTGGAAGATCTTGATACACCAGTGAAGGTATTTGAGGCTTAGATCCTGCACTGTAGATGGAGAAGCTAACAGCATCTACAGGGCCTGTGCCTCCCCGAGAAGATGGCTATGCCAATCAAATGAGGGGCAAATATGTATTTGGAAAACTTCAGGCAAGTTTAAAAATGCTTCACAAATATATATTGCTAGTGTTTACTTAATGACATAGCTTCTAGAGAAGACTTCAGCAATAAAATTTTCTTAGAACACTATCTTGATAGAGTTTTGAGGCCCTGTCTGGAAGACTATGTATTCCGTTTCTTGAGCACTTGATTATCTCAGCTCTTCAACCACAATCCTTACCAGGTCCTCACACTCCCGGGCCACTAAGTACCCATCCTAACTTCTCCAGTCTAGGTACGCAAGTAGGGAGAACCCCTATGTTTTTGTGCCTGCTGAATTATTCAAAATGCCCACTCTCTAGGAGGCCTGGAAAATCTAAGTAACCCCACACCCAGATTGCCATCCACAAACCCTCTGCAATAATTCCGGCTGACTGTACCTTGTCCCCCAGTGTACCCCCTTTTGTGGTGCTGTGTCATGAAGGCTGTGTCTCCCTGTCTCTGTGACCTGTTCGTATAGTAACATGATTACTTTTTATGGCTTCTCTGACTCCTCGTTTTTGAATCACACTTGACTTACCATCGTGAATTTGTTAGAACATCTTTAAAACTTTCTTTAAAAAGAAAACTCAAAATCTGAGGCTTCAAAAGTAAAATTTCAAACCAGTTATTTCCGGGTCAAACTCCTGCTGAGAATTTGCACTTCTACCCCAGATATACTAATTAGAATCAACTTTTTAACAAGATCCCTGGATAATTCTTAAGTATAGTAAATTTTGAGAACCACTGCCATTCTAGTGGTTCTCAGAACTGATCCCTAACCAGCATCTTGAGCATCTCCTGGGAACATGTTACAAATTCAAATTCTCAGCAGGGGTTCTAAACAGACTAAACTGGTTTGAAGTCCTGTTTTTTCAGTCCCTTTTTAAAACTGTGACCTTTTTTTTTTCCCAAGACCTGCTCACCATCTGATTTCGCTTGAAAGCAATTCTTCAAGTGACATTGATACCAAGACCAAAACCAAGCCCACAGCTGTTAATTCGGACTTACAGTACCCCTGTAGGACACAGTAGAACTGCCTCATAGATTTCCAAGTAACACCTAGTGGATTCAAACTGCCAACATTTTGGTTAGCAAACTGCCAACCTTTTGGTCACGGCTCTTAACTATTACACCTCCCAGGTTTTCATGGTTTTGGTAGAACTTCCTGAAAGAAAAGGTCCGCTTTGCTGTTAAGTAGTGTGCTTGTTTGTATGAAGGTGTTCCCTGTGCTATTTTTCTAGGCTCTAAATGGGGAAAGCTGCTAAACATGAACACAGTTTTCTAGGAGTTTCAGGCAGTTGACATTTGATTGGAAAGGTAACTGAAACTTTCATCTCTTATAGGTTATTGAAATGATTTACGTGACCTTAAGGACATGGGATGACACTAAAGTCAAATAATTCTAGTGACTTGAATCTTGAGTTATCTTGTGTTAGAATATCTCCTATTTCTGTGTGACATGTGTGTGGGCATACGCATGTATATGTGTACATGCTTGTGTTTATGTGTGTGTGCACTTTATGATTTGATTTACATGAAAATGTGCCATTGTGGAACTAGTCTACATAAATGACCCAAAGTGATGAGATATCCTAAAGACAATGTAGATACTGTCACCCAGTCATCTGCCATTCAGGAGAGTATACTGAACTGATACTATTTAGCATTTGAGGTAAAGATTCTCATGAACAGTGAAGGGACAGCTGCCATCTCAAATCATAAAATAGCATTTGCTTCAAAACCACCATAATTTATAAAACCAAACAAAAACCCAAACTCAGTGCTGTCAAGTCAATTCTGACTCATAGCAACCCTATAGGACAGGATAGAACTGCCCCGCAGAGTTTCCAAGGAGTACCTGGTGGATTCAAACTGCCAGTCTTTTGGTTAGAAGATGTAGGGCTTATTCACTGCACCATCAGGGTTTCTATAATTTATAAAGCAGCTGTTTAAGATCATTGGAATGAGGCAGTATTGTAGTTCTTGATAAGGTACTGTGGCTAAGATGTGGGCCTTTTATATGTACAGAAGCACCAGCACACAGATTAGTCTATACCATTTTTTGTGAAGTTACCTTCTATTGGAGGTGGTCATAGTCTACATAATAGACAATATCATTAGTACTTCATCCTTTTATACTTTAAAGGATTGAAAGACCATTTGAGGTTAATTTGGAAGAAGAAAACTCATGCCAAATATTATATATCTTTATTACTAAATCAGCTCATGCTTTAGATGCTTATTCCAATTCACAATCATAGTTTGAATTCACTCTGTAAATTAAACTAGAATGCTTTATTCATCCTCAGGAAAAAAATTTTCTGAGTTTAACTTAAAAAGCCAGTAAACATTTAGGTAACACTTTGTGCTGTCATGGTTAAGACTGTGTGTCAATTTGATTGGGTCACAATCCTCAGCGGCTTGATAGTTGTGATCACTTCCACGCTGAGATGTAGTATTATCTGATTAGCTCCATGATGAGATCTTCTGTGAGCAGCCAATCAGCTGAACAGGAGTTTCCTTGAATATTTGGTCTGCATTGACTATAAGTGGATATTCTGTCAACAGTTGTGGGCTTTGGCCAGTTCTGGATCCTGCAACTATCTCCAAAATGTTCTGGCCTCCAGTTTCTGGCATTTGAGTTAGCAACCTACCTGCCAGTTTTGGGGTTTGTTGACATTCACAACCTGTGAGCAAGAACCTTGGTCTCTGATCTCCTGATCTTGGGTTTGCCAGCCCCTTTAGCTACATGGATTAGGAGAATCCTCTGTCCTGATGCTAGGGCTTAGGATGTTTCATCCTCTACAACCATGTGAGCCATTTCCTTGATATAAATCTCATTCTCTGTCTCTCTCTCTCTTTCTCTCTGTCTCTCTCTCTCTCCATATATGTGTATATACATTTATATGCTTTACTAGTTTTGCTTCTCTAAAGAACCCAACCTAAGACTATGCTTGACTACTAACTGGAAAGCTGATGATTAAAATCTACTCAGAGTTAGCTTGGAATAAAAGTTCGGGCAATCTACTTCTGAAAGAGCAGCCATTGAAAACTCTGTACCTCACTGTTCTACTCTGACACACGAGACTGCCCTGATTCAGAATCTACTTTATGGCAGTAGGTTTATTTAGTCTTGGTATTCTTGTCTAGGGTGGTAGATATAAGGAAAGGAATGTTGAATGAAATGTAGACATTATTTCAAGTTGCTTAGAATGAGGTAAGTTTATATCTAACTCCACAATGCCCAAATTGGTTGATCACCGCTTAGAAAGAAACTGACTTCAGGCATTTGCATCTTGGGAGTGCCAAATTGTGTTTGGTGAGATAGACATCAGTGATTTCAAGATCTGCCACATCTTAGTAATCTAATGCTGCTTGACAGAAACACTGTAGGTAGATGTCTTCAATGAAGAGAAATTTATTCCTTCACCATCTAGTAGGCTCCAAGTCTACATTTAGGGTCTCATCTCCAAGGGAAGGCCTTCTCTCTCTGTCAGCTCTGGAGGAAGGTCCTAGTCATCAGTCTTCCCTTGGTCTAGGAACTTCTCTACAGAGGAACTTCAGGTCTAAAGGACATGTTCTGCTCCCAGTATCTTTCTTGGTAATATGAGGTCCCCATGTCTCTCTGCTCACTTTTGTCTTTTATATGAAAAGAGACTGGATTAAAATGCTATCTGGTCTTGTAGACTGCATCAACATCACTGCCATGAATCCATCTCATTATATCATAAATGCGTTAAAAAAAATAGTGCCATTGAGTCCATTCCAACTCATGGTGACCTTATAGGATAAAGTAGAACTGTCTTATAGAACTTCCTAAGAGTATATGGTGGATTTGAACTGTTACCCTTTGGTTAGCAGCCATAGTGCTTAACTACTATGTGACCAGGAAACCTCATCAGATAACAAAATGATAGACAATCACAGCATACTGGGAACCATGACCTACCAAGTTGACACACATTTTGGAGGGACTTACTTCAATCCATGGCAGTCATCAAGGCAGGAAAAAGAAGAAGAAAGAGTAGATAAAGATTAAAAAAGCTTGTAGATGACAGAGGTGGAAGTGAAGACACTTGACAAGGATATTTAGGATGTTATATACGTGAAGGATCTGTGTCTTCAAGAATAGATAGTTAAACTTTTAAGGTAGAGCCTAAAAATGGTTTCATTTTTCATTTTTACTTCTACCTCTGATAGCTCCAAACTCAGGCAGATAAAAGTTTATTGTTATTATCATTTCCATCAATCAAGCTATACATTGATATCCTATTAGTACAAACCTCTCTCAAACTGAAGATGTTTAACAATCTAATTTACATGGGACACTGCTGTGTTTGGTTGCCTAGGATATTTGAAAATGAAAAGTATAAAGTGTTCTTTGACAGCTGTGTTTCTATGTGGTTAAAATAGTTATGAGATCCAACAAACAAGTATGCAAACATAACTGTTCTAAGTACCATATATCTCATTGCTGAATATCACTATGGTCACCTTTAAAATACTCTCCTTGGGAAGCTATGCATTGACCCCAGTGCCTTGTCTACCCTTCAGAGAAATTCTGAAACTCTTTCTGGAATAGCCATTGTGCATGGAGGCATAGTGGAAAGTTCATGAACTTAATTGTATAGTTTCCTGTGACTGAGTTTTTAGCCAGTAAACAGATAACTGTATTGAAGCACCTTCCCTACTCACCTTATCTGGTCTTCAATGACTGCTTTCTTTACCCAAAGATAAAGGAAATATTGAAAGGATGACATTTTGCAGACAGTCAAGACATCAAGGGTAATAAGAGAATAGCTCTGATGTCTGTTCCAAAATAAAGAATTCCAAAATTGCTAGTGCTGCTATCAGTGCATAGCTTCCCAAGAGGAGTACTTCAAAGGTGACCATGGTGATATACTACACATTATAGGAAACAGGGACATGCTTTCCTCTCAGACACTCAGGGGCTGCTGTCAGCCCCATGCCTTGCTCAGTGTGTGATCCTCTATAGCAGCCAGATAGCTGTTCCTAGTCCATACCTGTCAACCCTGTCCTTCAGTGCAGGTGAGAACCTGCATCACATACTGGGTGACCAAATATCTGTACAACTGAGTTTAATCCATACAAGAAAAGTAAACAGGCTCCTAGTAACAGCTATAATCATTGCAAACACCAGAAGATAAAACAGATAACTGGAAGTTTCTAAAAATCAAACACTTCATTAAATGAGTAAAAAGACAACCTACAGACTAGGGGAAAAAAACTTCTGGACATGACAAACCTGATCAGTGTCTAATCTATAAAGTCTATAAGATACTACAAAATTTCAGTAACAAAAACTGTATAATAGTACCCAGTTTTAAAAAAAAATTGGTAAAAGATATGGACATTTTACTCAAAAAGATATTCCAGTAGCTATCAGATACACAAGGAAATGCTCATAGTCATTAGCCATTAGAGAAATGAAAATAAAACTACAATGAGATAGCATCTTACCCCAACAAGGTTGGCGTTAGTCCAAGATACACAAAATAATAAATATTGGAGAAGCTATGGAGAGACTGGAACACTTATACACTGCAGATGGGAATGTAAAATGGTATAACTAATTTGTAAATCAATTTGACACTTCTCTTAGAAGCTAGACATAGAAGTACCATAACTTTCAACAATCCTACTCGTGGAATACATCCTAGGGAAATAAGGGCCCTCACATGATCATGACAGGGAAGTTCTGGGCTAATGGCATTGTTTGGGTATCTCAGCTGGTAGAAGACTATTCTGCCCTACAGAGTTCTGGGCTGCTTGCATTTATTACCCAAACTTAGCTGATAGGAGCAGTAAAGATAGAGTGAGAGCCCCTACTTGTCTGTCAGCGGAGGCTTGCTTGTTCCTGTGATGCTGGAATCTATGCCACTGATATTTGGGTACCAGCAGGGTCACTCATGGTAGACAGTTTTCAGCTGAGCTTCCAAACTAAGACAGACTAGAAGTAAGGACCCAGCAGTCTACATCTGAAAAGAATTAGCCAGGGAAAACCTTGCAAATAGCAGCAGAACATTGTCAGATTCAGTGCCAGAAAAGACCTCCCCAGGTTGAAAGGCACTTAGAAGATGACTGGGGAAGAGCTGCCTCCTGAAGTACAGTCAACCTTAATGAAGTGCATGGAATAAAGACTTCAAGATCTTCATTTGCTGATGTGGCAGCAAATATCCATTAATAATGAGAACATGGAATGTACAAAGAATCTAGGAAAATTGAATATCATCAAAAATGAAATGGAATGCATAAGTATCAATATCCTAGGCGTTAGTAAGCTGAAATGCAGCTGTATTCGCCATTTTGAATAAAACAGGTATATGGTCTACCACGCTGGGAACAAAAACTGGAAGAGGAATGGTGTTGCAGTCATCATTGAAAAGAACATTTCAAGATCTATCCTTAAGTACAATGTAGTCAGTGATAGGATAATATACAAACATCTACATGGACGGCCTTGTAGTTAATACAACTATTATCAAAATTTACACAGCATCCACTAAGGCCAAAGATGAAAACATTGAAGATTTTCGCTATCTTTGGCAGTCTGAAATTGATTGAACAGGTAATCAGGATGCATTGGTAATTATTGGTGACTGGAATGCAAAAGCTGGAAACAAAGAAGGATTGGTAGTTGGAAAATATGGACTTGGTGATAGAAATAATACCAGAGATTGCAAGATAGAATTTTGCAAGACTACTCTTTAATTGCAAATGCCTTTTTTTAACCAATATAGATGGTGACTGTACACATGGACCTCACCAGATGGAATACACAGGAACCAAATTGACTATATCTGTGAAAAAAGATGATGGAAAAGCTCCATATCAGCAGGTGTTCACTGCAACACAGATCATCAATTGCTCATATGCAAATTCAAATTGAAACTGAAGAAAATTAGAACAAGTCCACAAGAGCCAAAGTATGACCTTGAGTATATCTCTCCTGAGTTTAAAGACCGTCTCAAGAACAGATTTGATGTGTTGATCACTAATGACCGAAGGCTAGACGGATTTTAGAATGACATCAAAACATCATTCAGGAAGAGAGCAGGAGATCATTAAAAAGACAGGAAAGAAGGAAAAAACCAAACTGGATGTCAGAAGACACTCTGAAACTTGCTCTCAAACATTAAGCTGCTAAAGCAGAAGTAAGGAATGGAAAAATAAAAGACCTAAACAGAAGCTTTCAAAGGGCAGCTCAAGAAGACAAAATAAAGTTTTATAATGACAAGTACAAAGAGCTGGAAATGGAAAACCAGAAGGGAAGAACATGTTCTGAATGTCTCAAGCTGAAAGAGCTGAAGACAAAATTCAAGCCTCAAGTTGAAATAGTGAAGGTTTCTACAGGGAATCTATTAAATGGATCAGTGACCATCAAAAGAAGACGGAAGGAATACACAGAGGCATTATATCAGAAAAAACTGGTCGATATTCAGCCATTCGAAGAGGTAGCATATGATCATGAACCAATGGTACTGAGTAAGAAGTTGAAGAAGCACTGAAGACATTGGCAAAACACAAGGCTCCAGGAAATGGTGGAATATCAGCTGAGATATTTTAACAAATATATGCAGGACTGGAAGTGCTCAGTCATCTATGCCAAGAAATTTGGAGGACTGCTACCTGGTCAACTGACAGGAAGAGATCCATATTTATGCCCATTTGAAAGAAAGGTGATCGAACCAAATGCTGAAATTACTGAACAATATCATTAACATCACACGCAAGTCAAATTTTTGCTCAAGGTCCTTGAAAAGTGACTTCAACAATACATTGACAGGAAACTGCCAGAAATTCAAGCTTGATTCAGCAGAGGATGTGGAACTAGGGCTATCATTGCTAATATCAGATGGATCTTGGCTGAAAGCGGAGAATACCAGAAAGATGCTTACCTGTGTTTGATTGACTGCAAAGACATTCAATTGTTGGATCATAACAAATTAAAGCTAACACTGTGTAAAATGGGGATTCCAGGACACTTAATTGTGCTCTCAACGAACCTGTATATGGATCAAAGGCAGATGTGTGAATACAACAAGGGGACACTGCATGATTTAAAGTCAGGAAATATTTGCATCAGGGTTGACCTCTTTCACCTTACCTTTTCAATCTATGCTGGACAAATGATCTGAGAAGCTGGCTTATATGAAGACGAACAAGGGATGGGGAATGGAGGATGACTCATTAAAAATGTGCATTATGTGGATGACACCACCTTATTTGCTGGAAGTGAAGAACATTTGAAACCCTTAATTGACAAAGATCAAGGATCACAACCTTCAGTGTGGATTACACCTCAACATCAAGAAAACAAAAATCCTCACAACTGGAGCAGTAAGCAAATCATGATAAATGGAGAAAGGATTGAGGTTGTCAAGAATTTCATTTTATTTGGGGCCCCAATCAACCACCATGGAAGCAGCAGTCAAGAAATCAAAAGATGCATTGCATTGGGAAAATCTGCTACAAAGGACTTCTTCAAAGTATTAAAAAGTATAGATGTCACCTTGAAGACTAAAATACACTTGACCCAAGCCTTGGTATTTTCAATCTTATCATATGTATATGAAAGCTGGCCAGTGAACAAAGAAGACAGAAGAAGAATTGATGCTTTTGAATTATGATGGAGAAGAATGTTGAATGTGCCATGGACCGCTAAAAGAACAAAGAGATCTGTTCTGAAAGAAGTACAACCGGAGTGCTCTTTGGAAGCAAAGATGACAAGACCGTGTCTTACATTCTTTGGACATGTTGTCAGGAGGGATCAGTCCTTGTAGAAGGACATCATGCTTGTTAGAGTGGAGGGTTAGTGTGAAAGAGGAAGACCCTTCACAAGATGGATTGACACTGTGGCTGCCACAATGGCTTGAGCACAAATTTGATTGTGGATATGGTGTGAGACTGGGAAGAGTTTCATTCTGTTGTGCATAGGATTGCTGAGCCATAACCGACTCGATGGCACCTAACAACAACAGCAGCAACATATAAACAGACATGTGCTCACCCATGGTCATTGCAGCACTATTCACAATAGCTAATCAACAGATCAGGTCTGTCTTAGCCACCTAGTACATCTTGAACAGAAACAAAAGTGGATGATTTTAACAAATAGAAAATGATTCTGTCACAGTGTAGTAGACTAAAAGTTCTAATTCAGTGCAACAGTTTCCAGAGGAAGGTGTTCTCTGTTGGGTCTGGAGGAAGGTTCTTGTTAATCCTCCCCTGGACTGGGAGCTTCTGAGGTACACAGACCGAAGGTGACACTCTGCTCCTAGCACTCCTTCTTTCCTGTTGATATAAGGTCCCCAACTCTCTGCTTGCTTCCCTTTCCCTTATACCCCAAGAGTTTTTCTCAAGGCATGATAACAGTCTTATGCATTGATCCCTGACACACCAACACAACTGCTGCCTGTCTACCCTCATTAACAACATAGAGACAGGGTTTACAACAACATCTCACAATCCCAGGAATCATGGCTTAGTAAAATGCCTTACACATTTTGGAGGAGATACAATTCAATCCATGACAAATGGATAAGCAAGTTACAGTATATTCACACAGTGAAATACCATGTAATGATAGAGAACAATAATGAAATTTTAAAACATCTCAACAAAGATGAATCTGGAAGCTTATCATGCTGAATGAAATTAGTCAGTTGGAAAAGAATGAATATTGTATAAGATCACTATTATAAGAACTCAAGAAATGGTTTATACACAAAAGAAAACACTCTTTAAGGGTTATGAGGGTGATGGGGGAGAGGAATATCACTATCTAGACAATAAACAAGAAATATTTTAGGTGATGAGAAGGACAACACACATTACAGGAAAGTTAGTACAACTGAATTAAACCAAATTTGAGAAGTTTCCTAAATATAACCAAATACATTGATGAACAAGGTAGCATGGCCTGGGGCCATGATTTCAGGGGTCATCTAGGTCAACTGGCATAACAAAGTGTATTAAGAAAATGTCCACATCTCATGTTGGTGAATGGCCTTTGGCATCTCAAATCTACCAAGTGGCCATCTAAGAAGCATCAATTGATCTCAATCTACCTGGAGCAAAGGAGAATGAAGAACACCAAAGATACCAGGAAAATGTGAGCTCAAGAGACAGAAAGGGCTGCATAAACCAGACACTCCATCAACCTGAGACTGGAAGAACTAGATGGTGCCAGGATGCCACTCATGATGGCTGTGACAGGGAGCACAACAAAGAGTCCCTCATGCAGCAGGAGAAATGTGGAGTGCAAACTGAAATTCATGTAAAAAGATCAGACCTAGTGGTCTGACTAAGACTGAAGGGACCCCAGAAGACATGACCACTGGACTCTGTTAGCCTAGAACGAAAACAATTCCTAAAGCCAACTCTTCAGACAAAGATAAAACTTGACTCTAAGACCTAAAATGATACTGGTGAAAAATGTGCTACTTGGATTAAGTATATATATGAGACTATGGAGGTAGGATGAGAAAATATAATGGGGACAGGAGCTGGTTAAATGGGCAAAGGAAATACATAGTGGAGAGGAGAACTGTTCTGTCAGATTGTAGAGAAAGCAACTAGGTTCTCATAACAATATGTGAGTGTAAGTTTTCGTATGACAAACTGAATTGAATTGTAAACTTTCACTTAAAGCACAATAAAAGAAAAAAAAAGTATCTTGAGATTGTTGAATACTAAGAAACCACTCTGTCTATGTTAGGTGCTCAAGGGATAGAAGCCCATGTCGACAAAAGCTCTTCCAGGGTTACTTGCTTTGTTCCAATTATCTGTAGACTTTCGGACTCATACGAGCTCATAAAATTCATCTAGCCATTTTAGTACAAGGCATAGAGGTATAATAGAGGTATAATTGGCCTATTTCTTGCCTTCTTTTCCCCTGTTAGCCTGCCGGCTGTCTGACTTTCCATGGGCACAGGTGATGTCCTCATGTTAGAGGGTTTTCCCAGCCTGTTTTATGTGACTGTATAGATGAATGACTACAAGTATAGTCTAAAGAAAGCACATCACATATGTAACGGTTAATTTTGTTCATCTACTTGCTTAGGACAGTTACTTAATCAAACATTAATCAAGGTGTTACTGTGAAGGTGCTTTATGAATGTGGTTAACATGTATAACCAGTGGAATTTAAATAAAGATTACATCAGTAATATGGGTGGGGCCTTATCCAATCATTAAACAGGACTTAAAAGTAAAATCTGAGGTTTTACAGAGAAGAAGAAATTCTGCCTCAAGACTGTAACATAGGTATCTTGTGGGGTTTCCCAGCCTGCCCTACAGATTTTGGACTTGCCAGTTCTTAGAGTCTTGTGAGCCAATTTCTTACAATAAATCTTTATGTATGTGTATGTGTATGTGTGTGTGGTGTGTATCTCCTCAGTTGGAAAGTCCTGACATAACAGGATAGGATAGAGTTGCTTACCCAGTTCAGTTCCACAGACGGCTTTGTTCTCTAAAAGTCCAATCCCAATTAAGCTGGTTTAACTGTATGGTTCTAATAATTCTACTGGACCACCTAGCAACCAGAGCTAACCTTCTTATAGACAGTGAGTTTAGAGTTCGGTTTTCTAACAGAAACTGTTCTTGGGGGAATTTACAGTTTTAGAGGTCATTTGTAATATCCTCAGTACTTTGCAGCCAAATGTCTGTTATTTACTCAATTCAGTCCTTCTAGATAACTCTCCATTTTTTCATTATATGTTTCTTGATGTCATTCTAATGACAAGTGGTGAAACATATAAAGAAAAATAATTAAACTTTATTTTTTAAAATCTAGCATTACACTATTAATATATAATATTGGGATTGAGAAAAATATGTTGCTGCTAAGTTCATTGTGTAAGGTCTTTTACTGTTTAGAAAACAATAGTTCAAATAACGTTTTGGTATATAATAAGGTCTAATAAACAACAGGAATCTCTGGTGGCATTAGTGGTTAAGTGCTACGTCTGCTAACCAAAAGGTCAGCAGTTCACATCTGCCAGGTGCTCCCTGGAAACTCTGTAGGACAGCTATTCTCTGACCTATAGGGTGACTATGAGTTGTAATTAAGTAGACAGCAGTGGCTTTGGCTTTTGTCGATAAACAATGATGCAGGGACTCATTGAGGCTGGCTGTAAAGCACCGAATTGCTTTCAATATGATATCCTGTTTTGCTTTGAAATGTCTTTTTGATGTATAATTTTGCCTAGCTTTTTTTACATGGCATGATTTTTTTCAGCACTGAATGTTTTGAGATAGCAAGAAGATTGAAGAAAATTTACTCACTTTTTTCACAGAAAATAATGGAACAAGAGGCCCCCCTTCCTTTTATTTTTTTAACTAATTGTATCTGTCTTATGGACTTTAAAATTTGCTCAGAATTGTTTCAGTGTATGAATACCTGTGATTCATAAGATTGTTCAGATTTTGAAGTGATGAGCTAATATGCAAAAGGAAAGAATATAGTAGCTCTCTGACTCATTATGCAATTAAAGTAACTGCAATTAATATGGTGGTGAGGAAGCAAAAAACACATTTTCTTCTGTCCTCTTCTTATCATTTTACATTGCTGATACAACAGCAAAGTTGCAGCCCCATTACTTACAGATAAATGGAGCCTTACCCCAAATATTTAGAAAGAAATAGCATAGAAGCACTTAATCTTCCTTTTGGCATAGATTTTGAAGAGATTCAATGTAACTGTCTCTCTCTGGTTGGCTCAAATGTTGAGGCTAAGGCCCTAAGGAGTGTGTAATTTTCTTTACTCACGCAAGTGTTAAAAAGGATTTACTTTGGCTATAAGAGCCCATAGAATTTGGTTGTATCTGTTTTGAGATCTTAATCTCTGTAGTGCAGCTAACTTTTTATATGGACCAAGGTAACTGTAAAAGAAACTGAGCTTTAAAATCTTTTTCCCTTCCCTTTTCTGTTAAGAGCAGTCTGCAGATTTGAGGAGCCTCTACTTGGTTGCTATAAGTAGTAACTGGAATTAACTCAATGGCAAGGGATTTCTCAAAACAGAAGTTTTAGGTTCCCTTGAAGGAAGGCAGTACCTGGGCCAGTAATGCTTGTGATTCCCTCCTAGAATCAGGTCTTTGAAACTACAGACTTTGAGTTCGGTGGGTCTGACTTTTCCATTTAACAGCAGTCACGAAATCATGTAATTACAAAGAATGTCTTTTAATGGGAGTCCCTAGGTAGTGAAAACAGTTAACATACTCACCTGCTAGCCCAGATGTGCTTTGGAAGAAAGGTCTGGTGATCTGCTCCCCCAAAATCAGCCACTGAAAACCTTGTGGAGCACAGTGCTGCTCTAACACACTTGGAAATGCTGTGAGTCAGAGTTAAACTCATTATTCTTTTACTTATATTTTAAGCTATCTTTCATGCATGATATAGTCATTTTTTTAATCAAGGGGGAACAGATCTTAAAAATGAAAATATTGCTATTTCTAAAACCAAAACCAAAAAAAAGTCAAATGTTTCCCTTTCTTTTCAAAATCAACACAGTTTCATTCTGTCGTGCTTTTAATACAAATTCTGATTTACCCCCTCCTGATTTAGATAGTGGTTTTTCTACTACATGTAGTACCTGAAATAGTCATGGTTTAACATTCACGCTGTCTTCTTCACTTTTTCCATGAAGCATACAATATAGATCACTTTTGTTTCAGGAAAATACAAGGGCGTATTCACAAAATGTACATTTTGTTTAGAGAACTACTAATTGCCAGTTTATAAATTAAAATGTGTAAATCTTATTTTTAAACTCTGTTTAAGATGTTTGTGGAGTTAGACTATTAAGTCCGCCAACTTAGTTCTAAGTACTACACACTTCATTGCTGAATATAACTATAGTCACCTTCAAAGTACTCCCACTGGAAAGATATGCAGCAGTGCCAGCAGGTAGTGCACCCTTAAAGCAATTTTGGAACTCTTTCTAGAATGGCCCTTGCACACAGTGGCAAGGTAGCAAGTTTGTGAACTTAATTGTATAGTTGTCTGTGAGGGAGTTTTGAGCCAGAAAATAACTGCATTGGAATCCTCTCCCTACTCCCCTGATCTGTTCCCCAGTGACTTTTTTCTTTACTCAGATAGAAGAAATATTGAAAGGAAGACATTTCAGTGACATTCAGGACATCAAGGGTAATAGGATGACAGCTTTGAAGGCCATTCCAGAACAACAGTTCCAAAATTGCTTTGAAGAGTATACTAGGTGTTGGCATCAGTGCATAGCTTCCCAATGGGAGTACTTTGAAGGTGACTGTAGTGATATTCAGCAATGAAGTATGTAGCATATTCTTTACGATGAGTTCTCAGACTTTACTGGCAGCCTTACAGATGATCCTGAACCTTTGGTCACTGGGCACGTAGTTTGTATGTCACATTTTTTCTCAGAAGAAAGAAAGAAAGATAGTCATTTCCAAATGACATTGCTAGAGGTATTCCTTTACCCTATGCCATCATTTCGTTTATCTGTTGCAGTATAAGAGCCCTGATGGCATGGCAGTTAAGAGCTATGACTGCTAACCAAAAGGCTGGCGGTTCAAATGTACCAGCTGTTCCTTGGAAACCCTATTGGGCAACTCCACTCTGTCTTATGGAGCAGGTATGTGTTCAGACCCACTGGGCAGCAATGCTTTTTGTTGCTGTTCATTGCTGCATAACAGATGACTTCAAAATTCATTAGCATAAAGCACACTGTTTGTTAATACCTGTTTGTGCTGGATTGACTAAATTGTTTCTTGCTAAAAATGAGTGTTTAGTTATTCGTAAACTCAGTGGGGCATCCAAGATTCTGCCCTCACATGGCTGGCAGTTGATACTGGCTTCAGCAAGACTAAACTGAACAGTTGACCAGTGCACCTACGTAGGTCTTCTCCATTTGAGTTAACCTTCTTGTATCAAAGCATTGGCTTCCAACAAGGAACATTCCAAAAACAAGATTCCCAAGAGCAAGTGTTCTGAAAGACCCAGGTGAAAGGGGAAAAGCTTCTTATAACATAGTCTTAGAAGTCCCAAGAATATCACTACTATTGCAATTTATTGGTCAAACAACCTTAAAGACTATACCTGATTTAAAGGAAAGAGAATAGAGATCTCCTCTTTCTTAATAGAAGTTATATCAATAATTACGTGTCTCTATCCTTAGTTTTCCATCTGTATCATAAGAAATGCTTAAACAAGTATAATGTTCTGCTTTTAAGGCACTAGAAACTTCACACTCTTTACCTCAGAGAAAGACACTGACCTCTAGTCATCCTAACTGACCCAAATGGCTTTTTTAAACACAGTAAGATGCCTCTGGAAGCCCTAATGCTGTAGTGGTTAAGTGCTGCATCTGCCAACCAAAAGGTTGGCAGTTTAAATCCACCAGGCACTCCTGGGAAACTCTGTGAGGCAGTTCTACTCTCTCCTACAGGGTCACTATGAGTCAGAATTGACCCTACAGTAGCGGATTTTGGTTTTTAAGATGCCTGCACCATCAGTAGCTGGCACTTTTCCAGTCTAAAACTCATCTCTTTATGTCCACAGTTAATATTTAATTAGTTATTCTAAGGCACTGTTGTTTAAACAGAATGTTTATGTTACTGTCTCTTGGCTTTCTTTTTTCTTTTTACGGTTTGATTAGTTATATTTACTTGCCCCTGCATTGCTTTTTATCTTGTTTTAGTTTTCCTCTTGGAGTTAACTCTGTCAATGTTTATATACTATATTCAAGTACCCCCTAAAAACAGTATCTGTGTGGGTATTTACAAATGTCTTTTCAAGGCCCTGTTTTATGCATTTGCACCAACATAATGTACATATCTAATTATTCATTTATTTGCTTACTAATTCAAATAAGATTTAACCTATGTTCCATTCTCCTTTGAATACACAGGCTTGGTATCTTATTTCATCTTCACACTCAGTTGATCGCCCCACTAGTGTGTTTCTAACAGTGATTGGCCCAGTGACAATGAAACTCACAGGTCTTGTTAAAAATGCAGATTCATGGGTATCTTCCTTGATGTTCTGAGCTGTGAGGCAGAATTTCCATTACTTTATTTAGTACCTTTAAAAGGGGACCCTTTTCTCTCATCACAGAAAATCTGTTATATTTGTTGTTTAGGAAGACAAGACTAAGTAGTACTTACTCTTATACACAGTGAAGTCTATTAATATGTGTGTATAGACAGCTGTCTCAGAAGAAGTACAACCAGAATGCTTCTTAGAAATAAGGATGATGAGACTGTGTCTCACATACCATGTTGTTAAGAGGGACTAGTCCCTGGACAAGGACATCACACTTGGTGAAATAGAGAGTCAAGAAAATGACAAGACCTTTAGTGAGGTGGATCGTGACAGTGGCTGCAGCAACGGGTACAAGCAAGGAAAAGTTGTGGGAATGACCTAGAGTCGCTAAGGATCAGAACTAACTTGACAGCATCTAACAACAACAACATAGCAAAACTAGTTGCAAAAACAAAAAACAGAACTGTTGCTGTGGAGCTAATTCTAATGCACAGCAACCCACTAGGACAGAGTATAACTGCCCCATAGGGTTTCCAGGGAGTGGCTAGTAGATTGAAACTGTTGACCTCTTTCTTTGCAGACTGAACTCTTAACCACTGCCCCACCAGGGCCTCCGTGTAACTTCAGAGGATGGCAAACTCAAGATTGGGAGGTCAGACATTAGTCCTCTGGTTCACAGGCTGTGGAGGCCAACAAATCCCAACGTTGGCAGGTAAGAAGGCAGGCAAGCTCCTAGCTTAACTCCCAAGAACTGAAGGTCTAATGAACAAGAGCCTGCTGTAGTATCCAGAGTGAAAAAATGGCTTTGAATTTGATCAGAAAGTCCACCTATGTTGAACACAGGCTACCTCTCCAAGGAAACTCTCTTTCACCTGATTGGCTGCTTGTAACAGATCTCATCATGGAGGCTGATCTGTTGATTACATCATTACATACATAGCTGCCAAACTACATTATAACTGCTGTACCACTGAGAATCACAGCCCAGCCAAGTTGACATACAACCTTAGTCACATCATAAGTAAAAAAAAAATCATTTTCATACTTTCCTGTTATAAAGCAATAAAGGAAAACTATTTGTAAAAGAAGATTGCATCTAGTAAGGAATCCATTCAAATTTAACCAGAAAAAAAAATAGTTTTCTTGTTGTGTTTAAAATCCTTTAAGGTGGAATTCTGTTGTTACCACACATAAGAACATTGGTTACTTGTATAAATATTTCATTGCTGAGTTATGACCACACTAGCCAAATAAGAATCTTATAAATAGAGATCGTTTAGAAAGATGTGGCTGTGGGGCAGGAGATTGGTAAGAAAAACAGGAGGTTAGAAAGTAGACACGGCTGAAAGTCAGTTATTATTTCTAGAAGGTTATGGATCAAAGTGTTATAATAGAAGTTAGAGGACCAAAATGCAGACTGGCCAATTTTTAAATGCTAACTCAAATTTCAAATTGAATGCACTTTTAAAATATACAGATTTGTTCATCCTAAATAGGCTTGTGATAACTTCATTGTTTTGAACTTTTTCATTTGAGATTTAGTCTCTTTCTATCTGAAGTCATCTAGTACTTCCTGAATACTTAAATTTTTCTGAATGCCTATAGCTCTGCACCTTGAAAATTCTATGTATATATTTTCTCTTTTTTTCAACCTTCCAAATCTTTCCTTTCTTCTGATGACTTAGTTACTTCTTACTCTCAGGAAATTTCAGGGACCTTCCTTGACCCTACATATCAAGTTAAAGTCTGTTTTTATTTCTCCTTATACAAAACACTTGTGACATGAATCTCACAAATATAAATTCTTGTTTTCTTGTAAATCTCTCATATCTGACTGTAGTTTCCTTGAGAAGAGGGATTTATCTTATTCTTTCTTGTATCTCCTAGTACAAGTTAAACTTTCAATAAAAACTTTGCCTGATTGAACACATTGTAACTGCAGAGAGATTGGTATTTCTATCTCAGCTATATTGACATTTGATGAAGTAAGATCTGTTTTTCTTCTTTCTTCAGGGGCCAGCAGTAACGTTCACTGAGTGCAGTCAAGGTAGGGACCATTCTGTCCACAGTGCACAAGATGACCTTTCCTGTTACAGAAAGCCAGCGTTAGGCTACCACGAAATAAAACCAGAGACAGTATCTACAGTTGTTAAAGTTTGTACCCCAAGGAATGTAAGAGATATATGATTCTCTCTTCAAGTGATACGGTTAATATCAAAGTATGTTTTGGTTATTTATCGCTGTATGAAATGGACTGTTGAGTACCATTTGAGTGAGGAAAATTCGAAAACTGTTACAACAGTATATTGACAGGAAGCTGCCAGAAATTCCTTCCAGATTCAGAAAAGGATGTGGAGTCAGTAATACCACTGTTGACAGAAAATGGATCTGACTTAAAAGCACAGAATACCAGAAAGATATTTACCTGAGTTTTATTAACTATGTGGAGTTATTTAACTGTACGGATCATAACAAACTATGAATTACATTGCAAATGATTAGAATTACAGAACAATGAATTGCCATCATACAGTAGATGCATATGGACCAAGATGTAGCCATTCAAATAGAGTAAGTGATATTGCATAGTTTAAAATCAGAAAAGATGCGTCAGGATCGTATCACTTCATCATACTGTCACTGATTTGTTTGCTGAACAACCAATACAAGAATCTGGATGATAATGAGAAGAACATAACATCAAAATTTAGGAATACTAGTTAACAACTTGTGATACACACATGAGACATAGTTGCTCACTGAAAGTGAAGAGGACTTAAAACATTTACTGATGAAGATCAGCGACTGCATCCTCAATATGAATTATACTTCAATATAAAGAATACAAAAATCTTTACAAGTGGACAAACAAGTGGCCTAATGATAAATGAAGAAAAGGTAGAGGTTTTCAAGGAGTCATTTTACTTGGATCCACAATTAAAGCCCAGGGTAACAGCAGTCGAGAAATCAAATGGCATAATGCACGGGGAAAATCTGCTGCAAATGATGCTTTTAAAGTGTTTAAAAGCAAAGATGTTGCTTTGAGGACTAAGATGTGCCTGACCCAAGAAACAGCTTCATCAGTTGTTTCACACGCATGAGAAAGCTGGACAGTGAATAAGGAAGACTGAAGAAGAATTGACATCACTGCATTGTGGTGATGGTAAACACTGGATATACCATGGACTACCAGAAGAAAGTACAACTTGGTCTTGGAAGAAGTACAGACATAATAGTATTTAGAAGTAAGAATGGTGAGACTCCATCTCACTTACTTTGAACATGTTATCAAAAGGGAACAATTCTTGGAGAAGGACATCATGCTGGGTAAAGAGTCATCAGAAAAGAGGAAGACCTTAAACGAGACGTATTGACACAGTGGGTGCAACAGTAGGCTGAAACATCGCAAAAACTACAAGGATCAGAGCCTGACAATATTTCATTCAATACTACTTAGGGTTACTCTGTGTAGAAACTGACTTGATAGCACATAACACCAGCAGCAATGTTGCTGTGTAAGAAACTATTCCAAAACTCATTGAGTTAATGCAATTCATTATTATTTCTTATGCCTCTGTAAGCAGACTGGGTTTATCAGATTGGTTCACCTTTAGGTCGTTAATATAATTGCAGTGAGATGGCGGCTGGGACTAGAGTCAACTGAAGGCTCACTTTTGTTAAATATCTGAGCTGTCTGCTTTACTCACGTTTCTCATGACTCAGCTGAAATGGCTAAAGAGCTGGGGGCTGCATTGGCAGGTTTCTTTCCACACGGCCTCTTGGCATGATTAGCTTAGACTTCTTCATATGATATCCTTAGGGTTGTCAGACTTCCTATGTAGTATGTGAATTTCTTCATAGTGAACATTCCGAAAAACCCAGGAATAAGTGATAAAGTTTCTTATGATATAGTCTTGAATGCCAAGCAACCCAATTTCCACCAAATTCTATTTGTTAAAAGTGATTTCCAAGGCTAGATCAGATTCAAGAGGAATAGGGAAAGTTATGAATAGTAGAAAGTATGGTTCAATGGAGGGTAGGAGAAAGTATCTTTAAAGTGTGGCTACTGCTGGCTATCTGTTTACCCTTAATGGTTCACATCTCAGGAGCAAAATATATCATTCCTCTCCCAATGTACCGAAAGTCTTATTCAATTTTGGCTTGAGGCTCAAGATTGAAATTCAGAATTTCATCACTGAAATCAGTTCCATATTTAGTTGAGCCTTCTCAAGTGTAAATTCTTTCAATACGAAAACTTGTGATACAAGAATTTCCCCTGACATTATAACATATATTGGTAGCAATAATAGACACCCTGGTGGTGCAGAGAATAAGAGCTATGGCTGCTAACCTAAAGGTTGGCATTTCTAATCTACCAGCTGCTCCTTGGAAACTCTATGGGGCAGTTCTATTCTGTCCTATAGGGCTATTATGAATTGGAATCAACTAGAAGGTAGCAGATTTTATTTCAAAAAAGAAGAGAAAGGAGGCATATAGCAGTTACTGGTCCATAGTACAATTCTGAGTATGGCAGATCACAAATTACCTCTTCCTTGATTAAGGTCCATTGCTATTTCCACAGGGTTATTCCCTGGCATTATTGGCTTTGCTCTCTGAGTTCTTGATTCAAAACTGGTTCACTCTACTTTTTTCCTTAAAAAATGACTCATAAATTCAAATGAAAATTTTCTCGATCTGTTTTCTCCCTGTAGGTTAAGGTCTCTGGAAGGCTTTCTTTTAGAGTGCCATCTCTATGTTATTCAATATTTGCAGGCAGAACTTATGCCAATACTACTGCATTAACTTTTTTTTCCTCTTTTCAATCTTAATGGGATTACTCCATTATACAAACCACTCTCTACCTTGAGTTAAGAGCCACAATACTACGAGGCAACATTCTTGGATTCTTATAAGTTCTTATTGTCAAGCAGAGATGCTCTAAGAGGCATGCCCTTATATTCTTATCTACTTGAGAGGATTCATGAGGCATGTCCTTAACTCTTCTGCACCTCAACAAACAGAGTGGAGATCTTGACTCATTGACCAGCAATATCTGTATTTTATATTTGTTATGAGACTATTTCTTACCTTGAGAAACTTCCTAGCTGAAAAGTATGTCCTTGGTTCTTTCATATTTTTTTCTAAATATTACTTGAAAATTGATGTTTTCTCTTTAACATATTTGTCACTTTCTATATTTTAGCATGGAAAATTAGAGAAAGCCATTTGACAGTTTCTACATTCTGTCTAGAAAGCTCCTTAGACAGATACATGAGTACTTTTTCTGTCTTCATAAAGCAAAAGAAGCCATTGTCCTCAAGTCCATTCAGACTCATATTTACTAGAGTTTTTCTTGGCTGTAATCTTTACCTACGGAGGCACTGAATGGGTTGAAACCACCAACTGTTACATTAATAGTTAAACACTTAACTGTTTGCACCACCCAGGAGTCCTTTATCTTCAGAGATAACAGAGGCTAATCATACAGGTTGGATCCCCACCACCCCTATGATCTCTGATAACAATATCAATCACTGCATTTCAGGCCTTTGCTAAGCAGTTTCCTTGAGCTCTTTATAACTTCTTCCTACTGCCAGATCACATAATTTATATTTTTGTTATGGCACCATCTTGCCAATCACTACATCTAAGTCATAGTGATGAGCTTGAGGTCATTATCTGTTACCACGGCCATCAGTTGAGAAGGACAATTGCTTGCATAGTAGGAAATGAAGACATACTGGAATACCAAACTTAGACCTCAGCATCTGTCACTCCTTGTCTCTAATCACAAGTACATTGGATATTTCTTTACTTTCCGCATCTCATGCAACTTCATTTTGGTGTAACTCTAATCTGAAATCATGTAGAGAAGGCGATTCTGGGAAATACCACATCAACTGTAACCCAACTGGCAATAGAATAATCTATCGCATTTTACTTCTTGTCAACTTGGCATTTACTTCTTTTAACAAAATTAACTTTAAAATGTAGACAAGAACAATATACTGCTCTTTCTAGTATGTAGCTGTCTCACAATAGAAGATATTCTAAAGTTATCCCCAATAGGGGATCGGCAAAGCCTCACTGTATTTTATTTATGAGTGATGTCCATTTCCTCCCCAATGCTGAGCTCATAGAAATGATTTTGTACATATTTATTCTACAAATAATGATAATTATTATACAAAAAAAAAATGAAACTCAATGCTCTCAAGTCAGTTCTGACATAACAATCTTATAGCACAGAGTAGAACTGTTTCATAGAGTTTTCAAGGACTATCTGGTCGAATCAAACTGCCAATCTTTTGGTTAGCAGCTATACTACTTAACCACCATGCAACCAGGCTAATCATTTTAAGCATCTTGATACATAGAAGAAAATCACCTATAATTCCACTGTTGAACTTGGTAAGTATCTGTAAGTTTTGTATACTGCTTTCCAGTAATTTTTCAGTGTGAAATATTTTCATTTAATTTAATGCCAAAGTATAACCAAGTTTTTAGGTTGCTACATGACCTTTACAATTATTATTTTTAATGGCTTTACAATATTCAGCCTATTCATTATGGCTTCAGTTAATTTCCTGCCTTTTACTGATGCATATTTAGATTGCTTCCAATTCTCACAAATACAAATAGGTCTATGGAGTCAAATATAATGCATTCCTCGACAGTCTGTGAAAGTGGATATGCATGAAATGTTTACGTTTAAAAGCTATGAGAGAAAGTGTCTGCCACAAAGTTAAAAAAATTATAAAATTCTTAATAAGACATCCTTTAGGACAACATACTTCCAACATTTCTTTTGTCCTTTTATTTGCAAGAGAACACTGTTGACTAGTTTAATTTCAGTGAATGACAAACCGAAGCCAAAGATTCCCTCCTTTGTTCCTGTTTCGCTAATTTTATTAAGTTTATGGAACCAGTGCCTCTTAATTGCATCAGCTCTTTCACTTTGCCATCCATTTTAAAATTATTTTTTAAGATACACAAAGCATTCAATAATATATCAAAATGATTAAACTTAACACTGCTGAAGAGAGAAAAACAAAAAACAGAGCAATACTACCAGATTTGAAAGTTTTCTGAAGGGAAAGCTGTAGATCAAAATGTTAATCCCTCAGCTACTGTACAAAGTGAAAACTTGAATAAAATGAGAGATTCTAGGTTGTCACCATGCAATAAGTACAAATGTCTGCAACTATGAAAATCAGGTTTTCCAGAATGTACCAACGATATATCATGTTTGTAATTTTTTCCATATTTCATATTTTCAAGATAAAAAGTAGATCAAATATTATTAACATTTTATGACTTCTGGTATGTGAGAATACAAAGAAGAATTACATAAATTAGACTGTGATTAGATGTACTAAGAAATGTTTTCTGAATAATGTAATGTCTGAGTTGAGTTCTTGGGAAAAAATTAGTTAAATTAACTGTAAAAACGTAATAAACCCATTGCCATCCAGTCAGGTTGACACCTAGTGACCCTATAGGACAGAGTAAGAACTGCCCCATAGGGTTTTCCAGGAGGAGTGGCTGGTAAATCTGAACAGCTGACCTTTTGATAATCCTGAAAATAAAGACATTCCCGGAGTTAGGGAGACAGAAACCACATATGTTTGAGTACAGCACAGCTCAAGTGAAGGCCAAAAATGGGTAGATGGAAGTATGAATCAGAAGACAAGTAGCGATTAGAAGGAAAATCACGAGACATCATGTAACTAATACTTGAACTTGACCCTGTAAGCATGGAAAATCGTTCATGAAGGCATGGGGTCAACAGGATCACAGTTGTCTCTAGAAACATAATTTGGTAGTGGTAGGAACTGGAAAAGCTAAAGAGATGAGTTAGACAGCTGTCACTGGAAAGCAAAATCAAAAAACAAACCTACTGCTTTTCAGTCAATTTTGATTCACAGTGACCAAGAGGACAGATTTGAAATGCCCCGTAGGGCTTCCGGGAAACTCTGGGTACCTAGTGCTTAAGTGTTATGGCTGCAAACCTAAAGGTCACCAGTTCAAATTTGCCAGGCGCAACTTGGAAACTCTATGGGCAGTTCTACCATGTCCTATAGGGTTGCTATGAGTTGACATTGGGTTTAGTTTTCTTCTTTTTTTTTTTTAAATAGGGTTTCTAAGGAGCTCCCAGTGGATTTGCCATTCTGATGCTTTGGAAATTTCCTGTTCTAATGATTTTGGCATCATGATGGGTCCTTTTGAACCCACAGATGCAGGCAGCCTCTAGCCGTTTTTAGGTATTCAAAATGTACCTTTGGAAATGGCACTCGGATATTCCCCTCTGAGCACTTGAGTGAGAAAATGGTATCATTCTTCAGTTCATGTAAACACTGCTGAAACAGTGACCTTCTGGTTAGCAGCCCCAATTCTTAACCGCTATGCCATCTTTTGTAATCCACAAAAGATGAAATAAAGGAATAAAGGAAGACTGTGGCAGTACAGATAGAGAAAAAGTGGAAATGATGGATAGTATTACACAGGTTAAGCTCACCAAAACTCTGAGATGGATGTACCAAGTAGGCAGTGAGTGGAAAGAGTCTAACATAACTTCTAGATTTGAACCTGGAGTAGGAGAGTTCATTCATGATGACGTCATTCAGCAAGAGAAGGACAGAGAAGCAAAAGCAGTGTTGGGTATATGATGAGTTCAGCTTCACCCTTGATAACAGTTGCATCACTATTAGATTAAGGACATAGCAGCCAATTTTTATGCCTCTGGACCTCAGAGTTAAGGCATCATAGCTGTTCTGATGCCTTCAACATCGAGATGGGTCCTTTTGACATCCATAAAGCTAAGCAACCCAGGGTCGGAGCTTCGTTGTTGTGTACGTTGAACATTCTATTAAGTGATGCTTCCTGCATTTGTTAGTTTTGTAAATGTTAGACTATTTCTTCCCTTTATTTCTGTGACATAAGGTGTGTGAACATGATTGTGGCTTTCCTGAGTGGTAGGAAGACCTGTGTGTTTCTTTTGGATTTTCTGTGTCATACCTGGAAAACCAGAGGTCACTGATATAACTTAATGTAAAGGAGCATGCAATAAATTATCCTTATAGTTCTCCTTGGTATATTGCCACACTGTAGATTGATGGCACCACAGCGACACTGTGGCTTGTATCACCAGATCATATTTCTCAAAATCCATTTTACCAACCAAAAATTTAAACACACCCAATTAGCACACACTTGCTCCAATACTGAAAATACATGCTAAAGAGAAAAAAATATAGAGACCAAAGAGATAAATAAGACAGGGTTTATAATATCTGAGAAGAAATATCCAGTATATAGTTAGATATATACATATACAGATACGCAGTTGGAGACATACATTTGGTTGATGTTAGTAATAAGAGAATTTAATCTTGAAAAGAATGTTTGGATGTGATAACTCCTAGTGAAAAAGAGAGAAGAGGGCCTATGGAAATGTTCTGGGGAACACTGACATTATATGACAATGGAAGGAATGTTGTAGTTGTCGTTAGACACCATCAGGTCTGTCCTGACTCACAGTTACACAATCTACAATAGAAGGAAATGCTGCCTGATCCTGCAACAGCCTCACAGTCATTGTTACATCTGAGGCTATTCTTTAACCCACTGTTTCAGTCCATCACTTTAAGGGACTTTCTCTATTTCATTGACCCTCTACTTTAACAAGCATGGTGTCTGTCTCTGGGGACTGGCCCCTCCTGATAACATGTCCAAGGTAAGGGATATGAGGTCTCACCAACCTTGTTTCTAAGAAACACCCTTTTAAGGCTTTGTTCAGTCTTTTGATAGTATTCAATATTTTTGCCAACATCGTAGTTCAAATGCATCAATTCTTCTATAATCTTCTTTATTCATTGTTCAGATTTCTCATATACATGAGGCTATTGAAAGTACCATGGTTTGGGACAGGTATACCTTAGTCCTCAAAGTGGTGTTTCCTTTTGAACACTTTGAAGAGGTCTTTTGCAGCAGATTTGCCCAATGTAATATCTTATTTGATTTCCTGACTGTTGCTTCCAGGGGGCTTGATTGTGGATCCAACTAAAATGAAATTCTTGACAACTTCAATCTTTTCTCCATTTATCATGATATTACTTAATGGTCCAGTTGTGAGGATTTTTGTTTTCTTGATGTTGAGATATAATCCATACAGAAGGCTGTGGTCTTTGATCTTCATCAGTAAGTCCTTCAAACCTCTTCACTTTCCTCAAGGAAGATTGTGTCATTTGCATATCTCAGGTTGTTAATGAGTTTTCCTCCAGCTCTTACACTGTAGTCTTCATATAGCTCAGCTTCTCAGACTATTTGTTCAGCATACAGATTGAAAAGGTATGGTGAAAGAATGCGACTCTGATAAACATCTTTCCTGACTTTAAACCACTCAGTATCTCTTTTTTCTTTTCAAATGATTGCTTCTTAGTCTATGTACAAATTCTGTGTGAGCACAACTAAGTGTTCTGGAATTCCTAGTCTTCAAAATGTTATCCATAACTCATTGTGACCCATACAGTCAAATGCCTTTGCGTAGTCAGTAAAACACAGGTAAACATCGTTCTGGCATTTTCTGCTTTTAACTAAGATCTGTCTGCCATCAGCAATGATATCCTCATTCCACATGGTTTTCTGAATCTGGTTTGCATTTCTAACTGTTACCTATTGATGAAACTGCTTTTGAGTGATCTTCCCCAAAATTTTACTGGTACTTGATTTTAATAATATTGTTCTATAATTTCTGCATTCTTCTGGTCACCTTTCTTTGAAATGGACATGGGTATAGACCTCTTCCAATTGATTGACCAAGTAGCACTCACCAACATTTCTTGGCAGAGATGTTTGAGGGCTTCCAGTGTTGCATCTACTTGCTGAAACTTTTTTATTGGCATTCTATGAATTCCTGGAGGTTTGGTTTTTGTTTTGTTTTGTTTTTGCCTAGTTCCTTCAGTTCAGCTTATATGTTATCTCAAAGGTTGAACATTACCCAGTTTCTTTTTGGTACAGTGACTCCATCCATCTTCTTTGAATACTTCCTACATTCTTAAGTATTTTGCCAATATAATGGAAGGTATCACAGATGCTGAATAAAGCAAAAAAAAAAAAAAAAAGGTATACAGAGTTGTAAAATTGTTTCATTATTTTGTGCATATTATGTTGGAAGGCTCTTTAATTTATAAGTCAGATAATCTGTGCTTTTGCACTGTTTCTAGGTCTGTGGACCTATGACTTAACATCGTTGAATTTTGATTTTTTCTTATGCAGAATATAACTACAGGTCATGCTACTTGGCTTTCAGGTTCATGTAAAATGAGATGATGTATGTGAAGGCACCTTGGCAGCACTCCAAAACGCTATGTCAAAGTAAAATTTTATTCGTATTTTCTAGGTAATTACCTTCTTTAACTACTTTATCCCTTTTTGAACTTCTTTCTAGTGAGTGAGCCCTTAAGTAGACATAATGACTTTGGCCTGCTGTTATTGTATCATCCCACAGTAAAATAAAAAAAGAATAGAAACTCATTAGAAAACTTCTAGTACTACCAACTAAGCTAGGCAAAGAGCTTCTGAGATATGGAAGAGAGGGCATGATCACAATTTCAAGGCTTATTGTGATATACACTTAAGATCACCCTGACATGTTGCTGTTTTTAGTTGCCATCAAGTCAATGACCACTCACTGTGACCCCATGTGTGCAGAGTAGAATTCTTCCATACAGTTTTCAAGACTGTAATTTTTCAGAAGAAGACCACTAGGATTATCTTCTGAGAAGTATCTAGATGAATTCACATCACCAACCCTTTGACTAGTAGTCCAGCGTTTAACCCATTTGTACTACCCAGGGACACCTGCCATAGAGTTTTTACTAAGAAAATCAATAGAAATTTGGTTATGTACTTGGCATCACTACCAGAATAATCAGAGGGATATTAGGTTTCTAACTCTGAATATATGACTGAGCGTAAACACAGACTTAAAATTATGCATCAGTGATAGGGATGCTAGAAGGAAAATTATATAGCTGGTAAAATTTATCATACTGCTTGCCTCTACTTTTTACAGATTTTCCTCTTCATACAGTCCTTTCTACTACATTATCTCTGTTTCCCTCCATTCTAAAGAATTTTTTCTGAGTCTAAGTAATGTTAACTAGTAGATTCATGAATTTTAAGGAATGAAAATGTTAATTAAAGGCAGTGTTTATGAAGTATCAGAACTGAAGAATTCTGCGGGAAAATATTGAAGGACACAGAAAGCACCAAAAGAAGGTAGAAAGAATATACAGAGTCACTGTCCCAAAAGTGGTTAGTCAGCTTTCTACCACTTCAGGATGTACCACGTGATGAAGAACCAATGGTACTGAAGGAGGAGGTCCAAGCCATGCTCAAGTTATTGGTGAAAAACAAGTCTCCAGGAATTGACGGAATACCAATTCAGATGTTTCAACAAACAGATGCAAAGCTGGAAGCACTCAGTAGTCTATGCCAAGACATTTAGAAGACAACTACCTGGACAACTGACTGGAAGACACTCACATCCATGCCCATTCCAAGGAAACATGGTTCAACAGAATGTGGAAATTATAGGATGATATCATTAAAATCATACACAAGTAGAGTTTTGCTGAAGATTATTAAAAAAACTGTTGATATTTTACCCAAAGCAATTTATTTATATAATGCAATCCCAATGCAAGTTCCAGCATCATTTTTTAATGAGATGGAGAAACAAATCACCAATTTTGTTTGGAAAGGGAAGAAGCCTCGGATAAGTAAGGTACTACTAAAGAAGAAGAACACACTGGGAGGCTTTTCATTACCCGACCTTAGAACATACTACACTGCCACAGTGGTCAAAACAGCCTGATACTGGTACAAGAACAGACAGACTGATCAATGGAACAGAATTGAGACCCCAGAGATGACACCATCTGCCTATGAACAGTTGATATTCGACAAAGGCCCTAAGACATTAAACTGGGGTAAAAACAGTATCTTCAACAAATGGTGCTGGCAAAATTGGTTATCCATCTGCAATAAACTGAATCAAGATCCATATCTTACACCTTATACAAAAACCAACTCCAACTGAATAAAAGACCTAAATATCAAACCTAAAACGATAAAGCTCATCCAAGAAAAGGTAGGAACAACAATGGAAGTTTTAATACACAATGAGGACAGACTCCAAAATCTGTCAAAGAAACCTCAATCAACAGAACAGAAAGTAGATAATTGGGAACTATTAAGAATCAAACACTTTTGCTCATCCAAAGACTTTATTAATAGAATTAAAAGAACACCCACAGAGTGGGAAAAAATATCTGGCAACCCTATGTCAGATCGACGCCTGATCTCCATAATCTATAAGACACTACAAAATATCAATAACAAGAAGATAATCCATCCAATTAAGCGATGGGCAAAGGAGATGGACAGATATTTCACTAAAGAGGAGATCCAGGCAGCCAAAAAACACATGCGGACATGTTCACGATCCTTAGCTATTAAAGAAATTCAAATCAAGACAACAATGAGATACCATCTCACCCCAACAAGATTGGCCATGATCCAGAAAACACAAAACAACAAATGCTGGAGAGGCTGTGGAGAAAGTGGAACCCTCCTACACTGTTGGTGGGGTTGCAAAATGGTCCAGCCTCTTTGGAAGGCAATCTGGCGCTTCCTTAAAAAAATGGATATCGATATACCATTTGACCCAGTAATACCACTACTTGGAATATATCCTACAGATTCAAGGTCTTTCACACCGACGGACACATGCACCAGAATGTTTATTGCGGCACAGTCCACAATAGCAAAAAGGTGGAATCAACCCAGATGCCCAACAATAGAAGAATGGATAGGTAAACTGTGGTACATATACTCAATGGAGCACTACGCAATGATAAAGAATAACGATGATTCCAGGAACCATCTCCTAACCTGGTTTCAACTGGAAGACATTATGTTGAGTGAGAGTAGTCAGCGACAAAAGGACAAAAACTGTATGAGACCTATACGATAAGATCTCAAAAACAGACTCGTGTATAGAAGAAAAGACTCTTTGACAGCTGCAAGGGAGGGGAGGGAGGGAGGGAGGGCGAGGGGGGAGGGTTTAGTTTAGGTAGTTACTAGAAATCTAGTTGGGAGAAAGCGGTGACAGCACACATTAGGAACAAGAACAACATTAAGTGGACTTCAGCGTAACTTGAGTACTCCTTTCATCTTAACTCAATACTGCAAGGATAGAGTAGCTGGGGCGGGGGGCAGGGGACCATGCTCTTAGGCGAATTCCAGGCCAATTGGCACAACTAGCGTTTTGCTAAGAGAGCTCTCTGCACCCCACATTGGTGAGAGGCGTCTGGGGTCTTAAAAGCTGCCAAGCTGCCATCCGAGGACGCAGCAAATGGTCCCAAGTCAGCAGGAACGGATGCTCACCGAGGGCCAAAATGGCATGCGGTAAAGACAACCGAGAAGACAGAGAGACCCACAAGAGTGGGTACCTACATCGACCTGGGACCGGAAGAACCGGATGGTGCCCGGCCACGACCAGTGATAGCCATGACGGAGCTCACAGAGAGGAGCCTCACTGGCAACACATGAATAAAAAGAGGTGCATCATGAGATCTCCACTAAAAGACCTCAATTGATGGTCCAGTGGTTCTGGGGTTCCTCTGAGAGCATGGCCCCCGGCCCTGATGCTGCCCGTTCCCATAAATTATAACAAAGGTCCACTCTTTGGACAGGAATGGAATGGACATGGCAATGCAGAGTAACCATAAGTTGGAAGCACTTTATGGTTCTATACATCTATAGGATATCATCTTGCTGACCTCTGGCTGGAGGAAGGGGAGTGGAAGGAGAGGAGGGGAAAGGAGACTGTTGGGAGGATGAGACATGTATGGAGCAGAGAGGAATAGTGTGCAGTCACCGGACAGGGAGAGCAGCGGAAGCTGCATATAGGGGGGCATGTAAATTTACATGTGAATGTACATTTTCACCCAGTTATGTTAAATAATAATAAAAAAAAAAAAACTGTTGAGGTAGTACATTGAAGAACTTGCAGAAATTCAAGCCAAATCCAGAAGAGGATGTGCAATGAGGGCTATCATTGTCAGTGTCAAATAGATGATTGAAAGCAGAAAATATCAGAAAGATGTTTAGCTGTGTCTTAGTGACTATGTAAAGACATTCAGTTGTGTGTATCATAACAAATGATTTGTAACATTGTGAAAAGCAAGAATTCCAGAACACTTAATTGCACGCAGGTGTATCCTGTACATAGACCAGGAGGCAGTTGTTTGAGAATAAGATGTCAGGATTGGAAGAGCCAAGCCAGCCAAGGATTGAAAGAAGACTAATAAATAACCTTTGACACAGAGATGATACAATGTTTGTTGCTAAAAGTGAATTGTCTTTGAAGGATTTGGTGATGAAGATCAAAGACTGCAGCCTTAAACATGGATTACATCTCAACATAAAGAAAATAAAAAGTCCTTACAACTGGAGAAATAAGTATCATTACGATAAATGGAGAAAAAATTGAAGTTGTCAAGGATTTCTTTCTACTCAGACCTACAATCAACATCCATGGAAGCAGCAGTCAAAAATCAAATGAGGCATGGCACTGGACAAATCTGCTGCAAAGGCCTCTTCAGATTTGTCACAAGCAAAGATGTCACTTTGAGAACTAAGGTTCACCTGAACAAAAACATGGTATTTTAATCATCATATATACATGCAAAAGCTGGATATTAAAAAAGGAAGACAGAAGAAGATTTGAGTCACTTGAATTATTGTGTTGGTGAATAACACAGAATATAACACAGAATATATCACAGCCTTCCAGAAGAACAAATAAATCTGCTCTGGAAGAAGTATAACTAGAATGTAACTTAGAAGACATGATGATGATGAAACATTGTCTTAAATACTTCATCAGGAGGGACCATTCCTGAAAAAGGACATAATCCTTGGTAAACTAGAATATCAATGATAAAGAAGAAGTTTCTCAATAAGATAGTTAATACAGTGGTGCAATAATAGGCTCAAATATAGCAACAGTTGTGAAGATGACATGGGACTGGGCAGTGGCTTGTTCTGTTACACACTGGGTTTCTATAAATCTGAACCAACTCAACAGCACCTAACAACAACAGAACCTGAACTAGCTATGTCTGAATTGCCTGGTAAGGAGCCCTGGTGGCACCCTTGTTAGGCGCTATCCTGCTAACCAAAAGATCAGTGTTCTTAGCTCACTCTGCAGGGAAAATGTGTTGCAGTCTTCTTCCACAGAGACTTATAGCCTTGAAAATTCTAGAGAGATGTTTTATTTACTCTGTCCTATAACTTCACTGTAAGTCAGAATTGACTCGATAGTAATAGGTATGTAGACCCCAGGCTCCACCCAAATTTAACGACTCCTGTGGTTCTGATGCACTATCCTGTGGCAGAAGTGCAACTCTTCGACGACCTCCCTTTACATGGGAAGGCAGGGAGGAGAACACTGAACTTTCATTACTGAACCCCCTCCCCCGCAAAAAGAAAAAAAAACTTGGAGCTACTATTAAAGGTGATAGACAAGTTTTTAAATGGATCGCAATGATGGTTATACAATATAATGAACATAATTAATATCACCAAATTATACATGTGAAGAAACCAGAAATGGCAAATGTGTTGCATATATATTTACCACAACTAAAACCAAATGACTAAATGAAGTGCAGCCGTGGTGGTTAAAGTTTGTGCATCAACTTGGCTGGGCCGTGATTCTCAGCGTTTATACGTGCTCACTCCCATGATAGGATCTGTTATGAATAGTCAGTCAGGTGAAAGGGACTTTGGCGATGTGGCCTGCATCAAAATATAAGCAGATATGCTGGCTTTTTGCTCCCTCTGGGTCCTGTAGCCACTTTCTGTTCATCTGGCCTTTGGTTCTCGGGACTTGAGTTATCAACTTGCCTCCCAGTACTGGAATTAAACAGTTTTCATAGCCTCTAAGCAGTGCTCTTCAATCTTGCAATCTTGCATTGGCCGGGGCCTGTAACTATGTGAATCAGCTGTGTGAATCCAGAGAATTCTCTTCAGATCTATGGACTTGGAAGATTCTTGCGTCTGCAGTCGTTTGAGCCTATTCCTTGATAGAAATCTCCCTCTACTACAAGTATATATATGCTTTCCTGGTATTGATTCTGTAGGGAACTCAGCCTAAGATATGAAAATAAACTATATATGTATGAGATCATACAATTAAGTTTATGAACTCACCCTAGTCCACCTTTCAAAGCAGTTTTGGAACTCTTTATCTGGAATGGTCATCAGAGCTATTGTCAGATGAATTCTGACAATTCAGTTTGTGAATTCATCCTAGAAAATGTATTTTGAAGGGTGAACTAGGCACTGGCATGGGTGCACAGCTTCCCAAGGGGAGTACTTTGAAGGTGACCATAGTGATACTCAGCAGTGAGGTGTGAAGCATTTTTCCTAGGATGAGTTTGCAAACTTAATTGTCAGACTGTGTGTGTGTGCAAGTGTTTGTGTGTGAAATTATATTATTACACAAGAAATAAATACAGTGTTTAGAACAAAAAACTTTTGTTTTTTTACGCTAACTAGATACACAATTGTTTTAGGTTGATCGATGACTATCTTTGAAATTCTATTTGCCTATCTTTAAAATGGGTACAATAATCATACCTGTTCAACCTCACAGAGTTGTCAACCCCTAGAGAGATAATTGTAAATGGAAACAGTTTCCAGAATGATGTTCCTTCAGATACTTACCTTTCTATTTTTTTTAGAGGATGATCGCTTCTCACTCTTTTAGCTAACCTCAAGCGTGTTTTAGGTGATTGTGGAAGATTTGGGGGCAAGGATACTTTTCATCACTTTTTATATTGAGCTGTACATATTACTAATGCTCAGAAAACCTGATGGCTCAAATGTATAAATGCAAACATGAAATATTAATTATGTGTACTCAGTTAAAACTATATATTTGGGGGGTTACTATTACAGAAATATTTCAAGAAAAGTCTTGATACTGTATTAGAATTCCTGTGCTGATATTCAGTAAATACCTACCGAATAGTTGAAAGCACATGAAATAGTTTTATTTTATATTGTTAGCACAGGGCTAGGCCTTTTTATTTTTCTTTCTAGAATTTCTAAGAAAAACAGATATGAAAACTTTGTTAATACCTTATTGAGGTAGCATCTACAAGAGTATTAATATCAGTATGACAGCATATCAATAGTAATATGACAAAAGTAGAGAAATTCTGCCTAAAGTTCATGCAAGAATCCATTTGAACTTTATTCTTGTGCTTTAAAAGGTCTTTACCTATCAATTCAATTACAATTTTGTCTCAATAAGACCAGTGCATGCTCGTCAATAACAGTGCTTATTAATCATTTTAAGCAAACATATACTTAAGGAGATAAGATCTAACACCTTTTCACTCCTAAGGGTAAAGTTATTTTTAGCTCTTATGGTTAGGCTTTTTATATAAATGCTTTCTAAAATAATATATGTGAGTTACCAAATATTTTTATTATTGTACTTTAAGGGAAGGTTTACAGAACAAACTAGTTTTTCATAAAACAATTAGTATATACGTTGTTTTGTGACTTTGGTTTCAACCCCCAACAAATGTCCCTTTATGAACCTTGGAGTCTCTGTTACCAGCTTCCTGTCTTCTCCTGCCTGCTTGTCCTAACCCCTAGGCTGATGTGCTCATTTAGTCCTATTTAATTTTACAATCCTGTCTAATCTTTGGCTGGAGGGTGAACATCAAGAATGGCTCCATTACTGAGCAGAAAGGGTGCCCAGTGGCCGTACTCTCAAGGTTTCTCCAGTTTCTGCCAGACCAGTAAGTCTGGTCTTTTTGTTGTAAGTTGTAATTTTTTGTTGTGTTTTTCTGCAGCTCTTTCTGGGACTCCCCATTGTGATCCCTGTCAGAACAGCTGGTGGTGATAGTCAAACACCAGTTAGTAGTGTTGGACTCAGTCTGGTGGGTGTTGTAGTACTTTTGGTCCATAAGTCCTTTGGACTTATTCTTTCCCTTGTGTGTTTGGTTACCTTCATTCTCCATTTGTTCTAGATGAAGTGAGGACAGTGGAGCATCTCAGATGGCTTCTCAAAAGCTTTTCAATTCTCCCTGCATCCTCTCCAGCATTAGTTGTTCTCTGGTTTTTTGATTTGTGCCAGTAATGCTGGGATGACACAGTGTCTCATTTTGCTTTTGATTTTCATTTCTCTAATACCAGTGATTGAGAGCCTTTTGTTACGTGTTTGTTAACCACTAGCATGTCTTCTTTGGTGAAATGTCTGATCATATTCTTGGATTTTAATTCAAGGCTCTGACTCGATGGCACTTATTTGGCTTGGCTATCCATCTCTTTGTTTGTAGAGGTATTGGATTTTCTTGTAGATTTTAGAGATGAAAACTTTGTCAGATTTGTAATAGTCTTTTGTTCTTTCCTCACTCATCTGTAGATTCTCTTCTTATTCTTTCGGGTAAATATTTTGATGAGTGTAGCCAAGCCAAGTGCCGTCGAGTCAGATCCGACTAAAAGATCTCTGTTATGTAGCTTATCTTCTGGATTTTGTGCATTCTTAGCTATGATTTGTATTCTGTTAGTACTGTATATTAGGGCCTGTAGCTTTGATCTTATGTTTTCTTCAATGATTGTTAGAGTTTTTAGTTTTATATTTAAGTCCTTCACCTGTTTTGAATTGTTTTTTGTGTATGGTGTGAGTTATGGCTCTGTTTCATCCTTTTGCAGATACTTATCTGATTTTTCCAGTACTGTCTGCTAAAAAGACTGTCTTATCCATATTTGATGGATTTTAGGTCCTTGTTGAAGATCAGGTGACTGTAGGCAGATGAATTTACATCTGGATTCTCAACTCTGTTCCATTAGTCAATGTATCTGTCACTGTACTACTATCAGGCTATTTTGACGACCGTATCTGTATAGCAAGTTCTGAGGTCAGGTAGTGTGAATCCTCTTCCTTTCCAAGTATGATTTTGCATTAAGGATTATACGTTCCGTTTGTTTTATGTTTGGTTTATAACAAAGGCTATTACCTAGATTTTCAGTTTAGAGTTAAAGTTATCTGCCAATGAATGTTATTCTGTATAACAGAACCCCTTTGTTCTTAATTCTTTCCTCCCTCCCTCCTACCTTCTTTCCTTTTCTCCGTCCTTCCTTTTTGTCAGTAGAGCATATGCAGGTCATTTTCTGTGTGCTAAGAATGCATTAGGTGACAGAAACTTCCTTAACTCTGGTTCTGAACCAGGGATGATTATGTCCCCCCACAATTTGTAGTGACATTTTTGATGGTTATAACTGGGGGAGTGCCACTGGTTTACAGTGGACAAGGTTCTGTTAAATATTCTGCAATGCACGTGAAAACCCTAAAGTGCTCATTTGTTCTGAAGTGTCAGTATGCCAAGGCAAGGGGACACTGATTTAAATAATTCCTAGCTCTACAACAAACTTGATATTGGCATCTTCTCTACAATGTCGCTGCCCGATGTTCCCGCCTGATTCCTCACAACTTCTAAGATGGCAATTGTGACAGCTGTCCTTCTTAATGTAGAAAGTATTGGTGTCTGTGTATTATTATCTGGAAATTTCTTTTTCTTTCATGGTCATCACTATCATTTTGTGACATAACATGCTGTGTGCTCTGTGTGTGATTGTTGCTGTTAATTAACCACTCCACCACATTACTTTGTGTTAGAAATATACATAAATAGGGTATTTTCTATTCCTTTTTAGAAAATATTATTAGGAAAGTGAAAGTTTCTGTTTGCAATCAACAATGTTATTTGAGAGGCAACATGGCCAATGCCTGAAACCATGGACTTGGAATCCATAGGCCTTGGGTTTGAATCCTGTCTCTGATGCTTACTAGCTATGTGAACCTAGACACATTTCTTATTCTGCATGTAAAATGAGGATTTTACATAGGATTAGTATAAGTGTTGATTAAGTTACTACTATATTTCATCAATACAAGATGTTATTGATTTGGAAGCTCATTGTTATTTTAGGACTTATGGCTGTTAACCAGAAGGTTAGTTGTTTCAATCTACTAGTCACTCCTTGATAACTATGTGGGGCAGTTCTTCTCTGTTGTAGAGGGCTGCTCTCAGTCAGAATCTACTTCACAGCAAGTAGATTTTCCGGTAAGAAAGAGAAAGGTTTTCTGGGTGGCACAAATGGTTAAGAGCTCAGCGTATAAATGAGAGCGGTGATTCAAATCCACCCACAGGTGCCAGAGAAGAAAGAGCTGGCTCGTATGTTTCCATAGCCTTGAAAACTCAACGGAGCAATTCTACTACGCAACATACGGGTTTGTCATGACTACGAATCTTCTCCATGGCAATTGTTGACCATCAAGTCTAAGGCATATTCTAATAACAGAGGTTGTTAAAATGTGAATAAAGTACATCTTACAACCAATGAAATACAGAAAATATAAAGTGTTTAAATGTGGTGATGAACACGGAGTAAGTGCTAAATACTTATTTTATATATATACATATAAGGAAACCCTGGTGGCACAGTTGCTAAGTGCTACGCCTGCTAACCAAGAGATCAGCAGTTCAGTTCCACCAAGCACTTCATGGGACAGTTCGACTCTATCCTGCAGGGTCGCTATGAGTCAAAATTGACTCCATGGCAGTGGGTTTGGTTTTTGGTTTATTTTGGGGGGTGGGTATATACATATAAAGCAAACCACTAATATGAAAACAGGCAATGTGGCTCAATAAGTGCTCAAAAATGGTTAAGATAGCAAAAAATTATAGTATATACTGTAGTATTTATATGACAACATATTCAATGACTGTATATAATTTAAATAATATTAATATGTAGCACTCAACTTAAAACAGAAAAATTTTACAACGACTTTTTGTTGACCACATCTAATCTAATTCCTCTTTCCTTGCTCAAGTAAACACTATTGTAAATTTATTTTAGTCACTTGCTTTTCCTTCTGGGTTTACCACCACATTAATTATACTATAGTTAATTAATACAATAAAGTAATACACAATTTTCAATATTTGACATATCAGTTTTGTTTCTTCTCTCTCCCTCCAAAAGTGTACTACAGGAAGAGCAATTTATTCCAAGACAGAGTGCTCAATCAAGGGACTTGAAAAGAAAAAGAAAACAAAACCACCCTGTTCTAGGGTTCAGAAACATAAGAATATACTCCTATATGAAGCTTAGGACATTATATAGAAACTTTCACCTTCCTTTACCTTTCAGAGGTGAAACTAGGTACAAGAGTCTTAGCAGATCTTCCATTTGACTGGATGAAACTCTCTGCCTGCACTGGGTTACCTACGAAAAGCCAGTAGCAAATGGCAGAATGTTCACTGCCATGTGGCTTCACTGATCTAATAAATTAGTAAATGTAATCTTAAAAGATAGCTCACTGGATCACATAATTCCTCTTTATGCTAGTAGCTTTCAGAAACTCAGTCATCATTCATGAGAAACCCAAAATATAAACCATGTAGAAGAAAAGACTTTACTAAGGCAGTTGCTGGATTTTGGAAAAAAGGTTCAGGAGTTTTAGATTCTAATTTATCTCAGTCTATGAACAGACACTTATTTTAATATCTGCAGATGCTGGTTTTCACTTAGGCACATGGGTGGAACATTAAGATAATACAGCAGATGTACACTGTTCCCTGGACTTCACAGCAGGGAGACTTCTGTATCAAGTAATCATTAATGGTATATAAAGTCTCTGTCTTCCAGGTCATAGGTTTGAAAAATGTTGGATTTCTTATACTTCCAAATCACTACTATCTAATATGTGCCATGCAGTACGAACTAGTGTAGAGACCACATTGGGTTTAATAAATAGCAATTACGAGCAGATAGGAAGTGATTTTTCATTTTATTACAAAAAAAAAAAAAAAGTTTACCAATTGAATTACTATTTTGAGAGGCTCTTTAAGTCACCATTAGATTGAGGCTGGGTAGTGAAAATAGTATGCCCAACTATTGAGAGTCCATTCAAAGTCACCTCAGAACAAAGGCCTGAAAACCTACTTCTGAAAAATTTTCTGTTGAAAACCATGTAGAACTGCAGCTCTTTTCCAACACACATTGAGTGTCTATGATTTGAAACCTACCCAATGGCAACTAGTTTTGTTTTGTTTTTTAATGTTTTAAACTGAGAATTTGATTTCCACCAAGTTCTGTGGGAGTCCATAGCATTTTTTGTAAATGTATCCTGTAATAAGGAAAAACAAACATCTTAAATGGTGGTTGATCTTCCAAATGGTTAGTTTATTTTTTTTTTTTTTATGTAGCTGCTGCATTCATTAAGCTGCATTTACTAATAGTAAGGGTAATGTGTTTCACTTTCCATTTCTGAGAATGTTATACAATGACATGTATTCTTTTCAAATATTACTTAATGCTTAATAACATCTGATACAAAGAAATAATTTCAAATACATAAAAATTTAACACATAAATTATATCTTTGAATTCTAGAAGTTTACCTGCCCAGGAATCATGATTAATAGAGGATTTGAGAGATTTAAGGTGAACTAAACTATAAAGACTATTTCTTGAAGTTTTGCTAAAATTCATCTAAAGTTGCTTGAGAGAGGAAAACTGATGTTAGACTGTGTTGAGAACATTTTCCTCTGCAGAATGAAATTAAGTTTCTCCCCTAAGGACAAATATATATTTCAATAAAATATAATAATATAGAGAGATACATGTTCTTTTCAGGTTACACAAAGTTAATATTTTGGTATAAAGTTCTATTGGATTTTTACACATATATAAATTTGGATTACCACCACCACAATCAGAATACTGGATGATTCCATCACACCCTACAACTCCCTAGGCCTGACTCTCATCCTTATCCCCTACCACCCCCGTCCTTTGTCACTATAGCTTTGTCTTTTTGAGAAGGCCTTTGTGGAATCATACAGTATGTATCCTTTTATAATTAGCTTCTTTCATTCAGTATAATAATTTTGAAATATCTGTAATTTGTTTGCATACAAGTGCATATCAACAAATTTTTTGTTTTCTTTTTCTCATTGAGTAGCATTCCATTGCATGAATGCACTGCAGTTTATTCATTGACTCTCTGAAAAGCTTTTGAGTTGTTTTCAGTTTTGATGAATTATGAATAATGGTGCTATAAATATTTGCATACAGGTTTTTTCCTGAATATGAACTTTGGTTTTTCTAAGGTAACATCTAGGAGTAGAATGATTAGTGTCTTATGATAAGTATATGTTTAACTTTATAAGAGAGGCTGCACCCATTTGCAGCACCACCATTGCATTCTATGTGAGTTTGAATTGTTCTGCTTCCTTACCGGTCTTGATGTTATTAGCAATTTAAATGTTAGCCATTTTAATATATTGTGGTTTTAATTTGCATTGTCTAATGGCTAATTATGTTGAGCATCTTTTGTTGTTAATTGTTATTATTGATTGAATTGTGTCTCATAAAAATATGTGTCAACTTAGTTAGGACATGATTATTAGTATTGTGTAGTTGTCCACCACTTTGTGATCTGATGTGATTCTCCTGTGTGTTACTAATGCTAACCTCTGTGACATTAATGAGGCACAGTTAGAGGCAATTATGATAATAAGGAATGACTCAGTCTACAGGATTAGGTTATATCTTGAGTCAACCCCCTTTCTTTGAGATATAAAAGAGAAAAGCAAGCAGAGAAGAGAGACACCCCAACACCACCAGTAAGAGAGATGGAAATGGATTGTGTCCTTTGGACATGAGGTTCCTGTACTGAGAAACTCCTAGACAAGGGGAAAATTGATGACAAGGACCTTTCCCCAGTGCTGACTGAGAGAGAATATCTTCCCTGGGAGTTGGTATCCTGAATTAGGACTTCTGGACTGTAAAAATATGACAGAATAAATTGTGTGGCAAAGCTACCCTCATTTTTTTTAATTTTTTAATTTTTTATTTAATATGACTGAGTAAAAATGTACATTCCCATATAAATTTACATGCCCACCTATATGCAACTGCCACTGCTCTCCGTGTCCAGTGACAGCACACTATTCCTCTCTGCTCCATACATGTTTCATCCTCCCAACAGTCTCCTTTCTACTCCTCTCCACCCACTCTCCTTCCTCCAGCCAGAGATCAGCAGGATGATATCCTATAGATGTATAGAACCATAAAGTGCATCCAATATATGGACATTCTGCATTGCCAAGTCCAATCCATTCCTGTCCAAAGAGTGGATCTTTGTTATAATTTATGGGTAAGGGCAGCATCAGGGCCAGGAGCCATGCTCTCAGGGGAACCCCAAAACTTCTGGACCATCAATTGAGGTCTTTTAGTGGAGATCTCAGGATGCACCCCTTTTTATTCTTGTGTTGCCAGTGAGACTCAACCTAGTGAGCTCCTTCGTGGCTATCACTGGTGGTGGCTGGGCACCATCTGGTTCTTCTGGTCCCAAGTAGATGTAAATAATTTTTCTTGAAATATCTGTTTTATAGATTTATGTTTTATAGCACCATTATGTAAGTCAATTGCGTGCAGTCAAGTCAGCTCATGGTGACATTATGTATACCATAACAAGAAAGTGTTGCCCAGCTCTGTTCCATTCTCATGACCATTTAGTGTACTTGAGTCTCCTGTTTGGGCTTTTGTGTAAGTCTTTGTCATTAAGAGCTTCTTTCATTTTTATTGACCCTCTGCCAAACATGGTATACTTTTTTGCTGCCTATGTACCTTCTTTGGTGAAGTTTCTTGGCAGTGATTCTTGGTATTGTGTCATGTTCCTCCATGTTGTAAATCCTGCCTCTCTGGTGCTAATGAGAAAGAATGGATGCAGTCTTGTTGGTAGTACAGGACACAGTGCATAAGGTTGTTTTGTGCCTTGAGGTAGTCTCTTGAGCTATAAAGGAAAGAAACTAGCAAGAAGAATTGGAGATCTCACACTGTCAAGAAAGAAAGTGATGTCAGAAGCTGAACATGTTCCCAAGGACCAGGGTCCCTGTGCTCACAAGCTTCCAGTCCAGGGGAAGACTGACAACAAGGACATTCCTCCAGAGCCAGCAGAGAAAGCCTTCCCTTGGAGCTGATACCCTGAATTTGGACTTTTAGCTTACTGGACTGTGACAAATAAATTTCCTCTTTTTAAAGCCGTTTACTTGTGGTATGTCTATTAAAGCAGTAGTATATGACTAAAATGACCTTGTATCCTGCTGAATCGCTCTATTGGTTCCTGTAGCTTTCTTGCGAAATCTTGGGATTTTCTATGTATAGGATTGTATCTGTGAATTGGTATGGTTTCAAACTTCTTGCTTACCAGTTTCTATGCACTTTATTTCCTTTTTCCTGTCTTATTGCTCTATGTAGGACTTTCAGGTAGAGTAACGCCAAGCGCCAAGTGCCGTCGAGTCGGATCAGGTAGAGTAAAAGTGGTGATAAAGGGCATCTTTGTCTGGTTCATGTTCTCAGAGCAAACCATTTAGTGTCTCTTCATTAAGAAAAATGTTGGCTGTTAATTTAGTTTAAATGCCCTTTATTACGTTGAAGAGTTTCTCTTCTGTTACTATTTTGCTGTAAATTTTTATCAGGAAAAGGTGCTGGACTTTCGCTTTTTCTTAGAGATAACCATGTGATTCTTTTGTTTATTTATGTATTGTAGTACATTGATTAATTTTCCCACTTGATTGTGATTTTTTGATATGTTGTTGAATTTTATTGGCCAGAATTTTGATGAGAATTTTTGTGTCTATATCAGTGATATCAGCCTGTAATTTTCTATTTTCATGGAGTCTTTCCTACTTCTGGCATCAAGGTTATACTAGTTTCACAGAATGAATTTGGGAGTAATCCTTCTTTTACTATGCTGTGAAGTGGTTTTAGTAGTACTGGTGTGAAAACTTCTCTGACTGTTTGGGAGAAATTCTCCATTGAGGTCCTCTGGGCCAGGGCTTGTTTTCACTGGGAGTGTTTCTTTTTTTTTCTTTCTTTCATGGGGGGAGGACATTGTGTATGTCTTCTTTTGTTATGGATCTGTTCAGATTTTCTCTCATCGTTTGGTTTAGTTTAGGTGTGTAGTGTGTATCTATAAATTTGCCCATTTCCTCTAGGTTTTCAATGTTATTGGAGTACAATTTTTTCAGAATTGTCAGTTACGATTCTTTTTATTTCAGTTGGTCACCATCATATTTCTTATTCAGTTTACTTGCTTCCTGTCCTGATTTTCATTTGTCATTTTGACCAGTGGTTTGTCAGTTTTGTTGATCCTGTCAAAAAACTAACTTCTAGTCTTGTTGATTCTATTCATTTTCTGTTTTCTTTTTCATTTATTTCTACTCTATTCTGTATTATTTCCTTCCTTCCATAGGCTCCTTTTTTATCAATTTATTCAGGATGTAGGGCTAATATATATTTTAATTTTGCCTCTTTTTTTGATGTGTACATCTACTGCTATAAATTGTCCTATGAGCATTGTATTTTCTGATTTCCAAAGATTTTAGTGAGATAAGTTTTCATTCTTATTTGATTCTAGGAATATTTTTATTTCATCTTTGATTTCTTCTATTACTCAATGTTTTTAACTTCCATGTATTTGATTTTTTCTCCTTGCTTTTCCTGTTATTGATCTCTATTTTTATATCATTATGATCAAAGAAAATACTTTTTTTCTGATGGATCTGTTGTGACAATTCCCCTCTCATTTCTTATTTGGGTTATTTTGTTCTTTTCCTGTTTTTCCTTAGTAAATATAGCCAGTGGTTTGTCAATTTTGTTGATCTTTTCAGAAAACCAGCTTTTGCTCTTTTCAATTATTTCAGTTGTACTTCTGTTCTCTAATTCGGTTAGTTCTGCTCTAATCTTTATGATCTGTTTTCTTCTGGTGTGTCAGAGGTTCCTCTGTTGCTCTTGTTTAAGCTGAACAGTTAAATCTTTGGTTTGGGTTTTTCTTTCTGGATGTGTGTATTTACAGAGATAAACTCAGCTCTGAGAGATTCTTTGACTATATCCCATAGATTATGGTAAGAAGTGTTTTCATTCTCGTTGGAATCTACAAATTTCTTTATTTCTTCCTTGATTTCTTCTATAACCTATGACTATATGTTCAGTTTCTATGAGTTCTGCTTTCTGTCTATGTTTTCACTGCTACAATTTTGACTTTAATGGCTTTGTGGTCTGAGAAGATACTTTGCAATAATTCAATGGTATGAATTTTATTGAGATTTGCTTTATGTCCTAACACATGGTCTATTCTGGAAAATGTTCCATGTCCAGTGGAGAAGAAGGTGTAATTGTCCATTGATGGATAGAAAGTTCTGTATACGTCGATGAGGTCTAGTTGCTTAATTGTGGCTATAAGATCTTCTATGTCTTTATTAAGCTTTTTTCTAGAAGATCTGTCCAATATTGAGAGTAGAACGTTGAAGTCTCCCACTATTATTGTGGAGTGATCTACCTTGTTTTTGAGTGTAGTCAATGTTTCTTCAATGTATTTGGATGCTCTAGTACTGGGTGCAGAAATATTTAATATTGTTAAGTCCTGCTTGTGTATTGGACCCTTCAGCAATAAATAGTGTCCATCTTTGTCCACTATGGTGGATTTTACATGAAAATCTTTTTTATCTGAGATTAGAATTGCCACACCTGCTCTTCTTTGTGTATTGGTAGCTTGATATATAATCTTCTAGCCTTTAATTTTCAGTTTGTTTCTATCTTTAAGTGTAAGGTGAGTTTCTTGTAAGCAACATATGGATGGGCTATGTCTTTTGATCCAAGATGCCACATGTTGTCTCTTTACTGGAGAATTCAGTTCATTCACATTCAGTGTAATTATTGATAGGTATGTGTTTAGTGCTGTCATTGTGATATGTTTATTTTTGTGTTGATCTTTTCTCTGTTGTTCTTAATATTCTGTTCTGGGACTTTCTTCTTTATAAGTTGATTTTTCACCTTTTCTAGGGTTGGCTTTGTGTTTGTTGAGACTCTTGCATTACATTTGTTGATTTGATATGTCCCATCTTTATTGTGCTTTGTGGCTGCCCCTGTGATTCCCCCTTGATAGTTTAGGTTTAAACCCAATTTTAACTACTACAAGGCTTATTAACTTCCTCTATGTCTGGAAGGACTATAATGATTGTAATACATCCCTCTTTTAAATATGATGACATCATAGTTTTCATGATATGATCACTGGATCACTTCTTTTAATATTGCAGCTTTGATTGAGTTTGGACCCTTCTCTAACTGAGTACATTTCTGTATGATGTTTCTTGTATTTCCTCCTAAAATATAAAATTAATGGTTTTGTTTTTCTAAGCCAAGAGCTTCTTTCAGTATTTCTTGTAGCTTTGGTTTGGTTTTTACAAAGTCTTGATTTCATTTTCATATTTGAAAGAAAGTTTTGCAGGATATATAATTTTTGGTTGGATGTTCTCCTTCAAGGCATTGAATGTGTCATCTCATTGTCTCTGTGCCAGCATCTTTTCTGCTGAGAAATCAGATGAAAGCCTACAGGGTTTCCCTCTGAGTGTTAACTTTGCTTTGGATCTTGCTGCCTTTAAGAGTTTCTGCTTGTGTTTCATTTTGTTAAGTTCGATTGTAATATGTCTTGGAGTCTTTCTTTTAGAATCTGTATTGAATGGTGTTCAATATACATCTTGAATATCTATATTCTCTTCTTTTTTAATTTCTGGGAAGGTTTCTGTCTGTGGCTCAACCATCACACTCTCTGTGTTCTCAGGTGTCCCACCCTGTTCAGGAACTCCAATTAATCATAGACTGTTCCTCTTAATAAAGTCCCACATGCTTCTTAATGCTTCTTCGTTTTCCTTGTTTCTTTTTTTCTGATTTCTCCTCATAGATGCTGGAATCGGTAGCTATGTGTTCCAAGTCAGAAAATCTATTTCCATTTGTTCAATTCTGTTTTCTTGGCTTTGAACTGAATTTTTTGTGTCTTTGATTTTGTTATTGATCTGTTGGGTTTCAGAGTACTGGAGTTCCATCAGATCAAACAGCTTGCTTAATTTTTCATTTTGCTCTCCTGCATTTTGTATAAGGTCTAGGAGGGCTCTCTATATAATACTTTTGTACTTGCCCTCCAAGTTTCAGAAAGGCTTCTTCTTCTGGGAAGTTCTTTGTATCTTTCTTTTGTGGGCCTTCTAAAGCCATAGGTGAATTCTTCCTAATGTTCAGGTCCAGAGTTTGTTGCTTTTTGGGCATCTGGAGGGTGTTTTGTTTCTCTAGTGTTACCTTAACAGGATCTAAAGCTCTGCTTGAAAAGAAGTTGATCACCAGACACCTCTATGTACTCCAGTGTCTGGGATCCTTGGAAATCTGGGGTAGCAGGCTCTACCTCCTGATTGGGAAAGACACAGCCCCACTTATAGAGTCACTGGAGAGCCATCAGCTGACCCTATATTGTGAGAAAGTAAAGGCTGGAAGAGACGCCATCCAGATGCACCACAGTTATTTTTCTATTGAAAGGTAAAAGGTATTTGATAGCTTCCAAAATTAGGAAGGCTTTCAGGTGTGAAAGTTCCTCTTCTCAGTTGGCAAAGTAAGCTTCTCTATATCAAACAGTGCTTTAATGCCAGAGAAGTGCTTTCCCCTGAGCAGGCACTGCCTTCCAGCCTGGGAATTAGGTCCAGCTGAGGCCTCCTTATAGGAAACTCCGCCTTCCAATGAATCAAGATGACATCCCCCATAAGCTCCCCACCTGCCTTGGTAAAGGCTATTTAATGCCAGAGATTGGGAGATTCTAAGAGAAAGAGGTCCCAGGTGCTGATTTCTACAGATTCTGCAGCCAGGCTCTCAAAATGTTGTGACCCTGCTCGCTGATCCCATCAGCAATGTGTCTGAGCCTTGCTGCCAGTCAAACTTCAGCCCCTCTCGCTGGCTAAGACAGAAAAAAAAGTTAAAATGGCAATTTGCTTTCAGTCTACAAGAGTTAACACTCATCAAGGGCAGGGGTCAGTGAAAGACAAGATTCCCACTCAGTGGTATGTAGACCAAATAGATATCCCTGTGCTGTGTCCTAGGACTCACTAGGTGCCCAGAAGGCTCTATTTGATTATCAATTCAGGCCTTGGTTTCCAGAGGGATTTAGGGAGACATATGTTTAGTCCACCATCTTGACTCCATCCTACAAAATTACTTTTTATTATTTTAATGTTTTGAATTTTACTGAAGCTTGCTTTTTGGCCTAAAATATGTTTTTTTCTGGAGACTGATCCATGTGCACTGGATAAGAATGTATACTTTGCCACTGTTGGGTGGAGTGTTCAATATGTGACTATGAGATCAAGTTAGTTGATTGTGGTAATTAGCTCTTCTGTATCTTTCTTGACTTTATAGTTGTTCTGTGTGTCACCAAGGTGGTGACTTGAAGTCTCATATTATTGTGGCTTTTTTTTCTTTTCCTTGCTCAGTGCTGTTAAATTCTGTTTTATGTATTTTAATGCCCTTTCATTGAATGTGAATTATTATGGTTTCTTGGTGGATTGATCCTTTAATCATTACATAATGTCTTTTCTTATCTTTTCTATGGGTCTTTTTCTGGACTTTCTACTCTAAATTCTGATAGCATAGTGGTTAAGTGCTATGCCTGCAACCAAAAGGATGGCTGCTCAGATTCACCATGCACTCTTTGAACACGTTATTGAGCAGTTCTACTTTGTTCTGTATTTTTATTTTTATTTTTTTTGAGTCAGAATTGACTTTACAACAATGAGTTTTAGTGATCTATATGTTCACCTTTTCATGGATACCACAAGTTTTAATAACTGAAGCTTTGTTAAATTTATGAATTGTGAAGCCTCCAAATTTTGTCTGTTTTTTAGAGCTGTTTTGGTAGTTCTAGCTCACTTTCCATACATTTTAAAAGCAGTTTTTCTATTATTACAAAAAAGATGTGGCTGAGGTTTTGAAGAGAGTTGTAGTAAATCCAAATAATTCAATTTGGAGTGAACTGATGTTTTTACTATATTGAATCTTTTCATTAATAAACACAGTATCTGTCCATAAATTTTGACCTTGTCTATTTTTTTAATCACCTGAACTTTAGTTATTTCATTGTTGTTGGGGGTATACACAGTAGAACATACACCAGTTTAACAATTTCTACACATACAGTTCAGTGACATTGATTACATATTCTTTGAGTTGTACAAACATTCTCATCCTCTTTTTCTCAGTTGTGCCTCATTTACTAAAATAAACTCACTTCCCAGTAAGGCACCTATCTAGACTTTCAAATTGCTATTGTCAGGTTGATTTCATACAGACAGTTCTTAAAAGAGCATCTTGCTCAAGACAGGTCTTTTTTTTGCTAGTTAAGCTACACTATTGTTTGGCTTTAAGATGATTTCAGAGTATTTTTGGTTTAACTTTTAGAGATTATCTAGAGTAATAGTTTCAGGGGTCTATCAATCATTCATGACTCAAGATAATCAATAGTCTGTGAGAATTTAAAATTCTACTCTTGCATTTCCCTCCCTTTTGTTCAGGATTCTGAGTGCTTTCATCATGAATGATTGTTGAATTTTGTGAAACTCTTCTCCCAAATGTTTAATATAACGCTGTTTTTTTTCCCTTTATTAGATTGCTCATATGACAGTTAGATGTGTGTATTAGATTGTCAGTTGATTGAAAGTATTTTTGTATATTAAATCAGCTTGACATTGCTGGGATAAACTTCACTTGGTTATGTTGCATTCTTTCTATGTATTGGCTGAATTTGATTTGTTATTTCGTTAAGGCTATTCACATATATGTTCACAACAAATATCAGTCTTCAGTTTTCTTTCTCTCTTTTTCTTTTTACTTTTCTTTCACTTTTACTCTCACTCTCACTTTCTTCCTTCCTATGCTCCCTTGCTCCCTCCCTACCCCCTTTTCTCTTTCTTTCTTTCCTTATTTTTCTTTTGTGCAGTTTTTAACTTTGAAATAAGAGTAAATCTTAGTCTCATGCAATTAATGAGAAAATGTTCCTCTTCTAGTACCTAGAGCACATTGCATACAATTGATTTTTTTTAATATTTTGTAGAGTTCTGTGATAAAAGCATGTGAGATTTTGTTTTTTGAAGTTTTTAAATTTTAAAATTCACTTTTCTTCACAGTTGCAGGATTATTTATGTTATCTCTGTCATCCTGGAGGATGGTACCATAGGTAAAATTATGGCACGATATGTAAAATTATTAATAGTAGAAACTTGTAATTCCTACCATTTCTACAGGTTGTAATACTATTGTCTCTGTTAGTCTTACCATATGTTTATTGATTTTTTAATGTTTTCAGAAAATAACCCTTTCTTTTTCTTACTTTATTATATCTCAGGTTTCTATTTTATTGCAGTCTGATCCTTATTATTAGATTTATTCTACTTGCCTTAGCTTTATTTTGTTTCTGTTTTTACAGTTTCTTAAGGTTGTATTTTATTTTCGTTCCATTTGAAATATTTTCTCATTCTCCTTAGAACATCTCCTTTGATCCATGTTCTATATAGAAACGTGTTGGTTAAATTCTAAGTGTTTGTAGATTTTCCTGTTAATGATTTGCTGAATAATTCCATTATAGTCAAGAAATATACTTTGCATGACTTTAGGAATTTTAGATATGTTAAGGAATTTTTAAAACACAGGATATAATATATCTTGTTTAGTATTTCATATGTACTTGAAAAAATTGTGTATTCCACTCTTTTTGATATTCTACATATGTCAGCTAGATACAGTTGGTTGATGGTGTTTAGTTCTTCTATTTCCTTCCTCATTTTTGTCTACTTCTTCTACTGATTGCCAAGAGAGGGGAATTGAAGGCTGCTTTTATAATTGTGGATTTATCTGTACCTCTTTTCAAATCAGTCTGCTTTTTGCTTTATACTTTTTGACTATTGTTAAGTAAGAGTCTCTGGGTCATGCAAATGCTTATGTGCATGGGTGTTGTGTTAGTCATCTAGTGCAGCTATAAGAGAAATTTCACAAGCAGACAGCTTTGAAAACAGAAATTTTATTCTGTCACAGTCCACTAGGCTGCAAGCCAAACTCAAAGAGTCAGCTTCCAGAAAAAAACTTGCTCTGTTGGCTCTGGAAGAATGTCTTTGTCATCAATCTTTCCCTAGACTGGAAGCTTCGGAGGCTCAGGGACCTCAGGGCCTTTCCAAGGGATGCACTCTGCTTGTGGCACTGCTTCTTGGTGGTATGAGGTTCCCTACTCTCTGTTCCCTATCTTTTACATCCCAAAACATTTCCTCAAGGCACAATACAATCTTACACACTCAGTCCTGCCTCATTAACATAACTGTCACCTATTCTTCTTCATTAATATCATGGAGCCAGGGATTACAGCACATAAGAAAAATTCACAATACTAGGAAACAACTCCAGCCAAATGGCTATACATGTTTTTGGAGGAACACAATTCAGTCTATGACAGGTACTAACCAAAAGGTTGGAGGTTTGACCTCATCCAGAGGAACCTCTGAAGAAAGGCTTAGTGATCTGCTTCTGAAATATAATAGCCAATGAAACTGTCTGTACTGTTCTACCATGAAATATGTGGGGTTGCTATGAGTTGGAATCAAGTCAGTGATTGTGATCATTATGTAATCTTCATCTTTAACCTTCATAATATTCTTTGTTCTGACATTAATTTATCAAACAGTGACATGTTCACAGGAGCTTCCTTTTGATTAGTATTTGTATTCTATATCTTTTCTCATATTTTTACTTTTAACATACTTATATCATTTTTTGAGGTGAGATTGTTATAGATAATACATAGTTCATAGTTTTTAGCAGTTCTGACAATATCTGCCATTAAGTGTCATTTATACCATTTGCACTTAATGTAATTTTAATTTCATACAATTAGTGACATGTTTGGATTTAGTCCTGCTTTTTTCTATGTTTTGTTCTTCAGTTTCCTCTTTTCTTCCTTATTTTGGATAATTTGAAGATTTTTTTAGTATTCTTTTTATCCAATTTTTTTCTGCATTTCTTTGCGTGGTTTCTTTACTAGTTATTATACATTACAAAAGATATACAAAGGGGTTGATTAACTTTTTCATGGGCTATTTGCATCAATACTTTTTCATTTCAGTTGAAATATAGGCTTCTTGCTATCTGGTGTTCAGAATGGATAAGTCCTGTTGTTCTTGACCCAAGAGTTCTAAGTGATTAATATAACGTGTATGAATACAACACAAGATTGTAAAGATTTTCTACTTTGGCACTATAAATTCATAATTATTAGTGGAGTAATGACACAATTGGTAATAACAGGTTCCCCTCCCCCTTTCTCTGTACATGCAATAAATAAAGTGATTTACTTTTGTGATAGCTAACTCTAAAGAATGTTTAATTTGGTTAAACTATGGCATGGGTAAAGTAGGCTTGAAATACACTGCAATTTGTAGCTTAGTTATAGTTATGCAATGTATTAGCAAGAATAGAATCTGAGAAGGATAGCATTAGTAGGATATTCTTGAGAATGAAATTCAGGAGTAATAACTGCTGTATCTATGGTATAGATCAGCTCTCTTTCATGCCCTACTTCTGACCCTCTTGGCTTCAATTTTCTATTGTTCCAGCTACTTCTGTGGTCTCTGAGTAACTTCACACAGACGTACTGTAATGTTACATCAGCTTATACCATATCTCACTACTTTAGTGCTTTCTTGTGGACCTAGAGGCATGAAATGATGAAGAATTCTAAAACAAACCAAAATGTAATGTCTTGTGTAGCAAAGTTGTGATTGATGGAGCTAATAGGAAATTATTTTCCTGTGTTCTTTCTTTGTGCTCCTAAAGAAAGTTTAGGCAATTCACTTTATATGGTTTTCAGAGTAAGGTCCCAGGAAATCAGGTTGTATTTATGGCAGCCACCTGATAACACATCTTCTTGGTGGTGACCTGTCCCTTGATGGTTTGTTCACTTTTCTCTTCATTTATCCTCCCTACTACTAAGGTCTCTAATCACACATTAGCACTTACAACTGTATTTCACATTTGATTTTATGGCGAACCCCAGCCAAGACATATAATAACATCTTTACTTAATTAAGAGGCCCATGTGAAGTATAATAAAATATGAGGTAAGCATTTCCAGTTTAATATAAGTATTAAATTGTTATATTTCATTTGCTATAATGGAATTCACTTTATTTTTAAAATTTAATTTCTCCTCCCACCTTCTACTGGTGAGTACTCCAGTGGACTCTGGTCTTCACCTTTTAACAGGTATCTGATTAGCTCAATAAATAATAGTCTATTACTTTTGAGCTGTTGTAATAGAAAACTAAGTAATAATATCACAGAGGGGATATTGTCAGAATAAGAATCATGGGTATTAAAGATTGAATTGTGTCCACCAAAAGGATATAGGGAAGTTTCAACCCCTATGCTTGTGAATCTGACCTTGTTTGTAGATAGGTTTACTCCTTGAAGATGGTATCAGTCAAATTAATGAGGTCATAGTGTAGTACAATAGGTCCTAATCCTAACCCTTCTGAGTGCTGGTGTCTTATGAAAGGGAAGAAAAGAAACAGATCACAGAATGAGGAGACATCATGTGAAGATGAATATGTGAACAAGAGTAGCAAGACATCCTGGGTCTATGAGAAACAGAAGGAGGCAAGAAAGATTTCCTCTTAGAGTTAATACAGAGAAATTCAGACTCCTAGTCTCCAGAACTGCAAAACAATAAATTTATATTCTTTGAAGCCATTTACTTTGTAGTGTTTTACTATAATGGCCCTAGAAAACTAGTATGATCAGTCTACCAAAATCTTGCTTTTTCTTGTTGATTTCTTTAAATATCTGGAATACGCAACATTTAGGTCTTCCAAATGAATGCAACTTGTTTTGAATGTATCTGTTGACAATATCTCTGATAAAGATGTTTCCATTGACATTAAATTTTAAGTTTTATAGCGTATACAATGCAGTATAAAATTCATGATTAGAAACTTGAAATGAATGAGACTTTCCATATTAGAAGCAAGCCACATTTCACCTAGACTTTCATTTTACCACATCCCACACTCATCTATAAGTCCTCATTTTTCTCACTCAGAAAGTTCATTTTTAAGCTCTTTTCTCACTTCCTCCAACTTTTACACTTGCTTTTTAAAGCTTTCACTGGAACAAATACGAGACTGGCTGTTTCTACAAACAGGAAGAGAAGCTTTTATTCTAAGCAATATAATTTTATACTACTACAAGGTTATTTATATCCATAGCTTGAATTTATAATAATGAGATATACAAGCATAAACATTCAAAAATATAATGTAAATACATTATGAATAAAAAAGCCAATGCCACTGCTGATTCTACTCATAGTGACCTTATGTCAGAGTAGAACTGCTCCATAGAGTTTCCAGGGAGCACCTGGTGGATTTAAACTGATGATGTTTTGGTTAGCAGATGTAGTATTTAATTATAAAATATATGTATAATATAGCAAAAAAAACTTGACACACTAATGAAGATCACAGACTACAGCCTTCAGTATGGATTACATCTCAATATAAAGAAAACGAAAATACTCATAATTGCACCAATAACATCATGATAAATTGAGAAAAGATTGAAGATGTCAAAGATTTTCCTTTCTTGGATCCGCAATCAATGCCCATGGAAGCAGCAGCCAAGAAATCAAATGGTTTGCTGCACTGGGTAAATCTGCTACAAAAGACTCCTTTCAAGTGTTCAAAAGCAAAGATGTCACTTTGAGGACTAAGGTGCACCTTACCCAAGTCATGGTATTGTCAATTATGTAAATGTGAAAGATGGACAATGAATAAGGAAGACCTGAAAAAGACTGATGAATTTAGATTGCAATGTTGACAAAGAGGGATGGAATAAGGACAGCTGGAATGCTCCTTAGAAGCAAGGATGTGAGACTTCATCTTAATCTGCTTTGAAAATGTTATCAGGAAGTACCAGTCTCTGGAGAAGGAAATCATGCTTGGCAAAGTAGAGGGTCAGTAAAAAAACAAAGACCCTAAATAAGATGGATTGACACAGTGGCTGCAATGGTGAGCTAAGCTTAGAAACACTTGTGAGGATGGCACAAAGTAGTGCTTCATTCTGTTGTGTGTTGGGTAGCTATGAGTTGGAAGAAACTCAATGGCCCCTAACAACAACAACATGTGTAATATGTATAACTCTTCTTCGATTTAATACATAGGTGGGGTAGTCTTTCTACTGTAATAAATTAAAAGGTATGTTAAAATATGAAAAAGTATGAAAAGATTTTCACAATGAAGAGTTGCCATCAAAGATACTTCACTGGTGTCACTCTTTCTGGAGCAAGTGAGAACAAGGAAAACTAAAGACACAAGTTAATGATTTTTCAAAACAACTAATGCATCACAACTATTATAGCCTCCACCAGACTGAGTTCAGCATGACAAGATTCTACCTGTCTACTACCACTAACTAGTCTGACAGAGATCTCAATAGAGGTTCCCAGACAGAGATAGAAAATAATGTAGAACAAATTCATAAAACAAACAAACAAAGAAAAAACAGATTTACAGGTCTGATAGAGACTGGAGAAACCCCAAATGTAAGGCCCCTAGGCATCCTTATAGCTCAGTACTGAAGTCACACCTGAGGTTCACCCTTCAAGGAAAAATTAAATAAGCCCATAAAACCAAATGAGACTAAGTAGACACACCAGCCCAGGGGCAAGGACTCAAAGGTAGGCGGAGACAGGAAAAATAGTAATCGTGAACCCAAGGTTGAGAAAGAGAGAATGTTCACAGGTGGTGGGGTTGGCAAGCAGTGTCACAAAACAATACATATGTTAATTATTTAATGAAAAACTAGTTTGGTTTATAAGCCTTCATCTAAAGTACAATAAAAGAAAATTAAAGACAAAAAAAAAAGATTTTCACAATAAAGCTAAATTAATGTAGGTATTTCTCTCCTGTAGTGCATAGTTCATTTTTCTCTTTTTGTTTGTTGGTTTCTGATTTTTGCCATGAGATTTCTCAGCTAATACTTGAGGCATAAAATTTGTAATAATCAGTTACTACGTAGATATCAACAAATTATACTTCAGTACTTTCTGTACGTACAATAAAGGGGGAACTGAAAAATTCCTTCTGTGTGTCAACATTCTCCTCATACTTCATTAAATCAAGATGATATAAGTCTCTGAAGACTGAAGTACAAATTTTAGTGCTGTATTGATTTAACCTTTCCTTTGTAAATATTTCATAGTTTTATAATGTGCAAATGTAGTCACACATGGAACAAAGGATTGCACCCTTCTGTTAGTATGCAGAAGGGGTAACTGACAGCTTTTATTATACCATTTAGAAAATAATACATATGAAAATGTGTAAGGATATTTTGTCATTATTGTGGATGTCAAGAAGAATTGAAGAAACATTCTTTTTAAAGCCATATTTTTGTACAGCAGAATGCTTAAAAATGTGTCATTTTTCAAATGTGAATCTGTGTACCTTTTATAATTTTAAGTATTTTTCTCTATTTATTGTTTCTTTTCCAACAGTAGGCTCCCCCCCGCTTTTAGTTTTATTTTTTTCTTTTTTGGTCTTTATCTCTTCCTTATTGACACTACAGAGAAACACAGGTTTTCAGTATTTAAATACATAATATTCTGGTTACTTTTACTGAAGCCCACTGTAAAGTCATGGGGATGTACAAATGAATATTTCATGGGAGGAAGTGTCCGAGAAGTAACCTTTTTCAGCTAAGGACTGGAAGTGTGGCTTTAAAATTACAAATATGTTACATTACACTTTTCAAGTTTTATGCAAAAATATAGTAAACATGGAAGATTTTTATGAATGCTATTGTATAAAAACAGAAAAATTAGTTTTCTGCTGCCATAGAAATGACATCAAAAAGGTAGTGATTATTTTCCATTTCAGTGCTTACTTTGTTTTGAAGGAGGGAAAGTAAATAGATGATAAGGGACTGCTATCATGAGATAGAAGTGTGACCTGCATTCATTAAACAAAAAAATTAATAATTAGACACACACACACCACTTTAGGAAGACAACACTCTCAATTTTTTTAAACTAGCAACAACTAGTACAGAGAAACTAAAATTCGATTTATACAAAAGCAAATTGCGTTCATATTTCTAGGGAAACAGTGAAGAGGTTTGCTTATGAAGACAATTTCTGCGAACAGGGGCCAGGGCCTTTCACTAGAGGGCAAACTTTAATCAGTACAGATGAGCTTTTCAATAAATAATCTAGTCTGAATTTTCTCACAAAAACACTTTCCATGAAAACATAAAAATACAGACATTTAGAAGGCTAATTACAATTCTGTATGCTTACTGTTTTGGAATTGCTAGCTTTGTAATCTTATCAGTGGTGTACATGCATGTGTGTTTACACAATGTGAAAACATGTAATATACATCATGTGATCTCATTTGAAATTACTTTTATTTTCTTTGATATAGGTGAGACTTTATCTCAAGAGTTCTGAGTATTCTCTCACAGTGCCTTCTCCAGAAGACATCTGGATTGCACATCCCACATTCAAGTTCAAGCCTGGTGAATGTGTGACTACTCAAAGGTGTCCCTTTAAGCCTGCTCTTTTGTCATTGAATACGTGCATAAGAAATCTCGCTGTTTAGGGATCACGATGACTTTGTCACTTCAGAGCCTATTCTTAGCTATTTTGAACTCTTTATCCCATCAGTCTAAGTCAAACCCTGCACATCTGCCCTCTCAACCTATTCTAATAAATATGGTATCTTACTTGACTTGGCTTTGGCTATTTCATTCAACAAATGTTTATCAATCATTTGCAACATAACTTAGTATGTTTGTGAGGAATTGAACTGTATCTTCAGGACAATCTATTTACTCTGTTCTACCCCTACAGAGTTTTAAAAAGGGGCCATGTATGATGTAGACAATTCTTAGAAGACAAATACCATACCTGGGCTCTTGGAAGTGAGATGTCTACAAAGAGAAGGAAGCAATGTAAAAAGTCCAAAAAATGCATACTGTTTCCGTTTACTTATTTCATTTATTAAATACTCAAAGAAAGGTAAACAAAGATACACAAGTATTTACTGAACACTTTTGACAATTTCCAGCAATTTAGAAACTGCGGAGAATGAACAGAACAGACAAAACATTTCTGCCTTTGAGGATCTTGTGTTCTACCTAGGCATGTAGAAAATAAGCAGCAAATATCTGCATCTCTGTATGTCTTATAAGGCATGATGAGAAAGCTTTGAGTCCCACACAACCTAAAACAAGAATGTAAGCCAAAGTAAAAGTGATCAAACACTGCTGGTGGAAATGCAAAGTGTTACAACCATTTCGGAAAACAATATGGTGCTTCCTAAAAAAGCTAGAACTAGAAATACCATATGACACTGCTATTCCTCTCCCAGGAATATAAGCTGGAGAAATAAGAGCCATCACATGAATAGACATATGTGCACCCATGTTTACTGCCACATTGTTCACAATAGCAAAAAAGATGGAAACAACCTAAGTACCCAAAAGGTGAATGGATAAACAAAATATGATACAGTCACATAGTAAAATATTTCTCAATGATAGAGAACAAAGATGAATCTGCAAAACATCTCACAATATGGATGAATGTGGGGAGCATTATGTTGAGTAAAATAAGCCAATTACAAGAGGACAAATACTGTATGAGACCGCTACTATAAAAAACTCATGAAAAGGTTTGCACACAGAAAGAAATAATCTTTTACAGTTACCAGGGAGCAGAAAGGTGGGGAGGAAAAATCACGAACTAGACAATCGGTAAGAGGTAACTATGGTGAAGAATGAAACAGTACATAATACTGGGAAAGCCAGCACAACTTGTCCAAGGCAAGATTGGGGAAGCTTCACAGACATATTCAAACTCTTTAAGGGACTGAATTACTTGGCTGAGAGCTAAGGACCATGGTCTCAGGGGACATTTAGCTCACTTGGCATAGCATAGTTTATAAAGAGAATATTCTCCATTCTACTCTGGTGCGTAACATCTGGGATCTTAAAAATTGTAAGCAGCTGTCCAAGATAGTCATCTTGTCTCAGCCTACCTGGAAGAAGGGAGACTGAAGAAAACCAAAGACAAAAGGGAAAGATTAGTGCAAAGGACTAATGGATCACACTTACTACAGCCTCTACCAGACTCAGTCCAGTACAACAGATGGCCATCACTACTGATTTCAATAGATGGTCTCAGACAGAGTAGGAGAAAAATGCAGAACAAAAGTCTAACTCACAAAAAACAACCAGACTTCTTAGTCTGACAGAGATTAGAGAAACCCTGAGAGAATGGCCCTCAAACACACTTATAGCTCAGTACTGAAATCACTCCTGAGATTCACCTTTCAACCAAAGATTAGACAGTCTGTTAAGATAAAACAACACTAAATGAGCACACTAACTCAGGGACAGGGAAAAGAGGGCAAGAAAAGATAGAAAAGCTAGTAATCAGGAACCCAGTGTCAAGAAGGGAAGAGTGTTGGCACTTGTAGGGTTGGCAACCAACATCACAAAACAGTATGTGTATTTAATTGTTTAATGAGAAACGTTGTTCTGTAGGTCTTCATCTAAAGTATAATAAATACAAATAAAAATAATAAAATGGGAAATAATAAGGTTGTTATAAGAAGGGCATTGGACTAATACATGCAAATTCTTGAGAAAGCTTGACACATGCCAATTGCTCAATAAATGCTATATATTATGGGGGAAAAAGTGATCAGGCATGCTGGTAGATGCGGCAGTTTTCAGTTTTTCACAGACTGATCGAAATAGCCTTATGGAGAAGGCGAGATTTAAGCCAAGATGTGAAGGAGATGAGAGTATTAGCCAAATGGATGTTTAGAGAAGGATACTCCAGGCAGGAGAAATGTAACACCAGTGTAGCAGGAGCTGAGAGAAATCAGAGAGGAAATAAATAACACAAGGGCCACTGACTGTCCTTACTTATGCTGTGAAACAATCCTCTAGCTTCTATGTCGAGAATGGTCCACCAAGGAGAAAGGACAGAAGCAGTGTATAAGCATGCCAGTGAGAAACGATGATGACTCAGATTACAGTGGTAGCGGTGTAGACGGTGAGAAGTGATCTGGTTGTATGCATTTCAAAGACACCCAAAGTTCTTTACAGTAAAATGTAAAAGAAACTTAGGAATCAAAGACAATATCACAGTTTTGTCTTGAAAGCTGGTGAGAATGGGATTTTCCATCACTGAAAATGTGGAATAATTGACGTGGAAACAAGTTTGAATGAGGGGAGATCAGAAGGTCAATTTTAGACAATCAGCTGGAAAAATAAAGAAATCAGCCAGAAGCGAGTCTGTACTTCCGGACTGTGGTCTGTGGTAGAGATACCAATTTGTGAGTCATCAACCAAAAGAAGTATTTGAAGCTGGTTAGGTAGGATACACTCACCAATGAGAGTGAGGGTAGATAGATACAAGAGGAAGAAAATGGACTGTGGGTAACCCTTCCATTAAGAGGCTGAATCAGCAAAGAAGATGAAGAAGACAAAGTAGAAGAAAAAAACAAGGCTGTGTTCTAGAAGGCAAATGAAGAAGCAGATCAAAGAGAACAGAATGATGCGCTGTGGTAAATTCTGTTGACAGGTCAAGGTAGGAGAGGACTGAGAATTAACATTTCAGAAAGTCTTGGGCATTCAAATAAAATTTCTTCTGGAAGTTCTTTCTTCCAGCAATATAAAATCCAAACCATTTCTAGAGGCAGTAATAATACTGTTCATGAAATATATCACACCAAAGAGACCAATTAATTTGTGTGGTTTTTGTCACTAAAGTATAGTATGAGTTATAAGTTAGAGATTTCTGTATTTAATCAGAGATGCCACTTGGTAATTTGCGATTCCTCAGTCTTGGTTGATGGGTGATAATGTTGCTCCTACAGAGTTGGTTTCTTAGCTGAACTTCTCTGATTTTGAGGGCCAAACTTCAGATCTTTTTCCATGGTTAGATAGTTACACAAATCACTCTTGGAAATTCAGACGTTTTTTAAAGAAGATGCTTTGACAATCCAAAAAAATATAAAATAAGAAAACACGATAAGAATTTAGGTGAGTAACTGTACTTTTCAGGGTTTTATTTTTCTCAGCTTTTAACAGAATTAACAAAACGGTGACCTTCAGTATTAAATAAGAATTAAAACACATTATGACAAAAATGGCAAACATTGAAGTTGCCAAGGATTTTTTTTTTAGTTGGATCCATAATAAACACCCATACAAGCAACAGTTAAGAAACTGGATGACACATTGTATTGGGCAAATCTGCTAAAAAAAAGATCTCTTTAAATTAAGTGCTGAAAACCAAAGACATCACTTTTAGGACTAAGGTGATCCTGACCCAAGACATAATAGTTTCATTCGGCTTATGTGTGTGCAGAAGTTTAAGAACACAGAAGCTTGAAGAAGAATTGACAATTTTGAATTAAGGTTCTGGCTAAAAAATAATGAATTTATCATGGACTTCCAGAAAAATGAACTAATCTGTCCTTGAAGAATTATAGCCAGAATATACCTTAGAAGCAAAGATGGCAAGACTTTATCTCTCTTACTCTGGACATGCTATCAGGAGGAAAGAATCTCTGGAGAAGGACATCAGAGATGGTAAAGTAAAGGGTCAACAAAAAAGAGGGAGACCCTCAACAAGATGGTGTGACAAGGGTCTCAGACCTCAGCTACTAAGGACTGGGCAGTATTTCCTTCTGTTGTACACAGGGTTGCTGTGAGTTAGAAAGAACTGGATGGCATCTTAACAATAGCAAAGCAAATTTATTTTTATAAAACTTTGTTTCTGCAGTATGAGTATTTAATATTCCTATTTAAGTAAAATTTATTTGAGTCCTCGTGTATGGCAGGCATGACGGAAGATGCTAAGACATTACCACATTTAATTACTAAAAAAAATCACACAAAGCTTGGATCATTTTTCCCTCTTAATAAATGACCATTGTGAGTTTCCAAATGTCTCAGCTGCTTGCCTGAATCTTCAGATTCCAAGTTTAATGTCCTTTTGTCTATATTGATAATGCTTTTAATGGCAATACTATTAAGCACTGAACTTTTGTAGGGAATTATACTCATTTAATCACAAGTTATAGAGCTTCAGTAGTACAATGATTAAATGATCAGGTGCTAACCAAAAGGTCAGCCGTTTGAATCCATTGGCCTCTGCTTGGAAACTCCATGGCACAGTTCTACTTTGTGTTATAAGGTCACTATGAATTGGAGTGGAAATAAAGTTTGATTTTATTTTTATTTTTTTTTGCAACATACATTACATCCTGTAGTATCAATGCTTTATCTATGAGGTAGCTAGCAGCCAAGGAATCAGATGATACTTCAGGAGGTGAAGTCATTTAACAAATATCACGCAGGTAAGAATTGAGAGCAGGATTTATGTCCAAGTGTCTGATTCAGAAGTCAGAAGTTATTGTACTCCTTGACATCCATCACTTTGGGGGCATTTTCTTACCAAATAAGAATCACTTTGAGTAACCTGTGTTTTGTTGGTGCTCTGGGAAAATCCTTGTAATTCACCAATTGCAAATTTTTCCTATTTGTTTCCTTCCTTTAATTAAAGATTTAACTTCAGAACTACCACAGAGCCTAGACCACGCAAGGTGCTCAAAGGAATCTGTTAAATGAGTAAATAAGCATAAACTATTCTCACTAACATCTTTCACTATTCCCCTAAAGCCAATGATTCATTCTGCAGCCAAATGAATTTATTTTCTTCAAAATTGAGACTACATTTTTCCTCTGCTTCCCACTCTAAAGTGGTTCCTTTATGTTAGGAACAAGGAATTCATTTTTTTTTTTTGTTTAATGCTGTGTAACCAGATGCTTCTGGATTTCATATGTCATTCTTTTGCTCTTAAATTTCCAACACCTTTTCTCATTCTACCTTTGTCAAGTGACAATTTTTCTAACAATGAGTTTTTCCCCTTTTGACCCTTTCCTAAATCCCTGGTTGCTTTTGTTTTCAGATTATAATCATACTAAACAATTTTGATTGACTAAAAATGATGTCTACATCTCTCAATAATGAAATATCATGGAAGCAGGAAATTATGAACACTAATGCTCTGAGTCCAGTTCTCCCTTAACACTAAGGATGGGAAAAGTGATGGATGGTCAGAATGACTCTTCTCTACTATTCTTAGATCCTGGTCTTCCTTTTAGTAATTCCAGGCTAGATTGTTTTAGCTAGTCACAAAGCGAATCTCTGCTCTGGGTAAATAGGGGGTAATGCTGACAAGTGTAGTTTCAATAGTCTTACCATGCTTTCTTTTACTTTTAGTTAGATGCTCCAGAGACTAGAGTTTGAATTGACCATGAGAGGTAGAAACCACAAAGAAGTCGTTAGCAGGAACCTGAAACATGGCACATTTCTTTAGAGAAGACCATTGTTGTTGTTAAGCGCTGTCTAGTCATTTCCTACCCAGAGTGACCCAAGGTCCAACAGAACAAAACACTGCCCAATCAGGCTCTATCTTTGCAGTTGTATTATACTTGAGTCTATTGTTGTAGCTACTGTGTCAGTCTATCTTGTTGAGGGTCTTTCTCTCTTTTGATTACCTTCCACTTTACCCAGCATGATGTCCTTCTCCAGTGACTGGTCTCTCCTGATAACATGTCCAAAGTATGTGAGATGAAGTCTTGCCATCTTGGCTACTATAGAGCAATGTGATATCATGGATTGAATTGTGCCCCCCTACAAAAATATTTGTAGCCATGTGGCTGGGCCATGATTTCCAATATCTTGTGACTGTTTTCCATTTTGTGATTTTCCTGTGCTATATGTTAAAGGATTAGGGTGAGGCTGTAAATCCCTTTATCATATCACCTCCCTACTCCACTGTAAAGGGAGTTTCCCTGGAGTATGGCTTGTCCCACCCTTAATTCTTTCATCCTAGAACAGATAAAAGGAAAAAGAAAAAAGCAGAGAATTGGGAACTTCACACCATCAAGCAAGCAGCACCAAGAGAAGAGGTTCCTGCATCAAGATGCTCCCCAAACAAAGACTGGTGCAATACCAGACCCAGACATACCTCCAGAGTCAACAAGGGGGAAAGCCTTCCCCTGGAGCAGACAGCCTAAGTTTGGACTTGCAGCCTACTGGACTGTGTAAGAATAAACCTTCCTTTGCTAAAACCATCTACTCGGTGGTATTTCTGTTAGAGCAGCAGTGCTAGCTGACTAAAACAATTACCCTCCACTTTACCAAGCATGACGTCGCTCACCAGTGACTGGTCTCTCCTGATGACATGTCCAAAGTATGTGAGATAAAGTCTTGCCATCCTGGCTTCTATGGAGCATTCCAGCTGTACCTCTTTCAAGACAGCTCTGTTAATTCTGTCAGTCTATGGTATATTCAATATTTTTTTGCCAAAACCATAATTCAAATGCACCAATTCTTATTTGGTCTTTTTTATTCATTGTCCAGCATTCACATGCTGATGAAATGACTGAAAACAATATGGCTTGGATCAGGTACATCTTAGCCCTCAAATTGATATCTTTGCTTTTTAATGCCATAAAGAGTTCTTTCACAACAGATTTGTGGAATGAAGTACATCTTTTTATTTCTTGACTGCTGCTTCCATGGGCATTGGTTGTGGATCCAGCCAAGCCAAGTGCTGTCAAGTCTTTGGCAAATTCAAGCTTTTCTCCATTTATCATGATGTTGTTTATTGGTCCAATCGTGAGAAGTTTTTGTTTGTTTGTTTTCAATACACAGAGGTGTAATCCATACAGAAGGCTGCGGTCTCTAATCATCACCAGTAAGAGCTTCAAGTCCCCTTTACTTCCAGCAAGCAAGATTAGGTCACCTGCATGCTGCAGTTGTTAATGAGTCTTCTACCAATTCTGATATTTCATTCTTTTTCATATAGCCTAACTTTTCTAACTATTTTCTTAGTATACAGATAGAATGTGTAGGACAAAAGGATACAACCCTGATGCACACTTTTCCTGATTTTAAATCACTCAGTATCCTCTTGTTCTAGTCAAATGACTGCTGCTTTATCTATGTACAGGTTCCTTGTGAGCATAATTGTTTTGGAATCCTCATTCTTCACAATGTTATCTGTAATTTGTGTATGACCTACGTAGCTGAATGCCTTTCACAGTCAGTAAAACAACTAAACAACTTTTTGAGGTTCTCTGCTTTCAGTCAGTATCCGTCTGACATCAGTAATGATATCTCTGGTTCTACCTCATCTTCTGAATCTTGCTTGAATTTCTGACAATTCCCTGTCATTGTGTTATTATTACTAAAAGAACACAGGAGATATGATAGCATATTGGCAAGCGCAAGGTTTTGTCCTCGGTCAGATCCAGGCTTAAATCTTATTTCTGCAATTTCTTGGACGTGCTCATGTTGGACAACTAATTTAACTTCCCTAAAATCCAGCTTACTTCTTTTTAAATACATAATCATAGATCCCTTAAGACTTAACAGTATACGTGTGGTATGAATGCATGTACAACAAGTAGAAAGCTTTACAAATACATATTGTTAAGCAGTTCACAGACACATTTACTTTAACAAAGCTAACTTGTAAGGAAGATGGTCTTCACCTCTACTATGAGAACCAGGACATTTAATTGCCGTTTAACATTTTTGTTTCCCTTTGTACTGTGTGTTAGCCACAGGAAGGATAATTTTGGATCCTTATGTTTTATCCTAGGGTCTGGTGCCAGCCACGTGCTGTTGAGTCGGATCCGACTCATGGCGAACCTAGTAGAATGTGTTAAAAATAGAAACCTTTAATATTTTTTAACTTTAGAAAAATTCTTTGACTTCTTCAAGGTCCCTTAGCAAGAGGAACTTTTGAGTCTATATGGGAAGTAAATAGGTCCTCAAATTCGGCTAGCTTTTCACTCTGATTTTCTAATACCAAGCCAAATCAGTTTCTGTTGAGTCAATTCAGACTCTTGTTAACCCCAAGACAGTGTAGCTCAGCGTAGAACATTCCATAGAGCTTTCATTGTTGTGACTTTTTAGAAATATGTTATCAGGACTGTCTAACGAAATGCCTTTGGATGAATTTCAGTTCCCAATTTATCAGTCAGTAGTCAACTGCTTAATGATTTGTGCCACCCAGAGATTCCTGATGTTTTAGTAACTGTGTGTAGTAGTTGCAATTTTATACCTACTAGTTGTTGAAACCTTTAAATAATTTCATCATTTGCTAGATATTCTTTCCTTTAACAATTATTAAGGTTCTGTCTAGAGACAAGAAACTTCAAAATTAAAGGTAGAGAACTTCGTTATGACTTCAAAGCACATGAAGGAAAGTCTTCCATAAATTGCCTCAGGCAGAAGTCTGAATCTTCATTGACATTCACTGGCTTAAAGTCTTTCTAGATCATTTTTTAGGTTCTAGTTGAACATTTCTAAGCCCTACTTACTCCACATACTTTGCCTATGTCAGGAATAATGTTTGGAAACCATTCATTCATATGATTTGAAGTCATAATGAAGTTCTCTAGATTTAATTTTGAAGTTTCTTATCTTTAGAAAAAACCGTTACATTAATAGGTGTATACTTGCCCTCAGTGGATGTAACTTGAGAAATGTAGATTGTAGGTAATTCATTTTCAGCCCAGAGAACATCTTTCCCAGTTTAGAATACTGCATCAAAAATAATAGTCAACCATCTTTTTGTTTTTTCTAGAGAACAGGCAAAACAAGAATCTTAGTGACTTAACATCTTTGAAAACCACAACTTTCCTTGATGAGACCATTTCTCAGACCCTTCAATCAACACAAAGGCAATAAAAAGATCTATGAAATACATTACGGTTCAAAAGTCAGAGAATCTGAGGCATAAAACAATGTAAAATTTAAGTTTTTATGAAGCCTCTATATGGAAGATACATTATGTAAATGGTTGTTAGCTCTCAAAAAAAAAAAGTCATTGTGTATAACAGAGATTTAGGTACAGATCAACAAAGATGCATGAAGAATTCTAAAACTATAGTTAAGTCCAATGATGGCAAACAGGCTTCCACTTGCAGGTCAAGTCAGCATGATTGGTGGGGAACTTTCAAGAACACTTTTCATAAAAGATTTTGAGATTGCTTCTCTCCTAGTGGGAAAGGGCGCTGTGGATGGCAGTAGTGCACACTGTGAGTACAGAAGAAGTTAATGACAACAGTCATAGTACCAGTTAGCCACCAGTCACTGTGAACTTAAGTGAAGCCTCAACTTAGCTCTGTAGAGAATGTGAATCCATTTTACTTTTTCCAGAATTTACCTAAATATATCCTAGATGTTTTCTAAACAGTTCCAAGACAGTTTCTCTAAACTATCGTCTCCTTTAGAGTAAATCTAGGACACCTACCTGTAGTATGTCAACTAAATTTATAGTAAATCATAGGTCCTTCAAGTTCTTGAGTTGTTCTGTCCTCCAAGACTTCTGACAGTGGGAGCCTCCATACGTCTCTCTCAAATAACCCTTTTGGTAGCAAGCACAGCATAATCCAGTGTGCAGTGCTTTGTTTATCACGGTTGCCTGGAAGTAGCAAGATGCTACTGTATTTGTGTTGTTTAGGCATCTCCAAATAAAGCATCAAATACAAATATACCAAGACCAGTTATCGGAGAGTCTGCTTCATGGGCCCTCTAGCCTTAAGCAACCATAAAGAAACAATTCTTTTTTTTTCCTCTAGCATAATTTCCCTCAGGTCATATTTGGCTATAGTCTAAATCAAGAAGGCCCACGGTGGATCTCTGGCTGTCCACTGCTCTACAATGGCCACTCTGTAAAAGAGCTCTCTGTCTAGTAATTGTGTGTGTCTGTTTTAGGGAATTTTTCCAGAGTCCTCTTCCAAACTCAACTACTAAGGACTTAATAAACACACATAAAACTCTGAACTCCATTCATGTTGGAATATGGCTCTTTACAGGTTGGTGTGTTGTGGTTTTCCATAGACTGGTATATTACGTGTTTTATTAGACTCCTGTGATAAAGAAAACAGTGCAAGTGTATATTACTGTTTCTACACATCACTTAGAGTAAATCCAAAAACATATTCCAAGTTCATCTATTCTTTTTTCCTTCCTCTCCCTCTGTCGCATACTGTTTCTCTTCTTCCTTCTATGTATTCTTTTCTACCTCCCTCTGCATTTCTCCTTCCCTCCTTTCTTCCCTTTTTCCTTCTTCTGTCCTGTCCTGAGTCAGTCAAGAAATACGTATTTATCATTTGAATTAAAATGGTGAGAATAAAAGCAGATATCATCTACCCTTTAAGAATTTACTTTCCAACTATAGAAATATTGACTGAATAACATAACATATATTTGTGTATATATGTTGTTGTTGTCGTTAGGCACTGTCAAGTTGGATCTGACTCATAGCAATCCTATGCACAACAGAAGGAAACACTGCCTGATACTGCACCATGCCCACAATTGTTTTCATGCCTAAGCCCATCATGCAGCCACTGTGTCAGTCTATCCATTGACAGTCTTCCTCTTTTTCACTGACCTTCCAGTCTACCAAGCATGATGTTCTTCTTCAGGGACTAATCTTTCCTGACAACATGTCTAAAGTATGTAAGATATAATCTTGCCATCTTTTCTTACAAGGAGCACTCTGGTTGGACTTCTTCAAGAACAGATCTTTCAGCTCTTTTGGCAGTCCATGGTACATTCAATGTTCTTCTCCAACACTGCAATTCAAAGGCATCAATTCTTCTTCTGTCTTCTTGATTCTTGTCCAGCTTTCTTATGCGTATGATGCCACTGAAAATACTATGGCTTGGATCAGGTGCACCTTAGCCTTTCAAGTGACATCTTTACTTTTCAGTACTTTAAAGAAATCTTTTGCAGCAGATTTTCCCAGTGCAGTGTGTCTTTTGATTTCTTGACTGCTGCTTGCATGAACATTGATTGTGGAGCCTAGTAAAATGAAATCCTTGACAACCATAATCCTTTCTCCATTTATGACGATGTTGCTTGCTAGTCTAATTGAGAGGATTTTTCTTTTCTTGATACTGAGGTGCAATCTATACTGAAGGCTGTGGTCTTTGATCTTCATCAGTGTTTTAAATCCTCTTCACTTCCAGCAAGTAAGGTGGTGTCATGGATCCTGGGTGAAAGCAGAGAATACCAGAAAGAAGTTTAACTGTATTTTGTTGACTATGAAAAGACATCTGACTGTAAATCATAACAAATTATGGCTAACATTGCAGAGAATGGCAGTTCCAGAACATTTAATTGTGTTCTTAAGGAATCTGTACATGGATTAAGTGGCAGCTGTGTAAACAAAAGAAGGGGACACTGTATGGTTTGAAGTCAGGAAAGGTGTGCATCAGGGTTACAACTTTTCACCATGTCTTTTCAGTCTGCACGCTGAACAAATAATCTGAGAAGCTGGACTATATGAAGAAGAAAGAGGCATCAGGATTGGAGGAAGACTCATTAACAACCTGTGTTACATAGATGATACCATATGTATATATATATATATGTAGAACAGTGTCTATGAATTTTTAGCAGTCTCTGGTGGTACAAATAGTTAGCATGCTCTGTTGGAGGTTGAAATCCAATGAGAAGAGCCTCTAAAGACAGGCTGAGTGAACCACTTTTGAAAAATTATCTATTGAAAACCTTAGGAACACAATTTAACTCTACAGCAACTGGTAGGTGGTTAGATATAAATGTGTGTTGTTTCAAAATGATGTTTTGGAAGCCATTTAGTGGCCCTGAAGCAGGTGCCCTCCACTAGTTTTCAGGAGGCGTCCGTTACCCAGTCTGATCAGTAATGGGAAAAAAAATATGAGTTCTGGGTGGAGGGGGGAAGCTCTTACCACCACAGTTTTGTAACAGCTTTCTCCCTATCTGATTCTTATGATTAATCAAATTGAAGCTTAAAATTACCTTAGGAAATAGTTACAAAGATCGGTTGATATACAACAGACAGAATTGTCCCAGCAGAGAATCTAAATTGTGATACAGAGAAGAAAGGATTGCTTTAAAACTGCTCCCCCACCCTGACATGTATATAGCCTCCTGGTAATTTTGAAGATGAACTCAGCCGAATGAACTAGACAAGAGAGATTTTGTGCTTCCTTTCCTGGATTAAAGTGTTTGGTTTTAACAAGAACTTTCGAATTAATCTTTGAATGCTTCTTTATCTTTTCTTGCTCCACTGAGCTTTTTAAACATAAATGCCCTGAAGCAGCACACCACTCATCTTAAAACACTGGAGGCACAGAACATGACAATCACACAGGCCTCTCTACCACCAGCTGTTAGAAACAAATCTCAGTCCTCTCTGTCTCTTCCTTGCACTCAAGGGGGACAATCCTCCTCCCTTCCCCAGCCCCAGCACCACCCTGACTGAATCCGCATGTCTTCCTTCTCCAAGGACACACAATGAGCATTCTGTTCAGCCTGTAACACTTAGTGGTTAACCAGAAAAAAGAAAAAACATGACCGATTTGAATTTCTTGGGAAGCAAGACAAAACAACTCTCCCAAAATAACCAAAACAAACAAGCCTTTTATGAAACAGATCCTAGACCCTAATCTTTTGACTTTTTGTACCAGGAATACAAAACCCAGTGAAAGTGCTCAAAGTAACATAATCATCCCCATTCTTCACCCTGAAGCAGAAAGCAATGGTATTACTTGGTTTGCAGTCGTTAATTGCCCCACAGTCAGCTCCAATTCATGGTAACTCTGTGCATAACAGAACAAAATGTTACCAGTCCTTCCTGCACCATCCTCATGATTATTGCTGTGTTTGAGCCTATTGTTGTGGCTATTATGCCAATCTATGTCATTAAAAGTTTCCTCAGTTTCACTGACCCTCTATTTTAACCAACAAACCTTGGTGATATAGTGATTAAGTGATAACAGCTTCTAACCAAAAAGATCACCAGGTCAAATCCAGGGCCCTCCTTGGAAACTCTGAAGGTTAGTTGTACCATCTTTTAAGATTGCTACAAGTTGGATTTGACTTTATGGCAATGAGTAATGGGGTTATTTTTATCAAGCATGACATCCCTCAAACATGAGGAGTTCATCTTCCAGTACTATAACAGATAATATTTGTTTGTGATCTGTGAAGTCTTCAGTAACTAATTTTCAAAAGTAGATTACCAGACTTTTTCTTAGTCTGTCTTAGTCTGGAAGCTCCACTAAAGACTGTCCACAATGGGTGATCTTGCTGGTATTTGAAATACTGGTGACATAGTTTCTTGAATCAGAGTAACAAGCAAGCCACTATTGTACCACAAACTGACAGCTGGATGGTGACTATTTGGTACTGAATTTTACTTTAAAGGCAAGCCAAGTGTCGTCGAGTCGTATCCGATTCATGGCGACCCCAGGGGCCAGGGTAGAACTGACACCCAGAGTATTCAAGGAGCGCTTGGTGGATTTGAATTTTACTTTGGATAGTGTTTTAGTCAGCTAGTGCTGCTGTAAGAGGCCAGTAAGACAACATCCTATAGATGCAAAGAACCATAAAGTGCACACACTGTAAAGTCACTGTGTATCACTGAGTCCAATCCAGTCTTGTCCAGAGTTGACCTCAGTAATGATTTATGGACAGGGGAAGCATCAGGACTATGGGCCAAGCTCACAGGAGAACCCTGAGGCCCCTGGACCATAAATTGCAGTCTTTCAGAGGAGTTCTCAGGCGGCAACCCTTTTTGTTCTCATGTTGTCAATGAGACTCAACTTTGTGAGCCCCATAACAACTAGCACTGATGGTGGCTGGGCACCATCTGGTTTCTTCTGTCACATTTCTATGTAGTCACTCACTCAAGTGGGTCTCTCTGTCTTCTGGGTTCTCTTTCCCCCATGTCATTTTTGTCCTTGGTGACCACCTTTTCCTGCTGAGTTGGGACCTTAGATGGCAGCTTGCTACCTTTTAGGACTCTAGACGCCACTCACCAGTGAGGGGTGTGGAAGACTCTCTTAGCAACAGGCTAGTTATGCCAATTGGCCTCTATGTCCCCTGACAGCATGGTCCCAGGACCCCTGCCCCTGCTACTCGGTCCTTGCAATAGTGGGTTAAGATTGGAAGAGTATTCATGTTATGTTGGAGACCAGTCAATTTGATCTTCTTTCTAATGTGTGCTGCTACTGATTTCACACAATCAAATTTCTGTCAACTATCTAATCTATAACCAGCCCTCTTTCTCCCTGCCTCCCTTCCTTTGCAGCTGTCAAAGAATCTTTTCTTCTATACATGAGTCTGTTTTTTAAGTTCTTATACCAAGGGTCTTCTTCAATATTTGACCTTGTCCTGCCGACTACTCTCACTCAACATAATGTCTTCCAATTGAAACCAAGTTATGAGATGCTTCCTAAAATCATCATTGTTCTTTATCATTGCATAGTGTTGCGTATACATACCATAGTTTATTTATTTATTCACCAATTGTTGGGCATCTGGGTTGATTCCATCTTTTTGTTCTTGTGGACTGTGCTGGAATAAACATTCATGTGGACATATCTGTTCATGTGAATGTCCTTGATTCTGTAAGATATATTCCAAGCAGAGGAATTACTGGGTCAAATGGCGTATCTATTTCCAGCTTTTCAAGGAAGCTCCAGATTGCTTTCCAAAAAGGTTGGAACATTTTGTAATCCCATCAGCAGTGAAGGAGAGTTCCAGTTTCTCCACAGCCTCTCTAGCATTTCTTGTTTTGTGTTTTTTGGATTATGGCCAACCGTGCTGGGATGTGATGCTACCTCATCGTAGTTATGATTTGAATTTCTTTAATAACTAATGATCATGAGAATTTCTGCATGTGTCTTTTGGCTATTTGGATATCCTTTTTAGAAAAGTGTCCATCTCCTGCACCCATCACTTAATTGGATTATTTACCCTTTTCTTGTGGATATTTTGTAATAGTTAGTAGATTATGGAGATCAGACCAGACGTATAGTTGCCAAATATTTTTTCCCATTCTGTAGGTGGTCTTTTAATTCTTTTGATAAAGTCCTTGGATGAGCAGAAGTGTTTGGTTCTTAGTAGTTCCTATTTATCTATTTTCTGTTGATAGTGCTTTGTTTGCCAGATTTTGAAGTCTGTCTGCGTTGTGTATTAAAACTTCCATTGTTGATCCTGTTTATTCCTGGATGAGCTTTATAGTTTTAGATCTGAAATTTAGGTCTTCTATCCAATTTTAGTTGTTTTTGTATAAGGTGTGAGATGTGGATCTTCCTTCAATTTTTTGCAGATGGATATCCCATTTTGCCAGCACTGTTTGTTAGAGACACTGTTTTTACCCCAGTTTAAAATCTTAAAATCTTTGTCGAATATCAGTTGTTGATAGGAGGATGGCGGCATCTCTGGGGTCTCAGCTCTGTTCCATTGGTCTGTCTGTCTATTTTTGTACCAGTACCAGCCTGTTTTGACAACTGTGGCAGTGTAACAGGTTCTAAAGACGGGTACTGAGAGGCCTGCCGGTGTGTTCTTCTTCAGGAGTGCTTTACTTATCTGGGGTTTCTTTCCTTTCCAAACAAAGCTGGTCATATGTTTCTCCATCTCATTAAAAAATGTCACTGGAATTTGTATTGGGATTGCATTATAAAACTGGATTGCTTTCGGTAAAATAGACATTTTCACAATGTTTAAGTCTTCCTATCCAAGGGCAGGGTAGGTTTCTCCACTTATGTAAGGCTGTCTTCATTTCCTGTAGTAAGGGTTTGTAGTTCTCTTTGTAAAGGTCTGTGATTTCTCTGGTTAGATTTATTCCTAGGTACTTTATCTTCTTAGGGGCTATAGTAAATGGTATTGATTTGGCGATTGCTTCATTAACAATCTTCTTGCTTGTATAAAGGAATCCTACTGATTTACTTATGTTTATCTTGTATCCTGAGATTTTGCTGAACTCTTCTGTCAGTTTGAGTAGTTTACTTACAGATTCTTTGGGATTCTCTGCGTATACAATCACATCATCTGCAAGCAGGGAGATTTTGATTTCTTCTTTGCCAATGTAGATGCCCTTTATCCCTTGGTCTTGTCTAATTGCTCTGACTAGAACTTCTAGTACCATGTTGAATAGGAGACATAAGAGTGGATATCCTTGTCTAGTTCCTGTTCTCAGGGGAAACTGTTTCAGTCTCTCTCCATTCAGGATGATGTAGGTAGTTGGCTTTGTATACATGGTCTTTATTACATTGAAGAATTTGTCATCTATTCCTATTTTGCTGACAGCTTTTAGCATGAATGGGTGTTGGACTTTATGAAATGCATTTTCTGCATCAATTGACAAAAATCAGATGATTCTTGTCTTCTGTGTTATTTGTGTGATTGATTACATTAATTGTTTTTCTGAAGTTGAACCAGCCTTGCATCCCTGGTATAAATCTGACTTGATCATGATGGATTATTTGCTGGATATGTTGTTGTATTCTATTGGCAAGGATTTTGTTCAAGATTTTTGAATCTAGGTTCATAAGTGATATCGGTCTGTAGTTCTCCTTATTTGTTACGTCTTTACCTGGCTTTCGTATCAGGGTTATGCTGGCTTTATAGAATGAATTTGGGAGTATTTCATCCCTTAAGATGCTGTGAAATAGTCTTAGTAGTATTGGAGAAAACTCTTCTCTAAAAGCTTGGTAAAATTCTGCGGTGAAGCCATCTGGGCCAGGGATGTTTTCGCTGGTAGTTTTTGGATGACTTTTGCAGTCTTTTCTTTTGTGATGGGCTTATTAAGTGGTTCTGCTTTATCTTGTGGTAGTTTTGGTAGATAATATAAATCTTGGCATTTATCCATTTACTCTTGGTTTTCAATTTTGTTAGAGTACAGTCTTTTGTAGTATGCTGTTATGATATTTTTGATTCCTGATGGATCTCTTGTGAATTCTCATTTCTTATTTGGGTTGTTTGTTTCCTGTTTTTCTTTAGCTAATGGTTTGTCTATATTGTTGATCTTTTTAAAAAACAGGTTTTGGTCTTTTCAGTTTTTTCAATTACTCTGCTATTCTCTAATTCATTTAGTTCTCCTCTAATATATATGATCTGTTTTCTTCTGGTGCTGAGGGGTTCCTCTGTTGCTCTCTTTCTTCTTGTTCAAGCGGTAGGGTTAGTTCTTTGTTTTGGTTTCTTTCTTCCTTCCAGATGTCTGCATTTATATGGACAAACTGACCCCTGATCACTGCTTTGGCTATATCCTGTAAGTTCTGGTAAGAAGTATTTTCATTCTCATTGAAATCCATAAATTTCTTTATGTCACCCTTGATTTCTTCTATAACCCATGCTTTTTGAGCAAGATGTTCAGTTTCCATGAGCTCCAAGTTCTGTAGGTTTTTCTGCCATGGATTTTGACTTTTATGGCTTTATGGTCTGGAAAGATGCTTTGCAGTCATTCAATGGTATGGATTTTATTGAGATTTGCTTTATGTCCTAACACATGGTCTATTCTGGAAAATATTCCATGAGCACTGGAGAAGTGGTATAGATATCTGCTGATGGATAGAAAGTTCTGTATATGTTGATGAGGTCTAGTTGGTTAATTGTGTCAATAAGATCTTCTGTGTCTTTATTGAGCTTTTGTTCTGGAAGATCTGTCAGCACTGAGTGTCGAGTGTTGGAGTCTCCCACTATTATTGTGGAGTGATCTACCTCATTTTTCAATGCAGTCAGTATTTCTTCAATGTATTTAGATACTCTAGTATTGGGTGCATAAATATTTAACATTGTTAAGTCCTGCTTGTTTCTTGAAACTTTCTGGAATAAGTAGTGTCCATCCTTGTCCATGATGGTGGATTTTAAATTAAAATCTATTTTATCTGAGATTAATAGTGCCACAACTGCTCTTTGTATATTGTTAGCTTGCTATATATTCTTCCATACTCAGTAGAATTAAAAGACCACCTATAGAACATGAAAATATATTTGTCAAGTATATGTCAGACCGACATCTGATCTTCATAATCTATAAGGTACTACAAAATATCAATAAGAAAAAGATAAATAAGCCAATTAAGAGGTGGCAAAGGAGACGAACAGACACTTCTCTAAAAAGTATATCAAGGCACGCAAAAAACACATGCAGACATGCTCACAATCATTAGCTATTAAAGAAATCAAATCAAAATGACAATGAGATATCACCTCACCCCAACAAGTTTGACCGTGATCCAAAAAAACACACAACAAATGCTGGAGAGGCTATGGAGAAATTGGAACTCTCCTACACTGTTGGTGGGATTGCAAAATGGTGCAAACTCTTTGAAAAACAATCTGGCACTCTCTTAAAAATATGGATCTATGTATACCATTTGACCTAGTAATTCCACTGCTTGGAATATATCCTACATAATCAAGGCCTTTCACCCCAACTGATGCATGCAGTCTAGTGTTTATTGTGGCACGGTCCTCACTAGCAAAAAGATAGAATCAACCCAGATGCCCAACAACAGAGGAATGGATAGGTAAACTATGGTATATATACTCAATGGAACACTATGCAATGATAAATAATGACTTTAGGAAACATAACCCAGTTGCAGTTGGAGGACATTATGCTGAGTGGAAGTGGTCAGCACCAAAGGGCAAATATTATAGGAGACCTCTACAATAAGAACTTAAAAACAGACTCATGCATAGAAGAAAAGACTCTTTGATGGCTGCAAGGGTGGGGAGGGAGGGAGAGTGAAAGAGGGAGGATTTAGATTAGATAGTTGATAGAAATTTGGTTGGGTGAAATCTGTGGCATCACACGTTAGAAAGAAGAACAATATTAACTGGACTTCAACATAACACGTTTACTTCTCCCACCTTAACCCAATATTGTAAGGACAGAGTAGCTGGGGTGGGGTGCCAGAGACCATGCTCTCAGGGGAAATTGAAGCAGATTGACATAACTAGCATTTTTCTAAGAGAGCCCTCTGCACCCCACATTGGTTAAGTGGTGTCTAGGATCTTAAATGTTGCCAAGCAGCCATCTGAGAGTACAGCAAATTGTTTCAACTCAGCAGAAACGGAAGATCACCAAGGACCAAAGTGACATGGGGGAAAGAGAACCCAGAAAACAGACAGACCCACGTGAGTGGGTGTATGCATCAACCTGTGACCGGAAGAACCCAATTTTCCCTGACCACTACCAGTAATAGCCGTGATGGACCCCACAAAGTTGAGTCTCACTGGCAATACAAGAATAAAATGGTTGCACCCTAAGATCTCCACTAAAAGTTAATGATCCAGGGGCCTCAGAGTTGCCTGGGAGCATGGTCCCTTTCCCTGATGCTGCCCCTGTCCACAAATCACAATGGAGGTCAAGTCTTCTGACAGGAATGGATTGGATTTTGGCAACACAGATCATGTGTGCACTTCATGGTTCCATGCATCCATAGGATGCAGTCTTGCTGACCTCTTACTGGAGGTGGGAGAGTGGGTGGAGAGGAGGGTATAGTAGATTGCTGTGAGGATAAGACATGTATGGAGCAGAGAGGAAGAGTGTGCAGTCACTGGGCAGGGGGAGCAGTGGGAGCTGCATACAGGTGGGCATTCAAATTTATATAGTAATGTACATTTTCACTCAATCATAATAACAAAAAAAAAATGCCACATTAAAAAAAGTTTCTGCCTATGCTTCATTTTGTTAAGCTTGATTATAATATGCCTTGATATTTTTCTTTTTGGTCCCATATTGTGTGGCATTTGACATGCATTTTGGATATCCATATTTTCTTCTTTTAGAATTTCTGTGAAGTGTTCTGTCAGCAGCTCAGCCACAATACTCTATATGTTCTCTGGTGTCCCTCCCTGTTCAGGAACTCCAATTAATCACAGATTGTTCCTCTTGATAAAGTCCCACATGTTTCTTAATGTTTCTACTTTCTTGTTGCTTTTTCTTGTTCCTTGTCTCTGATTTCTCCTCATAGATGCTGGAGTTGGCAGCTCTGTCTTCCAAGTCAGAAAGTCTAGTTTCCATTTGTTTAATTCTATTTCCTTGGCTTTGAATTGAATTTTCTATTTCTTTTGTTTTGTTATTGATCTGTTGGATTTCAGAATGCTGGTGTTCCAGCATTTTGAAAAATTTGCTTAATTTTTCATTTTGCTCTGCTGCATTTTGTATAATGTCTAGGAGGGCTCTCTATATAATCTTTTTGTACTCGACCTCCAATAGTTTTAGAAAGGCTTCTTCCTCTTGGAAGTTCTTTGTTTCTTTAATTTGAGGCTTTCTGGAAACATGGGTAAAATTTTCTTTAAGTTTCTGGCCAAAGTTTGTTTCTTTTTGGGCATCTAGAAGTTGTTCAGTTTCTCTGGAGCTACCTTAACAAGAACTCAAGCACAGTCTGAGAAGTAAGGTGATCACCACTCACTTCTATTTTCCCCAATGACTGAGCCCAGTGGAATCTTTGGGGTAGTAGGCTCCACATCCTGACGGGCAAAGATGTGACTCTACTTATGAAGTCATTGGTGGGCTGTCAGCTGACTGTTTAATGTGGGTCTGCAAAGGCTGGAAGAGATGCCATCTGGATGCACTGCAGTTATTTCTCTAGGTAGCTTTATTTTGAAAGATAAAAGCTATCTGACAGCTTCCAAAATCAGTCACGATGTCAGGTGTGCAAGCTCTTCTTTCCGGCTGGCAGTGTAAGCACCTCCATATCCAACCCCAGATGCTATTAACTAGTTCAAAGTATGGAAAGGCTATTGCCCTGCCCTCAACCACTGCCGGGCCCCACCTGTAAGGCCACACTCTGGTAAATACAGCTTTTCTCCTGGGAAAGTGCTCCCTGGGCTGACACTGCCTCCCAGCCTGGGAATTAGCCCCTGCTGAGGCCTCTGTTTGGGTAACTCCACCTCACAGTCTAACAAATGTGGTATCCTACATAATCTGTCCTGCTCACTGTGAAATAGCCAAATCAGTGGGGGAAGTTTGGCAAGAGACGGTGGAGGGGATGAGGTACGCAGAGTCCAGAGCCAGGATCCCAGCACATGCCTATTCCACCTGCTGATTCTGTCAGCAGTGTGGCTGAGCTTTGCTGCCAGTTAAGCCCAAGCCCCTCTTGTTGGCTAAGATAGAGAAAAAAAGTAAAAATTGCAAGTTACCTTTAGTCCATGAGAGCCAGCATTCACCAATGTTGGGGGTCAGAGAAAGAAAAGAAGTTTCCCATTCAGTGGCACATAGCCCAAATTGACAGCCCAATGCCATGTCCTAGGGCTCACTGGATGTCCAGAAGACTCTACGTAATTATCAACCCATGCCTTAGTTTTCAGGATCAATTAAGGAGATGTGTGCCTAGTCTTCCATCTTGACTCTGCCTCCATTATTCACTTTTGAGTCAGGTTTGATACTAGTTCTGCTGTGAGCTTGGACACCCAGGCTCCTGGTACTTGAACACCTGGCTAGCTCCTTTCTCACTGAGTCCTCTAGTACCTGGTTACTTATTTTATCTCCCTATTGTTCTGTGATTGAGTTCCTGACTTGAGCTTTAGTCACCCACAAAAAAAGCAAAACAAACAAACAAACAAACAAAAAAACACTATTGTAAAGTCAGGTCCAACTCACAGCGACCCTAGAGGTTAAAGTACAAATGCCCCATAGAGTTTCCAAGGGGCACCTGGCAAATTTCAATTGCTGACCTTCCAGTTAACAGACATAGTACTTAACTTGCCAGCCACGAGGGATTCCTTGGTTACCCATAGTTAAGACCGTCTGAGATTTTGCCATTTTTTTTTTAGGAAACAGTTTCTTAATTCTGAACCTCAGTTTCTCCAAGGCTGGCTCTTGACTCATCATCCACCTACCTGGACTTTAATTGGTTGCTGACTATTTCCTTTTCCATACATTTCTCATTTTTATCTGAATCTACTTGAAAAGAATTCCCAGCTTATAGAAATTTGCAGATAATGCTAGAAGCCTGTTGATGATCCTTTCTTTCTTGTTTGAAATTAATATTAGATTGTGTCTCTGAATGACCTTCTCCTAAGAAGAGGTTTTTACTCTGGCTCCCATGTTCACTTCTAACACACAGAGCCTTCTTACAGAGCTAATCACATTTTTCTATTTCCCATGTGGTAGGCAGAATTCTAAAAATTATCCCCAATATTCTATACCTTAATTTACAGAACTTGTGAATTTGATGGAAAGTGTAGAGTGATGGCAATCCCAAAATTATGTTATAAGGCACCACTGACTCTGAGGTAGGGAAATTACCCCTGGTAGGGATAAGCTAATCACACAAAGGAGAAAGAAGAATCAAAGATATTCAAAGTACAAGGTGATTCTAGATGCTGTGCTCTCTTTCTGGTTTGAAGATGAAAGAATCACATGTCAAAGAACACAGATTTGTGCTGTCACAAGGTAAGGGCCTTAAAGACTGTTGAAACTCAGAGAAACAGATACTACTGTTTTTACAGGGTATTGTGTAAGAGTACCTGCATTTTTGGTAAGAAAAATAGAAATTTAAAAATTTTTATCTGGGATGTGTATATCACAGTGACTTTGGGCATTTGAAGGTAGATTAGTGTGTTGTTATTAGATGCTGTCAAGTTGATTCCAACTCATAGCAATCCTATGAACAACAGAATGAGACACTGCCCAGTTTTGTGCCATGTCTACAATTGTTTTTATGCTTAAGCCCATTGTTGCAGCCATTGTGTTGATCCATTTCGTTGAGGGTCTTCCTCTTTGTCACTGACCATCCACTCTAGCAAGCATGATATCCTTCTACAGGGACTGATCTTTCCTGACAACATGTCCAAAGTATGCAAGACACAGTTTTTGCTTCCAAGGAGCACTCTGGTTCTTCTTCCTCCCAAACAGGTCTGTTGGTTCTTTTGGCAGTCCATCATCCATTCAACATTCTTCTCTAACTCTACAATTCAAAGGCATCAAGATTAGTGTGAGGGGCTATAAATCAAGAACACACTACCTACCGAAAATTTAGACACATTTAATGATTTAGTATGCTTCCTTTAATGAAACAAACTAAAAAACATCAAAGCAGAAAATAATTAGGGTATGAAAGGATTAAGCCAGTAAATTTGCTCCAATTTATTATGGTTACAAAACTAATACACCCTCTCTGCCTTGCTGTCACTCACGCCTTGGTGGAAATAAAACCAAACTAAATCAGTTGAGTTGATTCCAACTCATAGTAACCCTATAGCACAGAGTAAAACTGTCCCATAGGGTTTCCAAGGAGTTAATAGTGGAATCAAATTGCTGACCTTTTCATTAACAGAAATGTTTAACCACTATGTCATAGGGAAACAAATTGGAGTTCAAATGCAAGAATTTCATTCTAAATAAAAAAATTCATGTCAAAATGTTTTTCCGTTACCACTTGAGATTGATTAAAGAAAGTTTTGGAGTTAAAATATACAAGCGATGATTGTCTATGCCCTTATTAACGAATGTCCATCATTATCTTATCAAATATTCAAAGGCAGATTCAATAACTTTCAAGAATAATAGAGGCTTTTATATACTGAATAGAAATGGACCCTCGTCTTAAACATAATGTAGTGCTCTTTGTATGTAATAGTAACTGACAAGAATAAGAGAGAATTAGGTCTACTTTCAGTCTTATTGAGGCTGGAGTATTAAAAAGAAAACATCAGAGCCATTCATTTATCAGCATTAGAGATTATTAACACATTTGTAGAAATTTAAGTTTGCAATAATAGCCTTTGCTACCTCATTTAATATTTGATTCACTTAGATTTATCTTCAGGGAAATAGTGAAGTCTTAAGCATAAATTCTAACTTTACTATACGATAAAATGTGAGTCTTTTATGGAACAGCTCCAGTAAAATTGTCTTTATTGGATGGGTTCATTTAAGTTCAGCAATAGAAGGAAGGGGTGGGTAATAATCATATAAAGTCCTGAGAAGAGTATGAATTCAGATTCTGATTTAATCAGAGAATAGGCTTCAGTGTTTAATTTATAAATGTGAATTGTTCACATTGTAAATGGATTTTTATTTAAAGACATTTTCTGTACAAGTTTCTGAAAAATAAAAATTGCCTAACTGATGGATGTTGACAGATACGTTCTAAATGAGTTTTCTGTTTAGCTGTTTTTTTTTTTTTTAATTTTGTCAGTAATAATTGAAAATCTGTTTTGAAGTGACGGCACTTGTCTAGCTTTTTTGTACCGCCTTTTTTTTTTTTTTTACTTTAATAAGCACACTTGGCACGCTCACATATTTGAAGTTGCTGTTCTTTTTCCTTTGATGTTTTTCCATTGTGTTTGAAAAGAAAATTTACAGTTCAGTCACTTTCTCAGACAAAACCTTACACACATCTTGCTGTGTAATAGTAGCTACTCTCCACACACTGTGACAGCACATTACTCCCTTCCTCCCCGTATTTCCCATATCCATTTAACTAGCTCCTGTCCCCCTCTGTATTTTCATCTCACCTGTGGACAGGAGCTGCGCAGTTAGCCTCTTGTATTTACCCAACCCAAGAAGCACACTCTTCACCAGGGTCATTTTATGTCTTATATACCATTTTATCTTTGCCTGAAAAGTTGGCTTCTGGAGCAGTTTCAGCTCTGGGCTAACAGGCAGTCCAGGGCCATGTCTTCTGGAGATCCTTCCACCTGTCAGAACACCAAATCTAGTCTTTTTCACTAGATTCTGAATTCTACACCCCACATTTCTCCCCCTCCACCAGGGACTCTTTGTTGAGTTCCCCGAGTTTTTGATGATGGCCAGGTAACATCTAGTTCTGCTAGTCTCGTGTTTACATAGTTTCTGGGATGACAGTTTCAGACTCTTGAGCTTGTCCTTCCCTGTGTCTTTGATGCTCTTCTTTCTCCTTTGCTCCAAGTGGGCTGAGATCAGTTGGTGCTTCTTAGACGATCACTTGCTAGCTCTCAAGACCCCAATTGCCACTCATCAAAGTGGGATACAGAACATTTTAATAAGCTTTGTCACATCAGTTGACTTAAAGGTCACTTGAAACCATGGTCTCCAGGTCCCCGACCCTGCTACTCTGTCCTTTGAAGTGTTTGGTTGTAATTATAATACTTGAAGGTTTTAGGTTTAGTCCATTTCTACTGACTTCTCTTCATTGTGTCATCTTTCTCTTCACCTAAATTAATTCTTGTCAGTTATCTAATTAGTGGATTTTTGTCTCCCTGTCATTCCCCTCTCACAGCCATAAAACAATGTTTTCTTCTATGTGTAAACCTATTTTTGAGTCGTTATAATAGTAGCCTCATGTAATATTAGGCCATTTGCAACTGACTAATTTCATTCAGAATAATGCCTTCCAGGTTCTTCCCTGTTTTGAGATGTCTTGGAAATTCACTATTATTCTTTACCATCGCATAGTATTCCACTGTGTGAATAGACCATATTTTATTTATCTCTACTTCCTTTAGTGGGCACCTAGATTGATTCTACCTTCTTTGCTATGGTGAATAGTGCTGTAATAAACTATTGGTATGTGTCATGTATTGAGTTATGTACCCCCAAAAATATGTGTAGCCACATGACTGGGCCATGATTCCCAATATTTTGTGATTGTCCTCCATTTTGTGATTTTCCTGTGCTGTATGTTAAAGGATTAGTGTGGGCCTGTAAATCCCTTCATAGGATTACCTCCCTGCTCCACTGTAAAGGGAGTTTCCCTGGAGTATGGCTTGCCCCACCCTTAATCCTTTCATCCTGCAAGAGATAAGAGAGAAGCAAGCAGAGAACTGGGAACCATGTACCACCAAGCAAGCAGCATGAGAAGAGTGTGTCCTTCAGACCTGAGGTTCCCGCATCAAGATACCCCCTGGACAAAGACTGAAGCAATACCAGACTTTCCTCCAGTAGTGACAATGGGGAAAGCCTTCCCCTGGAGCAGACATCTTGAATTTGGACTTGTAGTGTACTGGACTGTGTAAAAATAAGCTTTTCTTTGTTAAAGCCATCACTCTGTGGTATTTCTGTTAGAGTAGCATTAGCTGATTAAAACACTAGGTAAGTATCTGTTTGTGGGGCAGCTGTTATTTCTCTAGGATGCAGCTATGAAATGAGATTGCTGGATTGTGTTGTATTTATAATTGTAAATTATAATTGTAAATTGGTCAGATACTTCCTCTGATTCCTTCAACAACAAAAATCCCAAAGAACAAATTAATTGATTATATATGACATTTTAGGAGCCATGAACGAGAAAGGTAAAGTTGAGAAATAAGACTGAGTGATGGGGAAAGGAAATTAGGTCAGAAATACCCCACACTGGCCAGATCTGACCTGCTAGGAATCAGCCGCTGTCAGAGAGGAGAGTGGAGCAGCATCATTCAGAGGGCATTCTCCTCAGCAGGAGACATTGAGTGGAGAGTCCATCGCAGCCTCCAGAACCAATGATAAATGGCACTTATTGGTCAGAAAACTAGGTGCCTTGTGTCTACTCCCATGTGCAGATCTAAAATCGTCTTTCAGGATAAACCTCTCTTGCTTTTCTCAGTGTTTCCCTCACCCTCATCTGCACTGCGTTCACTGCCAAGGTCAGACACCATAACCTGTGAGCCAAAGTAGGACTCGTTGTGCACTCCCTGAGCCATTCTCTTAGACTTGGAGAGGAAACAATGTACCAAATAGGGGAGAGGAAAAGAGAGAAAAAATCTTCTAACTCACCTAAGCCAGAAATTTAAGGCAGAAACAGTTCCTTTGGAATAGGTATAAGGTGACCTGCCTTCCTCACAGACACTCAGGGACGGCTGTCAGCCCCCTGTCTTTCTCCGCATACACAGCCAGATACCTATGCCTACACCAATCACCCCTGCCCATATAGGACTATAACGGAGAGCCTGCACTACAGACTTGCTGGCAAACTACCTGGACACCTGAGCTGAATCCATACAAGAAAAAAAAAAAAAAAAGGACTCCTAAGGTCACATGCCTAGTAACAGCTCTAACCACCTGGTGACAGGATGCCAGAACTTCAAAGGTGCCGACAACCAAACTATCAGAAAACTAGCCTTCTTGTATGTTTCAAAACAAAACAGGAAGCTAGAACACAGCAGCAACATAAAATAAACACAGTAACTTACTGATAGGTCAGAGACAGCAGTCAGTAACAAATCACTTACAGAGGAAGAAAATGATGTCTGAAGAAAGCTCTTAATACAAAGAATCAAAACTTTTTCAGGTGAAGAGAACTTTCAGAATTTATCTGAGGTAGAATACAAAAGATTAACACTTGGATCTCTTCAAGGGATCAAGAAGGAGATTAGACAAAATGCAATAGACCATAAAGATAAATTGAACAGACTTCAAAAAAGCATACCAAGAGAGAAAGTAGAAGTTCAGAAGATTAATAATAAAATTATGGAATGCAATAACCCACTAGAAAGTCAAAAGAGAAGACTCCGGAAGTGAAAGACTATGTTAGTGAGACTGAAGATAAAGCACCTGACATCAGTGTATTTGAGGAAAAATCAAATAAATTAATGTAAAAAACAAATCAAAAAATAGTAAAAATTATGAGGGACTCTAGGAGCAGGAATAGTTATATGTGATTGGAATACCAGAACATGAGAGGGAAAATAGAAAATACAGATAACGCTATTTAGATTTGTTGACAGAAAATATCCCTGATATCAGGAAAGATGAGAAAACATTTACCCAAGACGTTTATTAAACTCTACACAAGGTGGATTTGAACAGTAAGATACAGACATGTTATAATCAGTCTTGTCAAAAGTAAAGATAGGGAGACAATTTTAAAAGTGGCTAGATATAAATAAAAAATAATCTACTAAGGAGAGTCAATAAGATTAAGCTTGGACAACTCAGCAGAAACATGCAGGCAAGAAGGCAATGAGATGCCTTGTACAAAGCCTTGAAGGAAAAATAATTGTATGCCAAGAATTATATATCCAGCAAAACTGTTTCACAAATATAACAAAATGAGGACATTTCCAGATAAACAGAAGTTTAGGGAATCTTCAAACACCAAAGCAAATTGACAAGAAATACGAAAGGGAGTCTTTTGATTAGAAAATCAACAACAGGAGGTAACAACTCAAGACTCGAATGCAAAACAGTAACCGGTATCAGCCCAGAGAGAGAAATCAAAAAAGTAAATGGAAGGCAAGAACACTGAAAATAGGGAAACAGAGATGTCATCATGTGCAATATGACAATAGTATAACAAAAAAGAGGGGTTATAAACATACAGTGATAGATCATTAATATGGAGAGAACAGCAAGGCAATTCAAAGTTGACAACTGGTTTAAATTTAGAAAGCCAAGCCAAGAGCTGTCGAGTCGGATCTGACTCATGACAGAGTTAAATATTAAGGTAACCAAAAAGGAAATTCATAATCCTACATATCAAAATAAAAAAAAGACATGAAGTCTTAGCAAATACATAACCAACAAAAAAAGAAAAACATGACAAGAAAACACATAAAAAAAGAATTTAGCACAAAAAATTAAATAGAACAAAGGAATTGTCTACAATCCACAAAAAAGCATCAAAATGCCAATACTAGACTCATACCTATCAATAATTTTGCTAATTGTAAACAGGTAAAATGCACCAATAAAGAGTTGGAGAGTGGCAGATTGGATTAAAAAATTGTCCATCTATATGTTGCCTATAAGAAACACACCTTACACTTAAAGACTAGAGCAAACTAAAACTCAAAGGATGGAAAAAAATATATATCAAGCAAAAATAAAATTCAAAACAAGTAGAAGTGGCAATATTCATTTCTGACAAAACAGACTTTAAAGTAAAATCCACCACAATGGATAAGAAAGGACACTATATGATGATTAAAGAGTTGATAATCCAAAATGATGTAACCGTATTAAATATTTATGCACCCAGTGGTAGGGCTCCAAATTACATAAAACAAACTCTACATGAAAAAGAGAAATAGACAATTTAACAATAAGGCTAGAAATCAGGCTAGAAAAAGAAGTGCATCCAGATTGGTAGATAAGAGGAAAAGTATCTCTGTTTGTAAATTATATGATTTTATACACAAAAAACTCTAAGGAATCCACAACAAAATTACTAGAACTAATAGAAGAGTTCAGAAGCCTCAAGATATAAGAGAAACATAAAAATCAGTTAGATTTCTTGGTTCCTTCTGAGTGTTCCATCCATTTGCAATTTCGAAACCCTTTTCACATTTTAGGTCTCTGTTAGAGCAACACACCACTGTTTTGGTACCAAACTCTGTATTAGTCATCTAGCGCTGCTTCAACAGAAATATCACAAACAAATACAGCTTTAAAAAGAGAAATTTTATTTTGCCACTGCCCATTTAGGCTAGAAGTCCAAATTTAGGGTGATAGCTCCAGGGGAAGGCTTTCTCTGTTGGCTCTGGAGGAAGGTCCTTGTCATCAATCTTTCCCTCAGCTGGAAGCTTCTGATGGGCAGGGATCCTGAGTCCTTGTCAAAGGACCAGCTCCGCTCCCAGCACTGCTTCTTGGTGGTATGAGGTCCTCAAATCTCTGCTTGCCTCTCTTTCCTTTGGATTCTTCTAATAGGCTGCCTCGAGGCACGATAAAATTCCACACACTGAGTCCTGCCCTACGAACAGAACTGCTTACTATCCTCACTAACATCATGTTGTTATTTTTAGGTACGGCGCAGTCAGTTCTGACTCACAGAGACCCTGTGCGCAACAGAATGAAACACTGCCCCGTCTTGAGACGTACCCACAACAGTTTCTATGCTTAAGCCCATTGTTGCAGCCACTGTGCCAATCCATCTTGTTGAGGGTCTCCCTCGTTTTTGCCGACCTTCCACTCTACCTAGCATGATGTCCTTCTCCAGGAACTGATTCTTCCTGACAACATGTCCGAAGTATGTAAGATGCGGTCTCGCCATCGCTTCCAATGAGCATTTGGGTTGTACTTCTTCAAGAACAGATTTGTTCTTTCAGCAGTCCACAGTACATTCAATGTTCGTCTGCAACTCCTCAGTTCAAAGGAGTCAATTCTTCTTCTGTCTTCTATATTCATCGTTCAGCTTTCTCATGCATGTGATGCAACTGAAAATACCGTTGGTTGGGTCTGGCACACCTTAGTCTTCAAGGTGACGTGTATACTTTTTAATACTTTAAAGAGGTCCTTTGCAGCAGATTTTCCCAACACAATGCATCTTTTTAATTTCTTGACTGCTGCTTCCATGGATGTTGATTGTGGAACCAAATAAAATGTAATCCTTGACAACCTCAATCCTTTCTCCATTTATCATGATGTTGCTTATTGGTCCAGCTGTCAGGATTTGTATTTTCTTGATGTTGAGGTGCAATCCATACTGAAGGCTGTGGTCTGATCTTCATCAGTGTTTTAAATACTCTTCACTTTCAGCAAGCAAAGTTGTGTCACCTGCATAAGGTAGGCTATTAGTGAATCTTCCTTCAATCCTGATGACTCATTCTTCCTCACCAAGTCTAGCTTCTCAGATTTTTTGCTCAGCATACAGATTGAAAAGGTATTGTGAAATGATACAACCCTGATATACAGCCTTCCTGACTTTAACCCATTCAGTATCCCTTTGTTCTATTCATACAACTGCCTCTTGCTCCATGTACAGATTCCTTAAGAGCTCAATTAAATGTTCTGGAATTTCCATTCTCTACAATGTTAGCTATAATTTATTACGATCCAAACAGTCAAATAATAAATCTTAGATAAATATCTTTCTGGCATTCTCTGCTTTAAGCTAAGATTCATCTGACATCAGCGATGATATCCCTGGTTCCACATTCTCTTTTGAATCCAACTTGAATTTATGGCAGTTTCTTATCAATATACTGCTGTAGTCCCTTTTGAATGATCTTAAACAAAATTTTGATTGCATGTGATATTAATGATGACCAAGCCAGCCACTGTTCGGTAATTTCCACATTCAGTTGGATCACCTTTCTCAGGAATCGGCATGAATATGGACCTTTTCCAGTCAGTTGGCCCAGTAGCAGTCCACCAAATTTCTTGGCATAGATAAGTTAGCTTCCAGTGCTGCATCCATTTGTTGAAACATCTTGATTGATATTCCATCAGTTCCTGGAGATTTGTTTTTCGCCAGTGCCTTCAGTGCAGATTCAATGTCTTCCTTCAGTATAATCAGTCCCTGATCATATGTTACCTCTTGAAATGGTTGAACATCAACTATTCTTTCTGGTATAATGACTGTATTCATTCCATCTTCTTTTGATGCTTCCTGAGTTAACATCCTAGAGGCAGGGTTTGCAACACAAAGGAATGTTACACAACACCAGGAATCATGGCTCAGCTGAAAGGCTACATACACACATTTTAGGGGTACACAATTCAATCCATGACAGTGGTTGTATTATCTTACGATACCACCAGCAACACTTGAGCATTCTAGTCTCTCTACTTTTGTTTGCGTGTATCTAGTCTTGGGACAGCCCTTATTTCTCTAGGATTCATCCCCAGAAATGGGATTGCTAGATTATATGGTATTTCTATTTCCAGCTTAAGAAAGTGCCATATCGATTTCCAAAGTGGTTGTACCCTTTTACTTTCCCCAAAGCAGTTTATAGACATTCCAGTCTCTGAAACATTTACCGTTTTCTGACTTTGATTGATGTCAGCCTCACTGACATGAAATGGTATCTCATTGTAGTTTTGATTTGCATTTCTCTAATGGCTAATGATCATGAACATTTCCTCATGTATATGTTAGCAGACTTGAGTATCTTCATTGGTAAAGTGCTGTTCATATTCTTTGTCCATTTTTTAAGTGAATTATTATTATTATTATTTTTGCTGTTAAGGTTTTGCAATATCTCATTGCAAATTAGATGCTGATCTCTATATTTAGATTTTATATTTAAGTCTTTGATCTATTTTGAGTTAGTTTTTGTGCATGGTGAGAGATACTGGCCTGTTTTGTTTTTCTTTTCCACCCCCCCAACCCCCAGTATGGATGCCCTGTTTTGATAACATTTTTTATTAAACATACTGGCATTTCCAATTTATGGACTTTGGGTTTTCTCAAATATCAGCTGCTCATAGATGAATGATTTTATTTCTGGACTCTCAGTTCTTTTCCATTGGTTTATATGTCTATTGCTGTACCAGTACCAGGCTGTTTGAACTACCATGACAATATAGAATGTTCTAAGTGGCACTGTGAGGCCTCCCACTTTGTTTACTTTCTTTAGTAAGACTTTACTTAGGACAGGCTTACTTCCTTTCCATTTATTAGATGGCGGTTTGTTTTTCCATCTCATTAAAAAAAAAAAAAGAAAAAAAGAAATGCTATTGGAATTTGGATTGGGCTTGCATTGTATCTATGGATCACTTTGAGTAGAATAGACATTTCACAATATTAAGCTTCCTATCCCTGAGTAATACAGGTTTCTTCACTAATGCAAGTCTCTTTTGATTTCTTGCAATACTGTTTTGTAGTTTTCTTTGTATAGGTCTTTTACAACACTGATTAGAGTTAGTCCTAAGAATTTTATCTTCTTTCTGGCTATCGTAAATGGTATCAATTTGGTGATTTTCTCTTTGTTTATGTAGAGGAATGCCACTGATTTGTGTATGTTTATCTTGTATCCTCATGCTTTACTATATTCTTCCATTACTTTCCATAGTTTATTTTTATGGATCTACAGGATTCTCTGTGTATAAAGTCGTATTATCTGCAAATATAGATACTTTTTATTACTTCCTGACCAATTTGGATGCTCTTTATTTCTTTTTCTAGCTTGATCTCTATGGCTAGAACTTCCAGCAGAGTGTTGGATAAAGCTGTGACAAAAGGTATCTATGTCTGGTTCCTGTTCTCAAGTAGAATGTTTTCAGACAATCTCCATTTAGGATGATGTCATCTGTTGGCTTTTGTCATGGGCTGAATTGTGTCCGCCCCCAAATATGTGTAACCATGTGGCTGTGCCATGATTCCCAGTATCTTGTGATTGTCCTCCATTTTGTGGTTCTCCTATGCTATATGTTAAAGGATTAGGGTGGGACTGGAAATCCCTTCATAGCGTCACCTCCCTGCTCCACTGTAAAGGGAATTTCCCTGGACTATGGCTTGCCTCATCCTCATCCTTATCCTTTCATCCTACAAGATAAAAGGAAAGAGAAGCAAGCAGAGAATTGGGAACCTCTTTTTCACTTTGCCTCATCTCCTTCCTTGTCTCTTGAAGAGCTCTAAACATTAATCCTTTATAATGTACCTCTGATAATTCCAGGACTTTGTCTTCCTCTGGAAAATCTGAGTGTTTTGGGAGCTTTCTGAAGCCAGTGTGGTCTGCCTCTTTAAGTAATTTAATGTGCACTGTTGTCTATGAGCTATTAGTTGTTGAACTTATTTATTTATGTTGTCTTACTGTGTTCTAGCTTCTTGTTTTAGAACATTCAAATAGGCTAGTTGTGTGTCTTCTAAATTTGTTATTGATGCCTTTGAAGCGCTAACATCTTGTCACCAGCCACTCAGAGCTATTACAAGACATGGGAGCCCAAGAGTCTGTTCACTTTTCTTGTATGGATTCAGCACAGGTCTTCAGTTCTTTAGTCACCAAATGTGTGGTATAGGCTCTCACCTATTGTCCTAGAAATGCAGGAACGATTGCTGTGGGCACAGGTATCTGGTTACAGCTACTGAGAAAGGCAAGGAGTAACAGCTGTCTCTGAGTGTCTGTGAGGACTGTGTGTGTCCTTATGTTTGAATCTAGGTGAAGGAACAATTTCTTCCCTGAATTTCTGGCTCAGGGGAGCCAGCAGATTTTTTTTTCTTTCTCCACGCCCTCTGCCCTCAACCCACTTGGTTAAATTGTTCCCTCTCTGAGTCTTAGAGAATGGCTCAGGTGGGCTTAAGGTGTCCTACTTACAGTTCAGTTAATGGCATCAGATTCCAGAGCTGGAATCAGTGCACAGAAGGGAGAGGGAAGTAGTAGTGCTGGGAGACAGTAGACAGGTATATCACAAGGCAAAGACCCATTCATAGTAGGTTACATCCAAAGACCTAGCTTTTGATGATCTCGTGCTATTTTTCACTAGTTCCTGATGCACGAGTGAATTCTCTGGCAAGTTTCTCTTTCTGAATGGACTCCCTCCAACCAACACACTCAGTTCACCACACCAGCCGCAGTCATTTCCCAGTGAATGAGATCTGATGAATCCTACTCTCACTTCCCCATTGTTCTGTCCAGTTTCTCAGCTTTCTGAAGTCATCACAATCTGCCTCTTTGTTTGATATTGACTATTGTCTCTGCCATCAATATGTTGTATTTATTTCTGTTTTCTTACTGCTTTCCAAAGTCTTTATTTTAAAATGTCCAGTAGGCTGGTTGCATGAGCTAGTTTGATTATTGATGCCTTAGAGGTTCTAATGTTATGTCACCAAGTTGATAGAGCTGTTACTAATGTGGGCACAGGTGTCTATTTACTTTTCTTGTATATATTCAGTTTATGTGCCCAAGTAGTCATTCGGCAAGCGTGTGGTGGAGGCTTTGCCCTACAGTCTTTGATGGGCAGGGGTGATGGATGTAGGCATAGGCAAGTTGTTGCATGTGCTGCGAAAGTTAGGGGGCTATCAGCTGTCTGTGAATGTATGATGAAGGTTTGTCCCAGTTGCTTAATGTGAGTAGGTAGTTATCTTTTGCTGCAGGTCAGTGAGCAGGATGTATGCTGTATGTAGTGCTGAAAGGTTTTCAAGGTCCATGGGAACCTTACTCTGCAACTAGTCAAAGGGCCTGTCTCTGTGCTGATCTCCCCGCTTAGGGAAGCTGGTAGATTTTTTTTTTCCCCTGTTTGTTAACTTGTTCCTTCTCCATGTCTCGGAGAATTGCTCTTGGCATATATAAGGAGTCCTACTTGTGGCCCAAGTAGTATATCAGAATATGGAGTCCAATGCAGATAGGAGAAGGAAGGGCTATGCTCTGGGAAAATGGATACAGGTTTAACCTGGTGAAAAATTTTAGATCCACAAATGGCAGAGGAGACTCAAGTCATTTAGGTTTTGATGATTCAGTGCCACTTTTCACTGATTCTGGAGGTGGGAGTGGGCTCTCCACCACTCAGTCTCTTCAAGTGAGGAAGACACTCTCTGAATACAACACTTCGCTCACCAAACTAGTCACCAATTCCTACTAGGTAAGGTCTGGCCAGTCCTAGGTACTTCTGGGCCTACCCTCCCTTCCCTGTTGCTCAGTCTGAATTCTGAAGTTTCCCTTTGATGTTAGGGGCTCTAGAATTGTAACATATAATAATTTTTTTGTTGTTGTTCTTTTATTTTTTATCTTTGTTAGGGGGATCATAGGAAGTGCCTGACTACATTGCCATCTTAGCCCTGCATTTCTAAAGTTGTTGTTTTTAACTCAAGACTAATGTCAATAACTTGATGTCATTCAAATATTTAAGACAAGTTCTAAAACTATATTCATGTGCATTTATCTCAACTTTTTATGTGTCACTATGTTTTGTCTCTGAAACTGAAATATAGAAAAATAATGTTGTATAAAATTTTGTAAAAAAATACTCTAGGAATCTAAGGGGTACATGCATATATTTATTATTGTGCACAAAAATCAATCAAAATCAAACTCAATACTGTCAATTTGATTCCAACTCATAATGACCCTATAGGAGAGAGTAGAACTATGTCACAAGGTTTTCAAAAAGCTGCTGGTGGATTCGAACTCTGACCTTCTAGCCATAAACCATAGCTCCCATCCACTGTGCCATATAATCTACAAAGCTATATAAGAATAGAAAACAAAGACAAAGAAAATTATAAAAATCATGTATAGTCTCACCATCAGTGTTCATCTATCATGATAAACTCTAATTTTTTTAACTCAGAAATTAACCATTAATTAAATATAATTGAATACATTAATTAAGTTTACTAAATAGTAAACAGTGGTATTAAATCTATCATTTTATGCGGGATAACATTAAATGATAAATGGAATGCTTCTAATGTTAAATAAATTTAAAGAAAAATTCAAAGTGTGGACTGCATATGAGAGAAATGAAGAAATCTGTTTTTAAGAAAGAGAAGGGGAATAGAAAGGGTAGAGTATTAGAACTTCAAGGGTATAAATATAGACTACTTCTTTCCCATGGAAGTGAAGTGACACACAGTAATGGGTAATTTAAAAGGTATTTATATTAGTCTTGGAATGTTGTCAGAGAGGCAAATATACACACATACTCAGACACATGTGTATCACCCTTGAAGCTGAGTGGGTGGTAGTAAGGAAACACTGAGTTAGTGAGGATAAACCACAAAGAATTCAACCATTGATGAGTAATGGAGGGTTGGCTCTCTTCTGGACAATGTACAATCTGTTCCAGTCCTGCCATTCAAAGCACCCAGTGTTTCTGCACGTGGAAGGGAATTTTCTAGTGTACTGAAGGATGTCTTTTCTTCCTCTCTATGTTCAATCATATAATTTTAGAACTGGGAGGAATCTTGGAAACATTTTAATACTACTTCATTTAATGAAGGAGGATATTAAAATCCAGGGAGGCAAAGTGACGTGCTGAGATTCATTAAGCCTTTCTAATAATGGTCAAGAACTCTTGTTCCTTAATTTCCACACCACTGACTTCTCAATTACATAATGAAATCAATTAATAAACATTTACTGCGGATCTGCTATGTTGAAAAGGCATTTAAATAAAGAAGTTTATTACTGTGCTTCTGTCCTCAAGGCATTTACATGTGTGAATCAATTAGAATACAAAACCACGTATTACTTAGTTAATAATCATACAAATAAGACTACATACAACAACAGACATAAGGAAGAGGGTATGGGACTGGTGTCAATAATTTTTGAAGAGGTTATATAGACTTGGCAAATAATTTTAGATTTTGGAAAATAACTGACTTTGGAACTAATTATCACAATGATTTTTAATTTCCAAAATGCTATCGTCTTTGTTCTTTAATTCTTTTTTGCTAACTTGATGTTTTGTGTTACTCTTGTTAGATATTTTAGCTTGTGCAATTTATATTGCAAAGCTTTTAATTTTTTTCTTTGCTGCTATTGACCTAAATTTGTGCAAGTGTTTGATGAATGATTAAAAGTCTCTTCTCTGTTATGTTGTGCAAATCTCTACGCTCTTAATTTTTCTTTTTATTCAAAACAAATTTTTTTCCATTTTGTTAGTGACGGAGCCCTGGTAGCACAATAGATAAGTAACCAGCTACTAAACCAAAAGGTTGGTGGTTTGAATCCATCAGCCAGAGACTCCTTGGAAACCCTATGAGGCAGTTATTCTCTGTACTGTAGCATCACTAGAATCAGAATTGATGTTAACAGCAATGGATTTTTCACCAGTAATGAACATTTGAATTGTTTTTACCTTTGATTATTATGAACAAAGCTTCTATGTATACACGTGATCATGTTTTTGCCTGGACATATATTTTCACTCTGTTGGGTATATTTTTAAGAGGAGAATTGATCGGTCATGTGATAACTACAGAACCCGGGTGGTGTAGCTGTTATGAGTTACAGCTGCTAACCAAGAGTTCAACAGTGCACATCTATTCTTTGGACCCTCTATGTGGCATTTCTACTCTGTCCTACAGGGTCACTGTGAGGTGGAATTGACTCATCGGGAACAGACTTGGTTTGATTTGGGTGACTAATGATGCTGCACATCTTTTCAGGTGCTTATTGGCTATGGTATAATTTGTAATTTTTTTGGAGCGATGTCTATTGGATTTTTGTTTTTACTGCAGTGTGAGTCACTGCTTTTTAAAACAAAAGACCTAGCTACTTATATTCATTAACTAAACTGATTCTTGTAGCCTATTATGCTTTTTATTTTAATTTTTCTAAATTACTTCATAGTCATCACACCTATTTTTGATTATCCTGAGGGTTTATAAACCGTATTAGAATGTATTGCTTACACATTTCTGATTATAATAGGGTATGAATTCAGAAATACCTCCATAGGGAGATGCCAAATGCTTGCTTCTACTTTTCATTCCATCCCTAGATTTTATAATCTTGTCTATTAGTAAAAAATTATTTTTAAATTAGCATAAAATTCTTGCTATAAACATTCTATTTTTAGAATTTTGCATTCAATTCTCATGTATTAAAACTTAATTCTATGTTTAATTGGTTTTAACATTCACTTACTTGGCATAATTTTTTTATTAAATAAAAAATTGAAAGTGTACATACTCTGTGCTTACAATACTAGGTTAAGAGAGGAGGTGTACACAAGTTGTATCGAAGTCCCATTAATATTGATCTTCTTACTAATGTGTATTGTCACCAATTTCACCCTACCAAATTTTTAACAATTATCTAATCTAAACCCTCACCCCTTGCCTTCCCGCCCTCCAACCTTCCCCACCCTTGTAGCCGTCAAAGAGTCTTTTCTATTATGTATGAGTATGCTTTTAAGTTTTTATCGTAGGAGTCTCATGTAATAATTGTCCTTCTGTCACTGACTAGTTTCACTCAACACAATGTCCTCCAGTTGAGACCAAATTGAGAGATGTTTCTTGCTATCATTGTTGTTCTTTATCAATGTATAGCACTCCATGGAATATATACACCAAAGTTTACCCATCCATTCTTCTGTTGTTGGGCATCTGGGTTGATTCTGACTTTTTGCTATCATGGACTGTGCTGCAGTGAACATTCGTGTGCATGTAGCAGTTGGTGTGAATGGCCTTGATTTTGTAGGATATATTCTGAGCAGAGGAATTACTGGATCAAATGGTATATCTATATCCATTATTTTAAGGTAATGCCAAATTGCTTTCCAAAGAGGTTGCACCATTCTGTAATCCCACCAACAATGTAGGAGAGTTTCAATCTCTTCACAGCCTCTCCAACATTTATTGTTTTGCATTTTTTGGATCATGGCCAATCTTGTTGGGGTGAGGTGGTATCTCATTGTCATTTTGACTTGAATTTCTTTAATAATTAATGACTGTGAACATGTCTGCATGTGTTTTTTGGCTGCCTGGATCTCCTCTTTAGAGAAGTGTCTGTCCGTCTCCTTCACCCGTCGCTTAATTGGATGATTTGTCTTTTTCTTATTGATATTTTGTAGAATCTTATAGATTATGGAGATCAGGCATCGGTCTGACATAGAGTTGCCAAATATTGTTTCCCATTCTGTAGGTGGTTTTATAATTCTTTTGATAAAGTCTTTGGGTGAGCAGAAGTGTTTGATTATTATTAATTCCTGTTTATCTATTTTCTCTTCTGATGAATGTGTTTTGTTTGTCAGATTTTGAAGTCTGTCTATATTGCATATTAAAACGTCCATAGTTCAGGTCTTTTATCCAATTTCAGTTGATTTTTGTATAAGGTGTGAGATATGGGTCTTGTTTCATTTTTTTGCAGATGGATATCCAATTATGCCAGCACCATTTGTTAAAGAGACTGTTCTTACCCCAGTTCAAAATCTTAGGACCCTTGTCAAATATCAGCTGTTCATAAGAGGTTGGTGGCATCTCTGAGGTCTCTGCTTTGTTCCATTGTTCTATATGTCTCTTTTTGTACCATTACCAGGCTGTTTTGACTACTGTGGCAGTGTAATAGATTTTAAAGTTAGGTAGTGAGAGGCCTCCCAGCATGTTGTTCTCTTTCAGTAGTGCTTTACTTATTCAGGGTTTCTTCCCTTTCCAAATAAAATTGATAATTTGTTTCTCCAGCTCATTAAAAAATGTCACTGGAATTTGTATTGGGATTGCATTACATAAGTAGAGTGTTTTGGGCAAAACAGACATTTTCACAACATTGAGTCTTCCTATCCATGAGCAGGGCAGTCCCTCCTAGTTTCTCGTAGCAATGTCTTGTAGTTTTCTCTATAAAGATCTCTTATTTCTCTAGTTAGATTTATTCCTGGGTACTTTATCTTCTTGGGGGATATAGTAAATGGAATTGATTTGGTGATTTCTTCATTAATAATTTCATTGTTGGTATAAAGGAATCGTACTGATTTAGTTATTTTTGTCTCGTATCTCGATACTTTGCCGAATTCTTCTATTAGCTCTAATAGTTTACTTAAGGATTTCTTTGGATTCTCTGTATAAACAATCATATCTTCTGAAAAGAGGGAAATCTTTACTTCTTCAGTGTCAATACGGATGCCTTTTATTTCTTTGTCTTGTCTAATTGCTCTGGCTAGAACTTCTAGCACAATGTTGAATAGAAGTGATGAGAGCAGGCATCCTTGTCTAGTTCCCATTCTGAAAGCAAATTCTTTCAGTCTTTCATCATTCAGGATGATGAAAGTATTTGGCTTTGCATAGATGCTATTGATTATATTGAGGAATTTCCCTTTTATTCCTATTTTTCTGAAAGTTTTAAGCATGAATGGATGTTGAACTTTGTCGAATGCCTTTTCTGCATCAATTGACAAAATCAGATGATTTTTATCTTTGGTGTTATTAATGTGATTGATTACATTAATTGTTTTTCTGATGTTGAACCAGACTTGCATCTCTGGAATGAAACTAACTTGATCATGATGAATGATTGTTTTTATATGCTGTTGAATTCTATTGGCTAGAATTTTGTTGAAGGTTTTTGCATCTAGATTTATCAGTGATATTGGTCTGTAATTTTCTTTTCTTGTGAAATCTTTCCCTGGTTTTGGTATCAGGGTTATGCTAGCTTCGTAGAAGGAATTTGGAAGTATTTCATCTCTTTTTATGGTATGAAATAGCCTCATTAGTATTGGAGTTAATTCTTCTCTAAAAGTTTGGTAGAATTCTCCAGTGAAGCCATCTGGGCCAGGACTTTTTTTGGTTGGTAGATTTTTGATGACTTCCTCAATGTCTTCCTTTGTATAATTTGTTTCCCTATTTTTGCATTATCATTTCTGGTTCCTCATTTGTTCAATTATTATATATCTTTAAATATTTTTTCAAGAAAAGCATAAGTTGGCATACATGAAAACCAGCATATTGAAAAACACAGTTGTTAATTTCACGCATAAATTGCTAACTGAAGCCAAACCAACCCATTGTCATTGAGTCAATTGCCTCATATAGAACTTTGAAGAGTAAGTAGAACTACTCCATAGCACTTCGAAGGAGCACTTGGTGAACTTGAACTGCTGGCTAATAGTTGTACCTCTTAATCACTCTGCCACTGGTATTTCAAGTAGCTAATTAGAGAACAATAAAATTTTAGATCTATAACTTTTTGTATATATGATAAATACTTAGTGTTCTATTTGAGACCCTAAAATAAATTTGATAACAAAGCACAGTGATTTTGTTCATTTTATGTCTTTTTTTTATTCTCATATGTATGTTGGGGTATTTGTTACTATTCTTATACTCAACATTTTTCTGGGATATACTTGCATATAGGTTACTTTTTTTTGTCATTCTGACTGTTCTTATTTTTTTTTAGTAACATATTTGTTCTTTTGTTTTTACACTTCCTGAAAGTATTTTTCCTTTAAACTTCGTGATTGATTTGTTTTTATGTCAAAATTTAAGATAAGTATTAATTAAACTAGATCTTTTTTCTATTGATATTCAACTCAGTGCAATTCAATTATATTCAGTTTCATCTGTTAAGTATCCTCACATACTGAGTTGTGCTGAGGATAGATTAATGATGTAGGAGCTCTCATGGAATATGCAGCTTAGCTGACAAAAGCAAAAAACGAACATTAAAAAATAAATTAAAGTTTCAATCAGCATAATGGAAGGGAAAGTACAAGCTGCTAAGTTGATAAAAAAGGATGAGGCTTATTTTATCAGAGAGGTCTGGCAAAATCTTCCAAAGAAAGTAAAAGCAAGGACATAAGAGTGAGCTGAAATAAACCAGGTAGGGTCTTGGTGATACTGGGAGTGGTGGTGCTTATGGACTGGTTGGTGGGAAATGAAAAAATTACAAAGTCTAGTTTTTGAAAATGAAACTAAACAAAATCCAGATATTCAGTAAAGCAAAGGTGAATAAACTATAGGCTATCGCTTGTTTTTATAAATGAAGTTTTGCTATAACACAGCATATCCATTCATTTACACGCTTTGTATGTCTACTGTCATTTCTAATGTCAGAGCTGAGTAGTCACATAGAGACTTTGCAGCCCGCTAAGCCTAACATGTTATTTATGTAGCCCTTTACAAAACGTATTTGTGAGCCTTTGCTACAGAGGACCAAAGATCCACTTTTATCTATGTGTCTATCTATCTAACAATCTTTTATTGACTTATCACTAACCTGGCTATGTAATCTCTATTTCTAATGGAGGGGCCTCAGTGGCACAGTGGAAAAGTGCTTGGCTACTAACCAAAAGACTGGTGGTTTGAGTCCACTGGCTGCTCCTCGGAAGAAGATATGGCACTCTGCTTCCTTTAAGATTCATAGCCTTAGATGCCTAGCAAGGGCAGTTCCACACTACCCTGTAGCATCATAGGAATCAGCATTTACCTGACTGCAATGCATTTGTTTTGGTTACTTATAATAGATAGAACACATCACAGATCTGTGAATCATGCTGACATACTTTATAAGTATGACACATACTCTTACAATCTTTGAGTCACATAGGCAAAGTACGATGTTTTAGTTTTTATTCATCTGGTACTGCTTTAACAGAAATACCACTTGTGGATGGCTTTGACAAAGAAAATTTTATTCTTACATAGTCCAGAAGGCTTGCAAGTCCAAATTCATGATATCCGCTCCAGGTGAAGGTTCTCTGTCTTGTCAGCTCTGGAGAAAAGTCCTTGTGTTGCATCAGTCTTTGTTCAGGGAGCATCTTGGCACAGGAACCTCAGTTCTGAAGGACGCACTCTTCACTCGGTGCTGCTTTCTTGATGGCATGAGGTTTCTCAACTCTCTTGCTTCTCTCTCCTGTTACCCCTTGTAGGATACAAAGACAAAGAGTGGTGCAAGCCACACCCAGGAAAACTCCCTTTACAACAGAGCAGGGAGGTGACCTTAAGAAGGAATTTACAGTCTTATCCTAATCCTCTTTAACATACAGCATAGGAAAATTATAAAGTGGAAGGCAATCATACAATCCTGGTAATTACAACCCAGTCAAATTTCTATTTTGGGGGAACATAATTCAATCCATGACAAGTGAAATATCTAGGTTTATCCCTCAGTATTCTTCATGGATTTGTAGTTTGTGAGGATTCTTCTCAGATCCCGGCAACACAGTCTGTCCGCCTTTATTGTTTGTGTAAATTTGTAACTTACAGGCAAATTATGAGAGGTCACACCAGGAACACCTGTATACATGTAATGGTGAAACTGAATTCTTTGAGTCACTTGAAATCTTTTTTTTTTTTTTGGCTGTTTATATTTATTGCTCTCATAAATCTTAAACAGAAACATAATTTTGCATAATCTTTTTTTAATTTTAATTTTTTTTATTATGACTGAGTGAAAATGTACATTCCTGTATAAATTTACATGCCTACCTATATGCAGCTTCCACTGCTCTCCCTGTCCGGTGACAGCACACTATTCCTCTCTGCTCCATACATGTCTCATCCTCCCAACAGTCTCCTTTCCCCTCCTCTTCACCCACTCTCCTTTCTCCAGCCAGAGGTCAGCAGGATGATATCCTACAGATGCATAGAACCATAAAGTGTATCCAATATGTGGTCACTCTGCATCACCAAGTCCAATCCACTCGTGTCTGAAGAGTGGACCTTCGTTATGATTTATGGGCAAGGGCAGCATCAGATCCAGGGGCCGTGCCCCAGGGTAACCCCGAAACCGCTGGACTATCAATTGAGGTCTTTTAGTGGAGATCTCAGGGTGCACCCCTTTTTATTCTTGTGTTGCCAGTGAGACTCAACTTAGTGAGCTCCATCGTGGCTATCACTGGTGGTGGCTGGGCACCATCCAGTTCTTCTGGTCCCAAGTCGATGTAGGCACCCACTCATGTGGGTCTCTCTATCTTCTGGGTTGTCTTTACCTCGGTGAGCATCCATTCCTGCTGAGTTAGGACCATTTGCTGTGCCCTTGGATGGCAGCTTGGCAGCTCTTAAGAACCCAGACGCCACTCACCAATGTGGGGTGCAGAGAGCTCTCTTAACAAAACGCTAGTTGTGCCAATTGGCCTCAGTTTCACCTAAGAGCATGGTCCCCTGCCCCCTGCCCCAGCTACTCTATCCTTGCAATATTGGGTTAAGATGGAAGGAGTATTCAAGCTATGCTCAATCTTGACTTCTTAATAATAAAATAATCTCTTTTTGCTAAGCTAAGAATTAATAATTAGTCTAATATTTACCCTCTGGGCTTCTATATTCTAGTTCTTAATACCATTATTTCTCTATTCACCTGGTCTAAAACGAAACGAAGACATGGTAAAACCAAAGAACTGAACAGAAGATTTCAAAGGGCAGCTCAGGATGCAAAGGAAATTATTATAATGAAATGTACAAAGACATGGATAAAGGAAGCCAAAAAGGAAGAGCATGAGTGACATTTTTCAAGCTTGAAGAATTGAAGAAAAAATTCAAGCCTTGAGTTGCAGTGTTGAAAGATTTCAGAGGGAAAATATTAAAAGACACAAAAACATCAAAAGAAGATGGAAGGTATATAGAGTCACTGTACCAAAATCTAGTTGAAGTTCAACCATTTCAGTAGGTAGCATGTGACTGAGAACCGATGGCAATGAAAAACGTCCAAGCTGCACTAAAAGCATTGGTGAAAAGCAAGCCTCCAGGGCTGATGGAATACCAACTGAAATGTTTCCACACAGAGATCCAGCCTTGGAAGTGTTCACTCACCTATGCCAAGAAATTGGGAAGACAGTTACTAGCAAACCAAAAGGGATCTCCATTTGTACCCATTCCAAAGAAAGGTAGTTAAACAGAATGTGGAATTGACTGAACAATATCATTAACATCACATATAAGTAAATTTTTCCTGAAGATTGTTCAAAAGCTGTTGCAGCAGTATATCAACAGACAACTGCCAGAAATTCAACCCAAATTTGGAAGAGGACATGGAAATAGGTGTATCACTGCCAATGTCAGGTGGATCTTGGCTGAAAGCAGAGAATACCAGAAAGTTGTTTACTTGTGTTTTGTTGAGTGTGCAAAGACGTTCAATTGTTTAGATCATGACAAAATATGGACAGCAATGTGAAAATGGGAATTTTAGAGTACTTAATTGTGCTGATGTGGAATCTGTACAGAGACCAGGAGGCAATTGTTCAGACAGAAAAAGGGCATAGTGTGTGGTTTAAAGTAAAGCAAAGGAGTGCATGAGGGTTGTATCCTTTTACCTTACTTACTCAGTTTATATGGTAAGCAAATAATCCCAGAAGGTGTACTTGAAGAATGTAACATCAGGATTGGAAGAAGACTCATTAACAACCTGTGATAGACAGGTAGATGACACAGCCTTGCTTGTTGAATCACTTGCTGATGAATTCCAAAGATCCCAGACTTTCCTGGGGAATTATACCCCAACATAAAGAGAACAAAAATCTTCACAACTGAACCAATAGGCAACATCATGATAAATAGAGAAAAACTTGAAGTTGTCAAGGATTTTATTTTACCTGGATTGGCAATCAATGCCCATGAACACAGAATTCAAAAAATGAAATAATGCACTGTATTGGGCAAACCTGCAGCAAAGGAACTCTTTAAAGTGTGAAAAAGCAAAGATGTCACTTTAAGTATGCAGATGTGCCTGACCCAGGTAACAGTGTTTTCAATCACCCCATATGTATGCAAAAGCTGGAAAATGAATAAGGAAGACGGAAGAAGAACTGATGCCTTTAAACAACTGTGCTGGTGAAGAATACTGAATATACCATGGCTTGCCAAAAAGCAAACAAAACTGTTTCAGACATGTTATCAGGAGGGACCAGTCCCTGGAGAAGAACAGCAGGCTTTGTAAAGTAGAGGAAGACACTCAACAACGCGTGCTGACACAGTGGCGGCAACAACAGGCTGAAGCGTAAGAACAGTGTTGAGGATGGCACAGGACTGGATAGAATTCTGTTGTACAGACGGTCACTATCATTTGGAACCGCCTTGAAGATACTTAACAGCAACAAAGCATACTTTAGTTAACCTTAGACACTATCCTGTCTTTCTACACATTTTCTTTTTTGCTTGGAACAAAATAGATCAAGCCCTTATACGTTTAAATTGGTGTGATTGTTGTTCCCTTTTTCCTCAGTTGTCCATCTGCCATTACCTACCTGTTCACTTTGATAAGTTAATATGCACAGACACTAAGGGAACTCTACACAGAAGCACTGTAGAAGAAAAGCCTGGTGACCCATTTATGAAAAACCAAGCATTAGAACCCTGTGGTGCGCAGTCCTACTCTTGACACACACAGGGTCACCATGAGTCTGTGTCAGTTCAATGGCGACTGCTGGTGGCAGAATTACCACTGATGTTCCAGTCCTTACTCTCTTTGAAAACACCAGTGGAACTGCACTTTGGCTTGTCAGAATTAACACACTATGGCTAGTGGGCCAAATCCTACCATTTGCTTTTGTATGGCCTGTGAGCAAAGAATGTTTTTTATCTTTTTAATGATGAAGAAAAGAAGGTGAATATGACCTTTGGAAACAAGGGTTTATACTTCTGTTTATATTCCCAGCTGTGTGGTACAGTGTTTGGTGAATAGGATGAGCTAAGTAAATATATTTTAATGAGGCTAAAGTCCACTTTGTGTCTATGTTATTTTGTAAAACTGCCTTTCATCAAGTTTCATGTTAGATGTCAGTCTAATTGTCAGACACTGTTACATATGTTGAAGCAGCATGTTATTTCAGTGACTTTCAAAAGAGAGAGGAGTGAAGGAGAAGGGGCAGGGGGAGCAAGGGAGGAACAAGGGGGCAGAGATGGGACAGCAAGAGGGCCGCAAGGGGCAATAATGCTAGATAATTCCAGCAAAAAGAAAAGTCCTTGAAACGGGTTCTTGACCCACAACTTTAATCTTTTTTGCATGGTCATCTCATGGCTAGATAGTTAGACTGGTGCTCTTTGGTCAGTTGTCTCATAGATCCCAAGATGTGGCTAAGATTTGGTGCTACACAAAAAGACCAATGATAAGAATGGACTCTAGGTTTGTTTCCTACAGCAGTGACAAAATCTACTAAGTGTAAATAATAATGACAAATGGCTCTCTTACTCTGTTGAACCCCATGTGGCATTTTCTTTCACACACAAACAGTTGTTTTCTGCTTGGTCTCAAGGTTGGCTCATCTTCATTGGTTACTCCCTAATGAACTCTGTTAAAATATTCAGTGGTGTCTCAAATTTTTATCCCTTTCTTAAGGGGTTTTGAAATGGTGCTCCTGAGTGTATCCCTAAAGGTATTCTATAATAAAAGTACATAAAGATGAGTCAACAAAATGAAAGTGTCAATAAAAATTGTTTCTGTGATGACTTCTGAAAGATGTTTACTGCTGACATGGCTTTTATTTCTTCTTTAAATATTGATTTTTGATTTAGTGTTTTGGAGATATACTGTTGAGTACGAAGTGATCGTTAGCTACAATTTTTTTTTCTTTTCGTTTTTGTTTGAAAGAGAAAAGTGGATTCTACTACTCCCATAAGCAGTGTTGGAGTATATGGGCTAGTTCCACCTGTATGTAATATGTTGTTCCTATACTTGCCGTGTCCCCATGGTTCATTTTAACATACTTCTGTACTAGAGATTTTGGAGAGGAAATATGCCCATGGAGAACAGCAAACAATAATAATAATAATAATAATAATAATAAAAAGAGTTAAGACAACAATTTCTCTCTGAATATATTTCTTCTTAATCCTACTTTTAATAGTCACACATCCCAAATATGTACTTTGATGTAATGGAAATTATAAATTTTGGTGTGTGGCTGTTTTGCACTCTGTAATTTAAAAACCGCTTTCTTTTCAGAAAGATTCTTCATCTGTAAAACTGGGGATACATAATTCACAGGGATTGTGTGAAATTTAAGTTAGAGGATGTACAGAAAACAGATATCAGCCATTAATGCATGTGTTTTGTGTATGCATAAGACCTCTGGCTTCACTTGACTCTTCCTACCCTTAGTGTCCCTAATGGGCTTGTGTGGTACACAAGTGATGAACAGTAAGAGTGGTGGTTTGAATCCCCCAGTGGCTCCGTAAAAGAAAAGACCTGGAGACACACTGCTGTAGAGATTACAACCAAGAAAATCCTTACCATGTGTAGGGTGGCCATCAGTCTGAATGACCTTCATGGCAGCAGACAACAAAATATCCTGGTTCTGAGATAACTGCTTATGTATCTGTTTTCATGTTGCTTTTAAAACTATCTTAAATAACTGTAGGAAAAGTAAGACAGCACCAGTTACTAATTTACTGTATCTCAGGCCCAAGCCCTTGCTTTGTTTCCATGCTTTGTCCTCCCGTAGTTGGGGACTCTGCCAACCACATTTGTGCTTTGCCAGCTAGTGCAGTGTTAAGAGTCTAACAACAGGGGGCGCCAGAGAGAGGCTAGAGGAAAAAGAAAGCGGCAGTTCCTTCCTGGGTGGGGGCTTTCACCTGGGTTTGAGCCACTCAGGGGCAGTCAGGGTCTGCAAGGTTCACTGCACAAGTGGGAGACTCGTTCTTACTAAAGCTATGCCGACTCCTTAGAGGTCTGAATCTCACCTTCATTATCTCTGTGTTTTTTTCTTTGTTCACCTTCCTTGCAGCCTTTAAGGGAAATGTATGATGCCTATTTCTTCTACCTCTTGAAATTCTCTTTTATTTTATCAGACGCTGTTGGCATTTTACCTAGTATACAAATTGCTGGTGTGTCCTCTCTATCCTCACTTTACTCTCGTGGGTACACAGAGAATGAGTAAATAAGCATGGCTGGTTTCTGTTGATAAATTCAAAGCAACTTTTTCATTTCATATATTTGGACCAGGTATTTCATTGGGAATATAATTGCCTCCTTGGCCATGAGATCAGTAGAATTGGATGGTGCCCATCCATCATCACTGAACATTTCAACCAAAAATTTTATAGAAGAATCCTGACCAAAAAGGGTAAAAATGCAAAACAAAATTTAAAATTCTTGTGGACTCCAAAATTTTTGAAGCCATGGAGGCTAGATTTATCCTTGAACCTACTATCCTGAGATAATCTTTAAACCTTAAACCAAAAATATCTGCTGAAGTCTTCTTAAAAAAACAAATAGTGGTTTAACTAGCAAAAAGAAATGTCTGCCTTGAGCATGAAGATCCTTTGAGAACTATCTATAGGGATCAAATTAACTAACAACTCAAAAGATTAGATAGGAACCATAGAGGGCAATGAGTTTATGTTTATGGGAGAGAAATAACTCAAAAGCAGGGTAAGAATGGTTGTACAACTCAAAAAATGCAATCAACATTACTGAATTGTATATGTAGAAACAGTTGAATTGGTGAACACTTTGCTGTGTATATTCTCAATAACTTACGAAAAAGAACGGAGTCCCTGAGTGGAGCAAACAGAAGAAAAATTTGCTGTTCTACTTGTGAAAAAATCACTCAGTGAAAATCCTGTGGTGCACAGTTGTGTTCTGACATACAGGGGATCACCGTGAGTTTGGATTTTCACGAGTCTGGGTGGAGTAGAAAGCAACAGAAGAAAATTGAAAATGGATAAGACAGAGCCATTCCTCTCAAGGGACTCAGAGCAGAGTTGATAGGTTTTGTTTGTAGAATCATTTCATAATATGTCTGTTTTGTATCATAGAATCACATTGTGGAAGAAATATTCAAGAGTAATTATTTTCAGTTTTCCAGTTTGTTCCCAGCTTGCTTCTAAAACAAATACGAGAGCTTATTTTCAATCTCAGCTTCAATGCTTTCTTGAGAGATGACTGTGTTTTTACCTTCACAGATAATCACTCTGTGCTTCCTTGTATTGAGATTAAAAACCTACCACCTTGTAGTTTTCAAGCCCTCATCATGCAGTGGTTAAAAGGCATGGTTGCTAACCAAAAGGTCAGCAGTTTGAATCCACCAACCACTCCTTGGAAACCTATGGGACAGTTCTACTGTGCCTTATAGGGTCGCTCTGGATCATAATTGATTCAGTGGCAACAGGTTTAGTTTTTAGTTTCACTTTGTAGTTTCCTTTATTGAAACAAATCTACCTTCGGTGTAATTTTTCATTCAGTAAACATTTGCTGTACACTATTTGCCAAACATTGTTCTAGGCACTGGGCATACAGTTGTGAGTAAAAACAACTAGCCCTCAATGAACGTGCATTATAGAATGGTGGCAAAGAAAAAAAATGAATCAACTAATAAGATGACACTGAGAATAAAGGAAGTAAAGAGAGAGTGAAAGAAGTATGTACAAAGTGCTCTGAGGGAGATAAGTATATTCTTACTGATAAATGGATCAGTGATGTATTCTCTAAGGAAGATCATCAGGATTGGCTATTCAAGTTAGAGACCCAGTGGAGACGAGTGTATCTGCAGAGAAGTAGACAAGAAAACAGGTAGTACAAGATTAGGGCAGAATGGTTGTAGGGCCAGATCTTCAGGTTAGTAATAAGTTTGGATGTTACTCTATAAGCAACGGCAATCTACTGGAGATTTTAGGGAGTGCTATAATTTGCTTTGTTAAATAAACAAGCAGGCAGATAAATGAACAAAAATTTCCCCATAAATGTTTATTTCCAGTTATCTACCTGTACCATTCTCATACTCCTCCTTATCCCCATACCAAACTTATTCCTCTCTGTGTTAGAAATTCTCAGCTCTTTCAATAACTTTTCTCTTGCACCATGGTTTCCAGACCCTGTTAACTTGATCACACTGAAGACTTGTGCTATCTGTCCAGATCCAAGAATTAAATACTTCAGAACAAATTCTAAATGTGATTTAACCAGCATAACTGTAACGTGAGCCTATCAGCTTATTGGGAGTAGCAGATGGGTATTGCCTATTTTTTTAATTTCTACTTTTATTTCTTTTCTTTTCAGAAGCAAATTGTGTTATGTTTTTGCCTTTTACTGAGGCACTACTTGGTTATAATGTAATATGGTGAAGCCAGAGTGTCTTTTTCTTAGATTTTGTTTTTGAGGAATTGAATTCTTGAACCCGAACACTGGAGTTTATATTTTCTGTTTTAAATGTTGTCTTGTTAGTATTAGTCTATGTGTTTTTACACTATTTATATGATAGTGTCTGGAAATGCATGAATTGCCACTCAGAAATCACTGCAATTCAGAAGAATGTGTGAATGATTACAAAATCTTACGGTATCAGAGCAGTTTGCTGTTAAGTCTTCAACATTTCTCTGTGTTTTCTGTTCTGGTGGTCTAATCATTCATAGATTATTCCTCTTGATAGAATCTCACATAATTCTTACTGTTTCAGTTTTCTTTTGTTCTGATTTTTTCTCAAATACGAGGTCTGACAATGAAGTCTGGGAACTTGATTGTCTAAGTGCTACATACCTCACTGCAGAATATCACTATGGGCCTTTAAAGTAGTCCCCTTGGGAAGCTATGCACTGACTGCAGTGCCTAGTCCACACTTCAGAGCAATTTTGGAACTCTTTCCGGAGTGACCATTTCAGATGGCAGCATGGTGACAAGTTTGCAACTTAGTTGTAGGGAGTTTTTAGCCAGCAAATGAATAACTGTACTGGAACACCCTCCCTACTCATGTTCTGACCACCAATGACTTTTGTCTTTACCTGAAGGTAAAGGAGATATTGAGAGGAAGACAGTCTGATGACATTTAGGACATCAAGGGTAATATGATGACAGCTCTTATGGCCATTCTGGACTGTTGTGATACTCAGTATGTAGTACTTTTTTGAGTTCTGAAACTGAATTGACAGTCCAGATATGTGGCTGTCAAGTGCTTCATTTTCAGACTCACTAATTCTGGCTTCCATTGCCTCAGTTCTGCTCCTCTGACTTTCTGTAACCCTACAACCTACTGCTGCCAAGTTGATTCCAACACATAGTGATCCTATGGACCGAGTAGAACTACCCCGTAGAGTTCCCAAGGAGTGTCTGGTGGATTTGAACTGCCAACATCTGATTAGCAGCCACATACTTAAAGAGCTGTCTAATTCTGTAATTTTATTATTGATCTTCTGAATTTCCACACGGTGTTTCTCTAAACTTTCTTGTTGCCTGTTACATTTGTCATTATGCACTGCTGCATTTTGCCTGATCTCCTTCCTAATCTCTTCAAGAGTTGTAAACACTAATCTTTTGTATTCTACCTCCAACAATTCCAGGAAGTCATCTTCATCTGGAAAATTTCTTGATTCTCTCTTTGGGAGCTTTCTGAAGCCGTCATGGTCTGCCTCTTTAAGTGACTTAATACGGACTGTTGTCTCCAAGCCATCAGTAAGTTGTATTTATTTATTTTATGTTTGCTTGCTGTGTTCTAGCTTCTTGTTTTGTACAGTTTTGAAATGCCTGTGTTCTAACTTTTTGTTTTACTAGGCAGGCAAGTTGAGACATTCGTGTACTGTTCTTGTAGTATTCAACTCAGGTGCCCAGGTACTTGATCACCAGGGTGTGGTGCAGGCTCTGCCCTGCAGTCTCAGATGGACAAGGTGCTTGGTATCTGGCTACACACACCGAAAAAGGCAGGGGGATTAAAGCTGTCAGTGAGTATCTGTGAGGAAAGGATGTCTCATCATGCCTGAGCCTAGGAAAAGGAACAGTTTGTTATGTGATACGAGTCCTACCCAGCTCAGGTAATACCATCAGACTCAAAACTGGGCACGGAGCAGAGAAGGGAGGAGGAAGACACTGGTAAAAGGCAGAAAGGTTTATCTAGAAGGAAAGATTTAGGTCTTCATGTGGCAAACTAGATGCAGTCCACCTAGTTTTTGACTACTGAGTGCAAGACGCAGACTCCTGTGGGATCAGGTCTGGCCAGTCCTAGGTACTCCTGGACCTCCTCTCCCTTCCCTAATGCTCAGTCCAATTTTTTAACTTTCCCTTTGATGCTCAGGGCTCTGAAAATGTCATATATAATTGATTCATTTGTTTTGGGGGGGGGTCTGTGTTGTTAGAGGTATCACAGAAAGCGTTCAGCTACTTCACCATTTTAGCCCTGCCAACTGCAAAATTTCTGAGTAAGCTTTGGAAGTTACCACTGGAATTCTGATACCATCAAGGTGACCTAAGTAGTTTCAGTCCCCAAGAATCTCTCCAAATTATTTCAAGATTTTTCCATGTCGCATATTCTCTACAGAGAATTTTTTTATGGAGAACAAAGGAGGGCTTCTGATTCTGTGGTAAAGTACATAAACCATCCTTTTGCTAAATGAGATTTACAGCAACATATATGCAGAGGGGACATGCTGATGGTGTAGTGGTTAAGAACTGCCACTGCTAACCAAAAGGTTGGCAGTTCGAATCTACCAGGCACTCCCTGGAAACTCTATGGAACAATTCTATACTATCCTATAGGGTCGCTATGAATTGAAATCGACTCGACAGCACCATTTTTTTTTTTGTTTTTTGCTTTTTGTCTTTTCCTTTGTTTTTTAGGTGCAGAGGCTGGAAGGGAGGAACAGATTTGAAATCAATATACAAATCTGTATGAAATGTTTCCCACCTGCACTGAGAAGAGCTAGTTATGTTTCCATTAGAAGACATTTAATAAGTAGGATAAATAAGTGTAGGTGAACAATGTCTTTCAAAAATTTCAATACTCATGTTTCCTAGCACTATAAAAATTATTATTAAATTCGACTTACTCTAGAAAAAAGTAAAACTCCAGGATGTCATACCAATCTTGAATATAGACAGCTTGGATTCTTCTACAACTCTTAGGAATACAGTGATGCTATCTGAGATTATGACTGAATTTGTGCCCAATTATAACATGTCAAATGCTACTTTAAGTTCCAGTAGAACTGTTTTAAGTTTTTAAATTTCTGTTGTATTTAGTTGTACCCTAATTGGCTAATCAGAAGGAAAAAAAAAGTTATTTCATAGAACTTCTGTTTCCTATCTCAAATAATTTTTTTTGTTTGTTTGTTTTTTTTTTGGTCAAACTACTCAGGGAAAAGACAGCTAATCTTGAATATCACTGTGTTGAACAGATAAAGATGATATGAATATTTTCAGAATGTCAAAGTAAGGGTATAAAGGACAATGAAGTTCAAAATGGAAAGAGTGTTGTAGATTGTGTCAGCTATCCACCACATAAACTTGCTCACTTTCTTAGGTACTAAGACCAGGTTAGGAAAAAAAAAAAAAGAAAAAAAAAAACCCTTCCCAGAATACCTTGCAACTATGTGACCCACCCTTAGCTAGTGAGATGTAAATGTATTTGTTTTGTGTGTGTGCTTTTTCCCTTTTTACATATTTATGCCTTTGTATTTTCTTTCCTAGAATGTGAACTTGCAGCAGAAACACCTTTTTGTAGCTGTGGGCCAAAAAGTGGGAGGAGGAAAGTCACAGAGACTAATTAGCTTGGGGCTACAGTCTGAAATTCTTGTTCTGTGAACAAAGTTAAGCCTCCTTTGAAAAGGATTTTCCAAGCTGTGAACCAAAAGTTTCTCCTGAGATCATCTTTTAAAGAAAGAGCAGCCTGGCACACAAAATAAAGGATATTACTACTGAGTAAAGGACTTGATTTTTTAAAAAAAAAGGTATATGATATCAAGAGGTCAACAATTACTCTAAAGTAAGGATGAGAAGCCAATGGGGGCAGAGAAACTAGAGTACTAGAAACAGAACAACCAGAATGCTGACAAATTGTGGAAAATGTAGCTAATGTCACTAAACAACTCAAATGGAAATGTAATATAGTATGCAAATTCTCACCTAAAACACAATAATATATATATATCATTTTTATTCCAAAAGACTTTTCTTAATATGCAGATTTATGCAATCTTAACTGGTTGTATAAAGGTTAACTCTATAGCTACTAACCAAAGTCTGGAGGTCTGCATATGTCAGGTACTGCTCGCAAACTCTATGGGGACAGTTCTGCTCTGTCTTGTAGGGTCACTTTGAGTTAGAATTGACAGTGGTGGGTTTGGCTTTTTTTTTTTTTTTTTTGGTAACTAGTATAGAAATTTGATGACAAATAATGATAGATTTGATGTTCCACAGAAAATGTGTTCTATGAAAATAGTAATGTCAAGTTAAACTGAATCAACTTTGTATCTAAGGTGGCTTATATGATAATTTGAATTTATCTTTTAAAAAAGTATCATCAAGAAAATGTGTCGTTTTTTTATTTCTATGTATTTCTCAGAGTGGTCTGAAAATATTGGTTAAATTTCACTCTCTTTTAACTGGATATCCCACAGTTTATATAAAAAAGGAAAAAGTAGAGAAGTAAATTGACTTCTTGTGGCTTTTAGCTTTGCATTCAAGTACAGTTGTACACACACACACACATGCAAAGAATGACACATTAGATGTTTCCTGAAAAACAGTATGTTAAAATAAAGTAATGTATCTTCTTTCTTTCTTCAAAGTCCTTCAAATGCAATTGAATTTACAGGGCTTTAGGTGTTTTCTACCTTTTAGAGAAAATTACCTTTAAGATGAAGGCCCTTAGTCATGACAGATTTATCCTGCCCTGATATGCAACACTGATAATCCATACCTTATTAATGAATATCTCAGACATCCACTTTATATTTTTTCTTTTACGACAGGAAAACATACTAACAGCTCTCTTCTCCTCAGTTGATCACAGATTTTGCCAGCATGGGCATGAATAAAGACAAAGAGGTATGGAGCTAAAGAAGTTTTGCTGCCACCACACAGACTATATCATCAGAAAATCTTCTATCTTAAAATCTTAGGTAACTGTCTAACTCATCATTATTAAATCCTTGCAATGCTAATTCTTTTAAGTTGCCAATATGGTTAACATCAGTAAATCTAATATACCTAGTGTGAGTAAAATTGATCAAAATCCATGTTTCATAAGGTTTGTCTACAAAGGCAAATAGTTTAGGCACATTCTGTGTAAAGAATTTTTAATCATCATGATAGATTATTAAACCTCTATAAGTCTTTATAATTCTATAGAAAAATTCAAAATAGTTCCAATTTATTCTTTTTAGCAAATACTAGTAATATTTATTCTTAAAAAAAAATTGATCTCAAGTTGATGCTGATTCACAGATACCCTGTAGGATGCAGAAAAACTGCGCCATGGGTTTTCCAAAGAGCAGCTCATGGATTTGCATTGCAGAATTTTTGGTTATCAGCCAAATGCGTAAACCACTGCACCGCCAGAGCAGTTCTTAACAAGTTGAGTGTCTATAATAAATATGAATATTTCTTTCTAGTATAATAGTGGTTGAAAATCTCTAGCATTCTGTTACTATTACACTAGAAGAAAATATAGGTATTATAGATACTTATGAATTATTATGCCTAAGAAATGTTCAAAGGTGTAATATGCACATATGTATCCCTATGTTATATATCTCTATATATATTTTCACACTAAAAACTTGACAGATAAAATTTTGTCTCATTCGTATCTTTATCTGTCACAATTTCCCACTCATAAACATATACGCAAACACACATACACCAATCAACAAATTCAGTTGACTCTACTCTGACTTTCTTAATAATATCTTTTATAAATCCATTTACTATAGCATCTAAAAGAACAAAATACCCAGTAACAAAGCTATGAAAACAAGCTCAAAATTTATACTCTTAAGAAATACAAAAAATATTGAAAGAAATGAAAGATCATAGTAAACAGAAAACAAACATGTTCTTGGATTAGAAGACAGTATTAGCATGGCATTATACTCCAAATTGGTTTATACTTTCAATGAGATTTCTATCAGTATATCAGTCAGCTTCTTGTAGAAACTAACAAGGTAATTTTAAAATTCATCTAGAAATTCAAGAGCTGAGGACAGGCAAAATAATCTTGTGGAAAAAAAAAAAGTTGGAGAACTTAGACTTCTCTATTTCAAAACTTACTCCAAAGCAACAGTAATCAATGCACTGAGGAACCAGCATAATGATACACATATGTATCAGTGGAACAGAATTAACGGACCAAAAAATCCCTGTGCCTGTGATGAACAGATTTTTGACAAAAGCTCAGGACAGTTCCACAAGAAAAGAAAGTCTTCTCAAAAAATGATCCTGGAACTACAGAATAGCCACACACAAAGTGGGTAAGTTAAACCCTTACTTGACACACTATCTAGCGTGCATCTGTTAGTTTGCTGTACTGTGGTAGCTTTCATGTTGCTGTGATGCTGGAAGGTATGTCATTAGTATTCAAATACCAAGAGAGTCACCCATGGTGGGCGGGTTCTAGCGGAGCTTCCTCACTAGGATGGATTAGGGAGAAAGACCTGGTGTTCTACTTTTGAAAGAATTGAATGGTGAAAACCTTATACATAGCCGAGTAACATTTTCTGACATAGTACTGGAAGATGAGTGCCTCAGGTTGGAAGGTACTCAAAATACTACTAGGAAAGAGCTGCCTCCTCAAAGCAGAGTTAACCTTAATGACTTGGATGGAGTAACGCTTTCGTAACATTCATTTGCTGATGTGGCATGACTCAAAATGAGAAGAAACAGCTGCAAACATCCATTAATAATGAGAATATGGAATGTACAACATATAAATCTAGGAAAATTGGAAGTAACTGTCTTAGTCACTTAGTGCTGTTATAACAGGAATACCACAAGTGGGTGGCTTTGAACAAGCAGATGTTTATTCTCAAACAATCTAGTGGAATAGAAGTCCAAATTCAGAGTGTCAGCTCTATGGGTTGTTATTCTCCTTGTCTGCTCTGAATGAAGGTCCTTATCATTAATTTTCCCCTGAAATAGGAGCTTCTTTGGGATGGGACCCCCAGGACCAAAGGACTTGCATTGCTCCTGGCACTGGTTCTTGGTGGTCTGAGGTCCTCCATTCTTTTCCTTTGATAAATTGTGTCATAAAATGTGGTGGAGGACAGATCTCTACCACTTTACTTTGGATGACCAGGGATGTGCCCTAAGTAAGGGTATTATGTTCTATGGTAATCCTCTTTAACATAACATAGTCTTGCCTAATTAACCACAGGCAGAGATTAGGATTTACAGTCCATAAGAAAATTGTATGTGGATGATCACAACACAATATGGGGAATCATGGCCTAACCAAAATGACACACATCTTTGGGGGACACAATTTAATCTGTGACAGTCATCAAAAAAAAAGAAAAGGAACAAATTAAATTCAATGTCCCAGGCATTAGTGAGCTGAAATGGACTTACTGACCATTTTGAGTTAGATAATCACATAGTCTACTATGCAGGAATGACAGATTGGAGAGGAATGGTGTTACATTCATTGTCAAAAAATATAGTTCAAAATCATTCCTGAAGTACTTTGCTGTTAGTGATAGGATATCCATCTATAGCGAAGACCAGTTAATGGGACTATTATTCAAATTTACCTACCAACCACTAATTCTAAAAATGAAGAAATTGAAGACTTTAACCAAGTTCTAACATCTGAAATTGAACAACCATGCAATCAAGATGCACTGGTTATTACTGGTGATTAGAATTAAAGTTGGAAACAAGGAAGAGGGATCTGCAGCTGGAAAACACGGCTTTGGTGATAAAAACTATTCAATGCAAACACTTTTTTCAACAGCATAAAAGGTTACTCTACACTTAGGCTTCACCAAATGAAAAACACAAGATTTAAACTTACTTATCTGTAGAAGGAGATAACGGAAAAGCTCAGTACCATCAAGCAAAACAAGACCCAGTCCTGACTGGGAAACAGACCATCAATTTCTCATTGTTTCTCAAGTTCAAGCTGAAGAAAACTGAAGCAAGTCCAGCAGAATGAAAATGTTGTTGGTAGGTGCCATTGAGTTGGTGGTAGTGACTCGTAGCTACCTGACTACAACAGAACAAAGCACTGTCTAGTCCTGTACTATCCTCACAATCATTGTTATGCTTGAGCTCGTTGTTGCAACCACTGTGTCAATCCATCTTATGAAAGGTCTTCCTTTTTTTTTCCACCAAACCTCTATTTTTACCAAGCATAATGCTCTTTTCCAGGGGTTGATCTCTCCTAACAACATGGCCAAAGTGTGTTAGAAGCAGTCTTGCCAATTTGGCTCCTAAGGACCACTCTTGTTACACATCTGCAAAGATAGAGATCAGTTTATTCTTTTGGCAGTGCATGCTATATTCAGTGTTCTTCTCCAGCATGACAATTCAAAGACACAGTTCTTCTTCTGTCTTCCTTATTCATTGTTTAGTTTTTGCATACATATGATGTCACTAAAAATACCATGGCTTGTGTCAGGCACACCTTAGTCTTCAAGGTAGCAATCTTTGATTTTCAACACATTAAACAAGTTTTTGCAGCAAATTTTCCATTTGATTTCCTGATTGCTGCTTCCATGGGTGTTGACTGTGGGTCCAAGTAAAATGAAATCCCTGACAACCACAATCTTATCTCCATTTAGCATGATGTTGCTTATTGGTCCGTCTGTGAGGATATGTGTTTCCTCTATGTTGAAGTACAATCCATACTGATCACACTTTTGTTATAGCTATGGTCTTTGATCTTCGATAGTGTTTCAAGTCCTCTTCAATTTCAGCAAGCAAGGTTGTATCATCTCCATAATGAGAACTGTTAATTACTCATCCTCCAATTCTTATGTCCCATAATCTTCACATAGTCCATCTTCTCAAATTAGTTGCTCAGCATGCATACTGAGTAGGTGTAGTCAAAGCATATAGCCTGACACACACATTTCCTGACTTGAAACCAAGCAATATCCCCTTCTTCTGTTTGGACAACTGCCTCTTGATCCATGTACAGATTCCTCAGTTGTAATGAGTACAATTACATGTTCTGGAATTTCTGTTCTTGTAACATTATCCATAATTAGTTATGATCTACACAGGAGAATGTCTTTGCATGGGTCAAGAAAAACACAGGTAAACCTCTTTCTGGTATTCTGTGCTTTCAGCCAGGATCCATCTGACGTTAACAGCGATATCCTTGATTCCTGGTTCTAAATCTGGCTTGAATTTTTGACAGTTCCCTGTTGATAACCTGCTGCAGCCACTTTTGAATGGCCTTGGGCAAAATTTTACTTGCATGTAATATTAATGATATGATTCCATAATTTCCATGTTTGGTTGGATCACCTTTTTTAGAACCAGGTGTAAATATGAATCTCTTCCAGTAGGTGGACCATGTAGCTGTTTTCCAAATTTCTTGGCATAAGTGAATTAATATCTCCCAATGCTGCATCCATTGGCTCAAATATCTCAGTTGATAAAATCTGGCAATTCCTGGAGGTTTGTTTTTCAACAATACCTTCAGGGCAGTTTGAATTTCTTCCTTGAGTGCAATCAGTTTCTGATCAGATGCTACATCTTGAAATGGCTGACCAATTCTTTTTTGGTATGACTGTGGATTCCTTTCATCTTTTTTGAGTCTTCCTGTGTCTTTTAATATTTTCTCCACAGAATCCTTCACTATTGCAACTCGAAGCCTGAATTTTTATTTCAGTTCTTTCAGCTTGAGAAATGCCAATCTTGTTCTTCCCTTTTGGCTTTCTATCTCCAGCTCTTTGCACATGTCATTATACTTTACTCTGCCTCCTCAGAATGCCCTTTGAAATCTCTGTTCAGTTCTTGTACTTCATCCTTTCGTCCTTTTGCTTTAACTCCCCAATGTTTAAGAGCAATTTGCAGAGTCTCTTGACATACGTTTATGTCTCTTCTGTCTTTTTGGTGACCTCTTGTTTTCTTCATGTATGATATCCTTAATATCTGATCTTCAGTCATTAATGTTCAGTATTTCAAATCTGTTCTTGAGATGGCCTTTCAACTCAGGTGGGATATACTTAAGGCTGTACTTTGGCTGTTGTGGACCTATGCTAATTTTCTTCAGTTTCAGTTTGAACTTACTTATGAGCAATTGGTGGTCTGTTTTAAGTTGGCCCCTGGCCTTGTTCTGACTGATAATATAGAGCTTGTCCACGGTCTCTTTCCACTGACGTACTAGATTCAGTTCCTGTGTATTCCATCTGGTGAATCCTATGTGTATAGAAACCATTTATGTTGTTGAAAAAAAATTTGCAGTGGAGAAATGTTGATTTTTCAAAATTCTATTATGTGATCTCTAGTGTCATTTGTATCATTAAGGCCATATTTTCCAACTACCATTCTTTCTATCTGTATGTACCTAGTAGAGTCCTCAAAATTATCAATCACTGGAGCAACATGAAGTTAATTTTTCTTATCATGGTAAAAAAAATTATTTCCTTATATTATTCAGTGAAAGTTCCAAAATAATTTCTAAGTTAAAATACTTAATGTAATATATATATACATATATATTCTGTGCACATTTTGAGTGTTGCTAAGTTATTTTATGTACAAACTAAGTAATATTTGCATACCTTTGAGAAGTTTGAAAAAGAAAACCTAATACAATCAACAGAAAGCAATTGTAACTAAATTTGCTGAGTCAAGAATCTTTTATCAAAATTTTAAATAATAATAGCCAGAAACCAGCTAGTTCTATTTTCATGGCAAAAGAAGCAAGTTTTCATAGCAGCAATTAGCTACACATTCCACATCCTCCTTCTCTTCCTGACTCTCCTTCAAGTTTCTTCAGGCAAACAGAGACCAATTGTCGTACCTCAGATGGCAGACTGCAAGCTTTTAAGACTCCAGGCACTGCACACCAAAAGGGGTAAAATGCAGAAAAGAATTTCAAATTCTAATAGACTCCAGACTTCCTAGAGCTGTGAATATTGGATAAAATTCTGAAACTACTACCCTGAGACAATTTTTAGCCTTTAAACTAAAAATATCCCTTGAGGTCTTCTTTAAACTAAACAATAGTTTATGTTAACTAGTAAAAACTGTATGCTATGAGCATTATGTTCTTTAAAGAACTGTGTATATATGATCAAATTGATAACAGCCACACAAATTTCCTATGAGTAGATAGGAACCTTAAGGGGTCATGGATTTTTTTCCAGTTGGGAAGGAAGAACTTAGCAAGTTGGAGTAAGAACAGTTGCGCAACTCAAAAAATGTAATAAACATCACTAAATTATATGTGTAGAAACTGTTGAATTGGTATATGTTTTGCTGTTTATATTCTCAGCAACAACTGAATACTTGAAATGAAGAAGAAAAACAAAAGAAAGCAAGCATTTATGGGCAATGAAAATAAAACAGACAAAAGTAGAAAATAACCACAAGTCTGCAAAACATTTTAGCAACAGCGGTTAATTTGGATGAAACATATGCTCTTTCATCATTTGAGCCAATTTGTTAATTTATTAGAATTTCATTTAATTACATTATACACCTTTACTAAGTCTGTAGTTAATATTCAGTCTGCAAAAGGATCTCCTGGTAAATACCCAGGCCTTCAGCTGTAGTGTACTATTATAAACACTATAATAAGTCTTGTGTACTTTAAACTTTTATTTACTTTTAAAGATTGGACCTATTACTGTACTGCATATATTATGTTGAATTAAATGAATTGTGTTACATGTTTCAGATGTCACCATAATCATTTTTTCTCCTCTTCTTCATGACGCAATACAGTTGGGAAATAAAAGAAAATTTAAAATAGTATAAACTGCTACTGACATAAAGTAGACACTGGACTTGTATATATTATGTAGGTTATATTAGACCAATGCACCAATTTTTGAATATTCTACCTTCCTCCTCTGACTAGAGAAACTCATCAGTAGGAAGAGCAAGACATTGTTTTGTATTTCTCTAGTGCTTTGAGGATCTCAGATACTTTATAAACCTACAATATGAATTTTTGTAGCACAACTTTGAAGTGACTCATGGTTGCCATGAGTCGGATCCGACTCGACGGCACTTGGCTTGGCTGGCACTTTGAAGTAGCTGCAATCCATCATGAGCAAAATCTCAAGGTAATATAGGAAAACATCAGTTATCCAGAAATTTTAGGGGTTCAATTATTCAGCGTGGCTCTTTTCTGATTGTTTATCTTCCTTAAACACTTAAGCATTTTAATTTCAATAATTTGTTGGCATTTCCCTGCAAAATGAAATGCTAACTTCCCAGAGTTTAAAGTTTATATTTTTATAAAAACAAAGTATTTATATTAAAAATGCAAATAGCATCTCAAAATGCGTGATAGCAGACCTCTTTTCACTTATATCAAACCTCAGTTATCCTTCTCCAGCAGAAACTACCTATTTAGACTGCTTGCTCTGACATTTGCCTCCATTTATTTATGTAACTGGAAATACTGGTGATGCGGTGGTTAGGTGCTATGACTGCTAAACAAAAGATCGGCAATTCCAATCCACTAGACACTCCTTGGAAACTCTGTGGGGCAATTATACTCTTTCCTATTGAGTCACTATGAGATGAACTGAGTGGCAATCGATATTCACAAAATTTGACTATACTGTTGTTTCTGGATTTATCACTTTTAGACAGTATATATTACTTTTTATTGTGAAAGAGCATAACTTATCTAACTTATGCCAGCACCCACATCAACTTCCCATTTTGTTTTCTTCTCAGTATAGCTACCTGATAATTTGATAAACTAATATTTACTTTTTATTTTAGTATAACCACATTAAAAATATTCACAGTAGAACCACATAGTACATGCCAGAATTATATATTTTTTTTGTTGTTCAAATTGTGTTTTCTGCCCTATGTAAACTCTGGTTCATATTTTCATTCCTTCATTTTCTTTGCACCTATCAATTCAGTCTCCAACTTTCAAAAAACTCTTAGCATGAACAAGTACATTCTCTTTTGTTGTCATTTTCTATTTTTTTTAAAAAAAACATATTGAGGTGTCATTGATGTACAATAAGAATTACAATTTAAACTCTAAGATTTGATAAATTTCATTATATGCATAGTTCTATGAAACCATCAGCACAATGAAGATAATGGTCATCTCATACCAGTTCCTTTTTAGCTGTACCCTTTGCTCCTTCCTCCCTCCATACCTCTTCCTCAGGCAGCTCTGATCTGCTTTGATGCTACAGATTCTCTTGTTTTTTCAAAATTGTTTATAAATGGAATTATCCACTGCCATCAAGTCAATTTTTATTATAATGACCTTATAGGTCAGAGTAGCACTGCCCCATAGGATTTCCAAGGAGCACCCGGCAGATCTGAACTGCTGACCTTTGGGTTGGCAGGCTACAGCATTTACTCACTACGCCACCAGGGTTTCCGTAAGTGGAATTAGACACTACCAACACTTTTTTCAGTTGACTTGTTTCACTCAGCAAAAGTATTTTGATATTTATTCGTGTTGTAGTGTTTATCAACTGCAATAATTGTTACTACTGAATAGAATTCTGTGGTTGCATATACAGAATTTATTCATTTGTCTGTTGATGAAAATTGTGTTATTTTCAGTTTTTGGTTTTCAAAAGGTGAGGTGGTATTAATGATGTTGTACAAATCTTTCTGTGGACGTATATTTTCATTTCTATAAGGTAAATAGCAGCAGGATGATCCTATAATAAGTATGCATTTGTTTTTTTAACCATCATAGTATTTCTCCAAATAGTTGTACCATTTTAAATATCTGCTAGCAGTTGTACAAGAAGTATAATCTTTCGTATTTTCACCAAATGACCTGTGGTATAGTTTTAACTACTCTTTTTAGTTGTTTATCTAGAAGATTTGTCCAATACTGAAAGTGGAGTGCTGAAGTCTCCCACTATGATTGTGGAGTGATTTGTCTTGTTTTTCAGTGTAGTCAGTGTTTGTTCAACATATTTAGATGCTCTAGTATTGTGTACATTTTTAGTTGTGTCTGTTACTATAGACATATATGATGTATCTTATTAAGGTTTTAATTTAATTTCCCAAGTAAGTAATGATATTAAGTATTTTTTATACCCTTATTTGGTATCTATATATATTTTTTGATGGCCTGTTCAAATATTTTACCTATTTTTACTGAGTTGCATTTCATTTCTTTTTTTTTAATTTTTGTGTAAGATTTTTATTGAGATATAATTCACATACCATAAAATCAACTTTTATAAAGTGTACAATTCAGTAGTTTTCATTATGTTCACATAATTGTGCAACCATCGCCACTATTTAATTCCAGAACATTTTCATTGTTCCCCAAAGAAACCTTGTGCCCACTGGCAGTCACTCCCCATCTCCCCTTCTTTCAGTCACAGGGACCACTGGTCTACCCTCTGTCTTCATGGACTTGCCTACAACCTCCGCCCTCCTTGATGGCCATAACCAAAATGTCAGACAACAAAGAGTGCTGTAGAAAACTAAACCTTCACACATTGCTGGTCAGAATGTAAGATGGTACAGCTGCTTGGGCTAACAGTTTGGCAGTTCCTCCAAAAGTTACACGCAGAGTTAGCATACGACCCAGCAATTCCACTCCTAGGCATATGCCCAGGAGAATTCAAAATATATGTCCACGCAAAAATTTGTACACAAATGCTTATAGGAGCATTATTAATTTCATTTCTAAGTTTTTTTTGAAATTTTTCTAAATGTTTTGTTATGCTTTAAGTGTAAGTTTACAATCCAGATCAATTTAGCATATGAAACCCTGTACATTCACCACTAAGTAATTCTAACTGCTTCCCCCTGCAGCCCACCCCCTCCATGACACCACATTCCTTTTTCCACACTGTACTTCCACATCCATTCAACCAACTCCTGTCACCCTCTACACTTTCACCTCTCCTATGGACAAGATCTACTTAGACAGACTCATGTACATATTTAAGTCAAGAAACATTCTTTGCGAGCATCACTCTATGTCTTTCAGTCCCGTCCAATCTGTGTCTGAAGAGTCAGCTTCACTATCAGCTCTGGGCTAACAGAGCGTTCGGAGACCATGACCTCAGAAACCTCCAGTCTGGCAGACTGTCAAGTGTGGTCTTTAGATAGAGTTCTAGTTCTGCATATCCATTTTTCTCCCAATACATGAGGGGCTTTATTCTGTGTGCTCTGTAAGGGCAGTCATTGTGGTAGCCAGGCACCATCTAGTTTTTCTGGTTTCATCCTGATGTATTCTCTGGATCACATCATCTTCTTATTTATAATTACTAAGCTTTAATAATTTTTTCCATATTATGCATACATATCCTTTGTCAGACATATGATTTAAAAATATTTTCTCACATTTTTGGCACATTTTCTTTCTTCTTTTCACAGTATTTTTAGGATAGCAGAAATTTTAAATTTTGATGTAGTCCAGTTTACCTTTTCATTCTTATAAAAATCTTTTTTCTGATCTAGACATCTTTGTTTTGTCCAATTGAAAAAATTTTCTCCTATGTTTTCTTCTAGAAGTGTTATAGTTTATATGTAATCTCTGATTAATTTGAGTTAATAACTATATGGCATGAGGTATGGATTAGAATTCACTTTTTCAATATATATGTATCAAAAATTTTCAGCAGAACTTGTTGAAAATATTATCTTCTCTCCACTAAATTGTCTCTAGACCTTTGTGAAAAATCAGTTGTTCAATTATTTATAGGTTTATTTATGGGCTGCATTCTGTCCCATTTATCTACTTGCCTATCCTTAAAACACTAAAACACTTATCCCAAAAACATTGCACTCAAAATAGATTTTTGATGGTGAAACACCTATGAACAATACTGTTGTCTCAAACTTAACTTGAAACCAGACAAGAATGCTAGAAGTGGCAGTTCTTCAGGGAAATACAATCTTCTTTTTTTAAAAAAAAATGTCATGATATGTTGATTAAAACCCAGTGCCACTGAGTCAGTTCCAACTCACAACAACCCTAGTAGGTCAGAATAGAACTGCTGCATAGAGTTTCCAAGGATCACCTTTTGGTTAGCAGCTGTATCACTTACCACTACACCACCAGGGTTTCCTGGTATGTTGCGTAGGAAAGCATTATTCTCGAGATTTTGAAATAACTATTAAAAATATAGAGGGAAAAGATCACTTGGCATGTAGAAGACATTTGCATGTATTAAAAAAAACTATTATTAACTCCAGAGATGACCGAATTACAGCAAAAAGGCTATATATACATGAAAAATAAACATTGACTCCTCATTTAAAAACAAATTATTTGAGGTATATATGTGAAAATGGTTGAAGTGGCAAATGCTTTGTTAGACACTATTGTTAGCTGCTGCTGAGTTAGTTTCAACTCATAGCGACCCTATGTGCAACAAAACAAAACACTGTCAAATCCAATTCTGTTTGCACAATTGTTGTGTTTGACCTCATTGTTGCAGTCATCATATCAGTTCTTCTTGTTGAAGTTATTTCTCTTTTATTTTTCTTTTTATTGTGATGAAATCTAAGTATGCACCCCAAATTAAATTTCCCTGTCTGCCTATCTGCAGTTCCTTCTGTTGTCCTTGCCCAGTGACAGCACACTCCTTGTTTTTGTTCTATACACATTGTATCCCCTTAACACCTTCCTCCCCTCCTCTCTACACTCTCCTCTCCCTTCTAGTAAGGGGCCAATAGGACAGCACCCTGTAGATGCCTAGAACCATAACACACACACACACACACACACACACAGTACACTTACTTTATGTCCGCAAGTCCAGTCCATTCCTGTCCAAAGAGTTGACCTCAGTAATGTCTTCTGGTCAGGGACAGCAGCAGTTCTAGGAACTAGACTGCCAGGGGAATCCCCAGGCTGTTGGGCCATCAACTGTGATCTTTTAGTGGAGTGCTTGAGCTGCACCGTTCTTTTTCTTATGTTGCCACAGGAGCTCAACACTGTGTGTCTCATCACAGCTGTCTTTGGTGGTGGCCTAGCCCCATCTGGTTCTTCTGGTCACTGTTGATTCAGTCACCCATTCACACAGGTCCTTTTGTCTCTTTTTCCTCATGTCTCTGTTGTTCTTGGTGATCATCTGTTTTGGCTAAGTTGGGACCATTTGGTGTACCTCAGATGGCAGTTTGCTAGCTTTTAAGATCCCTGACACCACTCAGCAATATGGGGTGCAGAAGACTCTCTCAGCAATAGGCTGGTTATGCCAATTGGCCTTGATGTCCCCTGAGAACATGGCCCCCAGGCCCCTGTCCCTGCTACTCTTAGCACTATTGGGTTAAGATTAGAAGAGTTTTCAGTTTATGTTGAAGTCCAATTAAGTTGATCTTCTTTCTACTGTGTGCTGTCACTGCTTTCACTCAACCCAGTTTCTATCCACTGTCTTATCTATGACCAGCCTTATCCCTCTCTCCCCACCCTTGTAGCCCTCAAAGAGACTTTTCTTCTGTGTATAACTCTATTTTTAAGCCCTTATAGCAGGAGTCTCATACAATATTTGTCCTTGAGCTGCTGACCGATTTCACTCAATATAATGTCTTCCAGCTGAAATCAGGTTATAAGATGCTTCCTAAAATCATTATTCTTTATCATTGCATAGTGTTTCATTGAGTGTATGTACCATAATTTGTTCATTGATTCATCTGCTGATGGGCATCTAAGATGATTCCACATTTTCGCTGTTATGAACTATGCTGCAATAAATATTTGTGTGCCTGTATCCGTTTGTAAAATTGCCCTTGATTCCATAGGATATATTCCAAGCAGTAGGATTATTGGGTCAAATAGTATACCCATTTCCAACTTTTTAAGGAAGTGACAAATTGCTTTCCATAGAGACTATACCATTTTGCAGTTATATCAGCAGTGTGGGAGAGTTCCAGTCTCCACAGCCTCTCCAGCATTTCTTGTTTTGTGTTTTTTGGATCATTGCCAACCTTGTTGGGGTGAAATGGTATCTCACTGTAGTTTTGATTTGGATTTCTCTAATAGCTAATGATTGTGAGCATTTCCTCATGTGTCTTTTGGCTGCCTGGATGTCCTCTTTGGTTAAGTGTCTGTCCATCTACTTTGCCCATCACTTAACTGGACTATTTACATTTTTCTCATTGATATTTTGCAGTACCTTGTAGATTACAGAGATCAGACATCGGTCTGACATGTAGTTGCCAAATATTTCTTACCATTCTGTAAGTAGTCTTTTAATTCTTTTGATAAAGTCTTTGGGTGAGCAAAAATGTTTGATTCTTAGTAGTTCCTACTTATATATTTTCTGTTGATCTTGCTTTGTCAGATTTCGAGGTCTGTCTAAGCTGTGTATTAAAACTTTCATTGTTGACTCTATTTTGTTTTGCATGATCGTTACCATTCTAGGTTTGATATTTAGATTTTTGTATGCATTTTGAGTTAGTTTTTGTGTAAAGTGTGAGATAAGGGTCTTGTTTCAATTTTTTGCAGATGGATGTTCAATTTTGCCAGTACCATTTGTTGAAGTGACTGTTTTTACCACAGTTTACAATCTTAAGGCCTTTGTTAGAAAACTGTTCATAAGAGGATGGTGGCATCTATGGAGTCTCAAGTCTGCTCCGTTGGTCTATATTTCCCTTTTGTATCAGTACCAGGCTGTTTTAACTACTGTGGCACTGTAATAGGTTCTAAGGTTGGCCGCTGTGAGGCCTTACGGTGTGTTCCTCTTCAGTAGTACTTTGCTTATTCAGGGTATTTTCCATTTCCAAAAGAAGTTTGTGATTTGTTTCTCTACCTCAATAAAAAACATCACTGTAATTTGTATTGGGATTGCATTGTATGTGTAAATCACTTTGGGTAAAATAGACAGTTTCACAATGTTAAGTCTTCCTATCCATACACGGGGCAAGTTTCTCCATTTACATAAGTCTCTCTTGGTTTCTTGCAGTAAGGACTTGTACTTCTCTTTATATATCTCTTATCTCTCCTGTTAGATTTATTTTTAGATATTTTATTTTCTTGGGAGCTATAGTAAATAGTATTGATTTGGTGATTTCTTCTTTGATGATCTCTTTGTTGGCATAAAGGAATCCTGATGATTTACTTGAGTTTATCTGATACTTTGCTGAATTCTTCTATTAGTTTGGGTAGTTTACTTATGGATTCATTGTATTCTCTGCATATACAATCACATCATCTACAAAGAGGGAGATTTTTACTTCTTTGTCTATGTGGATGCCCTTTATTTCTTTATCTTGTCTAGAGCCTCTTGTACAATGCTGAATAGAAGTGGTGAGAGTGGGCATCTTTGTCTAGTTCCCATTCTCAGGGGGAATTCTTTCAGTCTCTCTCCATTCAGGATGATGTAGGCAGTTGGCTTTGAGTAGATACCCCTTGTTTCATTGAGGAATTTGGTATCCTTATTTTACTGAGAGTTTTTAGCATGAATTGGTGTTGGACATTGTAGAATGCCTTTTCTGCATCAATTGACAAAATCAGGTGATTCTTCTCTTTCGTATTATTTATGTGGTTGATCATATTAATTGTTTTTCTGATGTTGAACCAGCCTTGCATCCCTGGTATGAGTCTAACTTGGTCATGATGAATTACTTTTTTGATATGTTGTTGAATTCTGTTGGCAAGCATTTTGTTGAAGATTTTTGCATCCAGCTTCTTGAGTCATATTGGTCTGTACTTTTCTTTCTTAGTGGGACGTTTCCCTGGCCTTAGTATCAGGGTTATGTTGGCTTCATAGAATGAATTTGCAGTATTCCATCCCTTTCTATGCTGTGAAATAGTTTCAGTAATACTGGACTTGACGCTTGTCTAAAAGTTTTGTAGAATTCTCTGGTGAAGCCATCTGTTCCAGGACTGTTTTTGGTTGATATTTTTTGTTTTTTATGACTTTTTAGTCTCTTCCTTTGCGATGGGTTTATTAAGTTGTTCTACTTCTCCTTGTGATAATTTTGATAGGTGATATGAACCTAGAAATTTGTCATTTCCTCTGGGTTTTCAAATCTATTAGAGTATAGTCTTTTGTAGTATTCTGTCATGATACTTCTGATTTAAATTGGATATGTCGTGATATCCCCCATCTCATTTCTTATTTGGCTTATTTGTTTCCTCTCCTGTTTCTGTTTTGTAAGTTTAGCCAATGGTTTATCAACTTTGTTGATCTTTTCTAGAAACATCTTTTGATTTTGTTATTATTTTCAATTGTTCTTCTATTCCCTGATTTGTTTAGTTCGGCTCTAATCTTTATTATCTGTTTTCTTCTGGAGCCTGAGGAATTCTTGTGTTGCTCTCTTTCTACTTGTTCAAGTTGTAGAGTTAATTCTTTGCTTTGGATCCTTTATTCCTTCTGGATGTGTGCATTTATAAAGAGAAGTTGACCTCTGAGCACTGCTTTTTCAGTATTCCATAAGTTCTGGTAGGATGTATTTTTCATTCCCATTTTCTTCCATAATTTTTTTTTATTTTATCCTTGATTTCTTCTGTATTCCATGGCTATTTGAGCAAAGCATTGTTCAGTTTCCATGAGTTCAAATTTCTATTTATGTTTCTTCTGCTATTGATTTCGACTATTATGGCTTTATGGTCCAAGAAAATGCTTTGCAATAATTCAATGGTTTGGATTTTTTTGAGACTTGCTTTATGTCCTAATACATAGTCTATTCTGGAAAATATTGTATGTGCATTTGAGAAGAAGGTGCACTTATCTGTTGATGGATAAAAAGTTTCTTATATGTGGATGAGATCTTGTGGATTAATTGTGGCAATAAGATCTTCTGTGTCTCACTGAGCTTTTTTCTGGATGATCTGTCCATTACTGACAGTGTAGTGTTGAAATCTCCAGCTATTATTGTGGAGTTGATCTATCTCATTTTTCAACATAGTCAATGTTTGTTTGATGTATTTAGATGCTCTGGTATTGAGTGCATAAATATTTTGTATTGTTAAATACTGCTTGTTTATTGAATCTTTCAGCAATGAATAGTAATCATCCTTGTCTACGATGGTGGATTTTGCATTAAAATCTATTTTCTGAGGTTAGTTTTGCCACACCTGCTCTTCTTTGCATGTTGTTAGCTTGTTATGTATTATTCCATCCTTTAATTTTCAACTTGTTCATATCTTTGAGTCTCAGACATTTTTTTTTTGTAAGCAGTATAAATGTGTCACGTCTTTTGATCCAGGATATCACTAATCTCTCTGTTGTATCATTTACTCTGTTTACATTTAGTGTAATTATTGACAGATATGTGTTTAGTGCTGTCATTTAGATGCATTTATTTTTGTGTTGGTGTTTTCTATGTTGCTCTTAATATTCTGTTCTGCGTCATTCTTTATGGGTTAAATTTACATCTTTTTCAGTGTTGATTTTGTGTTTGTTGAGATTTCTGTCTTCTGTCTGTTGTTCTGATATGTTGCATTGTTATTGTGCTTTGAGGGTCCACCTATAATCCATTAATCTCCTAAGTTTAAACTCCATTTTAACTTCTGCGTATCTTTTTTAACATCATCTCCATCTGAAAGGACTATAATTACTGTCATATATCCCTCTTTTTAGTGTGACGGTGTCATAGTTTTCATGATGTGATCGCTAGTTCCCTTCTTTTAGCATTGTGGCTTTGATTGACTTTTGTGACTTCCATAACTGAGTAGGTTTCTGGATGATGTGTCCTATATTGCCTCCTTAAACATATACTTAATGGCTTCATTTCTCTAATCAAAGAGCTTCTTTCATTATTTCCTTTAGTTTTGGTTTGGTTTTTGCCAAGTCTCTTAGCTTCTGATTATCTGCAAATGTATTAATTTCATCTTCATATTTGAGAGACAGTTTTGCAGGATATATAATTCTTGGTTGGAAGTTTCACTCTTTCAAGGCTTTGAATTTGTCATCCCACTGCCTCCTTGCCAACATCATTCCTGCTGAGAAATCAGACAAAAGTATACAGGGCTTCACTCTGAATGTTAGCTTTGCTTTGAGCCTTGATGCCTTTAAGAATTTCGTTTTACTAAGCTTGATTATAATACACTTTGGTGTCTTTCTAGTGAGGTCTTGTTTTTGTGGTGTTTGATACATGTCTTGGATACTTATGTTCAGTTCTTTCATAATTTCAGGGTATTTTTCTGTCAGCAATAATATTTTTTTCAGCTATCCTTCCTTGTTCAGGAACTGCACTTAATCATAGATTATTCCTCTTAATAGGCACTCACATGTTTCTTAGTGCTCTTCATTTTTCTTATTTCTTTTCTTTGTTTTTTTCTCATAAATGCTGATGTCAAGTGCTCTGTCCTCAAGGTCCCTAAGTCTGACTTCTATATCTTCAGTTCTGTTCTTTTGGCTTTTTATTCAGTTGTCTAATTCGGTCATTTTGTTATTGATCTGCTGGATTTCAGATCACTGATGTTGCATCAGTTCAAATAGCTGGCTTAATTTTTCATTTTACTCTGCAGCATTTTGTTTAATCTCTAGGAGGATTCTATACATAATTCTTTTGTCCTTGGTTTCCAATAGTTTCAGAAAGACTTTTTCATATGGGAAGTTTTTTGATTGTTTATTTTTGGAGTTTTCTGGAGGCATGGTGGACTCTTTCTTTAAATGATTAGCAATGCTTTGTTACCTTTGGGACATCTAGAGGCTCTAGTTTCTCTGATTTTACTTCAGCAGGAGCTGAGGCATAGTTCTAAGATGGGAGTTGGTCACCAGCTGCTTCTGTGTACTCTAGGAACTGGCCCCAGTGGACTCTCTTGGGTGGCAGACTCCACCTCCTGGCTGGCAAGGACAGCACTCTACTTATAGAGTCACTATGGGGCAATCAGATAACCCTATGATATGCATCAGTAGAGGCTGGAAGAAATGCCACTGGGCCACTCAGCAGTTATTTCTCCAGGGAGTCTTATTGTGAAAAGCTGGGAGCTTTCTGACAGCTGACAAAATCAGTCAGGCTGTCACGTGTGAGAGGCTCTGCCCTGTCTTCTGGCTGACAATGGAAGCACCTCTTCAGCTGTTTCCACACGCTATGACTTAGTTCAAAGTACGGAGGGGTCACGGCCTTGCTGCCATCCTCAGCTGGGCCATACCCATAAGGTAATGCTGTACTAAAAACAGCCTTCCTTCTTGAAAAGTACTTTCTGCACTGGCCCTGTTTCTGAGCTCAGGAATTAGCCCTGCTGAGTCCTCTGGTTGGGTGACTTCACCTCCCAACAGACCAAAATGGTGTCTCTGCCAAGCCACCCTTCCTGCTGCAAAACAGCAGAATCTATGGTGGAGCTCAGAAAAGAGAGGGTGGAGGGGCATGGTGCCCTGAGTCAGCAACCAGGCTTTCAAAATATGACTATCCCATGCACTGTCTCTCTTTTGCACTATACGTGTTCACTTTAGCACTGCAGTTGAGCATATTTGTTGGGAAGTGCCCATTGCCCACCTCCCAGATAACAAAAAAGGCATGAGTACCTGCAGTCTGCCCAAGTAGGGAGTCAGAAGGTGTGGGGCTCAGGGTGCACTGCCTTGTTTTAGAGACAGGTAGATTTCCGTTTAGTGGTATGTAGTCCAATCTGAAAACCCTATGTTGTATCATAGAGCTCACTGGGTGTCCAGAGTGCTCCATTTAGTTATCAGTCCAGGCCTTAGTTCTCAGAGGGAATTGAGGAGACCTGGGTCTAGTCTGCCATCTTGGCCCCACCCCTGGTATTTCTCTTTTCTGATGACTTTCTACCTTTTCCAGAGACTATCTGCTGATAATAGGCTCAAAGTATGTGAGACAAAGTCTCACCATCTTTACTTCAAAGGAGCATTCTGGCTGTACTTCTTCCAAGGCAGATTTTTTCATTGTCTGGGAGTCCATAGTATATTTGGCATTCTTTACCAACATCATAAATCAAAGGCATCAATTCCTTTTTCAGCCTTCTTTTTTCACTGCCTAGCTTTCATACACTTATGAGGCAATTGAAAACACCATAGCTTGGGTTAGGCACATCTTAGTTCTTAAAGTGACATCTTTGTTTTTATAACACATTAGAGAGGTCATTTTCAGAAGATTTGACTTATACAGTTTTTCTTTTGATTTTTTGACTATTGCTTCCGTGAGTGTTGATTATGAATACAAGTAAAATGAAGTCCTTGACAAATTCAATCTTTCCTCATTTATTATGGTGCTGCTTATTGGTCCAGTTGTAAAGAATTTTTTATTTTCTTACTGGAGGCTGTGGGCTTTGATCTTCATCAGTAAGTGCTTCAAATTCTCTTCACTTTCAGAAAGGAAGATTGTGTCATCTGCATAGGACTTGAAGGTCTACTTCTAATAAAATTAGTTGTCATATGTACTTTAACACAATTAAGAAAACATATAGACATAAGTATTTGGGGATGGGAGAAGACCCATGACTGTAGTATAATAAAGGTACATCCTCCACTAATGTAATATGAATTCAGTAGATACTATTTGTAATAGGTGAAACAAAAACTAATTAAAAAAAGAAAAAAAAATACTTTTTTATTATGCGGACATACATACCAGAAAAAACTGGTAAACTGAAAATGGTATTTCTTAAGTGGTTATTAGGTACCTTTGGGTTGGTTCTGACTCATAGTGACCCTGTGCACAACAGAAAGAAGCAAAGCTTGGTCTTGTGCCATGCCCATGATTGTTTTTATCCTTAAGCCTACTGTTGCAGCCACTGTGTCAGTCTATGTCCTTGAGGATCTTTTTCTTTTTTGCTGACCCTCCACTCTGCCAAACATGATCTCCTACTCGAGGGACTGATCTATCCTGACAACATGTTCAAAGTATGTAAGACACAGTCCTGTCATCTCTACATCCATGACACTCTAGTTGGATTTCTTCAAGAACAAGTCTGGCTGTGACGGTACAGTGTGTCCCAGAGGGAAGGAGTAGAGGTGGCATATGGGGCTAGATGGAAGGAAGGAAGAGAAAGAAGAGAGGGGAAAAGTAAAGAAAGAAAAAGACTCGTAGGAAGTTTGAGGCAGGAGCTAGAGAGACCTCATGTGGTGGGGGGCAGTGACTCTCTGAAAAGAAAAATGGGGAAAAAATGGTGCAGTGGAAGCCAATGGTTTTGCCAGGGGATCCAGAGTGTCAATGGCCTGGGGAGCAGGGGTAGAGGTAATGTGTGTGGCTAAATTGTAAAGGAGAAAGAAAAGGAAGAAAGGGGGAAAAAACAGCATAACAGGAGCTGCTGGCCAGTGGAGATCAGGCAGACCTGAAGTGATGGTAGGCTGGTAACTCTCTGGTCAAGTGGTTCAATGTGGCCTTCTGGGAAGGGGTGGGAGTGGTGTATAGACCTAAGTGGGAGGAAGGAAGAAAAAGAAGAAAGGGGAATAAATGGCACTTTAGGAACCAGCTAGTAGGGACAAGGCAGACTTGGTATGATTATAAGCTGATATCTCTCTAATTGAATGGTAGAGTATGGCCCATTACAAAGAGGTAGGGATTAGTACAGGGGAGTAGGGTGACAGTTAGGAAAGCATTTATTTTTTTTTTTTCGTGTGTGTGTGTGTGTTTTGTTTTTACTGGGTCCTCTGTAGCCTGATAGGAGCTCTGTGAAGTAGCCTTCCCAGACTCACCGACTCCCTGTCTGGGGTTGTTGCTGGGTGTGCTGGAAGATAACAACACTGTGATATGTTATCTGGCAGGAGACCTCTACTCTGTGTCTCTTCTCATGCTCTGTTTTCTTTCAGTTTCCCATTCTACTCAGAGTTTGACGTAGCTCTTTATCTCTGCATCTGATACTTAGAGTTCCAAATGTATACTTGTATTTATTTTACTTATTTTTTTCTCGTCTTTGTTGTAGAGGAATTGAAATGATATTTCTAGGGTACCATGTACTTTACATTTTTCTATGCTACTTCTTATAATTTCATGTGAATTAACAATAATCTCAAAATAAGTCATCTATTTTTTTAAAAAATCTGTAGAATTTATCCAGTGTATTATAACGATAAACCACTCCATTTCTGGAAAGAGAACTTCAGTACTATGATAATGTCCTCGTTTCCTAATTAATGGATAGACTTAGAGTAATTGCATTTCAATGCAATTTCATTTATGTATTATGTAAGATAAAAACAGTTTAGGGGATGGAGTCTTAGGGTCCAAGTTTTACTGCCAGGTATTAAAAATAGTGTAAATATACAAATAAAATGATAGGGGATGGTCATGAAAAGCTACATACTATATCTTAAATGAATATATGCATATGTTGGTATGTTATGAGTATGTGTGTATGTTTGTGTGTGTGTATATGTGTGCATATGCTTATACATACATGAGTCATATGATTCTCTGCTGGTATGTGTTTTTGTGTACTTGGGTACACTTAGAATGTTATCTTTTTCAGAACCTGTTAGGCCAATTTTAAAACATATTGGGATGGTCTAAAACCTTACACAGTATCTTTTGTGTAACAGGTGTTCAACATCACTCTTCAAATTTGGAACCATAAATTCAGAAGTAAAGTCTGTTACTCTAGACAAGACACTAGGCATGCTCTACATACCCTGTGGTATGTTTCCAGGAAATTTTTGAAACTTAGTCAACAATACAATGTCATCTCAAAATTTTAGAGTGTCTGATGATCTTGATAAATATGCCCTGTTGAAAACTCAACATGTCTTCCTTAAGATAGTTTTCATGCCTATAGATTAAGAGGTACTGAAAGAAGAAAGAAAGCAAAAGAAAGATGTTAATTCTTCATAACTACATTATATGTAGACCAGTTACCTGCACTGGCTGAATTCTTGCTTTCCCATCACCTTTTGTTTGTTCCTTTGTTTCCAGCTGGAATTGAATCAGTGTGAATATTAGCCCCTCTTCATAATTCCTAACTTCTTTCATCTCCAATAAATAAATAAATAACTCCACACAGATCTCTGTGGTACATTTGCCTTAGTGCCTGTAGGTGGTAGGAAGGGGGTTACTTCAGAAACACAATTAACTTGAAACTGGACACTTTTTTCTGTTCTCAACAATTTTCTATCTCTATCGTTGCTTTCTTTTTGCCGTGCTTCAATTGCAAAACTAAAATATAGATAGAAAATGAATGGAATTACTAAGAATCAAACACTTCTGCTCATCCAAAGACGTCATCAAAAGAATTAAAGGACCATCTACACAACGGGAAAAAATATTGGCAACTCTATGCCAGACCGACGTCTGATCTCTATAATCTATAAGGTATTACAAAATATCAACAAGAAAAGGATAAATAATCCAATTAAACGATGGGCAAAGGAGATGGACAGACATTTCTCTAAAGAGGATATCCAGGTAGCTGAACGACACGTGCAGAATTGCTCACAATCGTTATCTATTAAAGAAATTCAAATCAAAACCACAATGAGATATCATCTCAGCCCAACAAGGTTGGCCATGTTCCAAAAAATACAAAACAACAAATGCTGGAGAGGCTGTGGAGAAATTGGAACTCTCCTACACCACTGGTGGGACTGCAAAATGGTACAACTTCTTTGGAAAACAGTCCGGTGCTTCCTTAAAAAGCTGGAAATGGACATACCATTTGAACCTGTAATTCCATTGCTTGGCATTTATCCTTCAGAAACAAAGGCTGTCACATGAACAGACACATGTACATGAATGTTTGTTTCAGCACAGTCCACAATAGCAAAAAGTTGGAATCAACTCTGATGTCCATCAGCAGATAAATGGATGAGCAAACTATGGTACATATACTCAATGGAACACTATGTTATGATAAAAAACAATTTTAGAAGACATCTCAAACATGGTCTTGTTTGGAAGAGATCATGCTGAGTGAAATCAATCAGTGTCAAAAGGACAAATTTTGTGAGATCCCTGTTATAAGGACTTACCAAGAGAATTATCCATAGAAGAAAATGACTGTATTGGCTACATGGGTGGGTGGGGGCTGAGAGTTTATCATAGATGAGTTAATTGATAGATGTTAGAAATTTTATTATTTTATTGTAATTAATTAAAATAAAAAGCAGAACTACTTTTTCAATTTTTTTTAAGTGTGGAATGATTCAGTTCACCTAGTAATTACTGTTGGCCAATGCCAAGACTTCATGAAGTGCAGCTAGTCTTGCTAGTTCAATGACTAGTTTCAACTTAAAAAACTTATACCTTGTGAACTTTTCAGTGAGCATATTAGGAAAGACTCCTTCTCTCTCACTATGTCTGGAGAGAATGTTTTTTCAGTCATGCACCAACACTTCCTGTCACCCTTAAATCAGTAATAACCAAATACGGAAATGAATGGGTCACTTCGTCTATTCCATATGCCCCAAGAATAAAACTTCATTTTATTTAGAATGAAAATTTTCACGTTATTTAATAGGATTAAAATAAATTAAAATAGCTGAAACTTTCAGGTTCATAAACCATTCTGGCTATAAGGAAACAATCACTTCTCCTTGACCTGCTACGGTAAACTGAGTTCTGATATTAAAACAAACAAACACAGTTACTCCCATCTGACAATGACTACAAACAACATGGGGAAATGTAAGATTTTGAATGGTCTCTAAGGTCATGTTGAGAGCTATGCATACACAATGATATTAAATCCTCTTATTTTAATCACCCCAGTTGCCTCTGTTTGGAGCTTCTATTTGTAGTGATTTTGCCAGATTTTATAGAAATGATAGGTAAGAGAGGAAGAGAGAGTTAGATGGGCCTAAAGGGATTTGAATTTAAAAACTCAGCTGCAGTTCAGTCTGTAACAGTAGTATCTGCTAGTCTCAGTATATGACCAAAAATACCTTGTTTATCCGGTTTAGGAAATTCTTCATATTATAAAATATAAAGCCTCTCAAACTTCCAAACTGAATCTTCTACTGTACCTCATTAATTTACTAAAAAGCTAACAACATACATTTGTGATTTCAATATAATCGAGTGTTTGAAAATATGAAGTATTATTTTTTTTTTTTAGAGATTGTCATGCATTGAATTGTGTACCCCAAAAATATGTGTAGTAATTCAGCTGGGCCAGGATTCCCTGTATTCTGTGATTGCCCTCCATTTTATGGTTTTCTGGTATTGTAAATACTAGTCTCTGCCTGTGGTTAACAGAGCATGTTATGATAGAGAGAATTTGGGTGGGACTGCAAGACCATTGCTAAAGGAATGTCGCTGAAGCATGGCTTGCACTGCTCTTTATCCTTCCACCTTATGGGAGGTAAAAAAAAGACAGAAGCAAGAAGAAAAATGGGAACCTCACACCATTAAGAAAGCAGTGCTGGGAGAAGAGCGTGTCCTTGAGACTTGAGATTCCTGAGCCAAGATGGTCCCTGAACAAAGACAGATGCAAGATGAGGACTTTCCTCCAGAGCTGACAAGCAGGAAAGCCTTTCCCTGCAGAATTTGGACTTGTAGTTTACCAAACTGTGTAAGGATAAACTTTTCTTTGTTAATGCCATCTACCTCATGGTATTTCTGTTAGTGCAGCACTAGCTGACTAAAACAGAATTTGGTACTGAGAGAGTGGGATGATGCCCTAATAAATGTCTAAAATGTGGAAGCAGTTTTAAAACTGAATGGATAGAATATTCAGAAGGTGTGGGTGATGAGCAACAAGTAGAAGAGAACCAGCGGCAACAGTAATGAACAGACAAGAGCAACAGACAGGCAGCAACAGAACCAGCCCAGCCTGAGACAGAGCTGGAACCAACCCACGGAGCTAGAGAGTTGAGTCCTGTGCACAGAGGTTTCCTAGCAGAGTGGGGTGCTTCCAGGCACTGGAATCAGTGGAACTAGGGTTGCTGACCCACAGAGTGAGAGAGCTGACTGCCTGTGTGCAGAAGGCTTCCTGGCAGAGTCGGGTGTCTGCTGGCACTTAAATCAGTGGAACTACAGAGCTTTGGAACACTTGTCCCTGCAGGGCAGATGTGGGCCTGAGGCCTGAGCCATGAGGCTACAGGAAGCAGAAGCTGAAGAGACAAAGTGCACATGAAGTTGAGCTGTCTCAGTCTCAAAAGGTATGGCCATGGCCTCGGGGGTTTGAAAGGATGGAGTCACGGTGTCCTGTGTTTGTAAGGGTGGAATTGCCACTCACTTGGGCTTAGGGTACACCTAAAGCCAAGGAGGCAGAATTTCTGTTCAAGTGTGCCTACAAGGCAAAGTTGTAGTACAGGGCTGGGGATCTCCACTCAGAATCTGGAGAGGGTGACTGATGCTGAGAGTCTAGAGGGCAGGGCTATTATATAAAATGTCTCAGAAAATAGATTATTTTCAAAGCTTTGAGGGCTAATGTAATGTATTCTCATGACTTGCTTGTTGTCTGTTAATGCCTTTTTTACCTGCAATGTCTCCTATTTGTAATGAAATGTCTGACTTGTGTTTGTTCTGTTATTGTAGCTTGGAAGCAGATAGCTTGTATTCTGGGTTTCACAGATGTAAAGAAATTTTTCAGTTTAGACTTGAAACTGATTTAAGACTTCTATCATATGGGATGCACATGATTTTGCTATGATGAGATAAATGTGTTATATTTTTCAAAAATGTGATTGGGGGGGCCAATGGGTGGGATTCTGTGACTGCCCTCCATTTTACATTTTTCTGATGCTGAGAATCCTAATTTCTGCCTGTGGTTAACAGAGTAGATTATGATACAGAGGATTAACGTGGGACTGCAAGACCCTTGCTGAGGGCGTGTCCTTGAATCATGACTTGCACTAGCCTTTATCCTTTGATCCCATGTGAGATAAAAAGAGACAGAAGCAAGCAGAGAATAGGAAACCTTACACCATCAAGGAAGCAGCACAAGGAGAACAGTGTGTCCTTCAGACCTGAGGTTCCTGTGCCAAGATACTCCCTGAACAAAGACAGATGCAACACGAGGACTTTCCTCCAGAACCGACAAAGGAGAAAGCCTTCCCCTGGAGCAGACATTGTGAATTTGGACTTGTAACTTACCAGACTGTGTAAGAATTAACTTTTCTTTGCTAAAGCCATCCACCTCATGGTACTTCTGTTAGAGCAGCACTAGCTGGCTAAAACAGAGATCAAGGTTTTTTTTTGTTTTTGTTTTTTTTTTTTTTTGGATGAAGTTTGCACATCTAAGTTAAGTCTTAAGAACTGGACTAGTACTGAACATTTCTTTGACAATTTGAATGTGGATTTGAATGAATGATTTTAAAGAGAGCTAAAGTTGTACACTGAGTGAGTAAATGAAAAATGCAAATATTAAAGGACCAAGAAGAGAATTTTCCAAAAATAGAAAGGAGTTATTGATATTTAAATGTTGTTGGTTGTAGACATATGGTGGAACTATTTTTTAAAAAATTGCCATCAAGTGCATTCCAACTCATACAGATCATACAGGACAGAGTAGATCTACCCCCATAGAGTTTCCAGGGAGTACCCTGGTGGATTCGAACTGTTAACCTCTTGGTTAGCAGCCATAAAACCTAACAACTGTGCCACCAGCATTTCTTTGTGCTATTCAGTCAATTCTAAATGGTCAGTTAGTGCTTTTGTGTGATGTGATCCTTTTGTAGAATTTGAAGATATCTATTAGTTATACATATAGGTTAAATTGAAGGAAGACAAATATACAAGTACATAGAAATGCAGCAAGTAGAGCATTATGGGGGTGTATAGCATCAAGATGACACTATAAATTGCAGTCTTACATATAACTCAAACTTTCATGGGTTCCATAGGGAACAGTGATATCTGAAGTCTGATATCTCCAGTGATCTGATATTAACTTGTGTATGATGCTGAAAGATGAATTCTAGGTTTTTTTCCTTCCTTATTGTATTTATTTTCATTTAAATATGGAAATAGAAGTGTTCATAAAACATTCAGGGAAAGATGGTCTATACATTATTATGGAATGTTAGGAATTTGGACCTCATATCTCACATAAATGATATTTGGTCAGACTGGCCTTTACTGTACAATAGCAATAGCTAGATTAAATATTATATTTTTTCTTTGTTTTTTCTGTTGTCTTCCTTTGAAGTGAAAGTTTTTCTAAAGAAATAGAAGGACTTTAATCCATTGACACTCATTTAAACTGACCATGTCTTATTTTTATATTTAACGTTCAATTATAGTTTTTTTCAATATGTGAATAGTTAACAGAATAATCTAGTGTACCACATATATACAGCTGTCATTCGTTTCTGGTAATTATCATATTTCACCATTTTTTTAATTTTTAGCTTCAAATTTTCTCCTGAAATATTTAACAAATCACAAACAAATAAGATTTATACTTATCCCTCCTCCCTCTCTTCCTCACGTTTCTATCCCTCCCAACATGTAAACATGGACAGACAGACATACACACAATTAAGGACTTTTTCAAACATAAGCAGTGCAATATTTTCTTTTTTTAATAGCATTTTATTATGATTAAGTGAAAATTTACAAAGTAAGTGAATTTTCTGTGTTAAAGCCCACATAGAAACCTGTGACTCCGTCTGTTATCCCAGCCCTGTGACAACACACTTGCCCCTTCCATTCTGTACTTCCCATATTCATTCAGCCTACTTCTGTTCTCTCCTTTCCAACTTTCCCTCTCGTTACCACTAGGGCACTGCTCCAACAACTTACAGTCCAGTCCAGTCCAATTTTTGGCTACATAGCTGTCTTCAGTGCTAGTTTCATCTCTAGGGTAGGAGTAGACAAGGGGCAATGCTCTCAGGTGACCTCCCAGGATGTCAGACCATCAAGTCTGGCCTTCTAATAGAATTCTAGATCTGTGCCCATATTTTTCTGCTTCTGCATCAAGTCTGATATTGCATTGCCTCTCACAGCAGACATTGGAAGTGGCTTGGCACCAGCTAGTTCTTCTGGTCTCATGCTGATATAGACTCTGAATCATTTGGCTCCTTCTGTTTCTTGGGCTCAAGGTTTCCTCCTGTCTTTGATGTCCTTTGTTTTCCTTTGTTCCAGTTGTATTGGAACAAAGTGATGCTCCTTAGGTGGCAGCTTGCAAGCTTTTAAGACCCCAGATGCCATTCACTGTGTTGGGATACAGACCATTTTCTTGAAAAGAAAAAACTTAGTTGTGCCAATTGACCCCTAGGTATCCCCTGAGGGCCTGGACCCCGGATCCCCACTCCTGCTACTCTAACCTTCAAAGTGTTAGGTTGTATACAGGAAATGTCGTAGCTCTTGATATATTCCAGCAATGGTGGTCTCCCTTCCATTGTGTGCTGTTGCTTCCTTCACTTAACCTAGTTCTCATTTAATATCTAGTCTCTGAATATCTGTCTCTCTCACCTCCTGTAACCAACAAAGATTTTCTTCTGTGCTTGGTCCATTTCCTGAAGCTTCATATAAATGGTCTTATACAGTATTTGTCTTTCTGTGACTGAACGATTTCACTCAGCATAATGCCTTCCAGATGACTCCATTTTGTCTGGTATTTCCAAAGATTGCCATTGTTCTTTATAATTTCATAGTATTCCTTTGTGTGAACATATAACACATTGCTTATCTGTTTTTCTGTTGAAGGACATCTAGGTTGATTCTATCTTTTTGCTATTGTGGACAGTGCTGCAATGAACATTGGAGTGCACATATCTGTTTGTGTGGCAGCCCTTATTTCTCTGGGATATAGTCCAGGCTGTAGGATTGCTGGATCATATGGTATTACTATTTCTAGCTTTTTAAGAAATCATGACACCATTTTCCATTCCTACCAACAGTGCAGAAGGGTTCTAGTCTCTCCATATCCTCTCCAGTATTTGTAGTTTTGTGGTTTTATTGGATTAATCCTGCCTCATTTGGGGTGAGATAGTAACTCAGTGTCGTTTTGACTTGAACTTCTATGGTGACTAATGACCCTGAACGTTTCCTCATGTGTCCGTTAGCTCCTTGATTATATTCTTAGGTTAAGCACCTGTTCATATCTTTTACCCATTTTTGATTGGGCTATTTGGTGAGTTTTTTTTTTTTTTTTTGAGGTTTTGAAGCACTCTATAGATTATAGAAATTAGGTATAGATCAGATTCTTGGTTGACAATTTTTCCCCCAAGTCTTAGTTGGTCTTTTTACTCTCTTGATGAAGTGTTTAGATGAGCATAAGTGTTGGACATTTTAGAAGTTCCCATTCGTCTATTTTCTCTTCTGTTGCTTGTGTATTGTTTGTGATATTTTGTAGTTTATTTACGCCATTTATTAGGACACCCAATGTTGTCTTTATTTTTTCTTCCAAAGTCCTTATGGTTTTAGGTTTAATATTTAAGTCTATGATTAATTTTGATTTAATTTTTGTGCATGATGTTAGATATGGGTCATGTTTTATTTTGGGGGGCAATAGATACCCAGTTTGGTGAAGAGATTATTTCTTTTTCTCAGTTCAGGGACCTTAGGCTTTCTCAAGTATCAACTGCTCATAGGTGGTTGGATTCACATTTGGGTTCTCTATCCTATTCCATGATCTATGTATCTACTTCTGTGCCAGTAGTAGACTTTTAACTACTGTGGCAGTGTAATAAGGTCTCAAGCTAGGTAGTGTGAGGACTCCCACTTTATTTCTCTTTTTCAGTAATGTTTTACATGTTTGAACCTTCTTTCCTTTCTACAGCTCACTGAAAAATGACACTGGGATATATATTGGACTTTCATTACATCTATAGGCTTTGGGAAGAATAGATATTTTCACAATGTTGAGTCTTTCCATACATGAGCATGGTAGGTTTCACCACTTACATAAGTTTCTTTTGGTCTCTTGGATTAGAGTCTTGTAATTTTCTTTGTATTGATCTTTTGTATTTCTGGTTATATTTATTCCTAAGTACTTTGTTCTCTTGGTGGCAGTTGTGAATGGTATTTATTGATTTAGTGATTTCTTCTTGATGATCTTTATGTTAGTGTAAATGAATCCAACTCATTTATTTACATTTATCTTTTATCTTGACAGTTTGCTAAATTCTTCTACTAGATCTGGTAGTTTCTTTGGTATTTTCTGTGTACAGGATGCAAACAGGGATGTTTTTACATCTTTCTAACCAATGTGAATGCCCTTTATTTCTTTATCTTGTTTAATTATGCTGGCTAGAACTTACAGCCCAATGCTGAATAAAAGTGGTGACAATGGGGATCACTGTCTGATTCTCGTTCTCAAGAGGAGACATTTCCATAGTTAATAAATTTTAAAACAATTCTTTTATATTAATACATCAGCTATATGTAAATACTCTGTATTGTTTCAAAATAACTTTTTTTAAAATAGTTTATTTAAATTGGGATCCCAAATGGTGACTCTCCTGTTTTACTTTTTTTTCTAGTGCTATTTCTAAAAGTTACAACCAACTTAGTGGCCTCAGAAACAATTGTTACCTATGAGAGGGTCTTTTATAAATGTGAGTTGAATAAAGCTGTATTGGAAAAAAACAAGGAAACTACTAAACCTACTGCCATGGAGTTAATTCCAATGCACAGTGGCCCAATAGGACAGATTGGAACTTCCCCATAGGGTGAAAGAAGACAGACTAGACACATGTCTCATTTCCCTCTGAAAACTAAGGCCTGGATGATATTTGTATGGAGCACTATTTGTAGGGAGCCCTAAGACCTGACATAGTTCACTAAGCACCAGTATCGGACTAACCCTCCCCTCTCAGAAATGACCTTTGCTTCTGCTGTTTCACTGTATCAGAGAACTTCAGCTTCTGCCAGTGGCTTGTTTTGGGCCAGCACTCTGGACAGTTCCTAGTTCAGCATCTGGAACATTTCTCTGCAAAGAAGTGAAGTTTACTTTCAAAGTTGAGAGGCTTATGTATTTGGAGATCTGCCTATTGAGAAACCCAGCAGCTTTCCCCTCACCCTTCTCTGACCTGCATTGTAGGGTTGGCTGATGCCCCCAGTATCTTCATAAATAGGGTAGCATCTTTGCCACCCAACAAGCACAGACTTCCACCAAGGAGAGTCCACCTGGGGCAAATCACTAGAGTATATATAGATGGCTGGTGACCAACTCCTTTCTTAGAACCAGGCCTAGCTGCTGTTGAGGTAACACCAGAGAAATCAAACAGCATCTAGATGGCACGTAGACAGCAGACCATGATTAATCGGTTAAAGAAGCAGCCTTTAAATTCTCCAGAAAACTCCCAAAATAAAGATTCAAAAAGTTTCCCAGATGAAGAAGTCTTTCTGAATCTATCAGAGATGGGTACAAAAGAATTACAGATAGAACACTCCTAGAGATTAAACAAGATACTGCAGAACAAAATGAAAAATTAAGTAAACTATTTGAACTTTTGGAAAATCAATGATCTGAAATCCATCAGATCAATTACAAAATTACAGAATTAGACAATTCAATCCAAAGCAAAAAGAGTAGAATTGAGCAGATGGAAGTTAGGCTTAGTGACCTTGAGGATAGAGGAAATGACACAAGCATTTATGAGGAGAAATCAGAGAAAGGAAATAAGAAAAATTAAGAAACATTAAGAAACATATGGGACTCTATTAAGATGAATAATTTACATTTAACTGGAGTTCCTGAACAAGAGGGGATAGATGACAATATTGAGAGCATTGTTGCAGAGATGCTGACAGAAAACTTCCCTGAGATTATGAACAAAGAAAACATAGATATTCAAGATGTGTTTGTGTGTGTCAGAGAAACTTTATTGAAGACATCATGTTTTAACTCCACTCTAATGACAAATTAGCTGAAGTAGAGAAACATGAGCTTATATCCTAGGTTGAGGGGAATAGCCTATATGCAAAAGACTTACTCTTTCTTGAAGGAATATAGTGAGTATAACTTAATATAGTGAATAAATTAAGAGTGGTCCTTAAGTGCTAGCCAAAATTTTGGAGTTAACCCCTCCAAAGGCAGTTCTAAAGAATAGACTGATCATCTACTTCTGAAAAATCAGCCGTTGAAAACCCTGTGGAGCTCAGTTATACCCAGATACGCATGGTTTGCCAAGAGTCTGAGCTGAGTTGATGAAAACTGGTTTACCAAAGCAAAACTACACCTGTTGCCATTGAGTCAATAGTAACTCCATAGAACTGCCTCATAGGATTTCCAGGGAATGGCTAGTGGATTTAAACTGCCACATTTTTGTTTAGCAGCCATATCTCTTAACCATGGTGCAACCAGGGCTCTGACAACTGATTTACTCGTTAGTAAATTAAGAAGCCAAATGTAATGAGAGTGAAGTGGAAGTTTAGGGTGATGTTACAATTACAGAGGGTTTCATTGAAGTCATGTGAAGCTTTTAGGATATGAGAAGGATTTTCATCTTTATCCCCAGTGAATAGAAAACCTATAAAGTATTTTAACCATGGAATGAAAGAAAGTTTAGAAGATTGTTCCAGATTGATGCAGGACAATATTACATGCAGGCTGCAGATGGGATAATGTGATCGTTGTTCAGAAAAACCTCTCTAATAGCCTGGTGACATGGTAGTTAAGATTTTAGCTGCTAACCCAAAAGGTAGCAATTCATATCCACCAGGCACTCCTTGGAAACTTTACAGGGCAACTGTACTCTGTTCTACAGGGTGATGAGTATATTGTATAACCACTTGGATTATAATCGTAAAGTGGAAACAGAAAGAAAAAAAGAATGATTTCATTCAAAAAGTATTTTACATGTGGAAAGAAAAAAAAAAAAACTGGCACCTGACTGCATATGAGGAGTGAGAAGAAAGAAGTCATTCCTCATGCTGAGGCTTTAGGTTATCTCATTTTATGTGGTAGCATGATTCTTTGAGATTCTAAATATTCAGTATGAGGTGCTTGTAAGGCTTCCACGTAGAGATGTAAGCAGTTTTATGATAGTCTGAAATTCAAAGGAAAGATATGGGCAAGAAATAAGAAATTGATAACTGTATGGTGTTACCCGTAGTGCCATATAGAGTAGAAACAAAGACAAATTATGTGTAAACCTTGTTGAACTCTTTTTTAAAACCATGTAGAAATGATGAGCTACAGTAGTATTCAGAATTCTCCAGAGAAACAGAACCAATAGGACATATATATATGTATACCCTGGGTGCTGGTATATGATGTGGCAACTAGCAAGTCTAAAGTCAGTAGAGCAGTGGTAGGCTGGAAACTTTGGCAGGATTTGGATTATAATCTGGAAGTGGAATTTATTCTTCTCTGGGAAATGTCTGTTTTCTCTGAGACTTCCAAGTGATTAGATGATGCTCACCACATTATCAAGAGTCATCTCTATTACTTAGCATCCACTGATAGTTAATATTAATCACATCTACAAAATACCTTCAGAGTAACATCTAGACTTATATTTTTATCAACAAATGGGGCATCATGGCTTTAGCAAGTTGAAGCATAAGACTAACCATTCACAGATGGTAATGTAGACACAGAATGAGAAATGAAATTTGTAAGAGGAAAAACCTGTGGACACTTGTCATCAGAGGGCCTCTGGTTAGCACAAATGGTTTCCTCTGGCTGCTAAATGAAAGGTTGATGGTTCAAACCCTCCCAGTATCACTGCAGAAGGAAGGACCTGGGTATCTGCTTTCATAAAGATTATAGTCAAGAAAGCTCTGTGGAGTAGTTCTACTCTGTAACATATAGGGCTGCCATGAGTTAGAATCATCTTGATGGCAACAGTTTTGATTTTATGGCTTTGCTCATCACAGGCAAGGAAGAATGTTGTCAAATGATAAATGGGGTTGATAAATGCCATTTCTCATAATAAAATATTCTCACTGTATTTGAAGAAGGGTTTTTTTTTTCTTGTGTGTGTGTGTGTTCTCTTTGAAATGCTAATGTTACTTGAGAACTTGTGACTTTATATTGCTAAGAGTGCATGGTGCCAAATCTATTCTAGAATAACATTTATCTCTTGAACGGTATAATTTAGGATGTCTTCATTTAATTCACTGCTAATATTGTATTAGAAGTTAATATGACTTGTCAGGGCATTATTGTATTCATATTGAAAAGAATTCTGTCATTAAGTGTGAACATCTGAAAGTCTGAATATGTTTGAAATCATGCATAAATACAAGTATTACACGATCAGTTACTTATGTAGGGATTTCTCGTTCCCTTTCCCATTCAGCAAACATTTCTTAATTGCCTAATATATGTCGGCAGTTAGTGAATGCTGAGGATATAAAAAAAGATCTCAAAACACAGTTCCTATAAAATATTATACTCTTTCAGGAAAAGTACATGTGTATGTGTGTGTGTGTGTGTGTTGGGGGTCAGTTCTACCCTGGCCCCTAGGGTCGCCATGAGTCGGATCTGACTCCACAGCACTTGGCTTTGGCATTGGGGGTTGTACCTAACAAAATATGTCACAGTTGGACTGTGAAGGATTTGTAGTACAAAACTTAAAACTATGTTTTAGGGTGAATAAATAGTTGATACTGGTTGGTTCTCCTTTCTAGAAAATTTCCAGCTAATAAAGAAAGAAGGAGAAAATGTCAGAATTTTGCTTATAATCTCTGAAGAATTAACCGTTTAGACAATGACTGGTAGTATATACAGAGACAAGCAGTTTTTATGTACTTCTTGATGAAAGTACATCAAATTACCTACAAAGTTTTTGAATCAGGTCAAGCCTTCAGACCTTATCAAGGGAGGGATAGAGGTGACAAAAGATGAAGGAAAGCAAGGAAGGAAGGAAAAGAAAGAAAGGAAAGAAGAATCAACTAAATTGAAAGTAATTAAGGGAAGATAACCCTGATGCTATGGAAGATAACCCAAAAAGCTGACAGTTCAAATTCAGAAGACATTTCTTGGAAAGTCTGTGGGGCACTTCCACTCTATCATATAGGATTGCTATGAGTCTGAATTGGCTCAATGGCAATGCATTTGTTTTTTCACAAGAAGAAAATTTTTCAGGAAAAAGGGAAAGGCATGTGACATAGAGGATAAACTAGGAGGAGTATTTATGTTTTTATAAGGTGTAAGCTGTAGTTTGTCTTCTGTCTTTTTACCAAAACAACAAACAACCAAACTGAAATCCTGGAGAAATAACAACTTTTATCATTCATCAGTGCTTTGGGATTAGATTTGTGCTATATTTTTTAAAATTCATTTTGATGTCAAATTGGACTGAGTATGGCTTTAACAGCAGAACATGTTGTTATTGTTGCTGTATGCTGTGCAGTTGACTTCACTCATAGTGATCTTATAGAACAGAGTAGTACTGCTTCATAGAGTTTCCTAGATTGTAATTTTTATGGGAGCAGATTACCAGGCCTATTCTCTTACTGAATTGCTGGTGTCTTCAAACCATAGACCTATGGTTGGCATTTAACTATTATGACTTAACTATTTTGCCACCAGAACTCTTTAGATTGACATTTGGTTCTCTCTTACATTGGAATTTCATAATTGGGTGCCTTCAGGGAGAATAGAATGAATGGAACACATGTTGATGCAAAGTACTTTAAGCTGAATTTTAGCCTTCCATTTTGGGTCTACTATTTTCATTTGCTAGAGAAATAAAAAATAATAATAATAGAGGCTGGGCCAAGATGGTGGACTAGACACACTTCTCCGCAATTCCCTCTAAGAACTAAGGCCCGGAATGATAATTGAACAAAGCAGCATGGACATCCAGGGAGCCTTTGAATCTAACATAGGGTTGTCAGGTTGGACTATGCACCAGTAAACTAGAAACTACCTCTCTAATACCAGACAGCACACACTGAATCCCACTTCAGCTGATTCACCATTTGGGAGAACTGTAGGTACTGATGCCTACTTTCTTGTCTGGGAGGCAAGGGTTGGGCACGAGACAGCCAGTATGTTGAACTGCAGTGTAAGTAAATAGCTTATAGCACAGCAGAGAGACCACACTTGGGATAGCCACATTTTGAGGGCCCAGCAGTTGAATGAGGGCACCACTGCTCCTCCACCTTCACTTTTCTGAGCTGTGCTATCCAGCTGTTTCATGGTAGAAAGGGCAGCTTGGGAGAGACATCACCTTGGTCATCTGAAAGATGGAGGTATGCCACCAGAGGTCTTAGCAGAGGCTAATTCCCAAGCTGAGGAGCAGTGTCTGCCCAGAAAACACTTCTCTAGCAGAAAAGCTGTGGTATCTTACAAGTGGGGCCTGGTAGAGAATGGCAGCAAGGCCATGATGCTTCCCTCACTTTGAACTACATCATAGCATATGGGGACAGCCTATGAAGTGCTTATATTGTCAGCCAGAAGGCAGGGTCTGCCATACCTAAGGATCTGACTGATTTTGGCAATTGTTTGATGGCTCACTGCTTAGCAATAAAACACCTGCTTAAAATAAGACTGCATGGAGAATTGACTGCTGAGTGGCCCAGCAGCATCTCCTCCACCCTTCAGTGATCTACATCATAGTGTCAGGTGACAGCTTCCTGGTGACTCCATAAGTAGGGTGCCATTTTTGCCAGTCAGAAAATGGAAGCTGCCACCCAAAAGTGTCCACCTGAGGCCAGTCATTAGAGTACACAGACGTGGCTGGTAACAATCTCTCTTCTTGTAAATAAAACGGCTCCTGTAGAGGTAATACCAGAGAAACTGAACTGCCTCTACATGGTGTGTAGGCACCAGTGAAATGCCAACCATTTAAAGAAACAGTGCACTATGGCTTCAGAAAACTCCCAAAATAAATAATAAAAAAGGCTTGCCAGGTGAAGAAGCCTTTCTGATACTACTGGAGGTTAAGTTGAAAAGAATTATGCAGAGAGACCTCCTAAAGGTTAAACAAAATGTGGCAGAACAAAATGAAAAATTAAGCAAGCTATCTGAACTGATGCAACATCAACAATCTGAAATCCAGCAGATCCATAATAAAATTACAGAATTAGACAATTCAGTCCAAAGCCAAAAGAGTAGAACTGAAGAAATGGAAGCCAGAGTTAGTGAACTTGAGGATAGAGTGACTGACACTAGCATTTAGCAGGAGAAATCAGAGAAATGAAGCAAGAAAAATGAATATGCACTAAGAAACTTATAGCACTGTGTTAGGAGGAATAATCTATGAATAATTGGAGTTCCTGAACAGGGAGGGATATCTGAGAACACAGAAAGTATTTTTTTGGAGTTGCTTACAGAAAACTTCCCTGAAATTATGAAAAAAGAGAACACAGATTTCTAAGATGCGTGTTGAACACTACAAAAATTAGAGCCCAAAAGAAGGACACAAAAATGTAATCTAGCTTAGAAAAATGAAATATGAACAGATTCTCTTGAAGGCAGCGAGATTCAAAGCAAAGCTAATATTTAGGGAGAAGCCCTGTAGGCTTTCATCTGACTTCCTGGCAGAAATGATGTTGGCTAGGAGGCAGTGGAATGACACATTCAAAACTTTGAAGGAGAGAAACTTCCAACCAAGAGGTATATATTCTGGAAAATTGTCTCTCAAATATGAAGATGAAATTAAGATATTGTCCAATAAACAGAAGCTTAGAGACTTTGTAAAAACCAAACGAAAACTGCAACAAATACTGACAGAGGTTCTTTGCTTAGAAAAACAAAACCATTAAGTATGTCTTAAAAGGCAGTACAGGACACAGTATCCAGAATCCTGCTCAGTTAGGGAAGCCACAAAACTCAATCAAAGCTACAATATTAAAATAAGGGAACTAGCAATCATATTGTGAAAACTATGACATCATCACACTAAAAGAAAGGTCATATTAGAGTAGTTCTAGTCCTTTCAGACAGAGAGGAAATGAAACGGATATGCATAAGTTAAAACCTGGCTTAAACTTAGAATATTAAGAGGGATAATAAGGGTAGTCACAAAGCATAATAACAGTGAAACATATCAAAACAAGAAACACAATACAGGACTCTCAACAAACACAAAACCAACACTGAGAAAGGTGAAAAGTCAACCCATAAAGATGAATAACCCAGAAGAGACTATTAAGAGCAACAAAGAAAACATCAATACAAAAATAAATGCATCAAAATGACAGCTCTAAACACATATGTATCAATAATTACACTGAATATAAATAGACAGAATGCTCCAGTAAAGACACAGCAAGTGACATCCTAGATCAAAAGACATGGTCTGTCAATATGGTGCTTATAAGGAACACACCTTAGACTCAAACATATGAATAAGCGGAAAATTAAAGGATGGAAAAAACATATACTAAGCTAACAACACACAAAGAAGAGCAAGAGTGGCAATACTAATCTCAGATGAAATAGACTTTAATGTAAAATCCACCATCATAGAAAAGGATGGTCACTGTTTATTGTGAAAAGTTCAATACATAAACCAGACTTAACAACATTAAATATTTATACACCCAATACAAGAACATCTAAATATATTGAACAACTACGGACAGCATTGAAACATGAGATAGATCACTCCATAATAATAGTTGAAGACTTCGACACTCCACTTTCAATAATGGACAGAACATCCGGGAAAATCTCAGTAAAGACAGAGAAGATCTTATTGCAACAATTAACCAACTAGACCTCATCAACATATGCAGAACTTTTACACATCAGCAGATAAGTACACCTTCTTCTCCAATGGACATGGAACATTCTCCAGAATAGATCATGTGTTAGGACATAAAGCAAATCCCAACAAAATCCAAACCATTAAATTATTGCAAAGCATCTTCTCAGACCACAAAGCCATAAAAGTTGAAATCAGTAGCAGAAAAAAACATAGGTATAAATTTGAACTAATGGAAACTGAACAACACCTTGCTCAAAAAGCCATGGGTTATAGAAGAAATCGATGACAAAACAAAGAAATTTATGAATCCCATGAGAATGAAAACACATCCTACAAGAATCTATGGAATGCAACCAAAACAGTGCTTATAGGTCAGTTTATCTCCATAAATACACACAGCTAGAAGGAAGAAAGGACCCAGACCAAAGCTTAAACAAGTAGAAAGAGAGCAACAGAGGAATCTCTCAGGCACCAGAAGAAAAGAGATAATAAAGATCAGAGCAGAACTAACTGAATTAGAGAATAGAAGAACAATTGAAAACTTTAATAAAGCCAAAAGCTGGTCCTTTGAAAAGATCAACAAAATTGATAACTCATTGTCTAAACTCACAGAAGAAAAACAGGAGAAGAAACTAACAACCCAAATAAGAAATGAGATAGGAGATGTCACAACAGACCCAACTGAAATGAAAAGTACCATGACAGAATACTGTGAAAGATTCTAACAGACTTGAAAACCTAGAGGAGATGGACAAATTTATAGATTCATTTCACAAGGAGAATTAGAACAACTTAATAAACCTATCACAAGGGACAAGACTGAGAAAGCCATCAAAAAAAATACCAACCCCCAAAAGCCCTGGTCCAGATGACTTCACCACAGAATTTTACCAAACTTTTAGGGAAGAGTTAACTGCAATGCTACTGAGACTATTTCACAGTATAAAAAGGGACAGAATACTCCCAGATTCATTACATGAAGCCAGCATAACCTTGATACCAAAGCCAGGGAAACATACCACTAAAAAAGAAAATTACAGATCAATATTCCTCACGATCCTAAAACCTTCAATGAAATCCTAGCCAATAGAATGCAACAACATATCAAAAAATTTTGTGACCAAGTTGGGTTTATACCAAAGATGCAAGGGTGCTTCACCACCAGAAAAATAATTAATGTGATCAACCACATAAATACCACAAAAGATAATAATCACCTGATTTTCTCAATTGATGCAGAAAAGGCATTTGACAAAGTATAATACTCATGCATGCTAAAAACTCTCAGCAAAATGAGATAGAGGGGAAATTCCTCAATACAATAAGGGGCTTCTACATAAAGACAACATCTTGAATGGAAAGTGACTGAAAAAATTCCCCCTGAAAACATGAACTAGACAAGGATGTCCACACTCACCACTTTGATTCAGCATTGTACTAGAGGTTCTAGCCAGAACAATTACACAAGACAAAGAAATAAAAGGCATCTGCATTGGCAAAGAAGTCTCCTTATTTTCAGATAATGTGATTGTATACAAAGAATCCTAAAGAATCCACAAGTAAACTACTAGAACTAACAGAAGAGTTCAGTAAAGTCAGGATATAAGATAAACATAAGTATATCGGTAGGATTCCTTTACACCAGCAAGCCAAGCCAAGTGCCATCGAGTCGGATCTGACTCAAGAGATCATAAAAGAAGAAATCAAATCTGTGACATTTACTGTAGCCCCAAAGAAGACAAAAAAACCTAGGAATAAATCTAACTAGAGAAATCAGACACCTATACCGAAAAGACTACAAGACTTTGCTGTAAGAAAATAAAAGAGACTTACACTAAATGGAGAAACCTACCCTGCTCACGGATAGGAAGACTTAACATTGTGGAAATGTCTATTTTACCCAAATTGATCTACTTGTACAAATTCCAGTGTCATTTCTTTAATGAGATGGAGAAACAAATCATCATCTTTGTTTGGAAAAGGAAGAAACCTTGGATAAGTAAAGCACCACTGAAGAATAGGTACACAGTGGGAGGCCTCACACTACCAGATCTTAGAACCTATTACACCACCACAGCAGTGAAACAGCCTGGTACTGGTACAAAAAGAGACATATAGACCAATGGAACAGAATTGAGACCACAGAGATTCCATCATCCTCTTATGAACACTTGATATTAGACAAAGGCACTAAGATTGTAAACTGGGGTAAAAACAGTCTCTTTAAAAAACAGTGCTGACCAAATTGGATATCCATCAGCAAAAAATTGAAACAAGACCTTTTTCTTGCACCTTACACAAAAACTAACTCAAACTGGGTCAAAAAACCTAAAACAATAAAGATCATGCAAGAATAAATAAGGTCAAAAAATGGAAGTTTTAATACACACTTTAGACAGACTGCAAAGTCTGACAAAGCATGACCAATGGAAGATGAAATAGATAAATAGGAACTAGTAAGAATCAAACACTTGCTCATCTAAAGACTTTATTCAAAAGAATTAAAAGACTACCTACAGAATGGGAAGAAATATTTGGCAACTACATGTCAGACCAATGTCTGATCTCTGTACTCTATAAGGTACTACAAAAGATCAATGAGAAAAATGTAAATAATCCAATTAAGTGATGGGCAAAGGAGATGGACAGACATTTCACCAAAGACAACATCCGCGCAACCAAAAGACACATGAGGAAATGCTCATGATTTTGACTATTAGAGTAATTCAAACCAAAACTACAGTGAGACACCGTTTCACCCCAACAAGGTTGGCCATAATCCAAAAAACACAACATACCAAATGCTGCAGAGGCTGTGGAAAGATCAGAACTCTCCTACACTGATGATGGGATTGCAAAATGGTACAACTTCTTCGGAAAGCAATTTGTCACTTCCTTAAAAAGCTAGAAATAGATATACCATTTGATCCAGTAATTCTACTGCTTGGAATATATCCCACAGAAACAAAGGCTGTCACACAAACAAGTATACGCACACTGATGTTTATTGCAGCACAATCTACAATAGCAAAAAGATGGAATCAACCTAGATGCTCAGAATGGATAAACAAACTGTGGTACATATACTCAACTGAACTCTAGGCAATGATAAAGAACAATGATGATTTTAGGAAGCATCTCATAACCTGGTTTCAAGTGGAAGACACTATGCTGAGTGAAATCAGTCAGCAGCAAAAGGACTAATATTTTACGAGACCCTTAACTATAAGGACTTAAAAATAGACTTTTGTACAGAAGAAAAAACACTTTGGTTGCTATTAGGGTGGGGAGGGAGGAAGATGGCTGGTAATAGATTAGATAGTTGATTGAAATTTGGTTAGGTGAGAGCAGTGACAGCACACAATTAGAAAGTGGACTGCACCATAAACTGAATACTCTTCTAATCTTGACCCAATAGAGCAAGGGTAGAGTAGCAGGGATGGGCACTGGAGACCATTCTCTCAGGGGACATCGAGGCCAATTGACAGAACTAACCTATTGCTAAGAGAGTCTTCGGCACCCCGTGTTGATGAATGGTGTCTAGGTTCTTAAAAGCCAGCAAGCTACCATCTGAGGTACAGCAAATGGTCCCAACTCATCTGGAACAGATGATCATGGAGAACAACAAAGACATGAGAAAAAAGACCCTGGGAGATAGAAGGACCCATGTGAATGGGTGACAGTATGAATATGTGACCAGAAGAACCATATGATGCCCAGCCACCACCAAAGACAGCTGTGATGGGGCACACAATATTGAGTCCCTGTGGCAACATGAGAAAAAGAAGGGTGTATCTCAAGAACTCTACTAAAAGACCACAACTGATGACCTGACAGTCTGGAGTTTCCCCTGGGAGCATGGGTCCTAGACCTGTTGTTGACCCTGATCATAAATCACTACTGAGGTCAGCTCTTTGTATAAAAATGGATTAGACTCGGGGACACAATGTGACCATATAGTGTGTCTACTTTATGGTTCTACGCATTTGTAGGATGCTGACCTACTTTTCTCTTTCTAGATGGGAGTCGAGAGGTGAAAAGGAATGGACAGAATACTGTTAACAGGACATGACATATATGGAATGAAAAGGAGGAGTGTGCTGTCACTGGGCAAGGAAAACAGAAGGAGCTGCAGATAGATGGGCATGCGAATTTAATTTGGATTGTACACTTTCACTTAATCATAATTAAAAAACAGTAATAATAATAACAATAAACCTTCAGAATAATTGTTAAATAACAAATGTGGTAATGATACAACATTTCCACCAGGAATAAGGAAACATCTTTTGGCAACTCCATGGCAGCATCAGGAGAGCGACTAGTGTTGACAGAAAGCTGTGTTCTGGAGACTGGAAATGCCAAATTTAAGAGTAATATGATACACAGCTATTTTTCCAATAACAATAACGGTAATAGTAATAATAACAAAATGAAATATACTTCATTGCATAAAACCAAAACACATCCATTGGCATCAAGTCAATTCAGACTCACAGTGACCCTATAAAGCAGATTAACATTGCCCCATAGAATTTCAAGGTGGCAGCTTGTAGATTCAAGCTCCTGACCTTTTGATTAGCAGCCAAGCTCTTAACGACTATACCACTGTCACTGATCAAATAAAAAATGAGTTGGTATTTATAAAATTACTTGATATACTTATTCATGGCATGATAGATGCAAGTGTCATCATCATTAACATCATCATCTTCACCACCATTATTGTCACCCCAGTCAAAAGTCATGGAAATCAAGCTGACAGAAAAAGGAGGCATATGGAAACATTATACGGCCTCCGTGAGCAAAACTTACTGTGATCCTTTAGAATGCTCCAGCACACTGAATTGAATGAACTACTCTCAGGGCTATTGTCCCTAAGATTGGTAACTATAGCTTCTATTCCTGCAATTAGAGTTACCTTTAGTTCTCTCCACTGGGACTTAGGAGACAGTAAAACCCATGTAATGTTGACAGAAATTATCCAAGCAAATAGCAATTTGGACAGTGGGACAAACAATCTGACATGTAAGAAGAAGAAATGCACCATCATCTTGATAATGTGTTGAGAGACAGAGGAAAGCTCAAAGAATGGAAGAGTTTATCTGAGTTCAAATTGTTGTTTTTGTTGTTGTTGGGTGCCACGGAGTCAGGTCCAAAGCATAATGATCTTATGTGACAAAGTAGAACTGCCCTACTCTTTACAGAAGCAGATAGTCAGATCTTTCTCCTACAGATGCTCTGCTGAGCTCACACTGCTAGCCAACCTTCCAGTTATCAGTGCAGTGCTTAACCAAGCCTGAATTGTGTATAATTAAATCTGGAGAAGCACAGCCCTCTCACTCACGGAGCACAGTTATGAGATAGAATCTAGTGATAGCTTTTGCCAAGTTTTACCAAGTGCTGTCGAGTCAGCGGGAAGGAGAAGATTACTGAAATTGGCTTCACAATTAAAATATAGAAAGATCACTACATTTCTATAGGGAAAAAACGGTTTGGTTTTCATAATAGGTTGTCATGAAACATCAAATTCAAATATAGGGGCTTATTCTTAGAATGACATGATCAGTAACAATGGATTCTATTTTAACATAGATGATCTCAAGATTATAAACTGACATGGGATCCTTGAGCTTTCTTTTGTATCACCGCAAAGTGGATAAGAAGAAATACATTGGATAGTCAAAGTCTTTAAAATTAGTGGAGCCAAATAGAATAACTGAAAGGAAATTAGATTGGAAACTTCTTTTAGATATGGCTGCCTCTACCAAGCTCTTTGACATTGATAAGTTTCTTTATTTGTAAAATGAAGAGATTGGGCCAGATATTTTAATAATTTCTCTTTTGTGATTCTAGGAGGAAATCTTTTTAAATTAGAAGAAATTAAGTTGTGATGCACGAATAAACATACACACAGAAAAACAAAAGATCAAACCTAGAATGCATCTTCCTTGTGAAGTCAGATGAGAAAACATCGAACATCCTCTTTTCATTCAGGTCATTATGCTAAGTAATTTATTTTCTATTTTTGGTCATTAGGAGTAAAAACAAATCTACTTATTATTTTCAAGTCTGTCTCTGTAAATATTGCTCTAAGCTTTGAAACTTTTCAAAATTCTAGTTACCTCCCTAAAGCAATTATAAAGATATTTTTGTAGCACACAGGCAACTGTTTCCTTAGTGATAGAAAATGTCCCCAGGGATGTGGAGACTGGCATCAGACTGCTCCAAAGGGCTGTTCACTGGACATATTCTAGTGCTTTGAATGAACGATTTCTTTTGCAAGTATCAGCACAAAGCAGGCTCCTATGAAGCAGATGTTAAAGATGCCCCAACTTTTACAGATTACCATCCCACTCCATCATCTCTAACACTGACCGCTTCTCTCTTCTCAGTATTCTCCCTCTTATCTTTGGACAACAGGTTGCTGGCCTCAGGAGCTACAAAAGCTGGTGAACCCCAGAATTATCAAGTCAGATGTCAGGCTGCTGTCTCAAGCTCCAAGAGCTGGAGATTTGATGGTGACAAACTACCTGAGGGATCCAAAGTGACTGAGAGCTTTAGCAGAGCATATGCATAGAGAGGTCAGATGCAGACCGTACTGTGAAGGAAGCTCCTCATACCTGAACAAGCTGGCACAAGAGTGTGACTTGAATAATGATGATAAGGGTAGTGACTTGAGTCATACCCTCTAGTAAGGTGATGACTTAAGATACATCCTACCCTAAACCTGCCTTATAAACATAACAGACAGCTCACTCTCAAACTGAACCTTCATTATAGGCATAAAGCCTAGGATTTACAACAGAACACAAAATGCAGGATAATTACATCAGACCGAAAAATGGAGGACATCATTCCATAATTACTATATTACATCATTGCTTAACTGTCACACCACTGAAAACCATGGACTGACCAAATCCACACGTAACCTTAACCATCACAAATTATATACACTATATTTGTATTAGTGGCAAACTTTCCAGTTACCTTGGTGGGTCACGATCACCCCATTTGCACAGTCCCACTGAATAATTATGTGGAAGTCACAAAGTCTGTGGCTAGAAAGGCCGTGTTAAGTAACTCACTGCACTACACACCTTCGCCCAATCCCTTTCTGTTTTCCTCATGACCAAATTAGTTTTTCCTCCTTATTTAAACCTTGACTCCATCATGTTTTCATATTAGCTGTATTGCATCTCTCCTGGGTGAGATAAAGAAGAGATGTTACTTTACCTACCTTCTTTAGTGCAGGATGATGTGCGTCCTTCAGAGGCATCCTAGGATAAAGCAGATAGAGAACCTGTAATATACAGCTGGATTGTATGTTCGGTGCTAGATTACCTGGGAAATAAGCTTACTAATAGTTTCATTTCTTTGTGTCCTTTGAAATAATTAGTGATGCTTTTCTTGATCAGAACAAGTAGTCCTTTCCACGTCATGCAGAAGATCCAAGTTTTCTTCCATCATTTTCAATGCCTTGCTGATCTAACTAGCAGGTTAAGGGCAAGCCATGGCTGTATTCAACTCATGGCAGCAAGAAGCATGTTCCAGTGTTCTTATTATTGACTTTTTGACCTACTGGACATACAACAAGTTTTCAGTGCAGTTCTTTATGTCTTTTGCATTTATTGCTCAAAGAATAAAAGAACTAGGCAGAATAAATCACGTCCAAGCTTGACACAGTGACAATCTTAATTAAGGGTTTATTTGGTTATGAAGTAAATTCATATGAAAATTCATATGAAAATAGACTATTCTTTTTGAAAGTCTGAGAAAGTTCTGTCTTGTCTCTAGGCAGTAATTTGCTCATTCCATGAAAAGTTTCCCTATGTGTCCATTCTAGTCTGTCAAATTTAACTCTCAATCCTAAGACTCATGGTTATGGGTAGAAGGCAGGAGGCTGGCCTGCTATTTTAGCAGTAAGTCTATAAAAGTTTTATTTTGGCTCAGTGTTGCTTTGGGGAGCTTTAAATAGTGTAAATGGTTAATATGTTTGATTGTTGTGAGGCTGGGGTTTGAATTCATTCAGAGGTGTCTCAGAAGAAAGGCCTGACAATCTACTACTGAAAGCTCTGCTACTGAAAATCAAATAAGTTTTCCTCTGACGCACTCTGAATTGACTCAATAGCAACGCTTTTGGTTTGTTTTGCTACTCCTCAACCATACCTCCTGTTTCAGGTGCATTCTACAGTGCTAAAAGAATAGCTTTTAATGAGCACTTATTATAAATAATGAAGGGTATTATTTTCTTAGTTACCTAGTACTACTATTACAGAAATAGCAGAAGTAGATGGCTTTAACAGAGGGAGGTATTCTCGCAGTGCAGTTGGCTAGAAGTCGGAATTCTGTACTCTGGCTCCAGCAGAAGGCTTTCTCTCTGTGGCAGCTCTGGAGGAAAGTCCTTGTTATCAGTTTTCCCTTGAACTAGGAGTATCTCAGGTGCAAAGGATGTGCTCTGTTCCCAGCAATGCTTTCTTGGTGAGATGAGATCCCCAGTTCTCTGCTTTCTTCCTTTTCCTTTTATATCTTCTAAGACAAAAGGTGTGCAGGCTGTACTCTGGGGAAACTTCCTTTACATTGGATCAAGGATGTGAACTGAGCAAGGGGGTTATGTTCAGTGCTAATTTGCTTTCACCACAAGCCAAGACTGTGATCTATGACACATTTAAAAAAATTGAAAACTGGAGGGGAACCACACAGTATTGGGAATCATGGCCTAACCAAGTTGACAAATACTTTTTTCGTACACAACTGAATCTATGACAGGTATCTTGCGTACAAAAAGCTATTACACAGCTAAGACCACAGCTAAAACATTCCCCAAATTCAATAGAAGAAGGGAGCATGAGCCTATATATTCCCTGACTGATCAACTCAAGGAAGTAAGCCGAAGTAAAGGGACATTTTTTTTTTCCAAAATATGCCTTCTTCTTTACTATAATTCTAAATTATAGAGGCAGCAGCCACACCCCAGAGGAGTCCAGGGAATTGCATTATTTGTGCACAAAAAGCAGCTTAGAATGCAGGGCTAATCTTTTCCATCATAAAAACATTCTGTGTGATTGGCAAATCAGAAAGTGGTCAATCAGTAGACACTTATGGAGATGTTTTTCATCTCCAGTAACAGCAGGATGCTAACGGGAGAGTTAAGAAGACGAAAAGAGGGAAAAAAATACATTGATTTGTTGACCGAGGGCTAGCAGCTGTCACAGTAAAACATGGTTCTCTTGCACTTAATCAATGTCAGTCTCCAACCTAATCGTTTTGCAGCCTAGATGAGAAGCAATCAAGAGGAACACCTTCATAAGCATGAAGCTTGCTAGATGGGGTTCAATGAAGTGTGTCGTTAAGCTTAGGCACTCAAAATGTGATGCATGACCCAAAGCTAATCAGAAATGCTTAACCCTTTCAAAGGAGGCAGCAATTACTTGCCTGCTTCTTTTTTTCCTAAGGATAGAAAATGTATTTCTTACTCTATAATTTTTAAGATTTCATGTGTCTCTTTTGATGTGAAATTCTTTTTCTTGCTAGTAAGTTAAAGCATCCTCGTTAATCACAGTTCCCACCTTAAAGTGTGAGGCACTATTTCAAATACATCTCATTTCTCAGAAAGACAATACAGGTACAATGACTAACGCCACTACTAAATTTTCGTGTTTTCTCTCAGTGTAAGTATTTACCTCATCAAGGTACTTATTATTAGCAGCTCTCACCTAGGGACAATGACTTGGGATACCCAACAAACCCAGACCTGCTTAAGAACTTTAACCATATTTCTTGTAGAATAAAATTTCATTTCATATGAGTTTGTCTTCTTCTGACCTTTGATGGTCTGAGGAACTGAACACCAGTGACAGGCTCATTTAAATGGAGAGAAACGAGGAGTAATCCAGTGCCTCACAGGTTGGAGTCGATGGCATGTTCTTGGGCCAACACACTCCTCTTTATGCCATTACTTCTGTTGCATACAGAGAAGCAGAGTCATCATGGCTCATGTTTCTTTCTTACTCTCCTAGAAACAAGATTCATAAATGGCATGGTATGGTGGTGTGGGAGTGGGCTGTGAATCATCCAGGAAAAAATAAAACAAAACAAAACCCCTGTTTTTCCTCAATGAATGTGAAATATCAAAGCCAGGAAAGTGTGTTATCTGCCTTCTCTGTCATTTTTCACTTTAGTTGCTCTCAGAAATAATTTGTTTGTTAAAGGCATGAATACATATGCATGTGCCTGTGCTTGTGTGCATGTGTGTGTGTCTGAGAAAGGGAGAATAAAAGGGCTTGATAGCTCCTGAGTATGAGAAAAACAAAAATAATGAACATTGTTTTTGATAGAAATTAAGAAATACAAAATTCCTATAGTAATTTACACTCAAGAATGGTAGAACAATTTTTAAACAATCACAACCAAAATAAAGCAAAAAAACAAGACATTAACTTTTATCTTTAAAATAATTTTATACGTCGAGGCTTATTGCTAATGTGCAACCAGCACGTGTCTATCATTAGGGACTTATATGCTGCTGGAAAGGCTTCAGCAGAGCTTCTAGACTAAGACAAATTGGGAAGAAATGCCAGGTAACTTGCTTCTGAAAATCAGACAGTGAAAATCCCATGAAAATCCCAATGATCCAGTTCAATCTGTAGCTGATCATGGAGAGACGTATAATAAGGCAGCCCTTCATTTTGCTGCGAGTGGGAGCATCATGAGTCAGAAGCAGATTGGGAAGCATCTGACACAAGAACCAGCAGTAATCACACTGTTAATATACTTATTTTGGTTTCACAATTCTAGCACAGTGGGTATAATCAGTAGATTATAATCATGAGAGTCAGAAGGTTTAGTACTTGGTTTTCCACTGATCAGGTATTACAATATAAATCATAGCCTGTAAAGACTGAAACTCCACACGTCTGTTAGTTTGTCACACTGTGGAGGCTTTCATGTAGCTCTAATGTTGGAAGTGATGTCACTGGTATTTCAAATACCAGCAAGGCCACCCATGTTGGGCAAGTTTCAGTTAGGCTTCCAGCTTAAGAAAGATTGAGAAAAGGGACCAGCTGGTTTATGTCTGAAAAATTACTTTATCAAGAAAAATGTAGCATTTTCTTATGTAGTGCCAGGAGATAGCTCTTCAACTCAGAAGGCATTCAGAATATGATTGGAGAGCAAATTCCTCCTCAGAGTAGAACTGACCTTAATGATATGGATGGAGTCAAGCTTTGGGGACCTTCATTTGCTGACGCAGTATGACTCAAAATGAAGGAAACAGCTGCAAATATCATTAATAATTGGAAGTTAGAATGGAGGAAATATGAAAATAAAAATTGGAAGCCATCAAAAATGAAATAGAAAACATAAACACTGAAATGCTAGGCATTAGTGAGCTGAAATGGACTAGTATACTGTTTTTTATGCAAAGAATGACAAATTGAAGAGGAATGGTGTTGTATTCATTGTCAAAGAACATTTCAAGATCTATCCTGAAGTACAGCACTGTCAGTGATAGGATAACATACAAACACTTTCAAGAAGACCAGTTAATACAACTACTTTTCAAGTTTACACAGGAACCACTAATGCCAAAGATGAGAAAACTGAAGATTTTTACCAACTTTTGCAATTTGAAAATGATCAAACATGGAATCAAGATGCATTGATAATTATTTTTGGTTAGAATTAAAAGGTGGAAACAAAGAAGAAACAGCAGTTCAAAAATATGGCCTTGATGGCAGACATCATGCCAGAGATTGCATGACTGACTTGTGCAAGGCCAAGAACTTCTGCGTTGTAGATATCTTTTCTCATCAACATAAATGGTGACTATACATCACCATGAGTCAGATCCGACTTGATGGCACTTGGCATACACATGGACTTTGCCAGATGGAATACACAATAATCAAGTCAACTATGTCTGAAGAAAGAAATAATGGCAAGCTCAATATCTTCAGTCAGAAAAAGACCAGGGAAAGACTGGAACAGACCATCACTTGCTCACATGCAAGTTCAAGTCAAAACTGATGAAAACGAAAGTTCTCGAGAGCCAAGGTACGACTTCGAGTATGTCCCACTGAATCTAGAGATCGTTTCTAAAATTGATTTGATGTATTGATTACTAATGAATCAATACCAGACAAGTTGTGGAATGACATCAAGGACATCATGTATGAAGAAAGCAAGAGGTCATCAAAAAGACGGGGCAAAGAAGACCAAAATGGGTATCAGAAGAGACTGAAAATTGCTCTTAAACACTGAGTAGCCAAAGCACAGGAAAGAGACTATGAAAGTCAAAGAACTGACAGACAATTTCAAAAGATGACTCAAAAAGGCAAAGCCGCTTGCTATAATGATACTTGAGAGAGCTGACGATAGAAAACCAAAAGGAAAGAACACACTCAGCTTTTCTCAAGCTGAAAGAACTGAAGAGAGAATTCAAGTCTGAAGTTGCAACACTGACGGATTCTATAGAAAAAAACTTTACACAAAGAAGGAAGCATTAAAAGAAGATGGAAGGAATATACAGTCACTCCACCAAAAAAAAATTGGTTAGTATTTGACTGTTTCAAGAGGTAGTATATGCTTAAGAGCTGATGATACTGAAAGAAGAAATTCAACTGCATTGAAGGGATTGGCAAAAATTGAAGACTACAGGAGTTGATGGAATACCACTTGAGATGTTTCAACACAAGATGCAACACTCCAAAAGCACATTCATCTTTCCCAAGAAATCTGGAAGACAGTTACCTAGTCAATCAACCGGAAAAGATCTATAATTCTATCCATTCCAAAGAAAGGCGATCCAATAGGATGCAGAAATTATCAAATAATATCATTAACATCACACACAAGTAAAATTTTTTTTGGCTTTTTTTTTCTGACCCTTTTTTATTTTTTATTTAATATGACCGAGTGAAAATGTACATTCCCATATAAATTCACATGCCCACCTATATGCAGCTTCCACTGCTCTCCCTGTCCGGTGACTGCACATTATTCCGCTCTGCTCCATACATGTCTCATCCTCCCAACAGCCTCCTTTCCCCTCCTCTCCACCCACTCCCCTTACTCCAGCCAGAGGTCAGCAGGATGATATCCTATAGATGTATAGAAACATAAAATTTTGCAGAGGATCATATAAAAACAGGTGTAGCAGTACATAAACAGGAAACTGCCAGAAATTCAACTGAGATTCAGAAGCAGACTTTGAACACGAGATATCATTGCTTATGTCAAATGAATCTTGGTTAAAGGCAGAGAATATCAAAATAATGTTTACTTGTGTTATTTGCAAAAGTATTTGATGGTGTAAATCACAACAAATTATGGATAGATTTATGAAGAATGAGAATTCCAGCACACTTAAGTGTGTAGCACTGAGATACCTGTACACAGGCCAAGAAGTAGTCACTCAAAGAGAACAAAGAAATACTACATGGTTTAAAATCAGAAAAGTTGTGCATTGGGTTGTAGCCTTTCAATACTTATTCAATATGTATGCTGAGCAAACAATAAGAGAATTTGGATTTGTTTGTAGAAGAATGGTGCATCATGATTGGAGTTATTCTTATTAACAGCCTGTGATTTGCATATGACACAACAAAAAGAAAAATTCTCAGAATTGGACTATAAGTAACATCATGATACATGAGAAAAGACTAATTGTCAAGGATTTCATTTCACTTGGATACAGAATTAATGCCCATTGAAACAGCTGTGAAGAAATCAAATGACACATTGCATTGGACCAATTTATTGCAAAGGGCATTTTTAAAATACTAAAAAGCAAGAAGATGTCACCTTTAGGGATAAGGTGCAAGTAACTCAAACCGTAGAGTTTTCAGTTGCGTCGTATACATGTGAAAGATGGTGATAAGGAAGACTGAGGCAGAACTGATGCCTTTGAATTACAAAGTTGGCTAAGAATACTGAACAGAGAATGGACTTCCAGAAGAATAAACAGATCTTCTTTGAATGAAGTACAACCAGAATCCTCTTTAGAAGCAAGGATGATGAGATTTCATCTCACATACTTTGGACATGTTATCAGGAGAGGTCTGTCAGTGGAGAAGGACATGATCCTTGGTAAAGTAGAAGGTTATCCCAAAAAAAGGAAGACTGTCATTGAGATGGAGTGACACAGTGGCTACAATAGGGGCAAGTATAACATCAGTTGTGAGTATGGTACAGAACCAGGGAATAGTTTGTTCTGTTTTACGTAGGATCACTATGAGTTGAAACAAACTGGATGATTCCTAACAACAACAATTAAAGAAAGTTCAGTTATTCCATTTGACCTGAATTCTTATCATCTGACTTCCAAATATTTTAATTGCTATTCTTTCCACCATGTCAATTTTGGGCATGTAATATGTAAAAATCGTAGTTTATCTTGTCTTGTTTAAAAGAAAAACTAAAAAATATAGAATGGAGGACCAAAAATATTAAAATGTCCTTGCATATCAATATTACTGCGTGGAAGCAAACAGATGCGTGACCATCACTCTGGACAAAGAATATTCTTTTCTTTTTAGTCATTAAGGGGTAGACTATAGAAATATATTGTTTAGTAACTATTTTTACAAATTCAGGATATGTAGAAAGCCATTAATATTTCCTTGTTTATATGTTACTGCTATTTTTTCTTAGTTTTACTGTTACTGCTATTTTGATACCTAAAAACAATATTTTAAAGACTCTCACCAGTTTTCTTCCAACCTCTGTCTCTCTAATCTATTTTTATTTCATAAATTCTTAAGTTGTTGATCAGAACAAATTCTTCAATGGAGTATATGCTTAGGAGAATGACGATGGAGATTGTGAGAGAAAATGTACTGATACAGTCTTAATGTTTTTATCTCTCACCAGGATTTTCACCACTTTCCATTCTCCTAAAGTCAAAATCCAAATGATTTATCTTTTCCCAAATTAGATGGAGTTAGGAAGGACAAGGTTAGGAGAAGGATAATGGGTGCTATTCTGATCATCCTTATTCTGAATATTCATATTAGCCTAGTCTTACACTTGCTCATTTAGTGAGGTGTTAGTGTTTTTATTTTACAAATCTGGTATCTCTTTAATGCTAACGATTTTGTTTCCTAAAGCCTTTGTGAAACATTTTTCTTTGCTTTGCCAATGCTACATCTATGTTTATCAGATTACAGCTGCTGGATTCTATTTACTATTGGTCAGTCAGGATCTAGTATCAAAATGCATTAATTGATAGGCCCTTAAATGTTGCAAGAAAGAAGGAGAGTTCAACTTGGACAAAGATAAGCTATTTATGCTCTAAGTACAAGTAGATTAGCATCATTAAGTACTTTTTCTTAACAAGGAGACCTGAAGTAATGATGAAACTCATTGCATAAGTGAAGGTAATGAGAATCCTCAGTGAAATGGGACCCATTGGCCTAGATGTTCTTGAGCATATGTGTGTTATGCTGATCGTAAGAGCTCTAGTGGCACGCTGGTTAAGCACTCAGATGTTAAGCAAAAGACCAGCAGTTTGATTCCACCAGCTGCACCATGGAAAAAAAGATATGTAAAAACTGGAAACCCTATAGGACAGTTCTACTCTGTCCTGTGAGGTGGCTATAAGCCAGAATCAACCTGATGGCAATGGCCTGACTTTTCCTGTTGATCATAAACATTTTGAGATGAACACAAAAGTGCAGGCAATACTAAGCTGAGCAACAAGACTCCTATTTCCTAGATTTTATAACAGTTGCTATTTGACTGTATGTATGTATATGTATGGTATTTTTTGAAATATTACAATAGTAGTTAGCATTGAATTGACTGCAACACAGAGCAACCACGTGTGTGTCAGAGTAGAATTGTGCTACACAAGGTTATCAAAGGCTACTTTTTTGGAGACTGATCATCAAGTCTTTGTTCAAGGGTACCTCCAGATGGATTCCAACCTCCAACCTTTCCACTGGCAACTGAGCATGTTAACTGTTTGCAATACCCAGATTCTTCCTTCTAAGGTATGTATTAAGGTAAATCACAGAGAATATACTGTGTGTTCACTTAGCTCATTTTCATTAGAGTCATGTGGGAGATCACATTGCGCACATTCAATAAGCCAAGTGAATGTTAGGAATCTTGGATGTTATTTTTGTCGTGCTGTTATTGATTTTCTTATTTAAGAATGCTATTTGATAATCGCATTGTTTGTTAATGGAAAATATGGTTGAAAATGCAAGAACTCTTGCTGTATAAACTGGAATATTTCTGGTAAATTCTTCAGTAGTTGTACCCCTGTTAAAATTATGCTTTTAGATTCATGGAATACAAGGACACTGGGATAGAAATTAAAGGGAAACTCAAGCCTTGGCCATAACGGCACCATAGGTCCAAGGAGGTTTTCAAAAGCTGAAAGGGAATGGCTTAGATACACCTGGGAGGTGTATAGCACCTTCTTGCTTCTTTAGGAGCACTAGCACTAATGTTTACTTCAGAGCTGTGGTGACACAGTAGTTAACCACTTGGCTGCTAACTAAAAGTTTGGTGGTTTGAATCCCCTGCCATCCCAGGCAGAAGGACATGGCACTCTACTTCTGTAAAGACAACAGCCTTGGAAATCCTTTTGTGCAGTTCTACTGTGTTCTATATTGTTGCTATGAGAATCTACCCAACAGTTTGGTTGGATTTTTTCTATTTTTCTTTTTTTGGCTTTAAATTGTCTTAGCTGTTTAAAAAGGAAAACATTAAGCAACTTAGGTTGTCAAGGGGTGCAACTGGCTAAAAGTCTTTATTTGTTTTGAATACTGATTGAAGCTATTAATTCCCCTGGAGTTACCATTTGTGTTGGCTTCCAACTTGTACCTGACTTTGTAATTACGTTTATCTTAGTCTGAATCCTTTTTAGGTTTTAGATCCTGCTCTCTCTTCTTTGCCACTTAAATTGACATCCTTGATTTAATTCTTGTCTCTGTCCAAAATTCTTGAATACTGGACTGCCTTCTATGCATATCCATACTTAAGTCCTCTCTTTTCCTAGGATCATGCCCAGTGATTAGCACATTTTCTTAAATTTGCTCACTAACTCTTGATTTTAACAATACTTTCAAATGTGGTTTGTATGTCTGTTGACTCAGTTCTAAAGTTTGTCCATTGACCAGTTTGACCTTCTAGAGCCCCTTTCTTGGAAGTATCAGAGTGTAGGAGAAAGAAGATGGACCTGAGTGTTTGCCAGCTTGGCCTGTGCATTCTGTCTGTACAACTTAACACTGGATGGGCATAGATACACTCATGATACCTGATTTCAGGGTTCTCCAAGGACAACGTTCTGATGTAACTGAATGAGTTAAGCTAGATAAAGCACCTAGCACAGAGCTTATCTAGCATGTGGCAGGTGCCCCATATATGCTATTTTTTCATTTTATGCCCACAGAAAAGAGAGAATGAACAAGGGAGAGAAGACAGTGAGAGTAAAGATGAAGCAGTGTGTGTGAACTTTTTCACATTCGGTACAGATGAAATCGTGTTCTTTGAGAGCTGTTCACTTCCTCTCATTCTATTCAGCTTATGCTTTTAGCTGTCTTCACCTGTGGAGGGAAATGTAGCTGACAGTTGTATTCTGCAGTTTCTTCAGAACTGAACTTAAATGTTTGATTGCCAGGTCACAGAGTTCCCAGAAATCTCAGTAAGGCTAACATATCAGGGTGACAGACTCTTCAGTGGGACTGTGTTTCTAAATATAACTAACTTTGCAGTCTGCAAAGTAAAATCCACATATCCAATTGATAAATATTTATGTGGCATTTGCAACTGATACATTGCCAGGCTTTGATGGGATTATAAAAATGACTCACATATAGACTATTTTTTTCCATTTGATACACGCCCCTACAGCAAAAAAAAAAAAAAGTAGCCATTTTCTAAAGGTGACAGTCTATTCTCTGATTCACAATATCTGTTCTGTTCACTTACAAAATGTATTTCCAGGGACTGATTACCCAAGATACATACTAAAAAGACTCCTCACACAGTAATACATCTATTTGCTATTTTGTTTAATACTTTCACTTAAGGGAAGACAAGGAAAATGGCTCCCAGTGTTCCCAATTCACAACACTTTTTGTCCATTTACACATGAAAGCGTGTAGAAGGAAGAGGCATGGTGAGATAGTGGTGGGAAGGCACACAGTGCCAGCAGAGAGAGCATGGTCGTCATGCTAATGGAGATATGATAAGGAATAAGATTTGCCAAATCATTTCTAGAGTACATTATTAAAAGGAAGCCCCACATGTTTTCAACTATTTAGTCAATTCCGTATGAAAAGTATTTGAAAAGTAATGCTGAATGTTGTTTGATCAATGGAAAGCGATGAGTTGTCATGTTTCAATAATACTGTATGTATAGGAATGATAAATGACCAAATGATTGGGATCCAGGTAATGAAAAGAAATGCAAGCTATGTAGCTATTTCTCAGCTCTGGACATGAACGTGATAGGATGCATTTGTTAGAAAATCCTCACTCAGAGTTTTATTCATTTATCCTTCTTTTACTTCTCATCTGTGTTACATGTGGCCAAGCTATGATGAGGGGGCTAAGATCAAGTGTACAGAAAGCTGACTGATAGGAACTTTTTTCTTTTTCTATGTCTCATTTTAATTTTTGTCCAAGTGCATTGCTTCTTTCCGTGTTGTTGCATACTCAGAGTTTAGATACAATTTTTATTTTATTTGACTGTAAAACTCTTTTACACTGAGCACTGAGTATTGCTCAGTATCAGTTTATGGCTTAAATTTTAATTACTGTGTAACAAAATCAGCACTCTGAATGATTTGAGTATAGATTTTGGATATCCAAAACTACAGTAGAAAGTTGAGTTATTTATTTTATAAATAGTTAATGATCAGAGGTGGATAGCTTGAAGTCCACTAATAACTTATTATAAGTCAGCTATGAATGCCTTCTGTTGCTATTTAAAAATTACCATTGAGTTAATTCTGGCTCACAGTAAGCCTGCAGAGGATAGTAGAACTGTTCCATAGGCCAGATTTGAACTGCTGATCTTTTGGTTAATGGCCCAGTTCTTAACCATGAAGCCATTAGGGCTTCTAGGCTATTTACAAGGTGAAGAAATCTGGCTGTCAAAGAGAGTACAGGGCTGAACTAATTTCCTATGTCCACTTTCACAATTTGCTGAAAATTAGGAGACTTAAAAGAATAGAAATTGATTCACTCCCAGTTCTAGAGACCAGACGTTTGAAATCAAGAAGTTGACAGGGTTCTATCCCCTTGGAAATTCTAGAGGAGAATCTTTCCTTCCTTGTTTCAGTTTCTGGTGGCTTCAGTTTTTTTTTTTTTTTTTTTTTTTTGTCTTAGGAACATATGAATATCTCTGCCTCCACCTTTATGTGAACTTGTCTTTTCTCTGTGTGTCCCTCCTCTGTATGTCTCTTATAAGGATACTCGTCATTGGATTTAGGGCCCATAGGGATATCCAGGATGACATCGTCTTCAGATTTCTAACTTAATTACGTTAGCAGAGACCAATTTTTTAAATCAGGTCACATATACAGGACCCAGCAATGAGGGCCCAAACAGATTTTTGAGGGGCCGTCATCCAACCTACACATTGGCTTCGGTGCAGCTGTGCTATGCAGGCTTCTTAACAACATTCACACTTGTTGAGATAAGATATTGTAAGACCATAGCTTACTACTTTGTGCAACCTTCCTGAGACTTTAATTTGGCCATCTTGTCTCAGCGTTAAAGCTTCCCAGTTTGTCCCAAGCAGGACAAAGTAGCAATTCCTGCTATATAGAATGTATGTAATGAATACTTGTTAAATGAATGAGTAAATTAACTTTTGTGTCTGTGGACTGTATTATGCAAGCAAAATATAGGTTTTAAATATTTGTCAAATATAATTTGTGTAGAATTATAATATTAATTCTGCTTTTGGTGGTACATACTTCCTGTATACTGAGTTACTTCTAGTGTGAATTATATCGTACCAGTTGGAGGTCACTTTTCTAGAGAATATGAAGCCAATGTATCTTTTTCATCAGGAGAGAGGCATGGTAATTTCATCTTTTCGGGATTTTTTAAGGATTATATCATTAGAAAATTTTAGCATGCAGAACATCCTAATTAGCTACCATAAGGGAGCACAGGAGGGTTTTGAGAAAAACTGCACATCAGTCAAGAAGGCCTTAAAGCACTTGTTGGCGGTTCTGCCTGCAGAAGGCTGCTGGTTTGATTTCAGAGAGATGATTCAGGTGAATTATATTGCGTACTTTCCTCCTTCTCAAAATAGAAATCACTTTGTTTTTCCTTTCCAAACTAAAGATTATTAAAACATCTTTACATGCAAAAAGACAAGGAAGAAAAATAATCTTAAACTCTACAACCATGGAATAATATTTTTGTACGTAATCCAAGTAGACAACTGTGTAAGGGCAGTGAGATTGTTGGAGGGAAAGTTGGATTATGGTGGAGGAGAGATTTAGTCCTCCTAAGGTGCAGGAGCAAATCCTGGCAGTATAGCAGCGAAGTGCTACAGCTGCTAACCAGAGAGTCACCAGTTCGAGTCCAATGGGCATTCCTTGGAAACTGTGAGGCAGTTCTACTCTGTCTTATAGGGTCACTATGAGTTGGAATCAACTACATGGCAATGTTTTTCTCTTTTTTTATGCTGCAGAAGGAGTTCCTTGATAGTGCAAATGGTTAACCTACTTGGCTGCCAGCCAAAACTTTGGAGGTTTGAGTCCAACCAGAGGCACTTCAGAAGAAAGGTTTGGTCATCTACTTCCAAAAAGTCTTCTCCTGAAAACCCTATGGAGCAAGATTCTACTCTGATGTGTAGGGGGTCACCATGAGTCAAAGGCAATTTCATGGCAATTGGTGGTAAGCTACATAAGCAGGACTAGCCATTAGTGGTGGTGTCCCAAGATGAATCCTGAGGCCAGAAGTCAGGGAGATTAGAAAGAAAACCAGAACTGTATATCAAGATGAGGTAGGACAAGTGGTTTAGGAAATCTGCTTTTGCTTTTTGCTAGCAGACTGCATGATTACAGACCAAGTAGGTCAGAGGAGCTGGAAAATACCAGACAGCATGAGATTTAGAAGGGATGACTAATAGGGGAGTTGGAGGAAGATTCCCTAATGGGAGGAAATTGTTGCAGCAGTAATTTAATCATGCCAAGATTAACATGGCAATAAATTAACACAACAATAATTTCCACACTGGAATATCTTAGTTTTATTACTTTATGATTTATAGCCTGACCACTTCTAAAAAGATTTGAAATAGCTTCCAAACTAGAATTGTGTATACACTGCAAATGTTTGTTGCCATATTGGACAGAACTGGTCTCAGTATTTAAGGCATGTTTCTCATTCAGAGGAAATGGAGTTGAAATTTGAGTTGATTCCAGCATACACCCAGCACTCAGAACAACTACTCCAGAGTGGCTGATAATAAAACACTTAGTTGTATTCTGGATGATGACAATTCTCAGTATCTGGTGTATGCGCTGATGTGAGGGGTAGAACTCAATCTTGTATAAGTTGTTGGCAAAAACTATCAGGATAAGGAAGGTTAGACTTTAGTTTCAGATGAAATCAAGTTGGAGCTTGGGCCTCAGGGTCAAGGGCATGAAGCTATTCAGACAAACTAAAGAAGCCCACTGCCACTGAGTCAATACCAACTGAGATTCCCTATGGGGCAGAGTAGAACTGCCACATTGAGTTTCCAAGGAGTGCCTGGTAGATTTGAGCTGCCAACCTTTTGGTTAGCAAAACAGCACCTAACCACCACACTACTAGGGTTTCCTTCAGACAAACTGGTCATACATAACAAGGCTAGATATGGCAGCAATCGTGTGAGCTGCTTTGAGAGCCTCAGACAACTAGATTCTCCCCAGATGTGAAAGAAGTCTCTTAGGCTAAAAGTGTTCGCAGGCCAGTAACACTTGCTCCATTGCCAGGTGAGATTTTTACAGGTGTAAGGACTAGCAGAGTAGGACCTGTCAGTGGCAAAGCTTGACATCTTTATCTGGGAAGGGCAAGAACTGGTGAAAAGAGACAGCACCTTGAACTAGGACTTGTCCAGTTTCTCTGTTCATCCAGAGCATCTGGAGCATTAATGGACAATGCCATTTTATAGAGAGCTCAGCAGAGCCACCCAGTGCCCCAGTTAGCTACCCTTTACAGGGAGAATGACTGCTAAGCACACAAGAAGACTGGATGAATTTCAAGGAATTAAAGCTAAAGCAACCTCTTAATCCTCTAGCATGCAATCCTGGGGTTAGATTATGCATCAACAACTTTAAACCCTATCTTCAGGCAGCTCTTTGTTAAACCAAATTCACTTACTTCAAGTGATAAGGAGGTCTCTTAATCTGAATTTTCTAGATAAGCAAAACCAGTAAAAGCTATCTATTCATCAGGTTGATCAGTGGTTAAGCACTGTGTCTGCTAACCATAAGATTGGCAGTTTGAACTTGCCAGGGGCTCCTAAGAAACTTAATGGAACTGTTCTACTCTTTCTTGCTATGAGTCATAATTGACTCATTGGCAGTGGGTTTTGTTTTATTCATGTGTGTACAGTAAAAGAGAAAGATTTACTTCAAAGAAATGGCTCATGCAATTGTGGGAACACGCAAGTCTCAAACTGATAGGTCAGGCAGGAGGCTGCAGACTCCTGCTGATAGGTTAGATTATAGGACTGGCAAATCCAAAATATGCAGAATAGGTGGTAGGCCAGAGTCATCTGAATGCTGACTTTCCTGGAACTAGAGGTCAGGAGACTAGAAGAATTTAGTCAAGTTTTGCCAGAACATCCATTTATGTACTGGAGGTAGGCCACATCTCCAAGGAAACTCGTTCTTTAAACTGATTAGCTGTTTACATCAGATCACAAAATGGAAGCTGATTGCATTACATAACATTAGCAACCATAAGCAAACATTCTGCCAAACCACTGAGAATCATATACTAGCCAAGTTGACACACACTATTAACCATCACAGGAAATAAAAAGTTTTCCATTTATTGTTACCATGTTTGTATGCATATTTGGATTTATTGTGAAAAAGGGGGTGATAAAGCAGTGAAGAATTTTATGGAAAATAGTAAACTACTGAGTGTATAAAAACAGCAAAAGTACCTTCATCAGTTAAAATACATATGAAAGCACAATTTCATGTCATCTAGGATTAAAGATTGTTTAGATGAATGGTCATTCTGACCAACACACTTACTCCCCACTTACCAATTATCTCGTTATCCAACATTTTGCATTTATGTCAACAGAAAAAAATCTGCTATCTGATTATTGTATGTATAAATGATGCACACCTGACAGTAATAGATACCCAGGTGTGAGATCACTAACACGGGCTCTGATGGTTAAGGTTGTGTGTCCACTTGGCTGTGTTATGATTCTCAGCAGTTTGACAGTTATGTAATAATTTCATTTAACAGTTAAATATTAATGCAGTAATCTATTTTGTAATCTGATGTAGTCATCCTCCATTTTCACATGATACCAATTTTCATGTAACAAGCTGGTCTTTGGAACGTAACTGTGTTGATGAGAGAGAAGTGGGTATACATAGATATTTCAGCTAACTCAAATATTTTTTGAGGACAGAGGCAAACATTAAGGTAATCTGGAAATTGAGGAAAATGTGTTTCTTTAAAAAACAGATTTTAGGAGACAGTAACCCAAAACTCACTGCCATCAGGTTAATTCTGACTGATAGTGACAGAGTAGAACTACCCCACAGGGTTTCCAAGGAGCATCTGGTGGATTTGAACTGTCAACCTTTTGAGTAGCAGCTGTAGCCCTAAACCACTACACTACCAGTGTTGTGTGATTGAAGAAAGGTGTGGCGTAACATGACTATAAGTAATTATGTGAACTCTTGAACAGAGACTAAAAGTAGTCACTGATGGACCTTAGCAGTGATTATTGTTGACGGGTGAAGCCAGATTTTGAGCTTGAGAATAGGCCTGGTCTGGGGCACGATTTTCTACTCATGTACTAAATCCTCACAGTCAGTTTGGCCTGATCAATTATCTTCCACTCTCAGTAATAGCAATCACTTTCCCATTAATTAACTCAGAGGTACTGGGTTTTGGGGTTTAGCTGGCCATTAATCATTTTTAATTTTTTTTATTGTGATTAAGTGAAAGTTTACAATCCAAGCCAATTTCCTATATAAAATTCCGAGCACCCACCTCTGTTCCATTCCATCTGCTCTCCTCACCCTGTGACAGCACACTGTTCTTTTCCACTCTTAAGTTCCAGTATCCACTCAGCCAGCACTTGTGTCCTCCTCTCTACTCTCTCCCATCCCCTTTAAAAAAGAAACCAGTAGGACAGCCACGTGTATATATTAAACCATAAAAAACACACACCACACCACCTGCACAAGTTCAGTCCACTCTGTGTCTGAAGTGTTGGCTTCAGTATCAGTTTCAGCTCTGGGCTACTAGCAAGTCCAGGGACCATGTTCTCAGGGAACCCTCCAGGCTGTTAGACCATCAAGTCTAGCCTTGGTAGAGTTCTAGATCTGCTCACTCCTTTCTCTAAAGCTACATCAAGGGCTCTAAATTGTGTTCCCTGTCGGTGCTGTCTTTTGTGGTAGTCAGGCACCACCTAGTTCTTGTTTTCTCCTGCTGATGTAGTCTCCCAGTCATGTGGGTCTTTCTGTCTCCTGGACTCATTTTTCCTCATGTATTTTATGTTCTTAGTTATCACCTGTATCAGGTGAGTTGGAACCAGTTGATGTTCCTCAGATGGCAGCTTGCTGGCTTTTGAACCTCAGGTGCCACTCAGAAATATGGAGTGCTAAACAGTGTCTTAGAAAAAGACTAGTTGTGCTAATTTACCTCAGTGTCCCCTGAAGACATGGTTCCCAGACCCCTGTCCCTGCTACTCTGTCCTTTGAAATGTTGGATTGAATTTGGAAAACTCTTTAGCTTATGGTGTAATCCAGTTATGCTGACCTACCTTCTACTGCATACTGTTATGTCCTTCACCTAACTGAATTCCTACCGACTATCCAATATATGAACAACTCTCTCCTTCCTTCCCCATCCATTTAGCTGTCAAAGAATATTTTCTTCTGTGAATAAGTCTTAATTCCTTATAACAGTGGTCTCATATATTTGTCCTTTTGCAACTGACAGATTTCACTAAGCATAATGTCTTCCAGTTGATTCCAAGTTATGAGATATTTCATAACATCATTATTGTTCTTTATTATTGCATAGTGTTCCATTTTGTATATATACCACAGTTTGCTTATCCATTCACCTGTTAACAGGCACCTAGGCTGATTCCATCTTTTTGCTATTACAGACAGTGCTGCAATAAACCTTCATGTGCATTTATCTGTTCATGTGACAGTCCTTATTTCTGCAGGATGTGTTTCAAGCAGTGGGATTGCTGGATTGTGTGGTACTTCTTTATTAATTTTTACCACTTGTCTGGAGGTCGCTACCACATCACTTAGCAAAGGCATTGACCACTTGTCAGGTTTTGATGAGAAAAAGAATTTTGGTTTTGACTAGCATTTTAAGGTCTCACATCTGTTTTTGACCCAGTTATTTTCTGGGTTATTGTACATAGGATGCATACTGGAACAGTTGATTCTTTTACTTTTAATTTTTTCTCTGTCAGGGAATTTTTCTACCATATCATGTCATAATTAAGCATAATTAAGCATAAATAAGCAGTTAAGGACGTGACTACTACCCAAAAGTAATAGTTCAATTAATGGTTCAAATCCACCCAGGGGTGCTTCTGAACAAAGACCTGGTGTTCTACTTTCAAAAGGTCACAACCTTGAAAACTTTATGGAGTACCAATTGGTTGTTTGTTTGTTTCAATATCTTAATTAAGGAAGATGAATTATGACCCGTTAGAAAAATATTATTGCCCCTTACTTTACTTGATAATGTGCTACAGCTGAGTATATTCTTCCCATGGAAAATCTAGAAAGTTAACCAGTGGATCATGGTGATTGTCTTCCCCACAAAACAAGTACAGACATGCATACCTCCAAGGATAAACTCGGCCTCAAAGGAGTGCCCCTTAGTTGATTCATAAATTCATACAAGAAAACTCTTTTGCCGGCCAATGCCACTGCCACTGCCATCGAGTTGATTCTGAATTATAGCAACACTATAGGACAGATTAGAACCACCCCATACAGTTTCCAAGGAGCACCTGGCAGATTCAAACTGCTCACCTTTTGATTTGCAGATGGAGCACTTAACCATTATTCCATCAGCATTTCCGGAAAAAAACTCCTCAGGGCTTAGTAAATAATAAGTCTCCTATCTACAGCCTTATGAACAATGCACCTTAAGTAGAATATAATTATAAAAAAACAATGAACAGTGTTGAAAGACTGTGGAATTAGCTTCTCTACTCTTTTCTCTACCTGCTGGTCAGTTTGTGACACTGATGTGGCTTGCATGTTGCATTCTTGCAAAGTTAGAAGTGATGCCACTAGTTTTTCAAATACCAGCAGGGTCATACATGGTAGAAAGGTTTCAGCAGAGCTTCTAGATTAAGACAGACTAGGAAGAAAGGTCTGGCAAATTAATTTCAAAAATTAACTAATGAGCTCTCTATGGATCACAGAATATTGTCTAAGACTTTGAATTGTGTACTGTGGATATATCATCAGGATGGGTCCACAGGGATGCTACGGTTACTAGGGATGAAAGAAAGCAAGGGAGAACATCTGTGATGTAGACTGACACAATGGCTGCAATAATGGACTCAGACGTATCCAGGATCATAATGATGTCACAGAACTGGGCAATGATTTGTTCTGTTCTACGTGGGTTCATGAGTAGGGCCAACTTGAATGCAGCTAATAACCCACTACTGTTTGTTGAAGTCCCTCTTGCAGAGCCATAACCCTGTAAATTAATAGTCTCTGCAACTTTGGCAAAAACATGTATTTTTTTTTTTCTGCCTCACTTCAGGCATCCAAATGATGTGATTCTGCTCCTAATGGCTCTTTTGTATATACAAGGTAATTAGTATATAATCAGCCCAAGTCAAATGAAATATGCATGGATTGGCAAACCTTCTTTATGTTGGCCATCAATGTCAAATTAAAATGAGCACACTTGACCAAATTTGTCTCTTTAAATCTGCCTTAAAATATTTGCCTAAGAAGTATGTGCTAATAACCACATTGGAGCCCTGGTGACTGAATGGTTAAGAACTCACCGGCTAATTAAGAGGTCACGCGTTGGACTTCACTAGCTGCTCTTTGGAAACCCTGTAGGGCAGTTGCACTCTGCCCGGTAAGGTCTCTGAGTCAAAACCAACTCTATGGCCACGAGTTTGGTTTGCTTCGGTTTAATAACCTTATCTGGAATCCTGGTGGTACAGTGATAAAGAGCTCAGCCATTCAAATCCACCAGCCCTGGAAACGATGTGACACAGTGCTCTCTGACCTACAGGATTGCTTTGAGTTGAAATTAACATGATGGCAATGGATGTTTGGGGAACAATCTTATCCAACAAATTTAAAGTCAGCCAAGTGCCATCGAGTCGGATCCGACTCATGGCGAACCTAATAGATTTAGCATATATTTATCTTTTTTATTTAATATGACTGAGTGAGAATGTACATTCCCGTATAAATTTACATGCCCACCTATATGCAGCTTCCACTACTCTCCCTGTCTGGTGACAGCACACTATTCCTCGCTGCTCCATACATGTCTCATCCTCCCAACAGTCTCCTTTCCCCTCCTCTCCACCCACTCCCCTTACTCCAGCAGAGGTCAGCAGGATGATATCCTATAGATGTATAGAACCACAGTGCATCCAGTATATGGTCACTCTGCATAAAAAAAAAAAAAAAAGCCAGTACCATCGAGTCGGGTCCGACTCAGGGTGACCCTAGAGGCCAGAGTAGAACTGCCCCACAGAATATCCAAGGAGTGCCTGGTGGATTTGAACTGCCGACCTTTTGGTTAGCAGTCGTAGCACTTAACCTGCTACACCACTGGGGTTTCCCTATTCTTAATTATCTCAACAAATTTATAAATAATATTACTTGGTCACCAGAAGAAGCCATGTTGCTCAGAAAATTCATTATGAATACTTTTGAAGCATAGGTTTTAAAATATAAAAGTATAGTTATGGAAGTAAAAAGATCAGAGAACTTCAAACAGTCAAGTCTTCAAAACTGTACAAAACAAAAAATTTACTTTTTGAAAAGTCAATAGGCTGAATGGTAATTTGTCTTTGTTATGGTAGACAGCCAATCAAACTTAGTGTCTTACAACCACAATGTATTTATTTTGATGTTTTCAAATTTTTAATTTGAAATAGTTACAGGTTTACAAGAGCTTCAAAAACAGTACTAAGAATTCATGTGCTCTTTCGCAGTCCCCTAAATGTCATTATTTTACCATATTAATTTTAATCATTCTCTCTCTTTCATTCACGTATATGTGAATGTATCTTCTGTTTATATATTTTTGTGTAAATATGTTGTATATACACAGATTGCAACAGTGGTTTCAAGCAATGCTTAAGAAGGTGGTAAAGGACCAGGCAGTGTTTCATTCTGTTATGCATCAAGTCTGTATGGGTGTGAACTGATTCTACAGCACCTAACAACAACAATGTTTACAAAAGAACATCAGCAGATTGTTTCTTCCTAGTGCTTCTGGGTAAGTTTGTACTACCATCCTTTAAATTAGCAGCTGATCACAAACCATGCCTACCACCCTAAATCCTTATAACCACAGGTACACTTACCAAAGTTAGTAACAACAATGCAATTCTATTTGTTGTTTTATAGATGTAATTAAAATTTTGCCAAATGTCTTGTGAGTATCATTTTCCTGCTTGAGGACACTGTCCAGGATTAAACTCTATATTAATTGTGATATCTCTTCATTCTCCTTTGCTCTATCTGTTATTTATTTTGGGACCACAGCAAATAAAAATTTCTTGTAGCTCTCACTACCCATTCCATTCCATCCCTGCTGCATAACCCTTCCCCTGCTTCCCCTCTAGAAAACTTGGCAGAAAACCCTGGAGACTTAAGGAGCTAAGTGAGATTCTGGAAGCCAATAAGAAGTGATTTGCTACATATCCTTGGACATCCCAAGCAACATTAAATTTCCCACGGATTTTGCTGTCCTTTATGCAACTCCCTGAAAGACTGATTTGGGATCCCTGGAGGCTTCCTGAACATCTAACTGGAATAACAGTAGTAAATTAACAGACTTGCTCAAGCACTGTATTATTACTTGCTATCTTTTTCACTGTAACTCAAGCTAGTGGTCCCTCCAGACAGTCAGGATATAGCATGTTCCCTTCTATTGAACAGTCAGGCAGCACCCGAGGAAAATCATCATTGTGTAATGTCCCAGATAGAACAGCTGAGGAGGAATTGTGGACACAAACAAATGGAATTTAGAGAAACTAAAACAAATCATCTTTAAATCAAGAACTTTGGAATTCCTCCCAAGCTGTCATATCTTACAAGGAAAAAAAAAAAATTAGAGGACATCCTATGTTTAGTCCTACAGTAACTTCTGCCTCCAAAATTTAGCATTTGGTTGATAATTCTAGTAAATTAACAATAGCTATAGGGTTGCTGGAGACCTCATGCCACAGTGGTTAAGAGTTCAGTTGCTAACCAAAAGGTGAGCAGTTTGAATCCTCCAGCTGCTCTTTGGAAACCCTATGGGCAGTTCTACACTGTCCTATAGCATCACTGTGAGTTAGAATTGAGAAAAAAGCTTGGTTTTTATTTAAATGTTTGATTGAGATATCCTTATTGAATACTTTCTTTTTCTGTGTAACCATGTTTCAAAGCAGAATTTAGAAAACCATCATCTTCGCTCTTAGGATGTCCCTAGTCAAAGATAGCCACATTAAAAAGTGAAAGTCATTGGGTGAATTAAATTTTAATATTCTGTTTTATTTAACCAAATATATCCAAATATTCTCATTCCAATTTTTGATCAACGCAAACAAAAAGTTAGTTGTCATCAGCTTGATTTTGACTCATGACCACCACACACGCATCAAAGTAGAACTGTAATGCAAAGGGGTTTCAGGGGCTGTTATCTTTCAGAAGTAGATCACCAAGCAATCTCTCGGAAGTAGATCACCAGGCTTTTATTCAGAGTTATCTGTGGGTGGATTCAAACCATCAACCTTTCTATTAGTAGCCAGATACCCAAGCATTTGGGCCACTCAGGAATTCCTATAAACAACATGGAACATTATTAACAGATATTACACATTATTTCTTTTTACATAGTAAGTTTTTGAAAGCTGCTGTGTATATTACACTTAGAGCTCTGGTGGTACAGTGGCTATTGGCCTTGCTGCTTAACCAAAAGGTCAGCAGTTTGAATTCACTGGCTGTTCCTTGGAAGTCCAGCTGGGCCAGTTCTGCTTTGTCCTGTTGTATCACTGTGAGAAGGAGTCAACTCAACAGCAAACTCTGGTTTGGTTTGGCTTTATATTACACGTATAGCACATCTTAATTTGAGCCAGCCACATTTCTAGTCATCACTAACCACATGTAGCTGGCAGCTACCATATTGGCCAGGGTATGTCCTGATAAATATAAAAGCGTGTAACACACGAAAAAGTTTCTGGTCCAAGTACATCTGAGGATTCTGGAAAGAATACCAGTGAGTGACGTGTTCCTTAGGACAAGGACTACGTCTTGTGTTTCCACTGCATAAAATAGCGCTTAGTATACATTACATGCATAATGTATGTTTTAAAAAATCATATTTTTAAGAGAATGAATTGAGGTAGGATCAAAGCATTGATCCGTGAGACTTTTGAGCCAGGTCTTGGGGTTTGTGCCCTAATGTACCTGTTAGCAAAGTTAATAGGAATGGAAACAGGGGAAATGCTGCCAGACACAGGAAGGAGAAAATGTTAAATGGTCCTGAGCTCTGGGGTTCGTCTCAAACGAACATTCTCTGCTGTAATCCCAAGATGCAGTTTCATTTTATAATTGAAATAATCTATTGACTTTGCTCATACGTTTTTTGATCACACATTCTGGAGGAGAATGCTGCAGAAATAAAGCATAGAATTGACTAATATTCAGGGTGGTTTGTGCCAGAGAGTTAATCAATCATGTCATTTTTGTTTTTGGCAGTCTCATTTTTCCCAGGTTTTTTCTGTGCTAGTACGTATATATACGTGTGTGTGTATACATATATGTATATGTATGTGTATGTATGCACACACACATAGTTTTCTGAGACTTTGGGAGTAACATACCCACACACACACACACACACCCACACACAAAATTTTCCAAGACACTTGAAAGTAAGTTATACGTAAGCATATACAAACATATATATACAGTATTTTCTAAAATTAGGGTCGCCATGAGTCAGGTCCGACTCGACAGCACTTGGCGTGGCAGTGCAGAGAGTTCACAATATTCCAATTCAGTTCAGCATTGTAAACATGGATTTTGGCCTTTTACAAAAAATAAAATGAGTATCAACAGCACTCTCTCATTAATATTTGAAAAATGCTTGACAGCTTTGAAACTAGTTGACTGGATTTGGTTGAGTACAGAGTAGCATTTCCAAAATCCACTTGACCACTGCCAGCTGTTTGTGAGGAAAGCAGATTGTTCTATCTCTGAGGGAAGAATCATATCAGGGGAAAAACATACGTCAACAACTCCTCCCAGGGGTACCTTTCGGTCAAACTTCCCCAAAGCTTCATTTCCTTCAGTTTAATTTTGTCCTTATTCTGTAGACAAATAACACATTCGCATGCTAATTCTAATGCTGTCCATTGACCACCAATCACACAACAAAGAAAGAGAAAACAAGGGAAGAAAAATCTACTTGAAAAATGCAACAGTTGAATCTAACATCTTTTTAGCTAACAAGTTTCAGATGTGCAGACCTTCCCTGTATAAAGGAAGGGGTTGGGGTGGGGGTCGGGAGGGTAACTCAACAATCCTAGAATTGAAAAGCATACCAGTGTCATAGAATTGCTCATTTTCCTCAGGAAATAGCAAGAAAGGTGAAAATGAAGACCTCGTCCAAATGCAAACCCACTCAAATGAAGTGTGAATGCCAATCAGTTTTAGCAGTGGTCTGGCAGCTGCAGCTACAAACAGCAAGTTGAGACAGCAAGTACCTGGGTGTTACTGCCAACTCTGTTCTGCCTGCTCGTCTAGCCTGCCTGTAAGATGCAGTCAGCACATACGCAGAGCAAAAGGCCTGTCTTGTAGCTATAATGAGCGGCAGATTCTGCGCTAATTATTCTGGCAACAAGCTTGTGCAGAAGTACCGTACAGTGCTTTTGCAGAAATTAGTACTCTCCTTTTTTTATTTTGTAATCCGTGTATAAGGAACATGTAGATAATCTGAAAATTATCAATCCCATAAAAAGTACATGCATGCAAATCAACTGTTGTTATCTAACCCAGATTTAATTTAATTTGTATTTTAAAAGCCAAGTTCTCTTAATATTTCTTTTTCTGGAAAGACCAAAAAATGTAATTTTGAATGCAATTTTTATTAGATTCCATGCACGGCCTTATTTCTTTCTAACTAAATGAAACAGGAAGCTTACAAAAAGTGGAATTACATTTATACCAGGTAACACTATAAACAAATCTGCTCATATTGAACAAATTTTACCAATTTTAACCCAGACCAAGACATTTTAGAAAAATCTCTGCAAAGTCAACAAACATCACATCATAATATAATACTATTCCATTAACAAAATGTTTCAAAGAAGAAAAAATCTTAACAGACATGTTTTTATATTTTCAGTAGGAACTAAATATACTATGAAACCCATGTCATTCTGAATGAATTAAAGAATGACAAAACATGAATTAAATTTGTAGGTAGTTGTGACTGCTAAGTAGCTAAGCTTCAAGGGTTGAGAAAAAGTGGGGAGAATGTCAGAACAAGGGTAACAAAAATAGCAGAAGGCACATTTTGAATGACCACCACCAAATAGTACCAGAATTTAAAGAATTCAAATCTTCGACATCCCAGAATGCTTGTTGCTCGAAATCCTAAAAATGACTAAACACCTAGAAGAAACTAAAAATGGGAAGTTTTTCACTTTAAAAATAACACTGTCTTTTATCTGTAAATCAGACATTCAATAATACTGATGACCATAGACAGACTGAAACTACAATTAAAAAAAAAAAAAGGCTCAAAGTGAGGAAGCTCACAATGAAGAAGCATCACAAAAATTCATACATTTTTTTATGCAAGGGTTATCGTTAAGTTATCAAAAATAATGCAATACATTACAACAGATGGAAATCTATAAATAAAAAAGAAATTAAAATTAATTCAAGGAGATAAAACCACCCACCATAATAAGTCGTTACCAAAATGGGAGGAAAATTATCTTTAACAATTCAAAAACTCTTGAGGTCATCACTTTCCATACTGTGACTGACACTACTGGTTGGCTATTCCAGTAGGCACCATGAATCAACTCTTATGACGTTTGTCACCTTCTGCTATAAAGTCAGGGGGTCCTGGTGGCACAACAGTTAAAAGTATTCCTGTTAACTGAAAGATTGGTGGTTTGAACCTACCCAGCACCTCTGGTGGGAAAAAGACTGAGAGGTCTTCTCCCAGAAAGATTACAGCCTAAGAAACTGTATGAGGCAGTTCTACTCTGTTACCTGGGGTTTCTCTGACTTAGAATTAACAGCACTTGACAACAGCAGCACACCATAAAGTTTAGAACAGCTAACTACTTATTTTCCCAGCTTCTCTTGCAGCTCTGAGTGGCCATGCAACACAACTAAGGACAAGGAAAGAAAAGTGAGTATCTGCTGGGGAACTTCTGGGAAGATTTTTACATTCCTGATGAAAGAGACAGAAGTAGCTGATATCTCTCTTCTCCTTTTATGTCTTGAATGTGACTCTGATATTTGAAGCTGGGATAACATCTTGTGACCTTGGAAGGAAGTTAAAAGTGAATCCCTAGTGACATCATCTCTGGTATCTTTGATCTACTGAGCCACTGTCAACTGTTACACATCTTTATATTACTAGCTGTATCAGAAAAGTAAATTCCTTATTCACTAAATCTTTGAAAAGGATTTTATGTTATTCAGAGCAAGAAATATTGCTAACTGATCGACATAAAACTATTTTGCTGGAACCCTCATAAAAGAATTAGTTATATTCAATTATATTATATATTCCATATTATTGAGATTTGTTGTTGCTAGTTGCCATCAAGTTGAATCTAACTCATTAGGGTGTTAATAAATAGCAAAACTTTCCTATGTTTAGAAACAATTAAAATTTACAATATTGACGCACAGATGAACACATTAATGTTATTACAGTTTTATATGACAGGAAGTGTTTTTTGTCTGGTAGTAAATGTGTTTCTTAATATATACTCCATTATTTAGACAGATTTCAATTAATTTAAATATGGGCAATTGAACAATCACTTGCCATGAGCATCCAGGAAAAGCTTATATTGTGAAAGAGCAAACAATATGTCTTCTTTACAAGCGGATAAGTCCCAAAGAAGAAAAAAGGAGAAGAGTGAGGCATAAGCATTTAGTTTGTTCTTCCAAATTTGCCAACCAGTCAGCAGAGTGTCAGTATATCAGGACAGCCCAGCCTTTTGGCATGCCTTGTTATTATTATTATTTTTTTTCCCCTGAAAGTTACATGCAAGGTGTTGTGTAGTAGAAGCCAGGTAAAGGGAGGCCTGTTGTATAAGATTTTATGTTACTCTGGCTAGGAGTTAGTCTATATTTAATGCTTACCGTAGCTGTAGCTACCAGAGGTTTCAGATTCCTCTGGTGTTCTTGATTTCGCCTCCCCTGTTGTCTCTGAGATTCTTAAGAACTTTTCGTTAAATATGGACTCAGGTTTGGAACTGTTTCAAGTGTAATCTACATTATAATACCAGAGCCCTGTTTACGGAGTGGTAAATTGCTGGAGAGGAAAAATGTTCTATAATCTTATGATTAGGTCTCAGTCTTTTAATGGGTCTTTGTTTCTGAGCTGCAGCCTTCACAGGCATGTCTGGCTGATCCGTGCCAACTCTTCTGTGAGACAGGAAACTTAGAGGAGGTGGAAGTTGGATAATCGTCTTTTCTTTTAGGTGGAATAAAGCTAGCATAAAATGTTTTCCTCTGTTGAGTAGGTTTTACTTATGGAGAATGGTCTTGGTGTATTTCACAATGATACTTTTTCCCTCCCTCTGACAGAATTATGAGGGGATCTTTTTTGAATCCATACCTTCACAGCCCTTACCTGGAGCAGAAGCCACGGAGCAGAAGTCAAGAGCAACATTGCTACAGCCTGAGTATAGAATAGCGTAAGAGTGAGACAATTCTGAGAACTGCAGTCATGAGAGAGCCCTTTCTCTACTTTTTGGAATTTAACTCTAGAAACTTCCCCAGTTTCTCATACGGAAGAGATGAGAATGATTCCTCCTGGCAGAAGACAAGATTTCACTGGAGACTTATCTCACCTACCAAAAAAAAACCCACTGCCACTGAGTTGATTCTAGCTCACAGTGACCCCATGGACTACTCTGTGTAGTTTCCAAGTAGCACCCAGGGGAGTCAAACTGCTGACCTTTTGGTTAGCAGCTGTAGCAATTTTCCAGTCTGCCACCAGGGTTTCCTATCCCATCTAAGAGTGTTCAGTTTATAACTACAGCATTGCTGATGTCTTAAGAGTGAAGAAAGTATTGAAGCATTTTATACTTTTTTACATCTTGATTAGTCAAATTGTAAAATAAAATGGTTAACCCAATAGACATTAGTTGGCTGGAAAATCACTTTCTTAGATAGCAGGTATCTAATTAAGAAGAAAGCGAGGAAGGCCTTTGTGTTTGCCTGCCACAGTTCAAGCAAAATGTTAGTATAAATTGTTTTCTCTCATTCTAAGAATACCAAAAATATGCAACTCCTTTATCACAGGCAAGACCAAAAAAACCTCATGAGCCTTTAATCATGTGTTCTAAATACATTGGTTATAAAAACTTTGAAGAAATATGTTAACATTTTAACTCTAATAATTCTTCAGTTATGTACTACTATGCATACTTCAATATCCTCAACTAATTGTGTTCTGTACTCCACTGTTCTCATACATGTGCTCAGTTATATTTAAGAAATTAAGTTCTTTATGATTACTTTTACATGTTACTATTAAAAGTAATTTATTTTTTCTGGATCTCTTGACAGAACTAAGGAAACATGTTTAAGTCATTGTGGAGGCAGTAAAAAATATATAAAGTATTTATTTAATCCTAGTATTTTCATTGGAATACCTGGGTGGTGCCAATAGGTTACATGCTAAGCTGTTAATGCAAAAATTGGTGGTTCAAGTCCACCCAGAAGCACTAAAGATAAAAGGCTTGACTATCTAATTCAGAAAAATCAGCCACTGAAAATTGTATGGAGCACAGTTCTACTCTGACACATAATGGGGTCACCACGAGTAAGAATCGACAAATCAATTAGCTAGTTCTTTCCTTAGTTAGCTATGAGATTTGGGCATATCATTTAAGGATAGAGTGATGCAAGTATGTTATTGCCTTCAGGTATGAAGAAGAACAAAAGATGACAGAGAATTCATGTTTTAATGCTGTTCAATAAAATTAAATTGGCGTTTTGTTCACTTTCAACTGCATTTTTTATTGTTTCTTATTAATATGTTTGAAACCTGATTATTTTGTTTACTTCCCTTTCTAATTATATTTTGAAAATTTCCTTGAAAATATAGAAGCATTTTATGAAAACTATTGAATGAATTGTACAGCGACAGTTGTTGGAGTTGTATAGGCAAATTGAGTAAGCAGAACTGATCATTAGTTTTCCTAGTGCTTAAAATGCTGTGAAGTTCTGAGCCAGTGAATGCTAATGGAGGCTAAAAGGTGCTAGTGAGATGAAGATTATGGGGGGAGAGATAGTGAAGGTAATCATAGAGGAATAAAGTACATGGAATTCAAATGATCTTTTGGGGGAAAGATAACTATCACTATAACTGTAATTAATTATATAGACTGTTTGCCCTCAGGTTGATTCTGACTCAAAACCATGAAGTCAAACCCATTGCTCTCTAGTCAATTCCTACTCACAGCGACTCTGTAGGACAAATTGTAATTGCCTTATGGGATTTTCCAGATTGTAATCTTTATACGAGCAGATTGACAAGTCTTTTCTCTGAGGAGTGGCTGGTGGGTTTAAACTACGGACCTGTTCAGTTAGCAGCCAGGTCCTTAATCATTGTACTGTCAAGATTCCTTAGTGATAGACATAAATTCATGTTGCTATTGTTGTTGTTGATAGGTGCTGTCCACTTGGCTCTGACTTACTGTGACCCTACGTACAACATCTTGTGCCATGCCCACAGTTGATTTTGCCCATTGTTACAGCCACTGTGTCAATCCATCTCTTCGAGTTTCTTCTTCGTTTTAGCTTACCTTACACTCTACTGAGCATGAGGACATCATTCCTCCTGACAACACGTTCAAAGAATGTAAGTCTTGCCATGTGTGCTTCCAAGGAACACTCTGGTCCAAGGAACACTCTGGTTTTACTTCTATCAGAACAGATCTGTTTGTTCTTTTGGCAGTCCATGGTACATTCAATATTCTTCTCCAATATACAGTTCAAAGATGTCGGTTCTTCTCTCTTCCTTATTCATTGTACAGCTTTTGCATACATATGGAATTGAAAACACCATGGCTTGGGTCAGGAACACCCTACTCTCTGAGGTGATATCTTTACTTTTAACACTTTAAGAGGTCCTTCACATCAGATTTTCCCAATGCAATGTGTCATTGATATCTTGACTGCTGCTTCCGCGTGCATTGATTGTGAAACCAAGTAAAATGAAATCCTTGACAACCTTAATGCTTTCTCCATTCACCATGATATTGCTTACTGGTCCAGTTGTGAGGAGTTTTGTTTTCTTGATGTTAAGATGTAATCCATACTGAAGGCTGTGGTCTTTGATCTTCTTCAACAAGTGTTTCTAATCCTCTATCAACCAGGGTTGTGACACCGAGTCACACAGGTTGTTAATGTGTCTTCCTCTAATCCTGATGCCTCCTTCTTCTTCGTATAGACCAGCTTCTTGAATTATTTGCTTGGCATACAGATTGAAAAGGTATGGTGAAAAGATAAAACCTGATGTACATTTTTCCTGACTTTAAACCATGCAGTGTCTGCTTCTTCTGCTTGCATGACTGCCTCTTGATCTATCATACAGATACCTTAAGAGCACTTAATTAAGCATTCTGGGATTTCCCTTTTGTGCAAGGCTAGCCATAATGTGCTGTGATCCACGCATTCAAATGCCTTTGTATAATCAACAAGACACAGGTTAACATCTTTCTGGTATTCTCTGCTTTCAGCTAAGATCCATCTGACATCAACAATGATATTCCTTGTTCCACATCCTCTTCAGAATCTGGCTTGAATTTCTGGCAGTTGCTTGTCACTGTACTGTTGTAGTCACTTTTGAATGATCTTTAGCAAAATTTTACTTGCATATGATATTACTGACACTTAATTTTTTCATTTGGTTGGATCACTTTTCTTGAAAATAGACATAAATATGGATCTCTTCCAGTCATTTGGCCAGGCAGCTGTCCTCTAAATTTCTCGGCACAGATGAGTGAGCATTCCCAGCACTGTATCCATTTGTTGAAACATCTCAATAGGTAATCCATCAATTCCTGGAGCTTTGTTTTTCACCAATACTTTCAATGTAGCTTCAATTTCTTCCTTTGGTACCATTAGTTCTTGATCATATGCTACTTCTTTTATTACTATTATTATGACGGAGTGAAAATGTACATTCACATATAAATTTACATGCCCACCTATGTGCAGCTTCCACTGCTCTCCCTGTCTGGTGACAGCACACTATTCCTCTCTGCTCCATACATGTCTCATCCTCCAAACAGTCTCCTTCCCCCTCCTCTACACCCACTCTCCTTCCTCCAGTCAGGGGTCTGTAGGATGATATCCTATAGATGCACAGAACCATATATCGTCTATGCACCCAATATATAGTCACTCTGTGTCGCTAAGTCCAATCTCTTGCTGTCCAAAGAGTGGACCTTCATTATGATCCATGGGCAAGGGCAGCATAAGGGCCAGGGGCCATGCTCCCAGAGGAACCCCAAAGCCACTGTCTTTTAGTGGAGATCTCAGGGTGCACCCCTTTTTATTCTTGTGTTGCCAGTGAGACTCAATTTTGTGAGCTCCATCATGGCTATCACTGGTGGTGGCCGGGCACCATCTGGTTCTTCCTGTCCCAAGTCGATGTAGGCACCCTCATATGCTACTTCTTCAGATGACTGAACATCAACCAGTTCTTTCTGGTATAATGACTCTGCGTATTCCTTCCATCTTCTTTTGATGCTATTGCTGACAGCATTGTACTTCTGGATAGATCTTGAAATGTTCTTTTTTTTTTTTACCATAAGTGCAACACCATTCCTCTTCAAGTTTTCATTCCCAGTATAGTAGACTGTATAATTGTTTAATTCCGAATGTCCAGTACTGGTCCATTTCAGTTTCCTAACGACTAGAACATTGATGTTTATGCATTCCATTTTGTTTTTGATGATTTTCAGTTTTCCTAGATTCACACTTCATACATTCCATGTTCCAAATATTAATGATATCTGAACCCATTTCTTCCCATTTTCAGTTGTGCCACATCAGCAAGTGAAGGTCCAGAGGCTTTACTCCCTCTGCATCATTAAGGTGGATTCTACTTTGTCGTCTTTTGAGTCATCTTTTGAGTGCCTTCTGACTTGGGGGCTCATTTTCCGGGACTATGTCTGACAGGGTTCTGCTGCTATTCATAAGGTTTTCACTGGCTTATCTTTTTTCAGAAGTACACTGCCAAGTCCTTTTTCCTGATGTTTCTTAGTCTGGAAGTTCAGCTGAAAACTGTCTGCCATGGGTGACCCTGCTGGTATTTGAATATCTGTGGCACGGCTTCCAGCATCACAGCAACTGACAAGCCCCCAAAGTATGCCAAACTGACAGACAAGTGGGGATATAAATGTATGGATGTGTACATGTGTGTATACATAAACACATACGGGGACTGACAAGTTGGTGAACTCATCCTAGAAAAAATACTACATACCTCATTGCTGAATATCACTATGGTCGCTTTTGAAGCATTCCCCTCAGAAAGCTAGGCACCAATACCAGAGCCTAGTCCACCCTTCAAAACAATTTTGGAACTTTTGCTGGAATGGCCATCAGAGCTGTCACTGTATTACCCTTGATGTCCTGGACATCATCAAAATGTCTTTCTTTTACTGTTTCCTTTATCTTCAGGTAGAGAAAAAAGTCCCTGGGGGCCAGATCAGGTGAGTAGGGAGGTGTTCCAATAAAGTTATTCATTTACTGGCTAAAAATTCGCTCTCAGACAAGTGTACAATTAAGTTTGAAACTTGCCACCATGCCACTGTGTGCAACGTCCATTCTAGAAAGAGTTCCAAAATTTCTCTGAAGGCTGGACCAGGTGTTGGCTTGGTGCACAGCTTCTCAAGGGGTGTACTTCAAAGGAGAACATAGTGATATTCAGCAATGGGATATATAGCACGTAGAACAATTAAGTTTGTGGACTTGTCTGACCACATATATGTATATGTGTACGTTAGTTTGTGTGTATGTGTACACCGTGACACATGATATTTAGTTTAAACACTAAAATGGAATCAAAATTTATGTAACTTAATTTCATTTTTAAAGCTTCAGTATTTAGCTCTTTAAATTCTTTGTATGATCAATGTTTCTCTAAGTAGTAAAAATAGAATAGCCATACTTGCTCAGCTACTTTGACATTTTTCCATAGTATTCTTAAATATCTTATTTTACTGGGTCCAAATATATAATTAGAAAGTAGCAAAATTGTTATGAAAGAAGAAAGGCAGATTGTAGTACTCAGCAGAAGTTGTTATTAAGTATAAAAGTATATTTTTTTAGAAGTAAAAAAATCTTTTTCTCTTCTCAGGTTTTTATTTTTCTACACTTATTTTCAGGGAAATGAACACCATTTTCTTTTTTGCCAGTGAAATAGAGCTTCAATTCAGAGAGAGAAAAGACACATAGAGCAAAAATAGCATGTGAGCAGTGTCCTTTCATGTGATGGGTGATTATAACAAGAAGTGAAAAATCTTGTTCATGTTAAGAAATTGCATTAGATTGTATTGTAGAATATATAGTAACTTACATTGTTGCTTTAGTAATGACTATACTGTAATTTAAAAAAAGGAATACTTGGTTTAAGCAAAAGGATACACATGCCAATAAACATTCTTAAAATTTCACAGAAACATGAACGTTTAATTTGAATTAACTCAACACTGGAAACCTGGTGGCATAGTGGGTTAGAGATCAGCTGCTAACCAAAAAGTTGGCAGTTTAAATCCACCAGGCACTCCTTAGAAACCCAGTGGGGGCAGTTCTACTCAGTGCTACAGGGTTGCTATGGATAAGAATCAACTCAATAGCAACATTTACAAACAAATCCTATATTACTATTTATGTCCCTCTAAAGGTGGGGCTTTGGTATTTAGTGTCACTATGAATTAGAATCGACTCAATAGCAATAGCTTTAGTGCTTGTTTTTGGGGAGGTGGGGCATATTACAAGCTATTTAAATATTCTTAAATTTAAATTTACTATGTTGGTATTTTAAAATATAGATAAAAGTAAATTCTATTACAAGACATGTATATTTCATCAAAGTCTGTGACAGAAACATATTTTAATGACAAAAGTCAGCCTTATTAGTTTTCCAAATAGATGAAGTAAATTTTTTTTTTTTTGTAAATAATATAGACATCTTTTGAAACATAAGCTGGAATTACAGCAATATTTCCAATTTTCTTTTCTTGCTATCATTTATTTGTTCTTATTTGTTGAAGTCTGAAGAGAAGAGAATTTTAATGACTGTCCACACATGATGACCAAAGCAGACATGCATAAATGACACAGGAAAGCCTGAAATACCCATTTGTTAATTAAGGCCTTTAATAAATATGTGCTGAGCCTTTTCCACAGACCTAGCAGTATGTTAGGTCATGAAGTGTTGAATCAGAAGAAGAATTCTTATTTGAATGGAGCTAATATTTCAATGGAAACCTGGGTAGCACAGTGGTTAAGTGCTAAAGCTGCTAACCAAAACTTCGGCAGTTCCAGTCTGCCAGATGCTCCTTGGGGAGTCTGTGAGGAAGTTCTACTCTGTCTGTAGGATCACAACGAGTCAGAGTCAACTCAATGTGATTTTTTTTGTTTGTTTGTTTTATATTTCAATAAAGGTAAGACAGACAGTAAACCAATACAAGGAAATAAACAGATATAAGAATAAAGGTCATTGCTTTGGGGCGATGTGATGGACAGTTACTGTGAGATTCATGAGACTGGTTAGACAGGAAAGATCTTTCCAAAGAGGTGACATTTAAAATAATGCTTGAGAATTAAGGCAATAAGGAATCAGGCATATAAAGAACTGAGGCAAAAGTATTTCAGGAAAAGAACACGAGGAATTACAAAATCCTGAAAATGGCAACGAGCTTGGTGTCTTGGAGGATGAGATACAAGAGCAGTGAAGGACAAGTGGAATGACTGAAGAGGAGATTATAAGGAGTCTGCTTAGTTTGCCAAGCAGAGGTCATGTAGGACCCTCAGGCATGCTTAAGAAGTTTAAGTTTCATTCTAATGTCTCTGAAACCCACTAAAGAGTTTTCACTAAAAAACAAAGTGATCTCAATTAACTTTTAAAGAGTGTGTGTAGTAAATTAGAAAGAGGCTGTAAGAGTAGAAGAGATGATTTTCCAGGGGAAATGTGATGACATAAGGAGAAGTGGATAGGTTAGGAGAGGTTTAGGCAGTAGGAATCAATGAAACTGCAGGTAGATAGAAAATGCAGAAAATAAGGAATGGGAAGAATCAACAGCCTTTTGGTTTTGAGGAACAAACTGGATGGGGGTGCTATTTCAGTGACTGGGAGAAGGGCAGGTTTGAGGATCAGAAAAAAAAAAGGCTTCTGTTTTTTCACATGCTATGCAGGAAACCCTTATTAGGTATCCAAGTAGAAGTAATCAGAAAAGCAATTAGATGTACAAATGTGGAGTTATGAGAAGAAGTCTGTCTGGGTTGGAAAAATAACTTCGGAATTAGGAAGTATCTGAGTGTAGCCTTTAAACTCACGAGCCTGAATAAGCTCTCTAGGGAGAAATGGTCCTGGGAATAAAGCTTGGGGACACATTTAGAGATTCAGCAACAGAGGACTCAGAAAGAGACTGCTTGCTTATGCCCAGTTACTGGGTTGATTGTCCCTTTCAATTTTTATGCTAGAATGTTAGTAGTTGGTTCAAGAGTATGATTTTGATTGGAGTTAGCCACATTTGTTTTTCTCCTCCAAAAATATTATAGAGGTATCTGTATGGAAATGAATACTTCATTAAAACAATCTTGTAAAACAAAAGACAGTGTAATACACCGACTGACTCCAAAATGGCACTATCATAGTGGAATCAAGAGATCAGGATTAACAGCTGGGTCACTGTCTTTGGTTTCCTCCTTCTTGATGCCACATTGCCAAACCAAGAATATTTTGTGACTTTCAGGTTGCAATTCAGTCATTTTTTTTTTTTATAGGATTATGGTCAATGTCTTTTAACTTCTAATCATTGCACCTGGTATTTTAGCCCTATTTAAAATGCTTTGAAGTCAAACTGACTTCCACAAGTTCCCTGATTCCATGAGTCTCTTATTTCTTAAACAGATCACAGTTTCCTCTAGAGCTTGATGGTTCCCACCCCCATTTCTTGTCACTTCTTTAGGGTTGCACACTGCATCATCCTTACTAGACCATTGACATTTCCATTCTTGAACAATTCTTTCTAGAGAGAGTTGTTTAAGAGAGACTTTTCAAGCTCATCTAGAATTCTGTCAGAGAACATGATGGAATGAGACGCAACAGATGTCATCTCATTTCTATTTCCAAATGTGCTGCTGGATACAGTATAGCACAAAGTGCCTGTTTTGTGGCTCTTCTTTGTCATGGATTCAACTATGTTCCCCCCAAAAATGTATGTAGCCATATGGCTGGGCTGTAATTGCCAATATTTTATGATTATCCTCCATTTTGTGATTTTCCTATGCTGTATGTAGAGGATTAGGGTGGGACTGTAAATGCCTTCATAAGGTCACCTTCCTGATCCACTGTAAAGGGAGTTTCCATGGATTATAGCTTGTACCACCCTTTATCCTTTCACCTAACAACAGATAAAAGGAAAGAGAAGCAAGCAGAGAGTTGGGAACCTTGCACCATCAAGAAAGCAGCACCGGGAGAAGAGTGTCCTTCAGACCTGAGGCTCCTGCTCCAAGACACTCCCTAGATGAAGACTGATGCAACACAGGGGCTTTCCTCCAGAGCCAATGAGGGGGAAAAGCTTCCCCTAGAGCCGACAGCTTGAATTGGGACTTGTAGCCTACCATACTGTTTGAGAACAAAATTTCTTTTTCTAAAGCCATCCACTTGTGGTATTTCTGTTGGAGCAACACTAGCTGACTAAAACACTCTTTGCTGTGAACAGTTTATTCATTCCCTCAGGGAATGGTCCCTGAGGATACTGGAAACAGCCATCAACAAACTGAGACCAAGAGACAGTTGTGATACTTTTCTATCACTTTTTCCTCATAAATATTCTTTAACTGTGGGTTCTCCTACTCCTTTTATTCTCTAACACATAGAGTATATCGGGTGCCATGTATAAGTTCATGTTCTTGAATTTGTGACTCATATAAATGTCAGAAGTTTCCAAGCTTTTTACATTCTTAACACCCTTGGTGTCTCAGTTATTTTTCAGTGGCACCAGTATCCCACAAGAAATACCAAATTGTTCAGCTGATTAAGTAGCTAAGTCCAAATAACTCACTATATAATTCGTGTGGTGTTGGGCAATTGGTGTTACGTTTTCGTCTAAAGTTTAAAACGTCATCCGGCACCCATGCGAGTTTAATACCACAGACCACAGAGTCCAGATACCCAGCTGGGGAATCACATGATGAAGAGACTATTTAAAACAATGTCGGATCTGTTGTTGATGTTAGGTGCTACATAGTTCTGACTCATAGTGATCCTGTGCACAACAGAAGCAGCGTCCAGCCTTGTGCCATGCCCACAATTGTTTGTGTGCTTAAATCCATTGTTGCAACCACTGTATGAATCCATCTCCTTGAATGTCTTCCTGCTTTACACTGACACTGTACTTTACCAAGAATGACACCCTTTTCATGGGATTGATCCTTCCTGACAACTTGTCAAAATGATGTAAGATGAAGTCTCTCTGTTTTTCCTTCCAAGGAGTATTCTGGTTGTACTTCTTCAAGAACAGATCTGTTTGTTCTTTTGGTTACCCATGGTACATGAATATTCATCTCTAACATCACAATTCAAATATGTCAGTTCTTCATCTGTCTTACTTGTTTACTGTCTAACTTTTGCATGCGTGTGATGCAACTGAAAACACCAAAGCTTGAGTCAGACACACTTTAGTCTTTGAGGTGACGTCTTTACTTTTGAACAGTTTAAGAGGTTCTTTGCAGCAGATTTTCCCAATACAATGCATCTTTTGATTTCTTGACTATTGCTTCCATAGGCATTGATTGCAGAACCAAGTAAAATGAAAGTGTGGCAACCTCAGTCTTTTCCCCACTTATCGTGATGTTGCTTACTGGTCCAGGTGTGAGGATATTTGTTTTCTTGATGCTGAGGTGTATTCCATACTGAAGGCTGTGGTCTTTGATCTTCATCAGTGTTTTAAATTCTCTTCACTTTCAGCAAGCAAATTTGTGTCATCTGTATAACGCAGGTTATTAATGAATCTTCCTTCAATCCTGATGCCTTATTCTTCTTCGGAGTCCAGCTTCTTGGATTATTTGCTCAACATACAGATTGAAAAGGAATGGTGAATGGATAAAACCCTGATGCACATCTTTCATGACTTCAAATTATGTGGTGTCGCCACATTCTGTTCACATGACTGCCTCTTGATCCATATACAGATTCCTCATGAGCACAATTAAGTGTTCTGGAATTCCCATTCTCTGCAACATTACCCATAATTTGTTATAATCCACACAGTTGAATTCCTTTGTATAGTCAATGAAACACAGGTAAACATCTTTCTGATATTCTCTGCTTTCAGTCAAGACCCATCTGATACCAGTAATAGTATCTCTGTTTCATGTCGTCTTCTGAATCCAGATTGAATTTCTGGCAGTGTACTCTTGCAGTCACTTTTGAATGATCTTGTGCAAAATTCTATTTGTGTGTGATACTAATGATATTGTTTGGCAATTTTTGCATTCCGCTGAATCACCTTTCTCGTGAATAGGTATAAATTTGGATCTGTTCTAGTTGATTGTCTAGGTAGCTGTCCTCCAAATTTCTTGGCATAGATGAATGAGTTCTTCAGCACTGCATCCATTTGTTGTAACACCTCAATTGACATTCCATCAGTTCCTGAAGCCTTGCTGTTTGCTAAAGCCTTCAATGAAGCTTTGACTTCTTTCTTCAGTACCATCACTTCTTGACCATATGTCAAACCCAGTAACTCCAAAGCACCTCTCATGGAAGAAAATGTCCATATCTTTAAGTCTCCTTATAAGGAATTCAGTCTTTGAATATCGGAAATTAATACATAATGATCGTCCCCCCCCCCACCGAAACAAACCAACCAACTCACTGCTGTTGAGTAGACTCCAACTCTTTGTGACTCTAGAGGGCAGGGTAGAACTGCCCCATAGAGTTTCCAAGGAATGCCTGGTGGAATCAACCTGTTGACTCTTTGGTTACCAGCCATAACACTTAACAACTACACCATCAGAGTTTCGATGATAACTTTGGAAGTTCTCAACTACCAGAAAATACAAAACAAATGGCAGGCAATTTTGCATTTTCCACAGGGAGTGGAGGCATTTTAGTCCAGCTCTTCACGGTTAATTACTAGTAACAGCAGTGTGCAAAATAAGGCACATTTATGTGAATGTGAATGCGCTTCCAGCTCAGTGTCAATCTGAAAGTTTGTAAAGTGTTATGAAAAGCTGTTCTCTAGCTGGCAGTGGACAGCACATGCTTAAGCATTTGTTTCCTTCCTCTCAGGCATTTGAAATGTAAAAGTAAAGTAAAAAGTAAAAAGTAGTCACATTCTGCCATCACTAACAACCCATAAAAAGGTACAAGACCATAGAAAGAGTAATTTCTTAACATTTAAAGAAATAGGTAATGAATGACGACGTATTTGCCTCAGAATTTAGGTATTCTACCGGCACATTTCACCTGTAAATACTTTACTACTGAATGTAACAGCAAAGTTTCAGAAGACAAAATAAGGTATTTCTTTACTTCCTACTGGGGGGTAAAACATGTTTGTATTTTCTTGACCACATTTAAAATTATTATTAAGGTTATCATGTCAGTGTGAAACTAAGGGTCAGAATCTGTTGCTAAATAAAAGATAAGCTTACACTTCATTGCTGAGTTTATATCTTTTCATATAGTATTGCCTATTTTAAAACTTGCTTTTATTTCCCTGAATTTAGTCATTCTATACTTTCCCAGGTCTATATAAAATAAAATTTATACATGGCAATGTTCAACTACTATAGAAATTAAAAGAGTATCTGAGTGTAATTAGTTAGCAGTTTGGCACTTTGAAAATCCTAAATTGGGCATTTGTTTACCTCTGAGAGACTACTTGTAGTCAGTTTCATTATGAAGTTGAAGATAAACTCGTTTATTGAATTATTTATTTGAAAACTGGTTAAAACATGTGTGCCAGATGATCTGCCTGCCAGAGAATGTATTTCAGTTCAAAATGATGGCTCAAGTATCTGTAGAGAAATAGGAGAAAGACAGTAGGAAGTGTGAGTACTCACTGGTCCAAATTGCATTTCAACCTAATGCTGCAAAAGACAAAGAGTGGCTGTGTGTATTTTATAGTTTGTCTTTCTGCATTTAATTTTGATTTAATACAAAATTGCAGTACAGTGGAGCCAAATCTATCATTTATTTTATGAATAGAACATGGGCATGTAACCCATATTGCCTGAAGATGCCACTTTGTGTGCTCTGGGATTCAAGAAAAGTTAGCTGACTCTAACCACGAAATTCTTCCCACTACTTCCTCCCTGGGTTGGAAATGAAAGTGGCGAATGATTGAGTTTGGACTCTGATATAGCTGGAAATTATTTCACAAGTGATTTTAATTATTGGGAACCAAATCAAAACCCAAAGGCCATGAAGGAAAACCCAGGGTGAATATCACTTGTAACTGACAGATTCTATATTCCATACTCTTGTTGGAGATGTACCAAAAACAACCCAAGAAAAGAACATGATGGAGGAGAAGACCATTTACAGTTTCTGTTTGCATTCTTTTTGTTTAGTTATGAGGGAAGGAGTTGAGGAAACACATTTTTTAGAAGACATCGTGGATTGAATTTTGTCCCCACCAAAATATATGTAGCTATTTTGCTTGGATATGATTCCCAGTATTTTGTGACTGCCCTCCATTTTGTGACTTTCTTATGCTGTAAATCCTCATCTGTACCTATGGTTCATAAACTGTGTTAAGTTACAGAGGGTTGAGGTGGGACTGTAACACTTTTCCTAATGTCATCTCTCTGCTCCAATATAAAGGCAGTTTCACTGAAGGCGGCTTGTGCCATCTTTTATCCTACAAATGGTAAAAAGAAAGGGAAGTAAGCAGACGCAAACAGAGACTTCATACCATTAAGAAAGTAGCACCAGGAGAAGAGTGGGCCCTTTGCCCTGAGGTTCCTGTGCTGCATGCTCCCAGACTAAAGAGTAGTGCATTCCCCTGCAGCCAGCACTCTGAATTTGGGCTTATAGTTTACTGCACTGTGTGAGAAAAAACTTTTCTTTGTTAAAGGCATCCACTAGCAGTATTTCTGTTAGAGCAACATCAGATCACCAAGACTGAAGACAACTACCATTTGCCTATCTTTTCCGGTTCCCATAACTGTCCATAGACCGCTTTTTATCTTTGCTTTAAGAAACTTTTTTCCTTTAAATTAGTCAGTATTACTATTTATTGAAACTTTACAATTTGAAGTATGAGAATTGCACAGTATACTAAACAAGAAACCTTAGAATAATAACTATTATTTATTGAACGAATACTATGTAGAGAGCTTTGATCAAAGTAGTTTATATCATTTAACATTTTGAAAATTAATCAAGATATCATTATTATTACTATCCTTTTATTAGAGTTGAGGAAGCTGAATCTTAGATATTGCCTTAGTTGTCTAGTGGTGCTACAACAGAAATTCCACTAATAAATAGCTTTAACAAACAGAAATTTATTTTATCACAGTTTAGGAGGTTAGAAGTCCAAGTTCATGCCCTGGCTGTAGGGGAAAGCTTTCTCTTGTTGTCAGCTCTAGAGAAAGGTCTTTAATTTTCTGAACTTAACTCCTGAGCAGTCTTTGCATGGCTTGATATTTGTCTTTGCACATCTTTGCTAGCTCATTTGCTTGTTTAATGTCTTTTATAGTTTAAAAGTGATTGACTCAAAACAGTCTACACTAATGGTACCTCAATAGCGTAACAAAAATAACCCATTTCAAATGAGATTATAGCCATAAGCATAGAAGTCATGAACTACAACACCTGTTTTGAAGGGGACACCATTTAATCCATAACAGATACATTTTTGAGTGGGCTGAGTATAACAAATTAGCAAATGGCAGAAACCAACACTCAGACCTAGGCCATCAACCATCAGCATCAACATTCACACTAACCCACCTTGAAAGCCTCCCCTGGAAATCCATAATCCAAATGCAACCACATAGTATAATTATGTGAAAATTGACAATTTTCAGTGCCATGTATGACTGAGTATAAATTAACATAATGAAGAGACAGGAACAGAATAATGATGGTCTTTGAAGATCTGGGGAGTCATGGCAAACACAGAGGAGAATAGGCAGAAGATGACTGGCTTCCTTGCAGAAGAACATAGTAAATAAAAATGGTGACACCAAATATTAATGGAAATTTTCATTTCACTTATTTTTCAATAACACAGTATTCTAAATTCAGTAGACACTGTGGTACAGAAATTAATCGCCCTCAAATCCTGTTTCCAAGATCTATCTCTCCTTACTGAAGCAACTGCGATCACCGTTTTGATACATATCCTTATATTACACATTTAACAATCTTTTTCTCTGTACTGGGATGATCACAGAGACCTTGAAGACTCTAATTTTGGAATACTAAAGGAGTGGTTGTTGGCAAAACTTTCTCAGGTCTGCCTTTGTTTCTATAGGATCTGATGCATCAAACTTCACATGTTTAAAATTTTTAATGAACCAGTTTAAACCAAAACGCTTTTTTTCTATGGTCTATTTAAAATTTTTCTAAAGAAAATGAAAGTGTCAATAAGATCAGAAGGAAGAATTTGTCACCTACCATTAATAGGAAATTGCTTTCAAGCACTTTAGAGAATGCAAGTATGTAAATCACTATTAGGTCTTCATCAAAATAAACCCCCAAATGCCTACTTTCCAAAACTTTCTTTTCTTATATGTGTATGGGTGTGTACATATGATATAAGCATGTGAAAAAATATTTGAAGTAATAATATTTCTTTTAAGGAATCTCTCTAGGCCACCCACACAATATAGCGGCACGTTGTGTAATTGTCCTTGATTCTGCTGAGTCTTTGCAGAACATGACTAACAAGGCTACAGCAGTTTACACGTCAAAGCTTTGACAGTTTATGGCAGGAACTAAGCCCACTTTTGAAGATAACTGCTGGTCCTGTCCACTTCACATCAGAGAGTTCTTTCATCATCTATGAAAAAAGAAGATGGTAAAGGTTTTCTTTGAAAGCCTGGATCTGAAAAACGACGGCTTATCGTAAAGGGGTTCAGTAGAACTAGAGAGAGTTACCACCAAACAATTCTAAGTTGGAATGCTCTGTTCGCTACCACTAAGGATATTACTTTGGAAGTTTCCTTAGTCCGGATCTCTACTGTCTCACTCGCAAGATAGGGATAATTACATGACAATAATACTAACTTTGAAGTATTGTAAGAATTATATGAAATGACACGTTCACAGAACACAACACAGAGTTGCTGCTCTACCAAGGTCCATTTCCAGATACCTGCACGCAGGGAGGAAGATGGATGCTTGCAGAAAGTCCAAGACTCTTCCTCACTCTCTTTTTCACCGCAAGAGCCCCTTCTGATTCTGTGGATGTTGCTGAAGGACATGGAGTTTGCAGTGACATTGGAAGAGACATGTGATCTGTCCTTTTGAATTTCTCCTCTCATTCCTTTTCTCTCCATTTACCTCTTAGTGAGCAGAATTGCGGTGACTGTCTCGCAAGACAGTGCTTTCAGGCCCTTGGGGAGAGGGAATTGGCCTAGTTAGGTTAGTTACCATCTAAACCCCAAGCTATTTTCTTATGAAAATGCTGGTTTATTTGCCTGGATTCTTGTCACTAGGTAGGAAATAAGTAGTGATGTAATCTGTGTGAAGAGGTGATCCTACCACAACCCCTGCAGGGTCTGTTTACAATGTGCGAAGTCCTCACTGAATCAGAGGACTAATGGGGGTAGTTTTTGGTTACACGGAACTTATTGTCAGCTGTTAGTATCCACTGGTTGTGTATTCTTAATTACTGCTATCAAGTTCTAGCAGAATTGGCTGTTGATGTGTGTCATTGCTATCTTTCAAACTTTATGTGTAATTACTAGTTATTCAAAATTGGAAGCTTAGTCGTGCCACTGTTTGATAGAACATACACATCTCCTCCAACATTTATGCACAATGAAAAAATAATGTCTTATAAAACTTAGAATCCCTTTAAGAATGTAAACTTTATGTCTGTGACATAAACTTGGTGACCGAGTTTTCATGTTTGGGACATTTTTTCTAATCTATAATGATACTTAAAAAAAATGAGGGCCTAATTCCCATCAGAAAGTAATAATCTCACTTTTTTTTCAGTTTCTTCAAAAGATTTTTTTTGTTGTTATTTTTAAAAACCAGTCTTCTTATTTTACCCAAAGTAGGAGTTTTTAACTGGTCCTTGAAAACTTTTTTAAACATTTCAAATTATAAAATTATTATATACTCATTCTATACAATTAAGGAAATACAAGCAGCTAATTAAAATAAGCTAACACACACTTATAATTCCAGAAATGAATGTCATTAACATTTAAACATATTTCCTTACAATGTGTCACTGTGTTACATTAAGACACATGTATTTTTTAACATGTAACTCTGCATTTTGCTTTTTTTAAAAAATGTACTTTAGATGAAATTTTACAGAACAAACTAGTTTCTCATTAAACAGCTAGGACATATATTGTTTTCTGACATTGGTTACCAGCTCCGCAATATGTCAACACTCCCCTTTCTCAAAGCTGAGTCTCGTATTACCGGCTTGCCTGTCCCCTCCTGCCTTCTAGTCCTTGCCCCTGGCCTGGTGTGATCCTTTAGTCTCATTTAGTTTTATGGGCCTGTCCAATCTCTGGCTGAGAGTCAACCTCAAGAATGACTTCCTTACTGAGCTGAAATGGTGTTCAGGGACCATGCTCTCAGGGTTTCTTCGGTCTCTATCAGATCAGCAAGTTCTGATGTTTCTTTTTGAGTTACAATTCTGTGTCACATACTTCTCCAGCTCTGCCTGGGACCCTCTGTTTTTATCACTGTGATCCTGACATTTTTCTAACTGAATTCTTCTCTGATGTCAAATGTTTACCAGCAGCTTATCTTTTAACATATTTGGATTAAATGTTAATGGAGGAAGATCCTCTAGGAAAATTTCTATGGCATTTTAATAATTTCTAAGCAATAATAGGAACCCATTTGTGAGGGGGCTGACAGATACCATCGGGACCTGTGGACAGTGTGAGGACTGTGAACTGTTCAGAGCATCCAATATGCGAAATTCAGTCTAATTCAGTCATTCTCCGTTGGCCACCCACGCTGTTTCCTTGGATATGTTTAAAAAAAAAAAAAAAGGATCCAGACAGCAGCTGCAGAAAATTTGAGGACCCTTTTCCCTTTGAGTGAGAGTTTCCAGAAAGAAAAATAAATAAAATGTCAGGGTTTGTTCATCTGGTTGGCAAGGCAAGCATGCTCTCTTGTATAGATGAGGTTGAGTAGAGGAATGTTGTGGTTTCTGGGATTTGATGTTGGAGACACAGCACAACACACACCTTATTTGAGAGTGATTCACATCATACATTTTCATAAGGCATGGACCAGAAAGCAAGCTTTGTTTTTGAAATGTGTTTTCTTGGCACGAGTTACTGCAATTTGGTGTGTGGTTCATTGTCAAAACTGCAGTGGGTGGCAAAGCAATCGGCTAAAGGTGCATAAAATAAATTGGGGTGGTTTATTCAGGCCATTTGCTCTGCTCTTCACACCTGTACTCTAATGACAACAATTAAGACTCTGGTGGGATAATAATCTGTATCATAAACTGGCAAAAACTTTAGTGAGCAAACTTTGTCTGTATAGAGCCAGATTGTAAATATTTCAGATTTTATGGGCTATACAGTCTCTGCAGCCTTCTTCTGCAGAGCGAAATCAGTCACAGACAATGTGTAAACAAGTGGGTGTGACCACCCTTCAGTAGAATATCATCTACAAAAACAGCTCCTGACTGAATTTGGACCATTGGTTCTAGTTTGTCAACCTTTGTTCAGTACCTCACTTGCCTAAGAGGAAGCTGAATCTCACAGAAATTAAAAGTGTTTGTCACAATCATGTGCCAATTAGTGGCAGGACATAGAATACCAAAATCCCACATTATGCTCTTCTGGTTTTGAATGTGAAGCTTTCTCTGTACCTAAGAACAGTTCCTCCACTGCCTCAGAAACCTCTAGAAGAAACAGACAACCCTTCCCCACTTGTTTTGACATCTCCTTGGCTTAAGCAAATGTCTGAACACAAGAATGCTACTATCCTTTGAACATTTAATGTACAGAAAAAAATACAGGAACAGACAGATATGAATATGTTTATGCAAAACATAGCTGTGCATGTTAAACATAGAATTTGTTACTTTAAGCTACAGGGCAAAAAATTATTTCTAATAGAGATGGAAAAAAGATTTGAATACATGAATAGCTTATTTCTCTGCTTGTAACGTTAACAGGCTGGTTTGCCAGAGCCTGCATTCCGACACAAGCCTGTATTTTAGTGTTTCCAGCCCTTCAAGTTCTTGCATCCACCTCCGCATTTGGTGAAGGCCCTGCAGCTTGTCACCTCACCTGCCATGGGACTGATTTTTATGCTTTTCCTTTGTAATATTATATTTCTTTGTGATGTCACAGCATGCTTTATTTTGTTCTTTAGATTTTAATTTATATTTGTAATACAGGTTAATAATAATAAAAAAGTAGATATTTTCCAGTTCTGTTGAGAAAATGAGAGGGTAAAGAGATCAGTCAGTTAAATGTAGATATCACCACTATTTCTCCTGTCTGATAGGAAAGAGGGTATTAAAAAGTTGATGAGTGGCAAAATGGAGCCAAGGGAGGATTTTTAATTCAGGTTCATCTCAAACAGTGGAGTGGAGGGAGGAAGGTGTTAAAGAGAGTTGTGGAGAAATAATGAAGCAACACAAGAGACTTTCTCCCTTGGCCATGTCTGGGTAAGCAAGCTAAGAAAGTCCATCTGTAGGCTGTTCTGCCCTAGCAGACACCTCTGCAGACTCTGTGAGTCATTAATTGTGCTACCAGTGAACATCTGTCATGTAAAAAATAGATGTCTTTATTCAGATAGACATGAGAAACAGTGGGTTAAACAAAAATTTCCAGGTTTCTGACCTCAGAACATTTGAAAGCCTTTACCATGTCAGTGTGTACTAGGAAACTATTTTGTAGTATTTTTCTCACTTATTAGATTATCAGATTCTTTATCATAGAACACATAATGATACAAATGTCCCCCAGAACACTAATGGGAAACACTGACTTCTGTTATCAGCATCATTCTTCCCATAGCTGACCTGGAACATCAGTCCTTCTCCAAGGTCCGACTGGGAGCTGCCTGTGAGTGGGGTGTCCAAGGGAAAACCATTGATGATAATTCATAAAGTAGCTTTCATGTCTCAGAGTATTCTGTGCATATTCATTTCCTGTTTTAAAATTTTCTCCCCCAAATATCCCCCAAATTGATAAAACCATTGGCTAAACTTACAAAAGAAAAACAGTAGAAGATATGAATAATCTGATCAAGAAATGAGATAGGCAATGTTACAACAGACCCAGCCGAAATAAAAAATGTCATAACAGAATACTATGAAAGGCTATACTCTAACAGGTTTGAAAACCTAGAGGAAATGGACAAATTTCTAGATTCCTGTGGCTCACCAAGATTATCACAAGGAGAAGTAGATCAACTTAACAAATCTATCACAAAAGAAGAGATTGAAGAAGTCGTCAGAAATCTACGAACCAAAAAAAGTCCTGGCCCAGATGCCTCCACTGGAGAATTCTACTAAACTTTTAGAGAAGAGTTAACTTCAATACTATTGAGGCTATTTCACACTGTAGAAAGGGATAGAAGACACCCAAATTCATTCTATGAAGCCAGTATAACCCTGATACCAAAACCAGGGAAAGATCACATGAAAAAGAAAATTACAGACCAATATCACTCATGAACCTAGATGAAAAAGTCTTCAACAAAGTTCTAGCCAATACAATTCAACACCATATAAAAAAAATCATTCATCATGATCAAGTTGTTTTCATTCCAGGGATGTAAGGCTGGTTCAACATCAGAAAAACAGTTAATGTAATCAACCACATTAATAACACAAAAGGCAAGAATCACCTGATTTTGTCAATTGATGCAGAAAAGGAATTTCCCAAATATCCTTTCATCTTTCCCAAAAATTTTTCACTCTGTAAAACCTAAACCAAGCCACTGCCGTGGAGTTGATTCTGTTTCATTGTGACCCTATGGAACAGAGTAGAACTGCTCCAAAGAATTTCCAAGGGGCACCTAGCAGATTCAAACTGCCAACCTTTTGTCTAGCAGCTGTGGAAGCAAACTGCTGGACCATCAGGGTTTCCCGACACTGTATAGTGCCTTTCTATTATTTGTTTCCTACTTCTGTTGTTCTTAATGGCATAGTTAGGGGGTTTGTGATTTTATTAGCGTTCCCTTGGTGGTGCAAACAGTTAGTGTACTGGGCTGCTAACAGTCAAACATTCAAATCCATCCAGAGAACCCTTGAAAGAAAAGCCAGTCAATCTACTTCTTAAAATTAGCCACTGGTAGCCATAAGGCTTTCAATTCTACCATAAGGGCCCAATTCTACTCTGACATACATGAGGTTGCCATGAGTAAAAGTCAACTTGACAACAACTTGTGGTGTATGCTGGCGATTCCGCAGAGGACCCAAAGACAGCCTCTACTTCACCCTGGCCTTTCTGATTGTGAAACAGAGCCAGAAATTGCCAAGGGATTGTTAGAAGCTGAGCAAAGGTCCTGCCTCGTTAGCTTCCGTGTAGATTTCTGAAGTCCTTTGTCCAGTTGATCCCTTCTCCTTCCTCTCTCAAACTTGACACTTCTGCTCTTACCAAATTCTAATTTTTCATTTATTTTCCTACTACTTATCGACATCTAAAAGATACCTTTCAGTGTCATAATGCTCATCATTTATTGTCTATAACCCCTACTAACATGTAAGTTCTTCAAAGGGAGAGCTGTGGGCCTGTCTGTTCATAATTTGTATCAAATTTGAGTATACAACCTGGCACATAATAAATACTTAAGAAATATCTGTTGATTACTTCATTGATGAATGACTAAATACATGAAAGATATCAGCTTGCTTGAATAGAGGAAATAATGAAAAGGCACATTCTGGGAGCTGTCAACCTTTCATTTATTCAGAATAACAAAGTTCTATTTTATACCAGAATGTAGTCTTCTTCTTTTCCTTGTCCTTTTCCTTCCCCTTCCCCATTCTTTCCCCCGTCCTTTCCTTTACATTTCTCATTTTCCTCTTCCTCCTACCCAGCCTGCCTCTTCTTTGCTTCTTTTTTTTGTTTCTGTTATGGTTAAGGTTGTGTGCCAACTTGTCTGGGCCATGAGTATTAGTAGTTTGGCAGCTATGTAATGATGTAATCACTTCAGTAAAGAGATCTGATATAATGTAATCACCTCGACAATAAGATCTGATATGAGAAGCCAACTGATTGAAAGAGAGTTTTCTTGGAATAGTCTCCTGCCTGCAATATATGTGGACTTTCTAACAAGGTTCGTAGCCTTTGGTCGCTCTGGATCCTGTATCTGACCTCCAAATCTTTGGGTTTAAGCTGGCAGCATATACAATGTCTGCCAATTAAGTCCACGAACTTAATTGTTCAAAGTGCTACATACCTCATTGCTGAACGTCACCGTGCTCACCTTTAAAGTATTCGCCTTGGGAAGGCATGCACCAACATCAGCACCTAGTCCACCCTTCAAAGTAGTTTTAGAACTCTTTCTGGAATGGCTATTGTGCACGGTGGCAAGGTGGCAAGTTCATGAACTTAACTATATAGTTGTCTGTGAAGAAGTTTTTAGCCAGTCAACAGACAACTTTGCAAAAACCAAACCCAAACTACAAGAAATACTGAAAGAAGTTCTTGACTCTAGCTTAGAAGAACGAAACCACTAACTTTATATTTTAGAACAACACACTACTCAATACCCTACGCTTTTAGGGAAGGCTCCAAAGTCAATCACAGCTTTGATATGGAAAGAAGCAATCCAGTGATCATCATGAAAACTATGGTGTCATCATAATAAAAAGAGGGATGTACTACAGTTGTTGCAGCCCTTCCAGATGGAGAGGAAGATGACAAGACTGGTAGTAATTAAAATTGAGTTTATATATAGTTTATTAAGGGGGATCATAGGGGCAGCTGTAAAGCACAACAAAGATGTATCATACCGTTTCAAGAAATGTAACACACGAGTCTCAAAAACTACAAAACCAGCTCTGAAAAAGGTGAAAAATCAACTCACAAAAAAGAATGTCCCAGGACAGACAAATAAGAACAACAGAGGAAGCATCAACATAGAAATAAACATATCACAATGGCAGCAGTGAACACATACCTATCAATAATCACATTGAATGTGAATGGACTGAATGCTCCAGTAAAGAGACACCGAGGGTCATCTTGGATCAAAAGACATGACCCATCCATATGTTGTCTACAAGAAACACACTTGAGACCTAAAGACAATAACAAACTGAAAATTAAGGGATGGAAGAATATATATCCAGCTAACAATGAACAAAGAAGAGCAGGGGTGGCAATTCTAATCTCAGACAAAATCAATTTTAATATCAAGTCCACCATCACGGACAAAGATGGACACTATTTATTGCTGAAAGGTTCAGTACACAAGCAAGACTTAACTACATTAAATATTTATGCACCTAATATCAGAGCACCTAAATACATCGAAGAAACACTGACTATGCTCAAAAGAGAGTTAGATGACTCCACAATAATAGTGGAAGATTTTAACACTCCACTCTCATTACTAGACAGATCATCGAGAAAAAAGCTCAGTAAAGATACAGAAGACTTCATTGCCACAATTAACCAACTAAACCTCATTGGTATATACAGAACTTTCCACCCATCAGCAGACAACTACAACTTCTTCTCCAGTGCACATGAAACATTCTCCAGAATTACCATGTGATAGGCCATAATGCAATGCTCAACAAAATCGATACCATTGAACTACTGCAAAGCATCTTCTCAGATCATAAAGCCATCAAAGCTGAAATCAATAGCAGAAAAAATATAGCTAGAAAGTGGAATTCTTGGAAACTGAACAACATCTTGCTCAGAAAAACATGGGTCATAGAAGAAATCAGGACGGAATAAAGAAATTCATGGCTTCCAATGAGAATGAAAACACTTCCTACCAGAACCTATGGGATACAGCCAAAGCAGTGCTCAGAGGTCTGTTTATCTCCATAAATGCACACATTTGGAAGGAAGAAAGAAACCAAATCAAGGAACTAACTCTTCAGCTTGAACATGTAGAAAGAGAACAACAGAGGAACCCCTCAGGCACCAGAAGAAACGAGATCATAAAGATTAGAGCAGACCTAAATGAATTAGAAAATAGAAAAACAATTGAAAAAATTGAAAAGACCAAAATCTGGTTTTTTTGAAAAGATCAACAAAATTGACAAACCACTGGCTAAACTTACTAAGGAAAAGCAGGAAAGGAAACAAATAACCCAAATTAGAAATGAGAGGGGAGTGGTCACCACAAATACAACAGAAATCAAAAATATCATAACACAATACTACGAAAAACTGTACAGTAACAAATTTGAAAACCTAGGGGAAATGGACTTATTCCTTGACTCATACCACCAACCCAAATTATCACGTGAAGCAGAACAACTTAATAAACCCATCACAAAGGAAGAGATTGAAAATGTCATCAAAACACTGCCAACCAAAAAAAGTCCAAGCCCAGATGGCTTCACTGCAGAATTCTACCAAGCATTTAGAGAAGAGTTATCACCAATACTACTGAGACTATTTCACAGTATAGAAAGGGATGGAGTATTCCCAAACTCATTCTATGAAGTCAGAATAACCCTGATACCTAAGCCAGGGAAAGACCCAACAAAGAAAGAGAATTACAGACCAATATCACTCATGAATCTAGATGCAAAAATCTTCAACAAAATTCTTGCCAATAGAATACAACAACATATCAAGAAAATAATCCATCATGACCAAGTGGGATTCATACCAGGGATGCAAGGCTGGTTCAACATCAGGAAAAAAATCAATGTGATTAACCACATAAATAAGAAAAAGACAAGGATCACCTGATTTTGTCCATTGATGCAGAAAAGGCATTTGATAAAGTCCAACATCCATTCATGCTAAAAACTCTTAGCAAAATGGGCATAGGCGGCAAATCCCTCAACACAATAAGGGCCATTTATACAAAGCCAATTGCCCACATCATCCTGAATGGAGAGAGACTGAAAGACTTTCCCCTGAGATCAGGAACTAGACAAGGATGCCCACTGTCACCTCTCCTATTCAACATTGTGCTAGAAGTTCTAGCCAGAGCAATTAGACAAGACCAAGAAATAAAGGGCATCTGCATCGGTAAAGAGGAAGTTAAAATCTCCCTGTTTGCAGATGATATGATTGTATATGCAGAGAACCCCAAGGAATCTACAAGTAAGCTACTCCAACTAAGTAAATCAGTAGGTTTCTTTTATAACAACGAGACTGTTAAGGAAGAAATGATCAAATCAATACCATTTACGATAGCACCTAAGAAGATAAGGTACCTAGGAATTAATCTAACCAGTGAAACAACAGACCTTTACAAAGAAAACTACAAGCCCTTACTACAAGAAACTAAGAAAGACTTAGATAAATGGAAAAACCTACCCTGTTCATGGATAGGAAGACTTAACATTGTGAAAATGTCTATTTTACCCAAAGCAATTTATTTATATAATGCAATCCCAATACAAGTTCCAGCGACATTTTTTAATGAGATGGAGAAACAAATCACCAATTTTGTTTGGAAAGGGAAGAAGCCCCGGATAAGTAAGGTACTACTAAAGAAGAAGAACACACTGGGAGGCTTTTCATTACCAGAATTTAGAACATGCTACACTGCCACAGTGGTCAAAACAGCCTGGTGCTGGTACAAGAACAGACAGATGGATCAATGGAACAGAATTGAGACCCCCGAGATGACACCATCTGCCTACGAACAGTTGATATTCGACAAAGGCCCTAAGACATTCAACTGGGGTAAAAACAGTATCTTCAACAAATGGTGCTGGCAAAATTGGGTATCCATCTGCAATACACTGAATCAAGATCCATATCTTACACCTTATACAAAAACCAACTCAAACTGGATAAAAGACCTAAATATCAAACCTAGAACGATAAAGCTCATCCAAGAAAAGGTAGGAACAACAATGGAAGTTTTAATACACAATGAAGACAGACTCCAAAATCTGTCAAAGAAACCTCAGTCAACAGAAGAGAAAATAGATAAATGGGAACTATTAAGAATCAAACACTTTTGCTCATCCAAAGACTTTATTAATAGAATTAAAAGAACACCCACAGAATGGGAAAATAATATTTGGCAACTCTGTGTGAGACCGACTCCCGATCTCCATAATCTATAAGATACTACAAAATATCAATAAGAAGAAGATAAACCATCCAATTAAGCGATGGGCAAAGGAGATGGACAGACATTTCACTAAAGAGGAGATCCAAGCAGCCAAAAAACACATGCGGACATGTTCACAATCTTTAGTTATTAAAGAAATTCAAGTCAAGACGACAATGAAATACCATCTCACGCCATCAAGATTGGCCATAATCCAGAAAACACAAAACAACAAATACTGGAGAGGCTGTGGAGAAAGAGGGACCCTCCTACACTGTTGGTGGGGTTGTAAAATAGTCCAGCCTCTTTGGAAAGCAATCTGGTGCTTCCTTAAAAAAATGGATATCGATATACCATTTGAACCAGTAATTCCACTACTTGGAATATATCCTACAGAATCAAGGCCTTTCACACCAATGGACACATGCACCAGAATGTTTATCGCAGCACAGTCCATGATAGCAAAAAGGTGGAATCAACCCAGATGCCCAACAACAGAAAAATGGATAGGTAAACTATGGTACACATACTCAGTGGAGCACTACGCAATGATAATGATAACGATGATTCCAGGAAACATCTCCTAACCTGGTTTCAACTGGAAGACATTATGTTGAGTGAAAGTAGTCAGCGACAAAGGGACAAATACTGTATGAGACCTCTACGATAAGATCTCAAAAACAGACTTGTGTATAGAAGAAAAGACTCTTTGACAGCTGCAAGGGAGGGGAGGGAGGGAGGATGGGGGGGGTTAGTTTAGATAGTTGCTAGATATCTGGTTGGGAGAAAACGGTGAGAGCACACATTAGAAACAAGAACAACATTAAGTGGACTTCAGCATAACTTGAGTACTCCTTCCATCTTAACCCAATATTGCAAGGATAGAGTAGCTGGGGCATGGGGCAGGGGATCATGCTCTTAGGCGAAATCGAGGTCAATTGTCACAACTAGCATTTTGCTAACAGAGCTCTCTGCACCCCACATAGGTGAGTGGCATCTGGGATCTTAAAAGCTGCCAAGCTGCCATCCGAGGACACAGCAAATGGGCCCAACTCAGCAGGAACAGATGCTCACCTAGGACCAAAATGACATGCAGTAAAGACAACCTAGAAGACAGAGAGACCCACAAAAGTGGGTGTCTTCATCGACTTGGGACCAGAAGAACCGATGGTGCCCGGCCACCACCAGTGATAGCCACGAGGGAGCTCACTAGGTTGAGTCTCACTGGCAACACAAGAATAAAAAGGGGTGCATCCTGAGATCTCCCCTAAAAGACCTCAGTTGATGGTCCAGCGCTTTCAGGGTTCCCCTGAGAGCATGGCCGTCAGCCCTGATGCTGCCCTTACCCACAAATTATAACGAAGATCCACTCTTTGGACAGAAATGGATTGGACTTGGCAATGCAGAGTGACCATATATTGGTTGCACTTTATGATTCTATACATCTATAGGATATCATCCTGCTGACCTCTGTCGGAGGTAGGTGTGTGGTGGAGAGGAGCAGAAAGGAGGCTGTTGGAGGACGAGACATGTATGGAGCAGAGAGGAATAGTGTGCTGTTGCCAGACAGGGAGAGCAGTGGAAGCTGCATATAGGTGGGCATGTAAATTTATACAGGAATGTATTTTTTCACTTAGTCATGTTAAATAAAAAAAAAAAGAAGATTGAAAAAAAATTAGGAAAGATGTGCATCAGGATTGTATCCTTTAACCATACTTATTCTATTTGTATCTCCATGTGTCTGTCAGTTTGTCATACTTTGGGGACTTGTGTGTTGCTGTGAAGCTGGAAACTAGGCCACCAGTATTCAAATACAAGCAGGGTCACCATGCAGACAGTTCTCAGCTAAGCTTCCAGACTATGACAGAGTAGAAAGAAGATCCTGGTCTCTACTTCTGTAAAGAGTTCGTCAGTAAAAACTTTATGAATAGCAGTGGGAGAATTGTCTGATGTAGTGCTAGAAGGTGAACCCTTTAGGTTGGGAGGAATTCAGAATACGCAACAGTGGTCTCAAACATAGCAACAATTGTGAGGATGGCACAGGGTCTGACAGTGTCATTCTGTCATGTATAGAGTAATTATGAGTCAGAACCTACTCAATAGCATCTCACAACAAGGCAGCATTCAATTTATATGCCTAGGAAATAATTGGAGAAGCTGTACCATATGAAGAGGAATGCAACATCAAGACTGGAGGACAACTCATTAACAACCTAGTATATGCACAAGACACAACCTCACTTGCTACAAGTGTAAAGGACTTGAAGAACTTACTGATGAGGCTTCTAAACTACAGCCTTCAGTATGGATTGTACCTTAACGTAAGGAAAAGAAGAATTCTCACAACTGGGCCACCAAGAAATGTCATGCCCAGTGGAGAACAGATTGAAGTTGTCAAGGATTTCATCTTACTTGGATCCACAATCAACAGCCACAGGAGCAGCCGTCAAGAATCAAATGATGTATTGTATTAGTCAAAAGTATTAACACTTTAACACCTCAGAGTGTTAAAAAGCAAAGATGTCACTATGAGGACTCAGGTGCACCTTACCTAAGCATCATATGCATACAAAAGCTAGACAATGAGTAGGGAAGACTGAAAAAGACTTGGCATCTTTGAATTAAGATGTTAGGGAAGAACACTGACTATATCAGAAGAATGAACACATTTGTCTTGGAAATACAGCAGGAATGCTCCTTGAAAGCAAAGATGGTGAAACTTTGTCTCATGTACTCTGGACATGTTATCAAGAGGGTCCAGTCCTTGAAAGAAGGATGCCATGTTGGTAAATTAGGGAGTCAGCAAAAAAGAGGAAGATCCTCAACAAGATGGTTTGACAGTGGCTGCATTGAAGAGCTCATGCCTAACAATGATTGTGAGGAGCAGACAGTGTTTCATTCTGCTACACATAGGGTCACCATGAGTCAGAGTCAACTTGATAGCACCTAAAATCAACAACAAGCTAACTAAGAACCACAAACAGCTGTTGTACTTTCTGAGACAAAGCCAGCCAAGTACCGTTGAGTCGGAAGACAAATGGAGAACAAAATAGGTGACGAAAGAATTTCTAAATATCACTATGACTGCATGACCAGTTGCAAAAAAGAGGACAGAGTTGTTATATTTCTTCCTTGTGTCAAACATTTTGTTTTCTTCACTTATAGAATATAAGATATAATCATTGTTACCCTGGTGGCATAGTGGTTAAGTGCTACATCTGGTAAGAAAAAGGTCAGAAGTTCAAATCTGTCTGGCTCGGGTAGCTATGAGTCAGAATTGATTCCACAGCAGTGGCAGATGGCAGGTGGCAGATGAGAGTGCGTTTTTGATTATTCACATGTTAGGCACAAGTAAAACTTTATGATTGCATATGGTTTAGGGAGACACGTGGGTGTCAAGTAGACAAGCCATGGACTATGATGATTAGAGTTGTATATCAGCTTGACTGGGCCATAATTCTCAGTGGTTTGGCCGTTCTCATGTAATTTGGTAGCTATGCAATGATGTAATCATCTCCACAATGAGATCTTACGTAATGCAATCATCTCTATGATGAAATCTACTATGAGCAGCCAGTCAGTTGAAGTGACAGTTTCCTTGGGAATGTGGCCTGCATCAACTCTATGAGGAATTTCTGGCAAAACTCTCTGCCTTTGCTCATTCTGGACCTTCATCTGACCTCTGGTTCTTGGGTTTTGAACTAGCAACTTAGGCACCATTCTTGGGATTCATTAGCCTCTGCAGCCTGTGAAGCAGTGTACTACTATCTTACCTGCCAGTTTTAGAATTTGTCAGCCTTTGTAGTCTGTGAGACAGCAGCCTGCTAGAGATCTTCACCGACCATCTTGGGATTCCTCAGCTTCAGCAACCAGCAAGCTAGCAGCCCGCCTTCTTACCCGCTGATCTTGAATTCTTTGGCACTTGAGGCTGTAAGTCAGTCGAAGCTCCAGCCTGATCCACAGACAGCCTCCACAATCACTTGAGTCATTTCTTTGATATAAATCTGTCTTTCTCTCAACATATGTGTGTGTGTTTGTGTTTATGTGTATAGTCACACTTTACTGATTTTGCTTCTCTGGATAACAATCTCCTATCATCATTTCCCTAAAATCACTCTCTAGGATACTGGATATATTTTGAGGATGGGGTAGAGGGTGAATTCTACCTGCTATTAGACAAAATACTTTGACTATGCCCTAATTCTCTTGCTTTCATATGTCTTAAATCATCCAATATCCATAAAGACATAGCTCTTTGAATTAAAAACCCAGGGAGGCTCGACTTATTTATCTTTTTGCAATCTATATTCCTATACAAAGGTAAGGAAGGAAAAAGAGAAAACTAAGGAGAGAAATTATACAAATTAAGGTTTACTCATCTTCACTAAAATATTTTCTCCCCATTGTATAGAAATATTCAATAATGAATTTCCTGAAATGAAAATTATTAAGGTCCCCAGATTTTGTTACTACACTTAGGGATTTTTCCTTTTTCACCCCATACTCTTTATTTTGCTTTATTTCTGGAACTGTTTATATGAGAGTTGATTCAGGAGATAGAAGAAACCAGTGCCTAGAGATTATATGGCAGATGCAGTTAAGAAAGCATAGCTAGCGGAGGTGTTTTTCAATGAGGTAGCAGTCAATAGAATACAGAGAGCAAGAAACAAGAATTTAAGTAGGTTCTGATGAAAGGTTGATAACAGTCTCTAGAAATGGACAGGTATTGAACATTATTCCATCACAGTGGATTTATTTTCTTGTTGTTTCTATTTCCAGGTCTGCTCTTACCATCCTTGTTTCTTTCACTTTTGCCAAGTGTAATTATTCTCACTTTTTTTGTCTGTCTCCAATCTGATTGTAATACTTGTCAGAGAAAATGAATACGAAACATTACTCTTTTCTCATTGCCATCCTAATATTGTCACTGGAAGTAACTACTGAGCCATTCCATATTGTTAAGAGATTTGTTACTTGAGTGATAAATAACATTCCTTATCTCATTCTATGGTCCCATTTTGCATTCACAGCTGGTTCAGATAAAAATTAGCCTTGTGCTAAAGTTGAATTCGTTCTGTTAAGTGGTGTTTTTCAAATGCATTTTAGGAGGATTCTCCTGTCCTAACTTCTGAGGTGGAAGTATTTGTAAAATATTTTTAAAAAATGCTTATGAGATACAAACGATAAAGTTATTACACTTAATGGAATAAGTCAGACCATGTAGTGAAAACCACCTTTGATACACTATAGGAAATAGAAAAATAGGACCAAAATCTCTACCATAAATTGAACATAAAGTTGGTAACTTTACTTTGTAAATATGTGTGAGTATGTGGAGTGGTGGACATCTTCTGTACCCTTTTCAAAATAATGGACCTACTGGATTTAGACAACCATAATTAGACCACACTGAGTGAGCCAGCCAAGTGAGCCAAGTGCCGTCGAGTCGGATCCGACTCATGGTGACCCTGGATCCTACTGTGTTTTCATAAACTGTAAGCATAGAAATTTGAGTATTGTAGAAAGTAACTATTAAAGAATATTTTGTTTGAAAATATTGCTCACCTGAAGATTTCTCTTTGACCTGACATGTAAATCTATATGCATGTTAGCAAGTAAACTTTTCCAATTATTTATTAAATATACCATGCGTGAATTGTGTAAAAGCAAAGTATGTCTAGAAGAGTTCAAATTCTTCCACACAGACTTGTTGGAAAAAGAATTTTTTGTCTTCTTTCTGTGTTTACCTAACTGATACTTTTAAAAAGTAGTAAGGACAATCATATGTTTAATTCCTACTAGTGGGCACTGGGTCAAGAACCACGTATAGTCTTCTTTTGCCTCACAAGTTATACAGATGGGATTTTATATCCATATTTTACAGATTAGAAAACAGGCTTAGGAAAGCTAAGAAACTTCCTCAAAGTCACACAATCGATAACCAGCAGAGGCGTATTTGAAACCTGGTTTTGTTTAGCTCCAAAGCCATTGCATTTTCTCCATGCTTCTCTAATGCCTGATGTTGCAGTGTCTTTAAAGGTCTTAAAAGAAAAAGAGAAAGAAAGGCAACTAAGGAAATGCTTTTATGCTAAATGACATGTTAGAGTATAACTGATTAAAGAAAGGTCAAAACTTGCATTTGCTCAACTAATGCCTGTTAAATACATGTTCCTAGATTGTAAAGTCCTAGAGGTAATCATTTCACACTAAATATCCTAAGGATAGCACCAAATGGGATTCTGTGGGTGGTGTGAATCGTTAAGCACTTGTCTACCAAACAAAAGGTTGGAAGTTCACTCAGAGACTCCACAGAAGAAATGTCTGTCGATCTACTTTGGTAAGGTCATATCTGTTAAAAAATGCTGTGGAGCAGGTGGAAGATATAGCAGGACACTTGCCATAGCTTGAATTATGCCTCCTCAAAATATTTGTCAATTTGGCTAAGCATACTGTTAATCCTGACCTCTATCATATTAGTGAGACAGCATTAGAGACAGTCAGATTAATGAGGCAAGACTCAATCTACAGGATTACGTAGTATCTTGAGTCAATCTCTTTTGGGATATCAAAGAGAGAAGCAGAAAGGAGAGGGACCTCATACTACCAAGAAAGAAGTGCTAGGAGCAGAACATATCTTTTGGACCCAGATACCCTTCACCAAGAAACTCCTAGACCCAGAGAAGATTGATGGCAAGGACCTTCCTCCAAAACTAACAGAGAAAGTCTTTCCAGGGAACTAGAATTCAGACTGGAGGAGATCCATATTTACACCCATTCCAAAGAAAGATGGATCAACTGAACAAGAAATTGAACAATGCCATTAATATTACATGCAAGTAAGATTTTGCTCAAGATCATTCAAAAGTGACTGGAACAGTATATATTGACAAGGAACTGACAGAAATGTAAGCCAGATTCAGAAGAAGACATGGAACCAGGGACATCGTTGCTGATACGAGATGGATATTGGCTGAAAGTAGAGAATACCAGAAAGATGTCTACCTATGTTTCATTGACTATGCAAAGGCATTTGACTGTCTGGATCATAACAAACTATGGCTAACAATGTGGAGAACAGAAATTCCAAAGCATTTAATTGTACTTTTAAGGAATCTGTACATGGATCAAGAGGTAGTCGTGTGAACAGAACAAGAGTCATTGACTGGTTTAAAGCCAAAAAAGTGTGAATCAGGGTTGTATCATTTCATCATATCTTTTCAGTTGGTACTCCAAGCACCTAATCTGACAAGCTGGATTATAGGAAGAAGAATGTGGCATCAGGACTGGAGGAAGACTCATTAAGTACCTGTGTTACACAGGTGACACCATGTTACTTGCTCGAAGTAAAGAAAACTTGAAATACTGATGAATATTGAGGACCACAGCCTTCAGTATGGATTGGACCTCAAGATAAAGAACACAAAAATCCTCACAACTGGACCAGTAAGCAGCATCACAGTAAGTGGAGACAGGATTGTCAAGGATTTCATTTTACTTGATTCCACAATCACCATCCATGAAAATTAGTCAGGAAACAAAAAGACACACTATTGGGAAGAGCAGCTGCAAAGGATTTCTTTAAAATAACGAAAAGTAAAGACGTGGCCTTGAAGACTAAGGTGCACATGACTGAAGGAATCCGTTGTATTTACAGTTGTATCATATGGATACAAAAGCTGGACAACGAATAGGGGAAATAGAAATAAAATCAATGCCTTTGAATTGTGGTATTGGAGAAGAATATCGAATGTACCATGAACTGTCAAAAGAACAAACCAATCTGTTCTAGAAGTACAATCAGAATGCTCCTTGGAAGCAAAGATGGTGAGACAACATCCTACAAACTTTGGACATGTTGCCAGAAGGGATCAGTCCTGGAAGAAGGACATCATTTTCAATGGGATGAACTGACACAGTGGCTGCAATGATAGGCTTAATCATAAAAATGATTGCGGACATGGCATGGGACCATTGTTTCATTCTGTTATGCGTAGGGTAACTGTGAGTTGGAACTGACTCGATGGTACCTAACAACACAACAACAGCACCCTAAAACCAGACTTCCAGCATCCCAGACTGTGAAAGAATGAATTTTTGTGTGTTAAAACCATCCCCAAATGGTATTTCTGTTACAGCACCACTAGATAATTAAGGTAAAATTTAAGGCCAAAAATGAGGTGCTGCTCTAACGTGCACCTACAATGTGGAAGAGATTTTGGAATTGATTAACGAGTAGAGTCTAGGAAAGTTTTAAAGTTACTAATAGTAGTAGATTGTCTGGAAGAGATTGTTGGTGGAATTATGGACAACAAAGACAATTCTGGTGAGAATTCAGAAGGAAGTGAAGAGATATGTATTACCAGAGATGGCGTAGATGAAGTAGTGGTAGAAAAATAGTAGCAATAGGGTCAGGAGACCTGTATAATACAGCGTGGTAGCCAGCCCACTAACCCTGGGAGTGAGAGAGCTGAGTGCTTTTGCACAGGAGGCTTCTTGGTAGAGTGTGTTGTTTCCACACAATAGGCTGGTGGAGATAGGCTGGCCAACCCACACAACAAAAGAGCTGAGTGCCTTCTCACTGAGGTTTGCTAGTGGAGAGGGGTGCCGCCAGGCACCTATCAGTACAGCTAAAGGCCTTTGGAAAAATTGCCCAAGCAGAACAGGTGCCAGAACACAGGAAACAGTCTTCCTCAGTCTCAGAGGGTAAGGCCATGGGGTCTTAAAGTGTACAGTCATGGAATCTGGAGTTTCAAAAGGTGAGGGCACAGCCTCCTGGGATTCAGGGTCAGATCTTTACAAACTCAGAGTGTGGGGCTGCCTTTCACTAGTGCCAGAACTACTGTTTAAAGCTGAGAGCTCAGGGCTGCCATGAGTAAAGGGCAGAAGAACAGGGCTTCCTGAGGCCAACGTTTGCATCACCACTCAGGAGGACTATTTTAGTCAGCTAGGGCTGCTGTAACAGAAATACCACAGAGTGGATGGCTTTAACAAAAGAACGTCTATTCTTACACAGTCCGGTAGGCTACAAGTCCATATTCAGGGTGTCCACTCCAGGGGCAGGTCTGAAGGACTCACTCTTCTCCCAGTGCTGCCTTCGAGGCTCTCAATTCTCAGCCTGCTTTCCTTTCCTTTTATCTCTTGCAGGATGAAATAATTAAGGGCGGGGCAAGCCATACTCCAAGGAAACTCACTGTACAGTGGAGCAGGGAGGTGCTCTTATAAAGGGATTTACAGCCCCACCCTAATCCTTTAACAGACTGCATAGGAAAACCACACAATGGAGGACAGTCACAAGATACAAGGAATCATGGCCCAGACACATGACTACACATATTTTTTGGGGGGGGGGGGACACAATTCAATCCATGACAAGGACTAAGAGAATAGGGCCACCAAAAGCCTAGGGAGAAGAATGGTTGTCCCAGGGGATCTAGAAAGTGGAGGTGAAGCTTAGGGCCAAGGAGCTTCCACCTGGAATCTGGAGAGTGCAATCAACACTGAGTCTGAGATGAAGGCCATTCATTGCTTAGATGGTTTCAAAGAAAACAAGAATTATCTTCAAGCCTTGAGAGCTAATATATATTGTTCTGCTGTGGTTTTGACTTCTTTGGTACTTGTTATTCTTTTAACTTTCCAAATTCTCCATTAATAAATGGAAATGTCTATACTGTGCTGTTTTGATATGACAGAGCAAAAATGCTTTACATGTGGCTAGACATGAATTTTGGAGGGCCACGTGCTAGAATATCATGGATTGAATTGTGTCTCCCCAAAATGTGCCAACTTGGCTGGACCGTGAACCCCAGTACTGTGTGGTTGTCCTCCGTTTTATGATATGAGGCAATTATCCTATGTGTTTTATATCTTAACCTCAGCGATGTTAATAAAACGGGATTACAGGCAACTACATTAATGAGGCAAGACTCAGTCTATGTAACTAGGTTGTATCTTGAGTCAATCTCTTTTGATACATAAAAAGAAAGAAGTAGAGAGGAGAGGGACCTCATACTTCCAAGAAAGAAGCAGTGGGAACATAATGTATTCTTTGAACCTGGGGACCCTGAATTGAGAAGTTCCAAGATCAGAGAAAGATTAATGACAAGGACTTTATCCCAGAGGTAATATAGAGAGAAAGATTTTTCAGCAGTTGGTGTCTTGAATTTTGATTTCTAAACTCCTAGACTGTGAAAGAATAAATTTCTGTTTGTTAAAGTAATCCATTTGTGATAACTATGGTCTTGTGAAAGACAGATACGCCATGGAGACCATCTATAGCAAAGACCAAAACAACAAAGTAAAACAGATACAAATATCTATCCTGGTATCCTAAGCATCACTTGAAGGGATAGGGAACTGGATCAAACACTTAGTGGAAGAAGAAACTGACAGATAACAAGGAGAGATGTGAGTTGGATAGTATTGCCATTTTAAAACAGAACCAGGCAAATTCACAGAACTCCCAAGAGGAAACAGAACACCAGGTATCTAGAGAAATATGATTTTCCTTCCTTCATACTTTTGTCCCATACATCAGCTTCATCCTTTCCCAATAGGACATGTTACTCTGCTGAAGCAGAGTGACACCAGCAGTTTGCCACTCAAGATTTGCCATGCCCTCACCAGTCAGACCCCACCATGTCATTGGTTTTCTGTTCCCTTTCTTTTTTTTGTTACCCCTCCTCCCTCGCCCCGTACACCGCCACCAGCCCTTCCCACTGGACCATATCACCCACCTTGTTCAGAGAACCACCAGCCCACCACCTCACTGTACCTTCCCCAACCCCACCCACTGGATCTTGCAGTGCCATTTCAAAAATTTCATGTTATCTTTATTTTAATTTTTTCTTCCCTTTCTTTCTACCTGCCACCTAGACTTGTACTCTACGCTTCTCACTGGGTTATGTCACACAACTGCAGCTAGAAAGTCACTCACCTGCTGCCACCCTCAGTTGATCCAGCACCCAGCTGCTAGTTCTGACCGTGCTGATGTTTTTGTTAGTCTTTGTTTTTCTTTCTTACTCTTACCTTGTCCTGTACTTCACCTTTCCTCCTTGCCAATAGTCCCACAGTTCTGCCCAGCCCCCACATTCTCACCCGCACTGTACCATCAATTTTATTTTTTAACCGACTTTTTTTCTTGCTTTTCTTTCTCTGTCTCACCTGCCTCTGTACAACTCATCTTCCCTTTCTCTCCAGGCCACATCACACTGCTCTGGCTAGAGAGCCACTGGTCTACCGGCCCATCTCTGTCCTGAATCTGTCACACTCCTATCCATGGCCTCCAACACATTAGTAGCTGTTTTCTTAATTGTTTTTTCTCTCCCTTCCACCAACTCATTATGTCACCTCTCCTCCCTTCCCAACCAGCTTACCGTGTGACCCCACCCCACTGGCTAGCCCCCACCACATTTCCATCTTTAATTCCTTTTTCTTTATATTTTCCTCTTTTTTTCCCTTTACTGTCTGCTCCTTCTTTTCCTTTATGCTGTCTCTGTTCCCCATTGGCCACTAACGTGCTACTGTGACTGAAATGTCCCTGGCATTCAAACTTGCTGCTCTACCAGACCTACACTGACCCTCCTCCCTCGCTACTTGGCAAACTGCTAAATACTAGAGAGCACACCCACACTTCTTACTATTCAGCACTGTGTGGCAAAGGCCTGTGATAGACGTCGTACAGTTGGACCAACAGCAGAAGGCAGATAGCTCCTGCTCAGGTCGCCTTCAGATACCATGCCATACCAGTTACTGTGAAGTGGGCTCGGCTTACCTATCGCTGCTCTGCCTGCCTGGACAAGGGAGTGAGAGTTGCTGTTCGTATAGGACAGCAAGCAGCAAAGCACACCTGGACCATTACCCTGGCATAGCAAAATAAAACAAAAAATCAGAATGATGCAAAATTAAGCATATAATCAGTAAATAAGGACAATACTATCTCAATGTCTTGGAGAATGCAGACAGTATCATAACATATAAAAAAAGCAGGACAAGTTGGCTCCAGCAAGTGACCAAAATAAATAATTAGATTATCTTCTAGTAGATGAAAAAGTAGTGGAACTACCTACTTAAAAGATTAACATTTTGGTCTCCTCAAAATATTAGGAAAGTGATAAAGGGAAACACAGTGAAAAAATAGAATGAAAAATGGGCAAAATCAAGGAAACCAGACAAACCCACAAGAGAACTCAGGAAAATAATACAAGATCTGAATGTCAAAATAAATTAACAATTAAAAATCATACAAACACAGTAACTAACAATCCAAAAGATAAACAACAAAATTTTAAAAGTAGACAACTCTAGAAGGCTTTCAGAGCAAATATGAAACAAATGAAGAGAGATTCAATGAGACTGAAAATTCCATAGATGACAATTTGAAAGGGAAAAAAATACAGAAAAGAGACTGAAGAAAAGTGAAGAATATCTAAGAACTATGTGGGACACAATTAAGAGCAAAACTGTATATGATTAGCATTTTGGAATAGGAGGATAAAATGGAAAACACAGAGAATATTGTTGATGGTTTTATAGCAGAAATCTTCTCAAATATAATGAAAGATAAATAGATGGCCATCAAAGAAACTCACTGAATTCCATGTATGACAGACTGAGAAGGAGAGTCACCAAGACATATAATCATACTTGCCAAAACCAAACACAAAAAAGGATTCCTGAAAATAGCTCCAAATAAATAAATAAATAAATAAAGAGTCACAAAACAAGCAATGAGATGAAACTCTGATAGTCAGCAGAAATTACACAAGGAAAAGACAATGCCATGACATACGTAAAACTTTGTGGGAAAGGGAAAAAAAAAAAAAAAAAAAAAAAAACTGTCATCCCAAAATAATAAATCCTCTCCAACAAGAATGACAGTAATCCAAACAAAATAACTACTGTTGGAGAGGATGTGGAGAAACTGAAATTCTTCCATACTGCTAGTGAGAATGTAAAATGGTACAATTACTGTGGTACTTTCTTAAAAAGCTATAAATAGAAATACTGTGCCAAGCCAAGTGCCATCAAGTTGGATATGATCCAGTAATTGCACTTCTTGGAAAATATTCTAGATAAATAAAGGCTGTCACAAGAATAGATACACACACACAGAAGTTTATTGCAGCACTGCCCACAATAACAAAAAAAAAAAAAAAAAAAAGAATCAACCTAGGTGTTCATTAACAGATGATTGGATTAAAAAAAAATAACTTATGATATATTCACACAATGGAATATTATGTAATGCTAAAAAACAACAATGATCTTAGGAAACATCTGATAGCATGGAGTCATCAAAAAACCTTATGCAGAGTGAAATCAATTAGCTGCAGAAAGATATTATGTGAAACCACTAATATGAGGACTCAAGACAAGGTTGAAGCACAGAAGAAATAATCTTTGGTGGTTACAAGCGTGGGAGGAAGTGAGAGGGTATTCATAGATTAGATAGTCAACAGGGGTTGGGTTAGGTGAAAGCAATGACAGCATGCAGGAAGGGGAATTATCATAACTGGAATATATCAAAAGCTAAATGGTTTCCTAAATATAGTCCAATAATCTGAAGGGCAGAGTAGCAGCAAGAGAGGTCTGGAGACCATGGTATCAGGGGACATCTAGGCTAATTGTCATAACTAAATGTTTTTTTAAGAAAATGTTCTGCATACCACTTTGGTGGTGGCATCTGGGGTCTTAAAAACTAGCAAGCAACCATCTAAGTAGTATCAATTGGTCTCAATCTACCTGGAGCAGAGAAGAATGTAGGCCATCAAAGACATGAGGAAAACATGAGCCCAGCAGACAAAAGGTACCATATCAGAGACTACATCAGCATGAGATCAGAGGAACTACTTGGTACCCGGCCACCACAAGGGAGTGTCTTCACAGGGAACACAACATAAAATCCCTGATACAGCAGGAGACAAGTCAGTGCACAGAACTAAAACTCTACTAAAAGATCATACTTGAAGGCCTATCAGATTGGAGGGTTCCCTGAGGACATGGCACTGGACTCTCTGTTAGCCTAGAGTACTTCGAAGATTGGGCTGGACTGTATGACCTAGAGTGATAGTGAAGAATTTGCTTCTTGGCTTAAATATACATGAGTTTATCTGAACAGCTCTTGTCCAGAGGTGAAATAAGAGGGAGGAGGAGGACAGGATTTGAACTGAACAGGAGTGAGAAGTACAGGGTGGAAAGGAGAAATGTGCTGTTTTGGTGGGTGGGTGGGGGGCAGTTAGAGCTTCATAGCGGTGTGTGTGTGAAGCTTTATATGGCAAATTGATTTGAACTGTAAACTTTCACCTAAAACACAATGAAATATTTATTTAAAAAGCAAACATAGATATTAAATGCTAATAATAACATATCCTGCCAAACTGTGTTAAATGTGATGGCTAAACAGACCTTTCAAGATAAACAGAATTTAAAGGAACTCATAAAAAAAAAAAAGAAGAAGAAGCTTTGCAAGAATATTCAAGGAAGTCCTTCAGATACAGAACCAGCAACATCAGACAACAACTGGAGTTTAGACATATGGCAGGATCAGTCAGTTATCAACCTGGGTAAACAGAGATGTCAATCTGTGAATGATGGCAACTCTAAAGCAACAAAAGAGGGAATAGACAGTGTTAGTTTAGAATTTTCAAATGAAGAGGAAGCAAAGACATTATCAGGTAATTAAAGATGGGCTCAAACTCAGAATGATAAGGGTAATTTTCACAAAGAAAGCTAAAAACATACTCATCGAAATAAAAAAGAAGAGAAATATAAAGACTCAGTAAATACAAAATCTGTAACAATGAAGGAAAACAAAATCTCCATGAAAAAGGAACTTAACACAAAAAAGTAAGAATAACATGGAAAATATAAGCACTTCCCAAAAAAGCACAATATGACAGCAAGAAAGTAATATCTATCAATAACCACAACAAATGCAAATGCAACTGTAAAGTAACAGAGAGTGGCAGAAGGGAAGAAAAACATGACTCATCAATATGCTGTCAATAAGAGACACATCTTAGACACAAAAGCAACATGTATTAAAAATCTAAAGATGAAAAAATAGATATCAAGCAAAAGTAACCAATAAAGGACAGAAGTGACAGTATTAGTCTCAGAAGAAAGAAACTGTGAAACAAAATCTATTGTAAACAGCAAGGAAGGATATTATACAGTGATTAAAAGAACATTTCACAAGAAGACAAAACACCAGCCAACAAATACATAAAAAATTTTAACAGCGCTAAAAGAGAAAAATATAGTTCCAAAATAAGAGAAAGAGACTTCCACACACCGTGCTCGACAAAAAACAGAACATCTAGAAAGACACTCAGCAAAGACACAGAAAAGCTAAAGGTGAAAATGAACCAACTTGACCTCAGTGATAAACATGGAACAATCCACCCAGCGGCAACAAAGTAAATATTGTTTTCCAAAGCATATGGCACACTCTACAGAACAGAACACATCTTAGGCCACAAAACAACTCTCAACAAACTCAAAAGATCAAAATAATACAAAGCATTCTCTCTTCTCACAGTTCCATAGAAGTGGAAACCAATAACAGGAAAATCAAAATGGGAGGGAACAAGGAATTGAATGAAACCTTCCTTGAAAACAACTGGGTAATACAAGAAATCAAAAAAGGAATTAAAAAAGAAAAATCCCTACAAACAAATGAGAATGAAAACACACTGTACCTAAACCTTTGGAACATAGCAAAGCAGTGTTCAGAGGCCAATTGATAGCAACAAATGTAGATATCAAAGAAATGAAGAATGGGCCAAAATCAAAACATTAGACTTGAACAAATAGAGTGAAGCAAAAGAAGACACAGGCACCAAAAAGAAAGTAAATAATAAAGATTAGAGATAAATAAATCAAATAGAGAACAGAAAAAGAACAGCAAAAATCAAGAAAATCAACAGTTTAAACTTTAAAAGATTACAAAAATCAACGAACCGTTGGCCAAACTGACATAAGAAAAATGGAAAAGGAAGCAAATATCCCAGATAAGAAATAAGAAAGAAGACATTACAACAGACACAACTGAAATATAAAAGAATTGTGACTGAATACTGTGAAAAAATGTACTGACAGAAGTTTGAGGACCTAGAGTAACTGGACAAATTTCTATAAAAACACTACCTATCTAAACTAACACAAACTAAGATAGAAAATCTGAATAGACCTGTAACAAAAGAAGAGGTTGAAAACATAAATAAATAAATATTGCCAACAACAAAAAGGAACTGGTCCAGACGGTTTCTCTGGAGAATTCTGCCAAACATTCAGAGATCTCATACAAACTATTTCAGAAGATAGAAAAGGAAGGAATATTTCTAAATTCATTCTCTGAAGGCAACACATCCTAACAACGAGGCCAGGGAAATACACCTCGAAAGAAAAACTTACAGACCAATGTCTCTCATGTATAGACACGTAAAAATTCTCAAAAAAATTCTACCCACTAGAATTCAGCATCAATCACAACAACAACAACAAAAAAAATAGTACACCTATGACCAAGTGAGATGTGTAACAGTTATGCAAGCATGGTTCAACATTAGAAAATCGATCAATGCAATCCAGGACACAAATTAGACAAGAGAAAGAAATCACATTATTATCTTAACCCATGCAGAAAAGGCATTTGATACACTCCAAAATTAAAAAGTATGAATTAAATAGGAGTAGAAGGAAAAGTTTTTCAACATAATAAAGGGCATTTATACAATGTCAGCAGCTAATACCCTCCACAATGAAGAGAGTCTCAAAGCATTCCCTTTAAGGACAAGAACAAGAGGGGGATACCCATTATCACCACTTCTATTTAGCATTGCTCTGGGAGTCCTAGTTAGAGCAAAAAGACAAGAAAAAAAGAAATTAATATCCAAATTGGAAAGGAAAAAGTAAAAAGATTCCAATTTACAAGTCATACATATGATCCTATAAAAAGAGAATACCCAAGATTCCACAAGAAAACTACTAAAACTAAGGGAAAGACTCTATAGATTAACAGGATACAAGATCAGTGTACAAAGATCAATTAGATTCCTCTACCTTATTAACAATACTTTGAAAGGGAAATCAGGCAAAAAATACTATTTATAATAGTCCCTAAGAAACTAAAATACTTACGACTAACTCTAATCAGGAACGTAAAACACATATACAAAGAAAACTACAAAACATCATTTTAAGAAGCCAAAAGAGATACACAAAAATGGGAAAACATGCCATGTTCATGTATAGGAAGACTAAACATAGTGAATTCTACTCAAAGCAATCTACACACGCAACACAATACCAATCCAAACACCAACATCATTCTTTAACAAGATGGGAAACTAATCGCCAGCTTTATATGGAATAGAAAGAATCCCTAGATGAAGCATTACTGAAATAAAAGAAGAAAATAAGAAGTCTCATACTACCTGATCTCAGAGCTTACTATACAGCCATGGTAGTCAAATGTCCTTGTACTGGTACAACAGTACATGTTGACAAATAGAACTGAATCAAAAATCCAGATGCAAATCCATCTACCTATGGTCAAATAAATAAATCACTGGGGATAGTGGAGCTTTCATGCACTACTGGTGGGAATGTAAACTGGTACAGTCACTGTGGAAAATGACAAAGCACCAAAATCCATTAAATAGGGAGAAGACAGGCTTTAGAAAATGGTGCTGGTAAGACAGGATGTTCATCTGTACAAAAGAAAACAGGACGCTCACCTCACACCACATACATAAACTGACTCAAAGTGGATCAAAGACCTAAACATAAAATCAAACAATAAAGATCATGGAAAAAAAAATAGGTACAACCCTAGGGGCTGTAATACATGGCATAAATACAGTGCAAACCATAGTTAATAGTGCATGAACACTAGAATAGAAACTAGACAACTGGGAGCTACTAAAAATTAAACACTTATGCGCATCCAAAGAAGTGCCCAAAAGGACAAAAAGAGAACTTACATAATGGGGAAAAAATGGCTATGATATATTCAACAAGGGTCCAATCTCTAAAATCTACAAAATGTTTCAACACCTCAGTAACAAAAACACAAAAAATCCAATTAAAATCTGGGCAAAAGATAATAACAGACATTTTACCAAAGAAGTCATTCAAGTGGCTAACAGATACATGAAGAAATGCTAGTGATTATTATCTACCTACTGCCATCAAAAAAACAAAGAAAACTCATTGATCTTGAGGGGATTACCACTCATAGAGACCCTCTAAATGCAAATCAAACTGATAATGATGTACCATTTCACTGAGAGAGAAAACAAATGCTGGATTGATTTTGAAACTATGAATGGACTCAGAAAGAACCTCATGCCACCAAGAAGGCAGCCCTGGGAGTAGAGCATATGCTTCAGACCTGAGGTTTCTGTGCCAAGATACTTGCTGACCAAAGATTGATAAAAAATAAGGACTTTTCCTCCAGAGACAACAGAGGAAAAACTTTCCCTGGGAGAGGACACCCTGAATTTGGACTTGTAAACTACTGGCCTATGTAAGAATAAACTTTTTTTTTTCTTAAACCATTCACTTTGTGGTATTTCTGTTACAGCAACACTAGCTGAGTAGAACAGAATTTGATATCGAGAGGCTGGGGTGCTGCTCTAATGAATACCTACAGTGTGGAAGCAGTTTTGGAACTGTGAACAGATAGAAGACTTGGAAGAACTGTTAGTGCCAAAGAAGGTACAGATGGTGAGAAATGGGCAGCAGAAGACCAGAAGCAGCATCAATGGACAGGCACCAGCAGAACCAGTCCAGTGTGAGACAGCACTAGAGCCAATCCACAGAGTTAGAGAGCTGATTTCCTGTGCGTACAGGTTTCCTGGCCCAGTGGGGTGCTTCTGGATACTTGAATTGGTGGAGCTATGGATTTTTGGAATATTTGTCCCATCAGGGCCGATGTGGGCCTGAGGCCAGGTCCATGAAGCCATAGGAAACAGAAGCTGAAGAGATAAAGATCATGAGAAGCTGAGCTGCCTCAGTCTCAGAAGGTATGGCTATGACCTCAGGGCTTTGAAAGGGTAGATCCAGGGCTTTCTGTGTTTGTAAGGGTAGAATTGCCACTCATTTGGGCTTAGAGTTGCTGTCCAAGTACACCTAAAAGGCCGAGTTGTAGCACACTGTTGGGGGTCTCCACTTAGAAACCAGAGTGCGGCTAATTCCTGTAGTCTGGAGGGCAAGGCTAATTTATAAATATCTCAGAGAAGAGAGGATTAATTTCAAAGTTTGAGGGCTAATGTGTTTTGCTGACTAGTTTGTTGCCTGTTTTGCCCTCCTTCTCTATTTGTAATGGAAATGTTTAACTTGGGCCATTTCTTCCTTTGTACCTTTAGAAGCAAAGCTTGTATTGTAGGTTACACAGATGCAGAAGTTTTTGTATTTTGGACTTGGAACTGATTTAAGACTTCCTGAAACCCTAGTGGCGAAGTGTCAAGTACTATGTCTGCTAACCAAAGGATTGGCAGTTTGAATCCACAAGGTGCTCCTTGGGAACTCTATGGGGTGGTTCTACTCTGACCTATGGGGTCGCTATGAGTTGGAATCAACTCAATGGCACTGAGTTTGGTCTTTTTGGCTTTTATCATGTGAGATGATAGTGTTTTTGCTATAACTTTTGCTATGATGGGATTTATATGTTTCATATTTCACAGATGTGATTTTAGAGGTGCCAAAAGGTACAGTGTTATGACCTGAACTGTGTCCCCTGAAAAATGTGTGTAGCCATTTGGCTAGGCCACTAATCCCAATATTTTGTGGTTTCCATATGCTATACATTCTAATCTCTTCCTGTGGCTAATAGGCATGATGATTATGTTTAAAGAGTGTTAGAGTAGGACTGCCACACCTTTCCTAAGGGAGTTTGCCTGGAATGTGGCTTGCACCACCTTTTATTCTTTCATCCTATGGGAAATAAAAGAGAGAGAAGTAAGCAGAGAATTGGGAACCTCATACTATCAAGACAGTAGCCCTAGATGACTAAAATAACAGCCGTAGCTCTTAACCAGTTACACCACCAGGTTTCCTTATTTAGCTGTACACCAAAACCATACCAAGTGCTGTCAAGTCTATCCCTACTCATAGAGACTGTACAGGTCAGAACAGAACTGTCCCATAGACTTTCCAAGGACCATCTGGAGGACTTGAACCGCTGAGCTTTTGGTTAGCAGCTGTAGCACTTAACTACTATGCCACCAAGATTTCCTATTTAGTTACAGAAACTCTTAAAATGCTTGTCTTGTTACATTCTTGTGCAAAGCAGACTGATCACTACAGGAAATAAGGAAGGAGCTAAGCTCTAAATCCTGCTGTTTGAGTTTAGAAGGACTGGTGAGAAAAAAGAATATAGCTGCAGAAAGGAATGAATAGGAAGGAATAAAATTTGCACTGATATTCAAGTTTCATCTACCTGAAAGGAAACTGAATGACACTATACTTTATTCTCTGGATTATTTGATACATGTCAGAAAGTTGAATGTACATGAAATGGTTTACAAATTCTTACATGTAACATGAAAATTCCTATCTTATTGGAAGCTAGAAGTTGCTTAAAGTTACAATTATATTTATGGTTGATATTAGTGTTGTCCTATTTGGTAAATGATTGCTTTAAATGTTTTTTCAAGCATTCTTTTCTCTCTCTCTCTCTCCCTCTCTCTTTCCCTGCTATACTCTGCAATGGCATGGTCAAATGCAAGAAACAAGCAAGACAGTCTTTTAACCTTTTTGAGCTTGTAAGGGATGGTATTCTCTTTTTTTTTTAATGATATGTATGTTGACAAAGAATCTGAGTCTAATGGTAACTGTTAATGACTGCTGAAAGAAACCACAATAGGATTATAGTCTTTTCCTGGAAATTTGATCTGTTTCCTGTTTCAGCTACTAAAGATGACGTCTTTACAAAATGTAGAGAAATCTGTGTGATTGTACTACATCACACACACACATACACATACACACACAAATACACAAGTTCTTTAAAAGAAGTGGCTTGGTTTATCTACAACAGAAACAGTAATTTTGACTCTTAATAGATTGTTTTCACTCAATCTTGGTCTATTTATATGGTAATAACTAGATGTTCCTTAACTCAGAAGTGTATGAACTTAAAAAGAAATATTTTGAAAATGACAGAACCACAAAACAAACACCAAACCCACTGCTGTTGAGTCAAGTTCAACTCATAGAGACCCTATAAGACAGAATAGAACGCCCCATAGCATTTCCAAGGAGCACCTGGCAGATTTGAACTACCAACCTTCTGGTTAGCAGCTACAGCATTTAGCCACTAGGCCACCAAGGTAGTCCACCAAATTAGAAAGCTAAAAAATATTATATTTACTCATAAATAAAATATATAATAGATGCACATAAGATTTTAATAACTTTGCTCATTAAGAAAATGATGATAAGCCTTAGAAAGCATGGGTCAAAAACACTGTCAGATATTTTCATTGTACGCTGTGAAAAGTTTGTTCCCAGAGATGCGATCTCCTTTTTTGTGACTGCTTCCTAACTTTCTGGCTCTATTACCAAATTTTCTCTGTGTATGTATATATGCAGGCACTGCATATGACTTGCAAAAAATCTTGTTTTCAAGTAATGAGTCTTAATTTAATATTTTGCATCTCTGCAATATGCTAGCTACAGTGGAGTGATGCTGCAGCTTCAGTGGCTTTAGCAGCTCCATTCATTCTGGTCAGTACATGTTCCTCTTGCTCTCGTGATTGTATGGAGTTTCAAACCCCTTTCACGTAAGAGATGCAGACAAAAAAATGGATCCTTCATCTCTTCAGTGTCATTACATTTCCAATTTAGCATTATTAAATATCCTCTTGGTACTAATAACTCAGCAGTGTCTCAGGGGTATTACTGCTTGAAAACTTCCTATCACCTAATATCAAGAATCCATTGTTTCAGGCTTTCTATGTTTAGTAAGATTCAAGTCTTCATGGTCCAAGCTATGTGAATAAAATTTAAAACTGTTACAACACACAGAATTTCTTGCTGAGTAACGAGAGAAGACTATCTGTAATCTTCAGAGCAGTGTTGTTCAATATAACTTTCTGTGACAAGGGAAATGCTCTATGTATCTTAGGTATCCAGTGTGGTAGTCACTAGTTACCTGCGTCATTCAGCTGTTGAAATGTGGCTAAGTGACCAAGGAAGTTAATTTTAAATTTTATTTAATTTGAATTAATTTAAATATAATTTAAAAAGCCACTGGTGGCTAGTGGCTACCATATGGTCTAGTGCAGCCTTAAAATTAACTAGAAGTTTTGTCCAGAAATTTATTTTTGGCTCTGTCTTAGCTATCTAGAGCTGCTATAGCAGAAATCTCACAAATGATTGGCTTTAATAAACAGAAAGTTTTCTTTCACAGTCTGGGAAGATAGAAGTCTAAATTCAGGGAAGTCTAGATCCAAGGGAAGATTTTCTCTCTCAGCTCTGAAAGAAGACTGCCGCCATCAGTTTTCCCCTGGTCCAGAAGTTTCTCAGCACAAGGACCTTGCATCCAAAAGATGTGCTCCACTCTTGGCTCTTCATGCTTGGTGGTAATGAGGTTCATCTTCCCACTGCTCACTTCTCTCTTCTGTATCTCAAAAGAGATTGACTCAAGGTAAAACCTAACGCTGTGGGTTATGCCCTGCCTGATTATCATAACTGTCTTTAATTATTCCTCATTGACATTGTGGAGTTTAGGATTTAAAGTACATAGGATAATTACATCAGATCACATGAAAGACCATCAATCACACAATAATGGAAAATATAGCCTAGCTAAAGCCGACACATATTTGGGGGCACAAAATTCAACCCATAACCTTGTACCATATGCCCCCCAAATTTCATGTCCCTGCTACATGTAAGGTACATTCACCCCAATCATATCATCCCTAAAGTCTTAAATCAACTTTAAGTCCAAATTCCATCCTGGGGAAGTATTCCCCTTCATATGTGAGATCTAGAATACAAATTATCTGCTTTCAAAGTACAACAGTGGAACAGGGACAACGTAGACATTCCATTATGAATGGGAGAAATTGGAGGAAAAGAAGGGATAATAAGCATGAAGCAAGTCATCAGGACACATTAACTTAACTCTCAAGTTCTGGAAATTATCTTCTGTTCTCTGAAACCATTTAGCAAATGACCCTGCCCACACACTCTGAGTATTGGCCACACTTTTGGGATTCTGGGTGGAGGCCTCAGGCTTTTTGGGATGAGAACTCTGCTACCTTGAATTTGGACAGTCATATTACTCTAGTCAGAAGCCCTAGTGTTATAGTGGTTAAGATCTGTGGCTGCTAACCAGAAAAATATATTGGCAGTTCAAATGCATGCAGTGGTCCTTAGAAACTCTACTGGCAGTTCTGCTCTGTCGTATAGGCTTGCTATGAGTAGGAATTGACTCAGTGACAAGAGGTTTTTGGTTTAGTCTCCTTGTCTGAGTTGCAACCCCACAACTGGGCCCTGGTTTTTCTGCCTCTTGGGCATGGTAGGCCCACCTTCTCAGTGGATCAGTGGACAGTGGATCAGCCCCATCCTGTGGGCACCTGTTGAAAGACAGCTTCACATTCTGGAAATGATTCGGTGAATATCTGACTCTTAGAAACATAGTAGGCTATTGCGCTATGCTTTGAGACTCTGGAGATTGTTTTCCCACCTTTGCAGACTCCGGAACTTTTAGCCCTACCCTTTGAGACTGAAACAACTGTGCTTTCTGTGCTCCTATTCTCTTTAGCCCCTTAAACCTTTAAGAGTGGTCTGGTATCTGACCTGTTTGGAAAATATTGCAAAGGCCTTTAGCTCTGCAGCTAGGTGCCTGGAGGCACCCTACTCTGCCAGTAAACCTTGGAAGGAAGGCACTCAGCTCTCTTGCTCCATAGTTTAGCTCCCACACCATCCAATACTGGTCTCTTAATTCTGCTGCTGCTATTTCTCTGTTGCTGTTTCTCTCAATCTGTGCTGCTTCCAGTGTTAAAACTCTCCTCATTTCCTTCTGAGTCCTCACCATATTTGTCTTTGGTGTCCATAATTTCACCAACAGTCTCTTCAAGCCAATCTATGATTTTTTGTTAATAATTTTAAAATCCTTCCAGACTCTACCCTCTACTCAATTCCGAACCACACTTGCATAGTAGGAATCTACTAGAGAAACACCACACTCTTAGTATCAAATTTTGTCTTAATTATCTAGTGTTGCTATAGCAGAAATATCACAAACAGATGACTTTAACAAGCAGAAATTTATTCTCTCACAGGGTAAGATGATAGATGTGTAAACTTAGGGCACCAGATTCAGGGGAAGTCTTTCTCTGTTGGTTCTGGAGGAAGATCCTTTTCATGAATCTTCCCATGGCCCAGGAGCTTCTCTGCACAGGAGCTCTGGGTCCAAAGCTTGTGTTCCACCCTTGACTCTTCTCACTTAGTGGTAATGAAGTCCTTCTCCTCTCTGTTAACTTCTTTCTTTTACATCTCAAAAGATACAATATACAAAATAATCTTGTAGGTTGCATCCTGCCTCGTTAATGTAACTGTCTGTAATCCTGCCTCATAAATATTATAGAGGTTGGAATTTATAAAACATAGGATGATTATATCAAATCATACAGTAGAGCAAAATTACACAACAATGGGAATCATACCCTAGTCAAGTTGACCCATATTTTGGGGGAGTACAATTCAATCCACAACAAGGTCTATCTATGTAACCGTATTCTATGATTGGAAGTTTATCATTGATTTTCAAACAGTACTGTGATAATGATTCTCAGAAAAGGAAAAAAATATATACACACAAATATGCATACATACGTGTCTGTACTTATATGTAGTATATGTATATGTGAGAGAGAGAGAAAGAGAGAGACCATCCTTTAGGGAGATATCAATTTAGACTAAAAGGTGAACCACATGATACAATTTAGAAATGTGTTAAAAGCTGTTCATCGTGTCCATGGCAGAAGAAGAAACTAGAGAAGTGTTCCCACTTGCTTTCTCTTTTATTTCAGTTGCATTTTAGTTGACTCAGTCTTACTGGTGATATCTATATTGGTGGATATTTAGAAGACAAGTTCATGGAGACTCTTTTGTTATGTAAAAAGTTGAACCTGGAGTCTTAACCCATAAAATGTCTGGTATTTTGTATATATAGTTGTATAATGGGAATTTGTCATTTAAACTTTCAGAATTGATGAAACACAGTCAATGAGCGTGATAGTACAGATACGAACATACAATGTGTCTCATGAGATTGTGTTCTTCACTTAGCACTGTTTTTACTGAAATTATCAAACCAACTTTTGGATTTGCTTATAGGACAGATTGCAGCAATATAATGCCACTATTTGAATGTTGGATAAAATTCTGCTTTTTGAGCACTTGACATATGGAAGATAATGTTAGTCATTCTGAATTGAGCAAATGCTTTGGCCCATAACAGGTAGTTAATAAAAGTTCATTGAGTGTTATTGTGTACTGAATTATCTACTAGAAAAAAATTATCCAACTCATATTTCATTAGATTCATAGACAATCTCATAGGAATACATACTTAAAGATTAAAATTTCTTTTTTATTGAGTTGGAAAATATTTATTTTACTTGTCTTTCATAATTTTTTGTCTGTTTTATAAATTTGTGTTCCCATAATAATGCAATATGTGCTTATAATAGCTTTCTAAAACAGAGAAGTTGAGATTACAAAATATTTATCAAACATTCAATAAAATGTACTCAATTGTTACTATCAAAAATTCTGACAAAGATAAGAACACAGAGAATTTCTTTATAAATTAAAAATATAAGAATAAAACATGTGCTTAGTTTTATCATTGTTATTTCTTTGGAGTAATGGATGAATAAAGTAATATATGAAGCAAAATAACAGCTAGCTAGCAAATAAGAGGAGATTAGGAAGCTGTTATTTTCAGAAGAAATAATATTTTTGTAAGAAATCATAGAAAACAAGCTTGCTGTTGTTAGGTGCCATCAAATTGATTCTGACGCAGTGACCCAGTGTACAATAGAACAGAACACTGCCCATACCATGCCATTTTCACAATCGTTATGCTTGATATGCTTGTTTTTAGCCATTATGTTAGTCTATCTCTTGGAGGGTCTTCCTCTTTTTTGCTGACCTTCTTACCAAGCATGGTATCTTTTTCCAGGGACAAGTCCCTCCGAATAATATGCCCAAAGTAAGTGGGACAAAGTCTCACCATTCTCACCTCCAAAGAGCACTCTGGCTGTAATTCTTCCAAAACATACTTGTTTGCCTTCTTGATGAACCTTGGTATATTCAACATTATTCCCCAACACTATAATTCAAAGACATCAATGTTTCTTCAGTCTTCCTTATTTATCATCCAGCTTTCTAGGCATATGAAATTGAAAATACTACTACTTGAGTCAGGTGCACTTTAGTCCTCAAAGTGATATCTTTGCTTTTTAAAACTTTACAGAGCTAAAAAGCAAACAAGAGCTCAAGACAACATAGTACTTAGATGCTTTCTGTGATCTCTTTACGCCAACAGAAATCCGATAAAGTACACAAATCAATTATATATGACATTACAGAAGGCCTGAACATCAAAGACAAAATTCAGAAATTGGATGAGGTAGCAGAGGAAGGAGAGAAGGTTTAGAAGCACCTAGGAGGTGCCAGATCTGACCTGACAGGAATTCGCACGGTGTGGCCAAGATCTACTGGTGGAAATGTGGTAAAGTAGGCTGTAATGTTTGGATCACATTTTCCACATCAGAGCAAACTATGTGGCAGAGAGTCCACTCATACCTCCAGAATCCATGTTTTAGTCGTCTACTGTTGCTATAACAGAAATACCGCTAATGAATGACTTTAACAAAGAAAATTTTTTTAAAAAACAATAAAGTAGGCTAAAAGTCCAAATTCAGGACATTAGCTTCAGGAGAAAGCTCCTTCTGTAGTTCTTCTTATCTTATACTAAGATCTTCTCCAGGCAGGGACCCTGAGTCCAAAGGGTACACTCTGATTCCAGTACTGCTTTCTTGGTGGCATTAGGTTCCCCTATTTCTCTGTTTGCTTCCTTTTTTTTTTCATGTCCCAAGAGACTGCCTCAAGGCACAATACAATGCTGTAGACTGAATCGTGCTTCACCAGCACAACTGACACCCATCCTCCCTTACAGGCATCGTAAAGGCAACACACAGGAAAATCACCCAATACCAGGAAACATGGCCCAGACAAACTGACATATATAATTTTTGGAGGACACAATTCAATCTGTGATACTAGGTGAAAAGTGGCATTCATTTGTGAAAAGATGAATTACTCTTGTCTAATCTGCCGTGTGCAAATTAAAAAAAAAAATCTCCTTTAGGATAAGCCTCTCTCACTTTTACTACCTTCCTTCCACTCTGCACTAGACACAAACAATCTCCAGCAATTGATATACACCCCAGGCAAAAAGTGAAACCTCTTATATTCCCTGAGCCATTCTCCCAGCCTTGGAGAGGTAAAAAACGAACAGGAAAAAATAATCTGCAAGATCTTCTAAGCCAGGAACTCAGGGCGGAAACAATTTGACAACAGCATTGGCCTTCATTAGCATAGGATAACAGTACATATACCTGAAACTTCATTTCACTGTATTAACTACAAAGTGGAAAGGTAGGCTCCTGACATTTGACACCATACTGCCTGTTAAGCAGGGTCCTCACCCACAGCAGGGGCCTGAGAACTGGTGGTTACAGCCATCCCACCTAGTCACCTGTAATAGATTCTAGAAATAGATTGTGTCTTCCAGTTAATAGCACTGGGCACTCATATTCCAGCTGCGAAATCTATCTGCCTATGTACACAAGGAAACAGGCACATGCTTTCTTCAAAAACATTCAGTGTTGTCAGTCATCCCCCTACCTTGTTCAGCATATACAGGCAGATATCTGTGCCTCCACCAGTCAGTCCCACCTGCCTAAGACTGTAAGTGAAAGCCAGTACCACATACTTGGTGACTGACTACCTGAATATCTAAGCTGAATACACAATAGAAAAGGAAACAGACTCTTGGGTTCGCATACCTGCTAACAGCTCTAGTCACCTGATGACAGGACATCAGAGCTTCAAAGACCCAATAATCAAACTAGCTCACACCATCCAACTTACTCATGCATATCAAAATAAAACAAAAAACAAACAAAAAAACAAGAAGCTAAGACATAGTAAGTAAACATCAAATAAATAAATACAGTACTTATCAGTGGCTCAGAGACAACAGTAGTTGATATCAAATTTCAAAAATGAGGGCTTCAGACAGCTTCTAAAACAAAGAGTCAACAAATGTTCCAGATGAAGAGAATTTCTTGGAATTATCAGATTTAGAATACAAAAGATGAATATACAAAACAATTTAAGAGATCAGGAAGGAGATAAGGCAAAACACGACAAGCCTAGAAAGACACAGACTTAGAAATAAAGGCTCTTAAGAAGGTTAGAGGAGAGTGTGACAAAAAATTGAACAGGCTGAAAAAATCCATAGACAGCAAACAGAAACGCAGAAGATTAACAATAAAATTCTAGAATTAGACAAGACAATAAAAAATCAAAGGAGCAGAGCTGAGGCAATGAAATGCAAAAATAGTGAGTCTGAAGATAAAGCACAAACATATTTAAGGAAAAACCAGATAAAAGACTTTTAAAAAATGAAAAAAAAAAACTAAGAATTTTATGAAGTCCTATAAAGAGAATCAGCCTATGAGTGATCTGAGTACTAGAAAGAAGAGAAGGGTAGCAGAAAACAGACAAAAGTGCTTAAAATTTGTAGGCAGTAAACTTTAACAATATTGTGAAAGAGAAGAAAATATGTATTCAAGATCCACACAAGGCAGTGCCCAAAATAAAGCTATCAAGAAATATAATCAAACTAGCCAAAACCAAAGATAAAAAATAGGATTTTAAGAGTAGCTAAGGATGACTGAAAAATATTCTACAAACGTGAGTCAGAAAGCCTAAACTCAGATTATTCAGAAGTACCCATGCAGGCAAAAAGGCAATGGGATTACATACATAAAATCTTGAAGGAAAAACATATCCACCCAAGAAGTATATATCCAGCGAATCTGTCTCTCAAATATCATGGTGAAATTAGGACATTTCTAGATAACCAAAGCTTAGGGAATTTGGGAAAAAAAACAAAAAACAAAACCAATAAATACAATAAATAGTAAAGTGTGTCATCTGGTTAGAAAATCAGTAACATTAGAGAACAATCTAAGCCTAGAATGTGTGGCAGAACAACCAAATATCAACCTAGATAGGGAAGTCACAAAAAATAATAATAGCAATCAAAACTAAAACACTGAGAAGACGGAAACAGAGATGTCATTATGCAACAGACGACAACATTGTAACAAAAAGACGGCTAAAAAACGTAGTCATAGAACTGTCATGGAGAGGAAGTCAAGATAAGATAAAGAAACAAAATATTGGCTTAAACTTTAAAAATATAAGGGTAAATATTAAGGTAAGCACAAGGAAACTACAGTCCTACACATTAAAATGAAAAAACAAGAAATACATAAAGACTCAGCAAATGCAAAACCAACAACAACAAAAAAGATAAAAGTAGATACATGAAGAAAAATGATTCAGCACGAAAAGTTAAGTGGAACAAAGTAATTGTTAACAATGCACAAAACAGGTATTAAAATAACAGTACTAAATTCTTTCCTATCAATAATCACGCTGAATGTAAATGGATTAAACGCACCAAAAAAGTGACAGACAGCAGCAGAATGGATCAAAAAAAATCATCTGTGTATATGCTGTCTATGAGAGATATATCTTAAAGACAAAAACTAAAACTCCAAGGATGGAAAAAAAAAATGTATCAAGCAAACCACACTCAAAAACAGCAGGAGTGGCAATATTAATTTCTGATAAAACAAACTTCAAATAAAATCTACCACAATGGGTAAGGAAGGACACTATATAATGATTAAAGTGCCAATACACCAGGAGGACACAAACATATTAAATATTTAGGCACCCAGAAACAGGGGTCTAAATACATCAAACAAACTCTAACAGCATTAAGAAAAAAAAAAAAAAATAGCTCCACAATAACAGTAAGAGACTTTAACACACCACTTTCAGCAAAGGACACAACATCCAGAAAACAGCTCCACAGAGACACCAAAAAACGTGTTGCCATTGAGTACATACTGACTCATAGCAACCCTATAGGACAGAGTAGAACTGTCCCATAGACTTTCCAAAGACCACTTGGTGAGTTTGAACTGCCAAACTTTTGGTTAGCAGCTGTAGCTCTTAGCCACTATGTCACCAGGGTTGCCACATAAAGACACAGAAGATCTAAATGCCACAATCAACCAACTGGACTGCATAGAAATATACACAGCACTCCACCGAGGCAAATACACTTATTTCCCCAATGTACATAAGACATTTTCCAGAATAGGCCACATATTAGGCCATGAAACAAGCTTTAACAGAATTCAAAGCCTAGAAATACTACAAAGCATCTTTGACCATAAAACATAACACAAAATATCAATAATAGGAAAAAAAAAAAAGCAAGGGAAAAAGAAATGGAAACTGAACAACAGCTTGCTTAAAAATTACTGAATTATAAAAGAAATTAAGCAGAATAAATTCACAGAATCAAATGAAAATGAAAGCTTATCCTAGAAGAACCTTTGGGACACAGGGAAAGCAATGCCCTGAAGTCAACTGATAGCTATAAATGCACACATCCAAAAAGAAGAAAGGGCCCAAATCAAAGCATTCACCCTGCAAGTCAAACAAATAGAAAGAAACCAGCAAAAGCAGCTGTCAAGCACCAGAAGAAAGCATGTTATAAAAAATAGGGCAGAACTAAATAAATTAGAGAATAGAAAAACAATTGAAAAAGTTAAGACTAAAAGCTGGTTCTTTGCCAAGACTAACAAAATTGATAAACCATTTGGCCAAAATGACAATGAAAAACAGAAGAGGAACCAAATAACCTCTATAGAAATGAGATGGGCAAAATCACAAGAGACATAATTGAAATTACCATTAAAAATTTATAGCAGAATGTGAAAAATTGTACTCTAAGAAATTCAAACATCCAAAGGAAATGGACAAATTTCTGGAAACATACTACCTACCTAAACTAACACAAACAGAGATAGGACAAATAAATAAATCTGTAAAAAAAGAAAAGATTGAAAACTTAATTTAAAAACTCCCAGTGAAATAAGCATCGGTCCTGACAGCTTCACTGAATAATTTAGAATTCTACCAAACTGTAAGAGGAGAGTTAATGCCACTATTACTAAAGTATGTCCCAGCATAGAAAAGGGTGAAATATTGCCAAGGTCGTGCTACAGAACCAGCATAATCTTAATACAACAACCAGGTAAAAACACTACCAAAATGAAAATTACAGCCGAATATCTCTAATCAACTCAGATGCAAAAATCTTCAACAAATTCTGAGCCAATAAAGTGTAATAAGATACTAGAAAAGTAATTAACCATGACCAAGTGAGACTAATACCAGGTATGCAGGGACAGTTTAACATTAGACAAACAATCAATGCAATCAATCACATAAATAAACCAATTGACAAGAACCACATTATTTTACCAGTTGATACAGAGGAGTCATTTGACAAAGTCTGTCACACATTCATGTTAAAAACTCTCAGCAAAATAGAAACAGAAGGGAAATTCCTCAACATAATAAAGGACATTTTTTTATATAAAGTCAATAGCCAACATCATCAAAAATGAACAGAATTTGAAAGCATTCCCCTTGAGAATGGAAACTAGACAAAGATATCTTTTGTAAGCCCTTTTGTTTAGCCATGTCTTGGAGTTTCTAGCCAGGGAAATTAGGCTAGGAAAAGAAATAAAAGGCATCCAAATTGAGAAGGAAGAAATAAAAATATCTCTATTTGCAGATGATAAAGTACACAGTAAACCTTGCATAATTCCCCCAAATCTGCTAAAAGGAGGAGCTCAGCAAAATATCAGGATACAAGATAAACATGCAAAAATCAGATTTCTCTACACTAAGAAAGAGAGCATCAAAGAGGAAGTCCCAAATCAGTACTATTTACAATAATCTCCAAGAAGATAAAACACTCAGAAATAAATATAACCAAAGATGTAAAGGATCTATACAAAGAAAACTACAAAACACTACTGCAAGAAAACAAGAGACCTACCTAAGTGAAGAAATACAGGGTAGAAAGGAGGAGTATACTGTCACAGTGTGAAAGAGCAACTAGGATCATACAACAATGTGTGTTTAAGTTTTTTCTTTTTATGACAAATTGTCTTGAATTATAGATTTTCACTTAAACTACTTTTTTTTTTTTTTTAAAGAGAAAAAGCTCTTGTGCAGAAGATTTGCCTGATGCAGTACATCATTTGATTTCTTGACTACTGTTTCCATGGGTGTTGATTGTAGATCCAAGGAAAATGAAATCCATGACAACTTCAACTTTTGTCCATTTATTATGATGCTGCCTACTATTGAACCAGTTGTGAAAGGATTTTTGTTCTCTTTATGCTAAGGTACTGAGTCCTAAAGTACTGAGGACTGTAATCTTTGTTCTGCATTAACAGTATTTCATTTCTCCTTCACTTTCAGCAAGAAATATTATGTCATCTGAATATCACAAGTTGTTAATCAGTTTTCCAGCAATTCTTATGTCATGTTCTTCTTCACACAGTTCAGTTTATCAGATTATATTCTCAGCATAGAGACTGAATAAGTAGGGCAAAGAATACAACCCTGACACCCACTTTTGATCCTTTACATCTTGTTTAAAACTACCCAGTATCCACTCATTCTGTTTAAACAACTGCCTCTTAGTCTATGTACAGATTCCACATGAGTGCAATTTAGTGTTCTGGAATTTCCATCCTTTTCATTATTATTCATAATGTTTTACAATTCACACAGTGGAAGACTTTTGCATAATCAATAAAGCACAGGTTAACATCTTTTTGATATTCTGAGCTTTCAGCAAGAATCCTTGCTGACATTGCCAGTGATATTCTTAATTTCTATTCCAGGTTCTGCTTGAGTTTCAGTATCAGTGTACTGCTGTAATTATTTTAGAGTTATCCTCAGCTTAGTTTTACTTGCATACATATTATTGATATTGTAAAATTATTTCCATATTCTGTTGGTTTACCTTTCTTTGGAATAGACACATATGTGGATCTCTCTTGGTAGACTGACCAGGTAGTTGTCTTCCAAATTACAAATGACTGCTTCCTGAGTTGCATCTGTTTGTTTAAACACCCCAGTTGGTATTCTGTCCATTCCTGGAACTTTATTTTTGGCCAATGTTGTAAGTATAGTTTGGGCTTTTTATGTCAGTACCATAGGTGTTTGATCATATAAAAAAATATTTCCATTGAGTAGATTCCAATTCATAGTGACCTTATAGGACAAGGTAGAACTGCCCCCATATAGTTTCTACAGAGTTCTGGGTGGACTCAAACTGATCCTTTGGTTAGCAGCCATAGTACTTTAACAATAAACCACCAGAGTTTCCTTTGATCATATACTATTTCTAAAAATAATTAAACAATGACCAGCTCTTTTTCATACTATGACTTTGTGTATTCTTTCCACTGTCTTTTGATGCTTCCTACATAATTTGATTGTTTCCCACAGAATATTTCAACATTGTGACTTCAGGCTTGAATTTTTTTCTCGATTCTTTCAGCATGAGAAATTCCAAGTATGTCCTCCCTTTTTGATTTTCTAACTCAAGGTCTTTGTACATTTCATTATACTACTTTACTTTGTCTTCTTAAGTCACTCTGAACTCTTCAGTTGCTTTACTTTGTCATTTCTTCCATTTACTTTAGCTTTAGTTACTTGAAGAACAAATTTAAGTCTCTTCTGATATCCATTTTGTCTTTTCTCTCTTATCATTTTAATGGTCTTTTGCTTTATTTGCATGTGATGGCTTTGATTATTTAAAAACAGAAAGCTGTCAAATTGAGTGAAACAGCAAGACTGAATTATATGTTGTCTAAAAAAACCACCTAAAATATAAATACAAAGGTGTATTACAGTTAAATAGGTAATGAAGATACGTCATGCAAAGATTAATCAAAAAACCTGTAGTGTTCATATTAATATAATACAAATTAGAATTCATAACAGGAAATATTCAGAATAGGAAATATTACCTGTAATAAAGAAGAATGTTAGATAATAATAAAGTGGTCAAATCAGTAAGATCATGTGAAAACACTAAATGAGTTCTTTACAAAATTTCTCAAATGGAAAGATATAGACAACTATTGTAGTTAGATACTTCAAGATTCTTCTTCTAATAATCAAAAGAGTAGACAAAAATTTAGTCAGGACATGGAAGCCCTTAACATGACTCTCAACTTTAACAAATTTTCAACCATGTTTGGCCTAACAATTCAAAAAACATTGTAAAAAATTCCAGGAAAATATTGTGATCATTAATGACATGTGTCAACTTGACTGGGCCATCATTCTCCATGGTTTGGCAATTATGATATAGTTTGGAAGTCCTGTGATGATGTGTTCATTTCCAGGATGAAATTTGATTATAAGGTGATCACCTCCGTAATGAGATCTGCCGTAAGTAGCCAGTCAATTGAGAGGCACTTTCCTGTAGGTGGTGGTCTGTGTTACATATAATTATCTGCAGATCTTGGGATTCCTTAGTCTTTGCAGCCTGTGAACAAGAGCCCTGCTGTTTGACCTGTTGCTCTTGGATTCATCAGCTACTGTCACTATGTAAATCAGAAAAGGCCTCTATCCCAAGCCATGGAATTCAGATGTTCCAGCCTTTATAACTACATGAGCCATTTTCTTAATATAAATCTCTCTTTGTGTATACTTATACAAGCTCCTGGTTTAGCTTCTCTAGAGAACCCAGCCTAGGACAAACAAATTCACGTTAACTTCACATGGATCATTCACTCAGATAGATTGTACTGTAAGTCATAGCAATACCTAGATTTACAGAAATTGAAATATTTTTGATCACAAGAGACTAAATCTAAAATTGAGTAATAAAAAGATATCTGTAAATCTCTAAAGATCATAAATTAATAAATACGTATGTCTATAACTCATGGGCTAAAAAGAAAGTCACACATGAACTTGAAAATACTGTTAATTCAATGAAATCAAAACATGCACAGCAGAGGATAGGGCCAAAATGGCTTACTAGATACACGTCTCCTCAATTCCCTCTGAGAACTGAGGCCTGGAATGATAACTGAATGTAGTAGCCTGGATAGCCTGGGAGGCCTAGAATTTTGTGTATGGTTGTCAGATAGGACTAAGCACCAGTAAAGGGAAACTACCTCTCTCAAAGACGAGACATTGGCAACTGAGTCCTGCTTCTGCTGACACATCATTTGGGAAGACTGCAGTTATAGATGTCTTCTTTGTTATCCAAGAGGTGGAGACTGGTCATGAGCTGGCTAGTGCACTGAACTACAGTACTTAAATAAACAACATATAGTGCAGCAGAGACACTGAGCTTGTGATGGCCACATCTTGAGAGCCCAGCTACCAGATACCGGCACCAGTGTCCCTCTACCCTCTCTTCTCTGAGCTGTGCTATAGATTCTGCTGACTCATGACAGGAAGGGTAACTCAGGCAGGAAACCTTGGTCAACTGGGAGGCAGAGTCAGCCATGCCAGAGGTCTCAGCTTGGGCTAATTCTCATGCTGAGCAGCAGTCCGTATCTGGATAGTGCTTCCCCAACAGAAAAGTTGTGTTTAAGACAATCATGCCTAGAGTTATGGGTGGGGCTTGACAAATGAAGGTAGCAAGGCCCTAACCCCTCCCTTCTTTGGACCACATCATAGAGTCTTTGGGACAGCCCATGAGGTGCTTTTGTTGTCAGCCAGAAGGTAGGGCCTGCCATACCTGAGGGCCTAACTGATTATGACACCCGATAGATAGCTCCTCACTCAGCAGTAAAGCATCTTTTTAAAATAAGACCACCTGGTGAATTGAATGCTGACTGCTGAGCAAGGTGGCACCATCTCCCTCACCATTTACTGACTCACATAATAGTGTCAGCTAACAGCCCCTCAGTGACTCCATAAGTAGGGTGCTGTCTTTGCCAGTCAGGAAGCAGATCCTGCCACCCCTGAAATCCCGACTGCTTTTGGTGAATGCTACACAGCACCCCTCTCAGCAAGCAAGCAGTTTTTAAGCTAATTATAACTACAGAGTATGACGGTCCTGGATGGCTCACTTGGGTGGCTTCCCTGAGCTATAACATACACTCAACTGGCATAATGATGGAGAGTTGCCACAAGCAACTCTTACCTTTAGCAGACATGTAATGGGGCTTGCCACCCTAGAGCATCCACCTGAGGCCAGTCACTAGAGAACACAGAAGCAGCTGGTGAACAAATCTAGTATGACCTTACTCCCCTCTTAGAACTATATCTCAGGTCCTGTTGGAGTAATACCAGAGAAACTGAACAACTTCTTGATAGCACTAAGACAACAGTGAATATCTAATCACTTAAAGAAGTAGTCCACCTTGGCTCCATAACACTCCCAACATAAAGAATCAAAAAGCTTCCCAGAGAAGAAGCCTTTCTGAAATTATTGGAGGTCAAATACAAAAGAATTATGTATAGAGACGATTAAACAAAACGCAGCAGAACAGAATGAAAATTTAAGTAAGCTAGTTTAACTAATTGGAAACCCTGGTGATACAGTGGGTTAAGTGCTATGGCTTCTAACCAAAAGGTTGGCAATTCAAATCCACCAAGTATTCCTTGAAAATTCTATGGGGCAGTTCTACTCACATTTAGGGTTGCTATAAGTTAGACCCAACTCAACGGCATTGCCTTTGGTTTTGGTTTTGGTTTATCTGAACTGATGAAACATCAATGGTCTGAAATCCAGCAGATCAATAATAAAATTACAGAATTAGACAATTCATCCAAAGCCAAAAGAGAAAGATTGAGGAGACGAAAGACAGAGTTAGCGACCTTAAGGTCAGAGCAATTGACACCAACTTTTATGAGGAGAAATCAGAGAAAACAAATAAGAGAAATTAATAAACATCTGAGACTCTAGAAATAAATAGAGTTCCTGAACAAAGAGGGATAGCTGAAGATACAGGGAGTATTGTTGTAGAGGTCCTGAGAGAAAATTTCCCTGAAACTGTGAAAGAAGAGAACATAGAAATCCAAAATGCTTATCAAATGCCACAAAAACTAGACCCCAAAACAAAGACATCAAGCCAGATTATAATCAAATGTAATAAAATGAAATATACAGAGAGGCCCTTAAAGGCAATGAGGCTGAAAGCAAAGCTAACATATAAAGGGAAGCCCTGTAGGCTTTCATCTGACTTCTCTACCGAAACTATCTTTGCAAGAAGGCAGTGGGATAACACATTCAAAGACCTGAAGGAGAAAACTTCCAACTAAGAATTATATATCCTGCAAAACTGTATCTCAAATATGAAGGTGAAATTAAGACATTTGTAGACAAGCAGAAGCTTAGTGACCTTGTAAAGCAAATCAAAACCACAAGAAATACTGAAAGAAGTTCTTTGTTTACAAAAACAAAAACATCAAATATATAGTTAAAGAGGCAATGCAGGACACAGCATCCAGAATCCTACTCAGTTAAGGGAAATCAAAAAGCTCAGTCAAACCTACATGGTTTAACACAAAAACTATGACATCATCATGCTAAAAACAGGAATATATTGTACATAGTATAACCCTTTTGAATAAAGAAGCAATTAAAAAGATATGCAGAAGTTAAAATCTGGTTTAAATTTAGAATATTAAGGGGAATCATAGAGATAGCCACAAAGCAAAAGCAATGCAACATATCAAGACAAGAAACATATTATAGGAGTCTCAACAAATACAAAACCAACACTGAAAAAGATGAAAAGTCAACCATTAAAGAAGAATGACCAAGAAGATTAAGAGGAACACAGAAAACATCAACAAAGCAAGAATAAAGACACCAAAATGACAGCACTAAACACAAATCTATCAATAATTACACTGAATGTAAACAGACTGAATGTTCCCCTAAAGCGACAGTGACAGCTTAGATAAAAAAAATATGATCTATCTATATGTTGCTTATACAAAACACACCTTAAACCAAAGATGTGCACAAACTGAAAATTAAAGGATGTAAAAATGTGTACTGAGCTAACAACATACAAAAAGCAGGAGTGGCAATACTAATCTCAGATAAGATAGACTTTAATGTAAAAATCCACCACTGTGGTCACTATTTACTGCTGAAAGTTTCAAAATATAAACATAACATAACAATATTAAATATTTATGCACCCAATGCCAGAGCATCTAAATACATCAAATACTGACAACATTGAAAAATGAGATAGATTACTACACAATAATAGTTGGAGACATCAATATTGCACTTTCAGTAATGGACAGATCATCCAGAAAAAAAAGCTCAGTGAAGATACAGAAGATCTTATTTCAACAATTAATCAATTAGATCTCACCAACTTATACAGAACTTTTCACCCAGCAACAGATAAGTACGCCTTCTTCTCCAGTGTACATGGAACATCTTCCACAATAAGTCACATGTTATGACATAAAGCACATATCAACTAAATCCAAACCATTAAATTCTACATAGCATCTTCTTGGATCATAAAGCCATAAATGTTGAAGTGCTTAGCAGAAATATATAGGTAGAAATTTGAATTGATGGAGATGGAACAACACCTTGCTGAAAACTCCATGGGTTATAGAAGAAATCAAGGATGGAATAAAGAAATTTTTAGAAGCAAATGAGAATGAAAACACATCCTACGAGAACCTATAGGATACAGCAAAAGCAATGCTGAGAGGTCAATTCATCTCCATAAATGAATACATCCAAAATGAAAAAAGGTCCAAATCAAAGAACTAACCCTACAGCTTGAACAAGTGGAAAGAGAGCAACAGCAGAACTCTTCAGGAACCAGAAGAAAACAGATAAAGATTAGAGCAAAACTAAATGAATTAGAGAATAGAAGAACTTTGAAAAAAATTAACAAAACCAAAAGCTGGTTCTTTGAAAAGATCAACAAAATCAATAAACCAGTGGCTAAACTTACAAAAGAAAAATAGGAAACGAATAACTCAAGTAAGAAATCAGATGGGAGATGTCACAACACACCCAACTGAATTGAGAGTATTGTGGCAGACTACTACAAAAGACTGTCGTCTTTAACAGATTTTAAAACCTAGAGGAAATGGACAAATTTCTAGATTTGTATCACCTACCAAAATTATCACAAGGAAAAGTAGGACAACATAATAAACCAATCAGAAAAGAAGAGACTGAAAAAGTAATCAATAACAAAGTGATCGACACATACAATGCAATCTCCATATAAATTCCAGTGACACTTTTAGTGAGATACAGAAACAAATCACCAACTTTGTTTGAAAAGGGAAGAAACTCTGGATAAGTAAAGCACTACTAAAGAGGAACACAGTGGGAGGCCTCACACTACCTGACCTTAGAACCTATTACACTGTCAAAATAGTCAACATTGCATGGTACTGGTGCAAAAAGAGACATATAGACCAATGGAACAGAGTTGAGACCCCACAGATGCAACAATCTTATTATGAACAGTTAATATTTGACAAAGGTTCTAAGATTGTAAACTAGGGTAAAATCAGCCTCTTCAACAAATGGTGTTGGTAAAAATGGATATCCATCTGCAAAATGAGAAACAAGACCCGTATCTCATACCTTAAACAAAAACTAACTCAATATGTTTCAAAGACTGAAATATCAAATCTAAAATGTTAAGGATTATGCAAGAAAAAATGGGATTAACAATAGAAGTTCTAATACATGACTTAGGCAGACTTCAAAATCTGAGAAACAAAGCACGAACAACAGAAGAGAAAATAGATAATGGGAACTACTAAGAATCAAACACTGTTGCTCATCCAAAGACTTCATCCAGAGAGGTAAAAGATCATTTATCTACAGAATAGGAAAAAAATATTTGGCAACTACATGTCAGACGAACATCTCATCTCCATAATCTACAAGGTAATGCAAAATATTAGCAAGAATTAAGTGATGGACAAAGGAGATGGACAGAAACTTCACCAAAGAGGACATCCAGACAGCCAAAACACACATGAGGAAATGCTCACAATCGTTAGCTATTAGAAAAATCCAAATAAAAACTACAATGAGATACCATCTCACCCCAACAGGTTGGCCATAATCCAAAACATACAAAATAACAAATGCTGGAGAAGCTGTGGAGAGATCAGAAGTCACCTACACTGCTAGTTGGACTGCAAAATGGTCCAAGTGTTTTGGAAAGCAATTTGATGCTTCATTAAAAAGCTGGAAATAGATTTACTATTTGATATGGTAATCCCAGTGCTCAGAATATATCCTATAGAAACAAAGTTTGTCACACAAACAGATACCTGTACATGAACGTTTACTGTAGCACAGTCCACAATAGCAAAAAGATGGAATCAACCTAGGTGCCCATCAACAGATGAATTGATAGACAAACTACGGTACATAAACTCAGTGGAACACTATGCAATGTTAAAGAACAATGATGATTTTAGGAAGTATCTCAAAACCTGATTTCAACTGAAAGACATTACGTTGAGTGAAATAGCAGCAAAGGGATAGATATTGTATGAGACCCCTGGTATAGGGACATAAAAATAGACTTATGTACAGAAGAAAAGACTCTTTGACAGCTACAAGCATGGGGAAGGAAGAAGAAGGTTTGTTATAGATTAGATAGTTGATATAAATTTGATTAGGTGAAAGCAGTGACAGCACACAGTAGAAACTAGATCAACTTAACTGGACTTCACCATAAACCAAAAGGTCTTCTAATCTCAAACCAATATTTCAAGGATAGAATAGCAGAGGTGGGGGTATAGGGACCATGCTTTCAGGGGACATCGAGGTCAATTGGCATAACTAGCTTATCACCCCATATTGGTGAGTGGTGTCTGGGGTCTTAAAAGCTAGCAAGCTGTCATCTGAAGTACACCAAATGGTCCCAGCTCATGTGCAACAGATGATGATGAACAACAAAGACACAAGGGAAAAAGAGCCCATGAGACTGGAAGGACCCATATGAATGTGGGACTATATCAACATGTGATCAGAAAAAGATGGTGTCCAGCCACCACCAAAGACTGCTGTAATCAGGCATACAATGTAGATTTCTGGAGGCAACACAAGAAAAAAAAAGTGGGGTCCAGCTCAAGAACTCTACTAAAAGACCAGAACTGATGGTCCAACAGCCTGGAGGATACACTGGGAGTATGTCCCTAGACCTGCTGCAGCCCCTGACCAGAAAACACTATTAAGGTCAACTCTTTGGATGAGAATGGACTGGACCCATGGACATAATGTGACTACGTGGTGTGTGTACTTAATGGTTCTATATGTTTATGAGATGCTGTCCTTCTGGTCTCTTTCTAGATGACAGACAATAGGATGGAGAGGAGGGGACAGGAGCTTGTTAGGAGAATATATTAGAAGTACAGAATGAAAAGAATGAGTGTGCTATCACCCAGCAAAGAGAGCAGAAGGAGCTGCATGTAAGCAGACATGCAAAATTGATTTAGATTTTATACTTTCACTTACTACAATAAGAAAGAAAGAAAGAAAACAGGCATAGCAAAAATTTCAGTTGCATAGGTACAACAGTGATTAGAGGGAATTTATAGGCTTACATGATCACATTAAAAATGAGAGAAGATTTATAATCAATAATGTAAACTTGTACTGTAAGAGCTAGAGAAGTAAGATCAAATTTACCCAAAAGACACAGATAGGAGTAAGTCTAAGAGCAGACACTGATAAAATTTTAAAGAGAAAAACAGTAAAGAAAAGTAATAAAATCAAAAGATAACTTTTACCCCCAAATCAATGAAAGTGAATAAAACTCTCACCAGGCTAAGAGAGAAAACATAAATTACCAGTATCATGAATGAAAACAGAGCTACCACAACAGATCTTACAGACATCATTAAAAAGACAATAAAGTTATATTATGCCACCAAATTCAACATGTGAAATACACAAATTCTTTGAAAGATGTAAACTACCAAAATCTCTCCAAATAGTTCTGTATCTAATAAAGAAATTGATTTTGTGGTTGAAAGTCTCCCAACAAGAAAGTTACATATACAGAGGGCTTCACTGGTAAATTTTAACAAGCATTTAATGAAGAAATAATAATGATACTTCAAAGACTTTTCTAAAGTTTAGGCGAGAAGGGAAAATTATGTGAAGTCAACATTTTTTGGCTATTAATTTGTCATGGATTGAATTGTGTTCCCACAAAAATGTGTGTGGCAGTTTAGTTGGGCCATGATTCCCTGTATGGTGTGATGTTCCTCCATGTTGTAAGTCCTGTCTCTATGATGTTAATGAGAGTTGATGGGTGGCAGCTGTGTTGGTGGGGTAGCACTCAATGCGTAAGAGTCTTGTGCCTTGAGGCAGTCTTTTGAGATTATAAAGAAAAGAAGTTAACAGAGACATTTGGGGACCTCAGTTCACTAAGAAGCTGTGCCAGAAGCTGGGCTCATCTTTTGGGAAGGACCAGGGTCCCTGTGCCTCAGAAGCTTCCATTTCAGGGAAAGACTGATGACATGGACTTTCCTCCAAACCCAGCAGAGAAAGCCTTCTTCTGGAAATGACATCCTGAATTTGGACTTTTAACCTACTGGATGGTGGCAAAAGGAAATTTCTCTTTTAAAAGCTATCCACTTGTTGTATTTTTATTAAAGCAACTCTAGATAACTAAAATGTAATTAAAAGTATTAAAAGAATGTACAAAAATGGAAATACAAATTTCTGACATGAAAATACATATACTAAAAAAAGTATTAGCTGAGATCTCCATTAAAAGACCACAATTGTTGGTCCAGGGGCCTCGAAGTTCTCCTGGGAGCGGGGACCCTGGCCCTGATGCTGCCCCTGTCCACAAATCATATTGAAGGCCAACTTTTCAGACAGCAGTGGATTGGACTCGGCGATGCAGAGTGTCTATACTGTGTGGGCACTTTATTGTTCTAGGCATCTATAGGAAGCCATCCTGTTGACCTCACACTAGGACAAGGGGATTGGGTGGAAAGGAAAAGACAGCAGACTGTTGGGAATATAAGACACGTATGGAGCAGAGAGGAAGAGTGTGCTGTCACCATGCAGGGACAGCAGTGGAAGCTGCATGTAGGTCAGCATGCAAACTTATATGGGACTGTACATTTCCATTCAATCATAATAAATAACACACACACATATATATAGATATATTACCAAATTGACATTGGCAATACATAAGCATAACACATGACAACCAAATTGGGGCTTTCTCTGAGAATGAGAAACTGCTTCAGTATTTCAAAATCAATGCATTTCACTGTAGCAACAAAAGAACACGTGTGTGATTACATCAAGAGATGGAAAAAAGAAGTAACAATAGCAATTCACAGTAAAAATTTATAGTAATATAGTAGTAAAAGAAAACAATAATCTTGATAAAAAGTCTCTACAAAATACCTACAATTCTCATCACATTTAATGATAAAAAAAAATAATGGAACGCCCTCTCTTTGAAATTGGGAACAAGGTTGTCTCCTCTCATTACATTTATTTAACATTGTGCAGAAGATGTTAGCCAACACAATAAGAAAAAGAAATACAATAGACTGCGAAGGAAGAAATTAAAGTTGTCATTATTCACAGTTGACAAGATTTTCTATAAAACAAACAAAAATGTTACTAGAACTACAACTGTTCTTTTAATAAGTTTTTATTCTTAGGTGCCATTGAGTCAAGTCAGTTCTGACTCAGCAACCCCACGCACAACAGAAGGAAACACTATGCAGCAGTCCTGTGACATCTCCACAATGGTTGCTATGCTTGAGTCCATTGTTGCAGCCACTGTGTCAGTCAATCTCATTGAAGGTCTTCCTCTTTTCTGCTGACCTATTTCCGTGTTCTTCACCAACACTGCAATTCAAAGGCTTCAGTTCTTCCTAGGTCTTCCTTTTTCAATGTTCAGGTTTCATGTGCATACAAGGTGATTGGAAACACCATGGCTTAAATCAGACTTAAGTTTGTCCTTTAGGTGTCACCCTTTCAGCACATTCAAGCAGTCTTTAGAACCCAATTCCCAATGTTATCCGTCTTTTGACTTCTTGACTGTTTCTTCCATGAGTGTTGATCCAAGTAAAGTGAAATCTGTAACAAACTTAATCTTTTCTCCTAATCTTTGATCATGATATTATTTTTATCAACCTAATCTTTTATCATCATATTGCTTATTGGTCCAGTCATAAAGTTTTTTGTTTCCTTGATGTTAAAGTACAATCTATACCAAAGGTTGTCGTCTCTGATCTTCATCAGTAAGTGTTTCAAGTCCTCTTCACTTTCAACAAGCAAAGCTGTATCTTCAGCAAATTTCAGGTTGTTGGTCAGTCTTCCTATAATCTTGATGCCCTATTTTTTGTGTAGTCCATGTTCTAGATGATTTGCTCAGCACACAGATGGTAAAAGCATATAACTCTGATGCACACCTTTCCTGATTTTAAACCATGTGATATTGCCTTGTTCTCTTTGAATGACACCCTCTTGATCCATATACAGATGCCTCATAAGCACAGTTAGGTTTTCTGAAATCTCTATTCTCTGTAATGGTATCCTTAATTTGTTGTAATTCACACAATTGAATGCCTTAGCACAGTCAATAAAACACAAATAAACATCTATCTGGTATCTTTGCTTTCAGTCGAGATCCATCTGACATCAGTAATGTTATGCCTGGTTTCATGTCCCCTTTTAAATCTGGCTTGAATTTCTGGCAGTTCCCTGTCAATTTACTACTGCAGCTGGCTTTGAAGGATCTTTAACAAAATTTTGCTTGTACGTGGTATCAATGATTTTTTGATAATTTCTTCATTCAGTTGGATTACTTTTATTAGAAAAGGTCATAAATACGGATCTCTTCCAGTCTGTTTGCCAAACAGCCGTCTTCTGATTTTGTTGACACAGGTGTGCACTTCCAATGCTGCATCCATTTTTGAAACATCTCAGTATTCTGTCAGTTCCTGAAGACATTATTTTATCAATGCTTTCAGTGCAGCTCAGACTTCTTCCTCCAGTATCATAGGTCCCTGATCATATGGTGTATCCTGAAATAGTTGGACACTGACCAGTTCCTTTTGGTGTAGTGAACCTTTGTGTTTCTTTCATCCTCTTTTGATGCTTCCTGTGTCGTTTAATATATTCCCCATAAAGTTCTTCAGTGTAGCAACTCAAGGCTTGAATTTTTTCTTCTCTTTTGACAGCTTGCTAAATACTGAACATGTTCTTCCCTTTGTTTTTCTATTTCCAGATCTTCAAATATGTTATCATAATGTTTTACTTTGTCTTCTCAAGTCTTCCTTCAAACTCTTCTTTTCAGCTTTGCTATGGGCTGTATCAGGAATCAAAACAATATGCAACAACCATTTTTTTTGTCTATAGTATAACAACAATAATTGAAAACTGATTTTTTATCATGTCATTTATAATAGTACCAAACAAGATGAAATTTAGGCATGAATCTAACAAAATATGTGCTGATCAGAATGTTGAAAGCTATTTAAAATGCTGAATAAAGAAACTTACGGAATTGAAGCCCTCCCATTGCCATCTAATTGATTCCAACTCATAGCAACCCTGTAGATAGGGAAGAAATGCCCCTTAGTCTCTGTGGAGTGCCTGGAGGATTTGAACTGCTGAACTTTTGGTTAGAATCTGTAGCACTTAACTACTGTCCCACCAGTGTTTCCACATAAGTTAAGAGTTACACTTCATTCTTAAACTTGAAGGGTAGGAGTTATTAAGATGATAAATTCCCAAAAATTTATTTATTGATGAAATGTAATGTCAATTTATGCATTTTCGTAAAAATCAACAGATTCTGAAATTTATGCAGAAAGGCAAGTTATCTACATGAGCCAAATCAGCACTGAAAAAGACAAAAACTGAAATACTCAGAGTAAATAATTGTAAGATTTACTGTAAAGCAATCGTAAGCAAGAGAATGTGTCATCGATGAAAAAGAACATACAGACAACCTAGAAATAGACTTGCACATGTGCAGTTGATTAATTTTTGACAAAAGCTTGTTGAAACTCCACTAGAGAACAGAGTATTTTCAACCAATGATAATAAAGCAAATATCCACATACAAAAAGTAGAACCTCAAACCATGTATTACAAGACATAAAAATTAACTAGAGATGGATCATAGACCTAATGACAACCTAAAACTATAAAAATTCTGAAAGAAAACATGGGAAAAAATTGTGATATTATGTTAGGTAAATATTGCTTAGATATGACTCATAAAAGAAAGTAATTATAGATTAGACTTGCCCCAAATGAAAATTGTCTGCTCTTTGAAAGTGTTAAGGAGACAAAAAGAGAAGACATGACCTGAAAGGATGTAGTTGAAAACAGGTAGCTCATAAAGGCCTTACTATCATAATGCTAAAAAAAAAATCCTCAAAATTTAATAATTAGAAAAGGGTGCAAGATGGCAAACTAATCATATATTTCCAATGACCCACTAACCACAAAGACCAAAAGAGTAAATAACTCAATTACATATAACATTCTAAGAGCCCTGAATATCAAAGGACAAGTTGAAAAATCAGAGCTATAGGTAAGGGAAAGTACATCTACAGGTACCTATAACTATCTAGATGTGACCTGCCAGAAATGGGCTACAACCAGTGTGATGCATAGGGCAGTGACACTCAGAGGGCATCTTACTCAATGGGAGAGACTGAGCAGAGCATCCACTTGCACCTTCAGAATCAGTGAAAAGGGGCACTTGATCATCAAAAGTTAAGTGGCTTGCAACTAACTTACTGTGCTGGAGTTGGAAACTTTCCCTTAGGATAAACCTCTCTACCTCTTCCCAGTGCTTCTCCATTTTTTTTTTCTGCTCTTCCCTCATCTACAGAGTCTGACATTACTACCAACCCAGAAATAGGACTCCTTTAGCGTGCTCTGAGCCATTCTCCTAAATTTGATGGGGGAACAATTTCACAAACTCAGAGAAGGTGGGAAAAGGTTTGTCAACTCCCCTGAGCCAGAAATTCAGGGCAAAAACAGCTCTTTACCCAGAATTATATTTAAAAAGACACAGTATCCTCACAGACAAAGGTAAAGAGAATTTTAAGACTGGCTAGACTCAAGAAAAACTTACCAACAAAGAAAAGTCATTAAGACTAAGCTTAGACTACTCAGCAAAAACCATGCAAGCAAAAAAGCAATAGGATGGCATATACACAACCAGCCAAGAATGACATACCCCACAAAATTGTCTCTTAAAAAATGGTAGTGAAACTAAAACATTTTCAGAAAAACAGAAATTTAAAGAATTTGCAGTAAACAACCCCTAATTACAAGAAATATTAAAGAAAATCACCTGGCTAGAAAACTAATACCATCAGACAATAACACATGACTATAATGCAGGACAGAGAAACCAGATATCAAACTAGATAAACAAAGTACAAAAATAATAAAAACTAAAACACTGAGAAGGAAACAAATGTCATTATGTAAACATTATAACAAAAAAGAGGGTTTTAAAAATGTTGTTGTAGATCTTTCATATGGAGAGGAAGTCAAAGTAATATAAAGAAATAAAGTACTGGATGAAATTTAAAAAAATAGGGGGGCAGAGTCAAGATGGCAGAGTAAGCACACGTGTCCTTATATCCCTCTGGAAACCAAGACCTGAACTGATAATCAAACGGAGCCTTCTGACCACCTAATCAGCCTCAGGACAGTGCTCTGCCACCCTAACAAAGTCCTTGTCTAGGACTTAATTGTCCCGCCTGTAAGGAGTTAGATTATTTCATAAATTAGGCTAAGGAGCTGATTTTCAGTAGGCCTTGTTTCTCTTGTCCTTTCGTACTGGGAGAAGATGGGTATAGATAGAAACCGACCTGGATTGCTCCGGTCTGAACTCAGATCACGTAGGGCTTTAATCATTGAACATACGAACCTTTAATAGCGGCTACACCATTGGGATGCCCTGATCCAACATCGAGGTCCTAAACCCTATTGTCGATAGGGACTCTAGAATAGGATTGCGCTGTTATCCCTAAGGTAACTTGTTCCGTTGATCAACAAATTGGGTCAATAGATGATTTTGGTACTTTGACTTGTGAAGTCTGGGTCTATGTCATTTGGAGGTTTTTTTCTTCTCCAAGGTCACCCCGACCAAAATTGTTAATTCATTAAGACATTTTTTATGTCCTTGGACTTGTATTTTTATAGTTGAATTAGTTAATTAAAGCTCCATAGCGTCTTTTCGTCTTGTATGTTTGTTCCCGCCTCTTCACGGCGAGGTCTATTTCACTGATTAGCGGTAAAAGACAGTTCGGCCCTGTGTGGCCGTTCATGCTAGTCCCTAATTAAGGAACAAGTGATTATGCTACCTTTGCACGGTCAGAGTACCACAGCCGTTTAACAGGTGTCACTGGGCAGGCAGTACCTTAAGTACTTGTTATGCTTAAGGCGATGTTTTTGATAAACAGGCGAGGCCCGTGTTTGCTGAGTTCCTTTTATCTCTTTCAATCTTTCCCTCTGGAGCATGCCTGTGTTGGGTTAACAGTTTGTTCAATAAGTGTTGTCTTGGTGGTAGGAGTTTATTGTGTTTTAACTGTCAGTGAATGTTTTTCTGATATAAGTTCATGCTTGGGAGAAAAAATTCTTGTTACTTATATTAACATTATCTCTTCTATTTATCAATAGATTGATCCAGTGTTTGTTCTACGAGTTAGTTATTATTTTTGGTATTTTTTTGTTGTTTGTTTTTGAGCTTTAACGCTTTCTTAATTGGTGGCTGCTTTTAGGCCAACTAGGATTGTGGTTAGTCTTACTCTCTAATTAAGGTTTTATCCTATATCAAAAGAGCTGTACCTCTTTTGAGTATATCTAAAACTTACAGATGAATTTTGCGTTTGTTTGGTAAGTTTTAGGTGGAACTTAGATTCTATTCTGGATAACCAGCTATCACTGGGTTCGGTTGGCTTTTCACCTCTACCTATAACTCTTCCCACTATTTTGCTACATAGACGGATTGGTTCTGAAAACTGCTTGTAAGTAGCTCGTCTGGTTTCGGGGTTCCCGGCTACAGTTCCCTTTGTCAGGTTTGTTCTAGTTAATTCGTTATGGAAAAGGTACAAGGGTAAATCTTTGCTGTTTTGTACCGTTAAATTGTCTTTTATCTTTCCCTTGCGGTACTATTTCTATGGTGCTGAGTAGACTTTCTATCTCCTATACTTTTGAGGTTAGGAATTAAATGTTTTATTTTAGTATTAAGGGTGGTTTGATCTGTTGAGTGGGCAGGCTAGTTTTGGTTCAAAGTGGTCAATGGGATTGAAATCTTCTGAGTGTAGGCCAGGTGCTTTATGTTAAGCTACACTTTGGATTTTCCAAGCACACTTTCCAGTATGCTTACCTTGTTACAACTTGTCTCCTCTTGAATTTTGTATGTCTTTATGTATTGGTTAAATTGGGTATTTGAGGAGGGTGATGGGCGGTGTGTGTGTGCTTCATGGCCTAATTCAATTAAGCTCTCTATTCTTAATTTACTACTAAATCCTCCTTCAGTGACTAATTTCATAGTAACATTCGTATTACTTTTGCGTAAAGAATGTAGCCCATCTTAGTCCACCATATTAGCTACACCTTGACCTAACTTTTTTATGGGCATTATTGGGCACAGGGCTGTTAATTGGGACTTCATACCAGTGAGCGAAAAACTTCCTCTCTTTCGCTGACTCCTGCTCCCGGCTAGCCTCGGCTCTCACGGACGGAAGGTAAACGCACCATTTGACTTTTTTTTTCTCTGTCTTGGCTGGCGGGTGGAGCTGGGTCTTGCCTAGCGGCTAGACTCAGACACACTGCTGGGGGGATAGGCAGGCAAAATTCCCATATTCTGAGAGCCAGGCTTAAGACTCTGTTAATCTAGACACTTTGAGCCCTTCATTTTATATCTGCATTAACAGGGTTTGAACTGAATTCCGCAGCCAGTGTGAGGGACACCATGTTGGTACCGAGATTTTAGCGGGACCTAATTCTTAGCCTGGGAGCCAGCGCCTGCAAACAGGACAGCGCTTCTGCGGCAGAAAAGCAGTAATTTTCCCAGTGCCACCTACATTGTAGGACCTGCAACAGAAGCAGAAGAATCACTACCTCTCGGCACCTTTAGCCCCTCTGTCTGCTGCCTGTGTGGAGGATGCCATCTTGGGTACGGTGGCCGCAGCTGGACCTAATTCTTAGCTTGGGAGCCAGAGCCTGCCCACAAGAGAGCGCTTTTCTATCACAAAAGCAGTACTCAATGCAGTGTCAGCTAAGGCTAGGCTCTGTCAGCAGAGACCAACAGGGCAGTAGCATTGCTGTATTCTGAACTAGTTTGTTATCATCTGGGGTTGGATATAGTGGTGCTTACTTTGTCAGTTGAGAAGAGGGACCTCTACACCTGAAAACCCAACTGACTTGTGAAGTGCTCAGATACCTTATGCTTTACATTTGAAGACAGCCTACAGAAACATTTGCAATCCATCCTCACAGTACCTCTTCCAGCCTCTATATATTCACATGGGACCCAAAAAGCAACAGACAATTGTGGCATACAAGAAATCACCCATGGCTTCAGAAGGCTCCCAAACAAAGCAACCAAGGAGTTTTCCAGATGAAGAAACTTTTATGAAAGCATCAGGAAGTGAACACAAAATGATTATATACAGAGTCCTTCTAGACCTTATACAAAAATAAATAAATAAATAAAGATAAATATTAAGGTAACCACAAAAGAAATTAACAATCCTGTGTATCAAAATAAAAAACAAGAAAAACATGAAGTCTCAGCAAGTGCAAAACCAGCAACAGTGATAAAGATGAACACAAACTCAGCACAGAAAATTAAGTGGAACAAAGCAATTCTTTACTACACACAGGAAGAAACATCAAAATGGCATAACTAAACTCATGCCTGTCAATAATTACACTGAATGTAAATGGATTAAATTCACCAATAAAGAGACTGAGAGTGGCAGATTGGGTGGAAAAAAAAAAAACCCACAATCTATCTATCTGCTGCCTACAAGAGGCAAACCTTAGACTTAAAGAAATGAACAAACTAAAACTCAGAGGGGAAAAAGATATCAAGCAAACAACACTCAAGTAGAAGTGGCAATATTAATTTCTGATAAAATAGATGTTAAAGTAAAATCCATTATGTTGGATAAGGAAGTGTACAAGATAATGATTAAGGGGTCAGTACTCCAGGAGGACACAACTATATTAGATATATACAAACCGAACAACAGGGCTGCAAAACAGATAAACTCTAACTGCAGTGAAAACAGAAATAGCTCCATAATAATAGGAGGAAAGTTTAATACCACTCTCAGTGAATGATAGAACATCCAGAAAAAAAGATCAGTAAAGACATGGAAGATCTAAACACCACAGTCAACCAGTTTGATCTTATAGATACACAAAACAGTCCATCCAACAGCAGCCAAGTGTTCTTTCTTTTCCAATGCATATGGAGCATTTTTCAGAATAGACCACATATTAGACCAAAAAAAAAAAAAAGAACCCAACTGTTAACACAATTGAAATCTTCAAAATATTACCAAGCATCTTTTCAGACCATAATGCCATAAAAGTAGAAATCAATAACAAAAATGAAGGGAGGGGGGACGGAATCAAACAAATGGAAACTGAACAACATCTTGCTGTGAGAACTACTGGGTTATACAAGAAATCACAGAAGGAATACAGAGGTTCAGTGAATAAAATAAGAATGAAAACACATCTTAGCAGAAACTTTGGGACACAGTAAAAGCAATTCTCAGAGGTCAATTTATCTCAATAAATGACTACATCCCAAAAGAAGAAAGGTCCTAAATCAAAGCATTAACTCTGCAACTTGTAGAAAGAGAACAGCAAAGGAAGACCTCTGACAAGAGAAACTAGAGCAGAACTAGAAGAATTTATTGATGTTGTTGTTAGGTGCTGTCGAGTTGGATCCACCTCATAACAATCCTATGCACAATAGAACAAAACACCACCTGGTCCTGTACCAGGCCCACAATTGTTTTTGTATTTAATTTCATTGTTGCAATCAGTGTCAATTCATCTTGTTGAAGGTCTTCCTCTTATTCACCTACCCTGTACTTGACCAAGCATGATGTCATTCTCCAGGGTTTGATCCCTCCTGACAACATGTCCAAAGTACATAAGATGCAGCCTCATCATCCTTACTTTCAAGGCACAGTCTATTTGTACTTCATCCAGAACAGATCTGTCCGTTCTTTTGGAAGTCCATAGCCCAATCAATATTCTTCTCCAATACCATATTTCAAAGATGTCAATTCTTCTTCTCTCTTCCTAATTCATTGTCCAGTTTTTGCACGTATATGATGTGATTAAGGATGTCACCATGAAGACTAAAATGCACCTGACCCAAGCCATGGTATTTTCAGTTGTATCATATGCATGTGAAAGTTGGACTTGAGCAAAGAAGACAGAAGAGGAATTGATGCCTTTGAATTGTGGTGTTGGAGAAGAATGTCAAATGGATGATGGACCACCAAAAGAACCAACAGATCTGTTCTGGAAGAAGTACAACCACAGTGCTCCTTGGAAACAAAGATGGTAAGACTGCGTCTTACATACTTGGACGTGTTGTCAGGAAAGATCAGTCCCTGGAGAAGGACATCATGCTTGCTAGAGTGGAAGGTCAGTGTAAAAGAGGAAGACCCTCAAAGAGATAGCTTGACATATAGGCCACAACAATGGACTTAAGCATAAAAACAATTGTGGATATGGTGCAAGACGAGGCAGTGTTTCTTTCTGTTGTTCACAGGGTTGCTATGAGCTGGAACTGACTTGATGGTACCTAACAGTAGCAACAACAACATGATGTGATTGAAAATAGCATGGCTTGGGTGAAACACACCTTAGTCTTTTAGGTGACTTCTTTAATTTTCAAATCTTTAAAGAGATGTTTTGCATGAGATTTTTCCCAGTGCAATGTGTCATTTGATTTGTAGACTGATGCTTCTGTGGACATGACTGTGGAACCAAGGAAAATGAAATCCTTGACAATTTCAGTTCTTTCTTCATTTATCATGATGTTGGTTACTGGTCCACTTGTGAAGATTTTTGTTTTAATGAAGTTTCAATCCATACTGAAGGCTGTGATCTTTGATCTTCATCAGGAAAAGTTTCAAATCCTTTACTTTCAGCAAGAAAAGAAACCTGCATAAAAGAGGCAGCTAATGAGTCTTCCTTCAGTCCTAGTGTCTTCTTCATATGGTTCAGCTTCTCAGACTATTCGCTTGGCATGTAGTCGGCTCGACTGAAAATGTATGATGAAGGCATGCAACTTTATCGCACATCTTTCCTCACTTTAAGCCCTGCAGTGTCCCCTTGTTCTGTTTGCACAACTGCCTCTTAACCCATGCACAGATTCCTAATGAGCACAGTTGAGTGTTTTGGAATTCACAGAAGACTCTAACAGCTGCAAGGAAGGGAAGGGAGGAAGCGAGATGGCTGGTTATAGGTTAGCTAGTTGATAGAAATTTGGTTGGGTGAAATGAGTGACAGCACACATCAGAAAGAAGATTAATTTAACTGGACCTCAACATAACCTTAAAACTCTTCCAATCTTAACCCAATATGGCAAGGACAGAGTCGCAGGGGCAGGGGTCCAAGGCCCATTCTCTCAGGGGACATTGAGGCCAATTGGCATAACTAGCCTATTGCTAAGAGAGTCTTCTCCACCCCATAGTGGCAAGTGGGGTTTGGAGTCTTAAAAACTAGCAAGCTGCCATCTGAGGTACACCAAATGTCCCAACTTAGCAGGAACAGATGATCACCAAGGACCAAAATGACATGGAAGAAAGAATGCAGAATACTGAAAGACCTTCATGAATGGGTGGTTACATCAACATGTGACCAGAAGAACCGGGTGGTGCCTGGCCACCTCCAGTGATAGCCGTGATGGGGCTCACAAAGTTGTATCCCAGTGGCAAAATGACAATAAGAAGGGGTGCATGCTGAGAAGTCCACTGAAATACCACAATTGATGGTCTGAAGGCCTGGAGGTTCCCCTGGGATCACGGGCCCTAGACCTGATGCTGCCACTGATCACAAGTCATTACTGAGGTGAACTCCTCGGACAGGAATGGATTGGACTCAGTGACACAGAGTGACAATATCATGTGTGCACTTTATGGTCCTATGCGTCTATAGGATGTCATCTTACTGGCCTCTTACTAGAGGATAGTGGAGGGTACAGAAGAGGGGGCAGGAGACTGTTAAGAGGATATGAAATGTATAGAACAGAAAGGAGGAGTATGCTGTCACCAGGCAAGGAGAGCAGTGGGAGCTACACATAGGTGGCCATGCAAATTTAAACTGGATTTTACACTTTCACACAGTCACAATAAATAATAATAATAATAAAAGTGTTTTGGAATTCCCATTCTCCACGTTATCCATAATTTGTTATGATCTACACAGTCAAATTACTTTGCAGTCAATCAAACATGGATAGACATCTTTCTGATATTCTCTACTTTCAGCCAAGATTTATTCATTACTGATATCCTGGTTCCATATCTTTTTCTGAATTCAGCTTGAATTTCTGGTAGCTCTCTGTCAGTATACTGCTGCAATCACTTTTGAATGATCTTGAGCGAAATTTTACTTGCATGTAATATAAATAATATTGTTTGACAGTTTCCATATTCAGTTGGGTCACCTTTCCTGGGAATAGGCATCAATATGGAACTATTCCAGTCATTTGGCCAGATAAATGTCCTCCAGATTTCTTGGTGTAGATGGGTGAGCACTTCCAGCCTTGCATCCATTTGTTGAAGCATTTCAAGTGATATTGCATCAATTCCTGGATCCTTGTTTTTCATCAATGTCTTTGATGTAGCTTTGACTTTTGCTTCGATTTCTTCCTTCCTTCTTCCATAGGTTCCTGACTAAATGCCATCTCTTGGATTGGTTGAACAGTGACTAGTTCTTTCTGGCATAATGACTGTGTATTCCTTCCATCTTCTTTTGATGATTCCTAAGTCATTTAATATTTTCCCTCAAGAATCTTTCACTATTGTACTTCAAGGCCTGAATTTTTTTCTTCAGTTCTTTCAGTTTGAGAAATGCAGTTTGTTATTCTCTGTTGGTTTTCTATCTCTAGCTCTTTGCAGATATCATTATAATAGTTTGTCATTTTGAGCAGCCCTTTGAAATTTTCTGTGTAGTTCTTTTACTTTGCCATTTCTTCCTTTTGCTTTAGCTACCTAACATTTAAGAGGGAATTTCAGAGTCTTCTGACATCCAGCTTGGTCTTTCCTTTCTTTTCTGTTTTTTAATGACCTTTTATTTTCTTCAGGAGATGCTGGTGGCATAGTAAATAAGTAATCAAAAGGTGGCAGTTCAAATCTACCAGGAGCTCCTTGGAAGCTCTATGGGGCAGTTCTACTCTGACCTGTAGGGTTGCTATCAGTCGTAAATGACTCAGTGGCAGCAGGGTTTGTGTGTGTATGTTTAATTTTTACTTTCTTTATGTACGATGTCTTCAAAGTCGTTCCAAAATTCATCTAGTCTTTGGTCTTTAGTGTTCAGTCCATCAAAAGTATTCTTGAGATGGTCTCTAAACTCATGTGGGATATACTCAAGGTCGTAGAATCGCTCTCATGGACTTATTCTAATTTTATTCAGTTTCAACTTGAATTTCTGTATGAGCAACTGATGATGTGTGCCACAGTCAGCACCTGGTCTTGTTGTGACTGATGATATTGAGCTTTTCCATTATCTCTTTCCACAGATGTATTTCCTTTGATTCCTATGTATTCCATCTAGTGAGGTTCCTGTGTATAGTTGCTGTTTATGTTTGTTAAAAAAAAAAAAAAAAAAAAAAGATATTTGCAATGAAGTCATTGGTTTTGCAAAATTCTGTCATGGGATCTGCAGCATCATTTCTATCACTGAGGCCATATTTTCCAACTACTGATCCTTCCTTGTTTCCAACTTTTTCATTCCAATCAACAGTAGTTATCAATGCATCTTTTTTGGGGGGGTGGGGGCAGACAAGTAAAATAATTTGATTTTAATTTTATAAAAGTTGTTAAACTTAAATGAACTAGGAGTATGCCAAGTCTCTCTTTTAAGTATGGTTTTAGATCATTTATCTTTTTTGTAATTACTGATATAGTTGAGTTTAACTTTACTAGACAGACTGCAAAATCTGTCAAATCACAGTCATCAGAAGAAAAAATAGATAAATGGGAACTATTAAGAATCAAACACTTTTGCTCATCCAAAGACTTTATTAATAGAATTAAAAGGCCACCTACAGAATGGGAAAAAATATTTGGCAACTCTATGTCAGACCGACGCCTGATCTCCGTAATCTATAAGATACTACAAAATATCAATAAGAAGAAGATAAATCATCAACGCATCTTGATTGTATTTTTGATCAATTTCAAACTGAATAAACTGGTAAAAAAATTTCCATTTCTTCATTTTTGGCCTTAGTAGTTGGTGGGTAAATTTGAAAAATAGTCATATTAACTGGCCTTCGTTCTAGTTGTATCAACTTCATTCTATCACTGACAACACTGTACTTCAGGACAGATCTTGAATTGCTGTTTTTGACAATAAATGCAATATAATTTCTCTTCAAGTTTTCATTCCTGGCATGGTAGACTATATGACTGACTGATGCAAAATGGCCCATACCAGTCCATTTCAGCTCACTAATGCCTGGGACATGTTTTTGCATTCCATTTTACTTCTGATGATTTCTAATTTTCCTAGAGTTACACTTCATGTGTTCTATATTCTGACTGATAATAGATGGAGGTGTATCATTGTGTGTGTAAAAATATTCAATATCATTACATCTTACAGAAGTATTGATCCTTTAATAATTATATTGTGTCCTTCCTTTTCTATTGTGGTGAATGTTTCTGTATATTTTATCAGAAGTTAATACATCCACTCCTACTCTTTTTTGAATGCTGTTTGCTTGACATATTTTTTCTATCCTTTGAGTTTGAATTTGTTTGCGTTTTCAAGTATAAGATTTGTCTCCTGTTATCAGCTTATATATGTATTTGTGTTTTTTCAATTCATTCTTCCTCTTTCTGTCCTTTTACTGGTGTATTTAATACACTTATATTCCATATAATTATTGATAGGTATCAGTTAGGTGCTGTCATTGTGATGCCCTTTTTGTGTGTTTTGGCAGTTTCTCTGCTCCACTTAATTTTCACTGCTGAGACATTCTTATGCGTTTTCACTTTTTCATTGTTCTTGGGTTTGTATTTGCTGAGGTTTCTAGTTTTTATTTTACTTTGTAAGACTGTAAATTTTTTGTGGTTATGTTTATATTTACTTCTGTTTTTCTAAATCTAAACCAGTTTTTATTTCTTCATTTCACCTTGACTTCCTCTTCATTTGAAAGATCTATGACTGCATTTTTATTTTTTAGTCTCTCTTTGTTATAATGTCCTCATTTTCATATTGCATCTCTTTTCCCCTATTTTCAATGTTTCAACTCCAATGTATTTTTGTGGCTCCCTCATGTGGGTTGATATCTGCTTGCTCTGTGCTGTTTTCTGATGTCACTGATTTTCTAACCAAAGGACTCTCTTTGCATTTCTTTTGACTATTAGTTTGGATTTGTGAATTTCCTGAATTTCTGTTTATGTGAAAAAGTCCTAATTTTGCTATGATATTTGAGAGGCAGTTTTCCAGGACACGTAACTGTCGGCTGACACTTTTTGCCTTCAAGGCTTTGTATGTATCACCCCATTACCTTCTTGCCTACGTGATTTCTGCTGAGTATTCCGAGTTTAGTCTTATTGATTCTCCTTTCTAGATTATTTTTTGTGCATTCCTAACCACTAAAAAAATTCTTTCCTTATCTTTAGTTTTGGAAAGTTTGATTATAAAATACCTTGCCGCCTTTCTTTTAGAAGCTACCTTCTATGCGGTCTGATGAGCATCTTGAGTAAATATCTTCTCATTTGTCATGATAACAGGGAAGTTTTTTGTCAAAAAGTCTTCAACAGTATCCTCTGTGTTTTCTGTTGTCCCCCAGTTCTGCTCATCTGGTCATTCATAAATTATTGCTCTTGATAGAGTCCCACATAATTCTTTGTGTTTCTTGATTCTTTTAAATTCTTTTTCTGACTTTTCATCAAATATGTTGATGTGAATTGCTTTATCTTCATTCTCACTAATTATGGCTTCCATGACCCAGTTCTGTTCCTTTGACTTTCTGTCAAGTTGTCTAATTCTGAATTTATTATTAATCTTCTGAATTTCTACTTGTTTCTCTAGGCCTTCTTTCAGCCTATTCAATTTGTTGTTATGCTCTGCTGAGCTTTGCCTGATCTCTTAAAGAGTTCTAAATAGTATCCTTTTGTATTCTACTTCTGATAATTCCAGGAAGTCATTTTCATCTGCAAAATTTCATGCTTCTTTGTTTTGAGAGCTTTCTGAAGCCATCGTAGTCTGCATTGTTAAGCCATTTGATAGTGATTTGTCTCTGAACCATCAGTAAGTTGTTTATGTTTGCTTACTATGATTTAATTTACTGTTTTGTTTGAAATGCTAAGATAGGCTGGTTGTGAGAACTAGTTTGATTTTCTTGTAGTATTTATCTCATGTACCCAGGTATTTAGTCAGCAAGTGAATGGTGCAGACTGTCCCATACTGTTGTAGATGGGCAGAAGTGATTGGGACAGGTACAGGTATCCGGCTGCATGCATGGAATGGCAGGGAGCTGACAGCTGTCTACATCTTGGAGAAAGGAATATCCCCTTATGCCTACCACTAGGCAAAGGTACTGTTTCTGACCTGAGTTCTTGTCTTAGGGAACCCAGCAGATTATTTATTTATTGCCCTCCTATTTTGCTAAATAGTTCCCTTTCCAAGCCTAGGAAAATGACTCACTGCCATGTAAGGAGTCCTATTTCCAGCTCAGGTAATGCCTTAGTCTCTGGAGATGCACACAGTGCAGAGAAGGGAGGGAGAAGCACTGGGAAAAGGAAAAAATGTTTATCTCAAAGGAAAGTTTTAGATCCTTGCACGGTAGATGCGACACAAGTTACTCAGTTTTTGACGATCGAGTGCCATTTTTTCCCCCACTGATTCTAGAGGCATGAGTCAGCTCCCATACCCAAGTCTCTCCTGTTGAGGAAGATGCTTTCTGAAAGCACAGCTTAGATCACCATGCTGACTGCCACCAGCCAGCCTACAGTGTATCAGTTCCCATTGGGTCAGGTCTGGCTGGTCCTAGGGTCTTCTGGACCTTTTCTTCCTTCCCCATTGGTCAATCCAATGTCTCAAATTTCCCTTTGATGTTCATGGCTCCTTGAATGTCATATGTAGTTGAGTCATCTGTTTTGTTTCAGGTTTTGTTGCTAAAGGGATCACAGGAATTGTGAGTCTACTCTGCTACCTTATCCCTGCCTCCAGGAGTAAAATTCTTGATGACCCTGGTGGTATTTAAAATACTGGTGGCATAGTTTTCAGCATGACACCAGAATGCAAGCTACTATAGTACAACAAACTGATAGATGGGTTATGGGTAAATATACATACATATACTTATTCTGCTCTTTCCCTAAGTAATTAAACAAACATCATAATGACTATCATCAACATGCTTACTATGTCTCTGAGATGAAACATATTAGATATCTCTGACATATAAGCTAATGTGCAGATTTTCTGGTTGGACTGTATATCAATTGGTGCTGAGATTATTCCCGGGACTGAGAAGTCCTTGGAAAGCCTGAACAACAGTTCATAGGTCAAACCAAGAACAACTACGTGATGATGACTTCATTGCCTGAAATGGCATGGCAAAACTTTGATAATATTAAAGATGTATCTAAAATAGTTGATTACATTCATGGTGAGTTGGTAAAGCAGGCAGTTTTATTGAATTGATTCAATAACTGGGTCAAAGCTCTCAGTTTGGATCTTTCATATTCATGCAGACCCACATGAACAAATACTATTTTTGATAAAATCCATAAATTTTTAATTTTAATGGAGCAACAGTAAATATATTCAATTTGGAGCCAAATGTAAGCTGCCTATATGCTTACAAAAATATCAATATTTAAATTCCTTCAAATTTAACTTTTTAGCATGAAAATGCACATATACCCTATGACATTTCCACACTGAAAATTATGTAAAATGAGTTTAATATTTCTTTCTGTTCTGAATTAAAGTATTGTGTGTGTGTGTCTGTGTGTGTGCAAAATTGCCAAAAGGTAAAATGGGAAAGAAGGTAAACTTGGTGGTGTTTTTGTAAGTCAAAAACAGATGATCTGATGTTACAGATTTATAAGAAAAAAATATTGCCTTCTGCTTTCAACAATTTTAGCACAGAATGAATTTTTTATTACGTACCAAAGTTATAAATCAGAATAATAATTCAAATACATTTCTGTTTAAGAGTAACATTTGCGTATGTGAATTCTGTAATTGAATAAGAATAAATGTCAAGATATATAAATGTTAACTAAGGATTCAGGCCCGCCATCACCTAAGTTGCTCTACGCAAAGTTATTTACTAAGTTACAATAATGTATTCCAACTATTAGCATATCATTTAGAAACTTTGGCTGAACTTTGGTTTTACTATGGAAGTGAATATGATCCCTCTTTAGAGATGTCTAATTGAGAAGTAGGACAGTCAAGTAAGGTAATATGGAATATGTTCTGTGTCTTGACTCCTTTAGATAACATGAACCTCTCTGGGAGTTGGGGTGGGGACAAAAACATATATCTAGATAGCATTTACATTTAGTTTCAAGATGTTGATAATCAATGTCCCTCAAGCTTTTGGCTCCAGGTTAAGAATTTTTAAATGAGATGAATAGAACATTTGATTATAAATCAGCAAACTTAGATTCTCATTTGACTTTTAATGCTGATGAACTGTGTGACCTTGCATAAATTATGCATTTCTGTGTGCATTAAATTTTTCATCTATCAAAATGATTGCTAATATTGGTAATAACTTGTGTGTTTTTTTAATAAAAGGGCATTTTGGACTCATTGGAATCATAAAAGTAACAAGTGGCCTAGACACTGTATGCAATAACAAATGGTAATTTCATGTGTTTATATTTATTTACTTCCTTATATTTACATACAGATATATTTTCTTTTTTTCTATAGTAGAGGAGTAAGATTCAAACTTGTTTTGTTTTGGGGGCTTTCCATTCTTATGGAGACATTTCTATCAACTAATATTTTAAAATGCTCTCTATTTTGATATCTACTTGACATATAAAAGATTAATAGTATCTATACTTGATGCCTGTTAATTGCTGCCTAAATCGTGGTTTTAGACAGAAACAAACAAACAAAAGAAAACAAAACAAAACAAAAAAAAACACTGCTTGCAAGTTTGGTCCAACTCATAGTGATACAATAGATCAGAGTAGAACTGCCCCACAGAGTTTCAAAGGAGCACCTGGTGGATTTGAACTGCTGACCTTATGGTTAGCAGACGTAGCACATAACCGCTACCAGGATTTCTAGGTTGTAGATAAAACAAGCAAAAATTATAATGCTGTGAGATATTCTCTAAATTTCCCTAGAATACTACAATCACAAGTTTCTTTGGGTCATTAGAAATGATAGACCCTGCTTAAAACTAAAATCATGTGGTTATATTTAAGGAATTTCAAATCAGTGCCAGACGTTAGCTTAACTTGGACTCATTTAATTTGAAATTCAGCCTTGCATTTGGTCTCAATTTTCCTATCTGTCTAAAACTTAGACAAGGGACAGACAAGGCTATTCATGGTCTTTTATGTAATTCAACACATCCTTGGAATCTCTCCATGCTATCCAGATAGAGATATGAAAAGACAGCTCTCTCACCAAGTTCACCGCTTTAGCTAAGTATCTTTATCTGCTAAATAAGGGCGAGTAAAGATAATAATTGGACCAGCTGAATTGCAGCAGTCAATCACTTAAAATAATGCAAACCAGCAAATGTTAGTTGGAAGATAGATGCTTTGTGGTAGGACGTGAATCAAGCTTTGGTTGAGCTAACTAGTCATTTTAAGGCAATGAAATATCAACAATTGTAAATGGTAGGTTTGAATGTTGAAGTCATTTTAATGAGCAGTAACAAATCCCAAGTGCCATAAAAACTATTGGTAGGGATGAAACTGTGGTTTAAGTGTGTAGGAGAATGATTCATTCTTCATTTACCATCCTTGAAATGCTGCAAGCTCGACAGAAAGCTGCCTGATTATTGTTGAAACTTTCTACATTTCATTTAAAATAAGGACAATAAACCATAAAGACCATATTTTATACATTTCCTCTGAATAAAATACTGTCCAAATATGTTTTTTACTGACACTACTAGCTTATAATATACTAGTAATAGTATTCTTTTTTCGTGGAGAAATAAATGAGAAAATGTATTAAGTTCCTTTTAGATTTTTAACAGATTTCTAAATTTTATACTATTGGTTGTTTCAAGCAGAAAATCTTTGGAATAAGAAAATGGAATACTTTTCTAGTCACATGACTATTTGAAATCACAGGATTTATTAAAGGAATTCTTTTGTTTTGAAATAATCTCAAAGTATGGAGATGCACCTATAGAAAAATGATAATCTTCACATACTATAATGTGTAGCACACTGATAATTCTAAATTTGGTAAAACACTAAACTAAAAAAAAAAAAAAAGCCTAGAGTGTTTTTTTCTTATAATATTGATTATACTCGTAATATAATAGATACATGCATTACCATTTATTTAATTTGTGTTTCTCTCATTAATAAGAAAAATGAAGACATTGTCATATGTTTCTCATTCTTAAATTTTACAAAATTTAACTTAATACTCAAGTAGTAAATCAACAAAGTTTTGTTGACTGTTGCATGAATGAATGTTGAGTTTTCCAAACTTTGCAGACAAATCTCCATCATACTAGGAATAAATATAGTCTTTAAAAAAATATTACAGACTAGCAAAGAGAACATTTGAAATGAAATCAAGAAAAGAAGTACCATTTATAATTGTTCCTCAAGGAAAAAATATCTAGGAATAAATCCAACCAAGGATGCAAAAGATTTATATAAGGAAAACTGCAAAATGCTACTGCAAGAAAACAAAACAGATCTACATATGTGGAAAAAGATACCATCCTCGTGGACTGAAAGACTTAACATTATGAAAATGTCAATGCTACTCAAAGCAATCTGCAGTTATTATGCAATCCTGATCCATAGTCCACCAACATTGTTGAATACCAGCTGTAGAGGCCCCAAGAAGCAGCAGAAGCATTACAAAGAATCTGAGTAAAGAAGGAGGCCTCACACTACCTAATATCAGAAACTAGTGTACAGCCACAGCAGTCAAGATAGCCTCATTCCAGTACAATGACCGATACCTGGAGCAATAGGAAAGAAAATTGAAAACCCCAAAGTGAAACTATCTCCCTTTGGACAGTTGATATTAGACAAAGCACCTAAGTCTTTTAAATGCAGACAGCTAGTCTCTTTAACAAATGGTGTTGGCAAAACTGAACAGACAATTACAGAAAAAATGAAACGGTTTCCATACCTCACACCATACACAAAGGCTAACTCAAAATCGATCAAAGATCTAAATATTAAAAGTAAAACTATAAAATCCTTGGAAGATGAAAATAGAGATAAAAATAGGGGTCCCAATTTATGGCATAAATGCACTATTAAACATAACTAAAAATGCACAAACAACAAAAGAATGACTGGGTTACCTTAAAATTTAAATATGTATGTTCATCAAAAGGCTTTACTAAAGGAGTAAGAATAGAACTTACAGACTGGAAAATTTTTGGCAACAGCATATTTGACAAGAGTCTAATCTCTGAGGGGGGCAGAGTCAAGATGGTGGACTAAGCACATGTTTCATTATATCCCTCTGGAAACCAAGACCTGAACTGATAATCAAATGGAGCCTTCTGATCATCTAATGAACCCCCAGGACACAGCACAGGGCTGTTAATTTGGACTTCATACCACTGAATGAAAAATCTCCTCTCTTTTGCTGACTCCCGCTCCTGGATAACCCTGGCTCTCACAGACTGAAGGTAAATACACCATTTTGACTTTTTTTTTTCTCTGTCTTGCCTGGAGGGCAGAGCTGGGTCTTGTCTAGTGGCTAGACTCAGACGCACTGCTGGTGGGATAGGCAGGTGAAATTGCCATATTTTGAGAGCCAGGCTTAGGACTCTGTTGATCTAGCCACTTTGGGCTGGTCTTTTTGTCTCTGCCACAGCACAGTTTGTACAGAATCACAGTGCCTGTGTGCGGGACGCCATGCTGGATACAGAGATTTTAGCAGGACTTTATTCTTAGCCCAGGAGCCAGTGACTGCAAACAGGACAACGCGTCTCCAACAGAAAAGCAGTAATTTACACAGTGTTGCCTACGATGGGGGCCCGGCAACAGAGGCAGAGGACTTACTACCTCTTGGCACCTTTAGCCTCTCTATCTGCTGACCATGTGGAGGGCACCATCTTAGATACGGTTGCCACAACTGGACCTAATTCTTAGCTTGGGAGCCAGAGCCTGCCCACAGGAGAGCACTTTTCTGCCAGAAAAGCAGTAGTTTACACAGTGTCACCTAAGGCTGGGTCCTGGCAGCAGACGCCAACAGGTCAGTAGCATTGCTAGATTACAAACTAATTTGCATTATCTGGGGTTGGATATAGAGGTGCTTACTTTGCCAGTTGGGAAGAGACCTCTACACCTGAAAACCTGACTGACAGGAAGTGGTCAGATATCTTTTGTTTTACATTTTAAGACAGCCTAGAGAAACATCTGCAGTCCATCCTCATAGTATCTCTCACAGCCTGTACTTACTCACATGGGACCCAAAAAGAAACAGACATTTGTGGCAAACAGGAAATCACCCATGGCTTCAGAAGGCTGCCAAACAAAACAACCAAGGAGTTTTTCAGATGAAGAAACTTTTCTGAAATCATTGGAAGATGAATATGAAAGGATTATATACAGAGCCTTTCTAGACCTTATACAAAATACAGCAGAACAAAATAAAAAATTAAGCAAGCTGTTCGATCTGATGGAATACCAGTACTCTGAAATCCAACAGATGAAGAACAAAATCAAAGACATAGAAACTTCCATTCAAAGCCAAGGAAACAGAATGGAACAAATGGAAAGAAAGAATTTCTGTCTTGGAAGACAGAGCTACTGATGCCAGCGTCTATGAGGACAAATCAGACAAAAAGAAACAAGAAAAATGAAGAAACATTAGGAAGCATGTGGGACTCCATTAAGAGGAACAACCTTTGATTAATTGGAGTCCCTGAACAGGATAAAACACCTGAGAACACAGAGAGTATTGTTGCTGAGCTGCTGACAGAAAGCTTCCCAGAAATCGTGAAGGAAGAGAATACAGATATTCCAGATGCATATCATATGCCACCCAATATAGACCTCAAAAGAAAGACTCCAAGACATATTATAATCAAGCTTAACAAAATGAAACATAAGCAGAAACTCTTAAAGGCAGCAAGACTCAAAGCAAAGCTAACATTCAGAGGGAAACCTTGTATGTTTTCATCAGGTTTCTCAGCAGAAACCATGCTGGCACAGAGTCAGTGGCATGACACATTCAAAGTCTTGAAGGAAAAGAATTTCCAACCAAGAATTAGATATCCCGCAAAACTATCTTTCAAATATGAAAATGAAATTAAGACATTTGCAGATAAACAGAAACTTAGAGACTTTTTAAAAACCAAACCCAAACACAAGAAATACTTAAAGAAGTTCTTGGCTTTAGCCTAGAAGAACAAAACCATTAACTTTATATTTTAGAACGACACATCATTCAGAATTCTACTCAGTTAGGGAAGGCTCCAAACTCAATCACAGCTTTAATACGAAAGAAACAATCCAGCGATTATCACAAAAACTATGGTGCCATCATATTAAAAAGAGGGATGTACTACAGTCATTATAGTCCTTCCAGATGGAGAGGAAGTCAACAAGACTGGTAGTAACTAAAGTGGGGCTTATATACAGTTTATTAAGGGGGATGTTAGGGGAAGCCGTAAATCACAACAAAGATGCAACATACCACATCAAGAAATCTGACACAGGAGTCTCAACAACTGAAAAACCACCTCTGAAAAGGGTGAAAAATCAACTCACAAAAAAGAATTGTCACAGAACAGATTGATAAGAACAACAGAGAAAACATCAACATGAAAATAAACATGTCACAATGGCAGCAGTGAACACCTACCTATCAATAATTACATTGAATGTGAATGGACTGAATGCTCCAGTAAAGAGAAATTGAGTGACATCTTGGATCAAAAAACATGACCCATCCATATGTTGTCTCCAAGAAATTCATTTGAGACTTAAAGATAAGAACAAACTGAAAATTAAAGGATGGAAGAATATATATCAAGCTAACAATGAGCAAAGAAGAGCAGGTGTGGCAATTCTAATCTCAGACAAAATCAATTTTAATGTAAAATCCACCATTATGGACAAAGATGGACACTATTTATTGCTGCAAGGTTCAGTACACAATGAAGACTTAACTATATTAAATATTTGTGCACCTAATATCAGAGCACCTAAATATGTTGAAGAAATACTGACTACACTCAAAAAAGAGTTATATCACTTCACAATAATAGTAGGAGACTTCAACACTCCACTCTCAATACTGGACAGATCTTCTAGAAAAGAGCTCAGTAAAGATGCAGAAGACCAAAAGCTGATTGTTTTGAAAAGATCAACAAAATTGACAAACCACTGGCTAAGCTTACTAAAGAAAAGCAGGAAAGGAAACAACCCAAATTAGGAACGAGAGGGGAGTGGTCACAACAGATCCAACGGAAATCAAAAATATCATAACAGAATACTATGAAAGACTGTACTCTAACAAATTTGAAAACCTAGAGGAAATGGACAAATTCCTTGATTCATACCTACCCAAATTATCGTAATGTGAAGCAGAACGACTTAATAAACCCATCACAAAGGAAGCGTTTGAAAATTTCATCAAAAAACTGCCAACCAAAAAAAGCCCAGGCCCAAGTGGCTTCACCGCAAAATCTCACAAAGCTTTTAGAGAAGAGTTATCTCCAATACTACCGAGACTATTTCACAATATAGAAAGGGATGGAGTACTCCCAAACTCGTTCTATCAAGCCAACGTAACCTGATACCAAAGCCAGGGAAAGACCCAACAAAAAAGGAGAACTACAGACCAATATCATTCATAAATCTAGATGCAAAAATCTTCAACAAAATTCTTGTCAAAAGAATACAACAACATATCAAAAAAATACTCCATCATGACCAAGTTGGATTCATACTAGGGATGCAAGGCTGGTTCAACATCAGAAAAACAATTAGTGTGATTAACCACATATATACTACAAAAGACAAGAATCACCTGATTTTGTCCATTGATGCAGAAAAGGCATTTGATAAAGTCCAACAGCCATTCATGTTAAAAATTCTTAGCAAGATAGGCATAGATAGAAAATTCCTCAACGCGATAAGGGCCATTTATACAAAACCAACTGCCTACATCATCTTGAATGGAGAGAGACTGAAGGAGTTTCCCTTGACAACATGAACTACTCAAGGATGCCCACTCTCACCTCTCCTATTCAACATTGAACTAGAAGTTCTAGCCAGAGCAATTAGACAACAACAAGAAATAAAGGGCATCTGCATCAGCAAAGAAGTCAAAATCTCCCTGTTTGCTGATGATATGATTGTATATGCAGAGAATCCCAAAGAATCTATAAGTAAACTACTCAAACTGTTAGAAGAGTTCGGCAAAGTCTCAGGATACACGATAAACATAAGTAAAGTAGGATTCCTTTATACCAAGTGTGAGACTGCTAATGAAGAAATCATCAAATGAGTACCATTTACTATAGCCCCCAAGAAGATAAAGTACCTAGGAATTAATCTAACCAGAGAAATAACAGACCTTTACAAAGAGAACTACAAGCCCTTACTACAAGAAACTAAGAGAGTCTTAGGTAAATGGAGAAACCTACCCTGCTCGTGGATAGGAAGACTTAACGTTGTGAAAATGTCTATTTTACCAAAAGCAATCTACTTATATAATGCAATCCCAATACAAGTTCCAGTGTCATTTTTTAATGAGATGGAGAAACAAATCACCAATTTTGTTTGGAAAGGGAAGAAACTCCAGATAAGTAAAGCACTACTAAAGAAGAAGAACACACTGGGAGCTGTCTCCTTACCCAACTTCAGAACCTATTACACTGCCACAGCAGTCAAAACAGCCTGGTACTGGTACAAGAACAGACAGATCGATCAATGGAACAGAATCGAGACCCCAGAGATGACACCATCTGCCTATGAACAGTTGATATTCGACAAAGGCCCTAAGACATTAAACTGGGGTAAAAACAGTATCTTCAACAAATGGTGCTGGCAAAATTGGATATCCATCTGCAATAAATTGAAACAAGACCCATATCTTACACCTTATAAAAAAAACAACTCAAATTGGATGCCAAGCCAAGTGCTGTCGGGTCGGATAAAAGACGTAAATATCAAATCTAAAATCATAAAGCTCATCCAAAAAGTAAGAACAACAATGAAAGTTTTAATACACAACGTGGACAGACTTCAAAATGTGTCCAAACCACAATCAACAGTAGAGAAAATAGATAAATGGAAACTATTAAGAATCAAACACTTTTGCTCGTCCAAAGATGGACGAATCTGGAGGACATTATGATGAGTGAAATAGGTCACTCAAAAAAGACAAGTATTTTATGATGTGACTTTTATAAAAGTCAAGAATAGGTTTGCATACAGAAAACGATGTTCTTTGATGATTATCAGGGGTAGGAGGGGAAGTGAGAGAGAATCACTTACTAGATAACGGATGCATGTTAACTTTGCTGAACGGAAAGAAGATACACAACGGGGAGGAAGTCAGCACAAGGCAACCAAGGTAAATAAAAAGACTGATAGGTACACAGTAATAAAGGACAACTTGGCTTTGACATATTGCTGAAACCCTGGTGATGTAGTGATTAAGACGTCAGCTGCTAACCAAAATATTGGCAGGTTGAAACCACCAGCTGCTAGCTGGAAACACTATGGGGAAGCTCTAATCTGTCCTACAGGGTAACTACAAGACAGAATGAAATCAGCGGTAATGGTTTGGGGTTTGGGGTAGATTCTATACCATAAACTATTTTGCAACGACAGTGGCAACAACCAAAAATTTGCAAGCGTAGGAGGGCATATGGGAATACATATAGTTGTGAGCATTTATATAAATAAATTTGTATATACTGTATATGTAGTCATATACAAGATAGAGCACATAGAGGACACCAAAAAAAACTTACTGCCATGGAGTCAATTTTGACTCACAGAGACACCGTAGGACCAAGTAGAAGTGCTCCATAGAGTTTCCAAGGATCACCTGATAGAACTGTGCTGACAAACTTTTGGTTCTCAGATGAAGTACTTAACCACAGTTACGAAAATTTGTGTTACTGTAGCTGGACTTGAAAGCTAGGACTATGGTCTCAGGGGATGTCTGGATAAACTGGCATAACGTAATTCACACAGACAATGTTCTGCATCCTAGTGCAGTGAGTAGAATCTTAAAAGCTTGCAAATGGACATCTAAGATGCAATTACTGTTTTCTTTCCAGTACATGCAAAGGAGAGTGAAGGAAACAAAAGACTCAAGGAAGCAGGTAGTCCACAGGACTAAGAGTCCACACCAACCATAGCATCCTCTAGACTGAGACTGGAAGAGCTAGGTGGTACCCAACTACTAACTGCTAAGTGATTTGACAAGGAGCACAACAGAAGATCTTGTTAGAATGGGAAAAAAATGTAGAACAGAACTCATATTCATAAAAAGACGAGACTTCCTGGAGACCCTAAGACTATCACCCTGAAACATCCTTTTAACTTTCAAATGAATGCAATATCAGGTGTCATCTTTCAAATAGGAGATTGACCTATAATTAAACATAACAACTGTGAAGAATGTGTCCTTTAGAATAATCAACTACTTTTGACCAGACAGCAAACATTTACTGAAAAACTAAGATGACAAGGCAAGGAGGGATAGAGAAACTGGAGGACTGAAAATGGAAGGTAAGGCAGAAATGGGAGAATGCTGACAGGTTGCAAGAATACCAACCAATGTTTCTATAGAATGATTTGTGTCTGAAATGCTGAATGGAAAATGAATATGCTTTGCAAACTTTTACCTAAAACACAATTAAATGTTCAGAAACATCACATTAGAATACTTAATTATTAGACTTAGATCTACCCTTGTCACTTGTGTTCTTTCCCTACCTACTGTTAGCATGATAATATGTATTCAATCTATGACATTTTCCCAATGGACACTGGCCTTTTCAAAACTTTGTTCAGTCCGGAGGGAAGTTTGTAAGTTAAAAACAACCTTTTGTCAAAAGTTAGCATCCATTATGGATAGCTTAGAGAAACTCCACTTCTACTGATGGTAAGTTTAGATTTGCTAATACTCTTTTTAATACTTCTGCATTAACTTTTTTAGTATTTGATGTTCTTTAACCTGTCACAGTTTTTCCACACTGATGCCTATTTCACTGGGCATTATCTTCTGACACTTGGGATTTCCCTACGTTGCATCCAACTTTGTTTGAGTTTCCCGTTGTATTAACAAATCAGGACTTCTCAGTAGGCTAATCTTAACCCTAACCTAATCTTAATCCAAAGGCTTTTCCAGATGACTCATTTCTGCTTTTTGTTATGCCCCTTGATTCTTCTGACAAGAACTGGTCCCTTACACAGCCAGGCAGTCATAATGCAGTGTCACTAGGAACCATCTGGGTATAGACACTAGGTGACATAGCTTTAGTTTAGACACTCTTTAGCCTTCGTTTTGTAAAATGGACGGTTGCCTCAATTTCCTTGTTGTCTCTTTAAGGTTCTTTCCCCATTTAGTACAGTGAGAACCGTTTTTGATTTCTACCCCTCCCCACAAACATACAAATCTACCATAATCTTAAAAGATGTTAAAGCATAATAAATATAATAAATGTAAAAATGTTCACAAGTGGGACCTGAAAAAGAGAGAGGATTTTTCTTTTCCTATGGTTTTTACACAGTTGAAAGAACAATGTTGTTTTACGAGCTCAAATTCTTAAAAGCATAAAGATTGAAGATGAAGTAGTAATTGCCAACCAGTAAGTGATAGATGAAAAGCATATAAGAGGTTCTAAAGTGCCTCAATGTATAAAATAATGAACTCTGGTATTAGTATAAAAAACTAAATTACTGAAATTATGCTATTTTAATTCTGCCTTAGAAACACACAGCTATCACACTTGAATCAGTAATGCTGTTTCTTTTTCTGTCTTTAAATGAATACATTGCTTTTTTCTAAACTCTTCAGATTGTGTAATAAAGAGGTTCATCCAACAGAAATGATACGTGGTTTTATCTGCAAAAAGCAATGGAAAAATCATGGTCTTTTGGCAGTAAAGAAATGTGTCAGAGTCTCTGCTGGTGGGTAGAAGTGCAATTCTTTCTACAAAGACCATAATCAAAAAAGAACCATTTCAAGATTAGGGATACTGTGTGGTGGTGAAGAACTACAGCTGCTAATCGAAAGGTTGGCAGTGTGACTCCACCAATCTCTTTTTGGAAACCTGATTGGGCAACTCAGCTCTGTCCTGTATGGTCTGTAAGAGTCAGAACAGGCTTGACAGCAACTAGTTTTGGTTTTTTGTTCTTAGCTAGCATAGTGTTAATGCATCCATTTTTTAAAGTATGTATTTGTAATTTTAATGAGTCCAAAGATAAGAAGTGATTTTCTATCACTAATGATCTTTGTTTCCATTGAATTGTGATTCAGGTGACTCCTCTAATATATTGCTGATAATCATACCTAATTGGTCTCATGAAATATAGATCTAAATGTTCTATGATTGTCACATTATCCTAAAGAACCCCTTCATCCTCTGTGAACCTAAGGAGAATTTATCAGCCGTTCACCCTCTGTCCCTTGCATAATATCTTGGTTGGTAGGTAGACAAAGATTTAATCTTGTAATGACTGATTTGAGAGACAAAACTGATTTTCAGTGTGCAGTATACAAATAGCAAGTGAGACAAATGAAATTTCAACTAGAAATATTTTGCTTTAAAGTTATTCTGTTAAATCTAAAGAGATTCAGTTGAGAGCAGGACTTGGTTTATATTTTAGAGCACTTCTGAGATATTTGGAAAATTCTAATGTTGCATTTATCAGTTTCAATACAATCAACTTCAAAACAGTATCAGTGTGAGGTACTATCTTTACAGTCTTGCCTTGCGGAGGGTTCTGAAATAAAAGATTCATATCGTATACTTTTCTTAAAATAAGTTGAGATAAACATAGCTTTATTGTCACAAATAATCACAGTTGGAAATAATGTGATACAAACAATGGTTACATAAAATGACAAAATATTTTTAGAAAGATTGCTTACATCAAAATTCATTCTCTGCACACACACACACACAAAAGTAACAGATCTATTCTCTGTTACTTGCGTTAATCAGACACCCAAAGTTATATTTAGTACAATTATGACCAAAATTATGGCCACCGCTTGAACCATGCAAGATCATGGAAGCTTCATAGACATACCTCAACTCCCCAAGACACTAAATTACTGGGCTGAGGTGCTGGAACCATGGTTTTGGGGGACATCTAACTCAGTTGGAATAACACAATTTTTAAGGAAAATATTGTACATTCTACTATAGTGAGTGGCATCTACTGTCTCAAAAGCTTGTGGGCAGTCATGTAAGTTACTCCATTGGTTCTACCCTGTCTCAAGCAAGGGAGGATGAAGAAAACCAAAGACACAACGAAAAGATTAGTCCAAAGAACTAATGGACCACAGCCTCCACCAGACTGAGTTTAGCAGAGCTAGGTGATCCCTGGCTACTGCTGCAACTCCTCCTACAGGGTTCATCAAGTCACTATCACTTGCTGTCAGTACATCTCTGAGCTTCATTACAAAGGACTCACACTGGTATACTTTTTTGAACCCTTACTCTGCATCTTTAAACTGTAGTGTAGGACATTTTCTCAGGGTCCTGGATAGAGCTGGAAACATTTGTAGAACAAAATTCAAGTTCACTAGAAAAGACCACACTTAAGCTGTTTTGACAGAGACTGAAGAAACCGTGAGAGTACGCTCCCTGACACTCTTTTAACTCAGTACTGAAATCACTCCTGAGGTTCATCTTTCAGCCAAAGATTAGACAGGCCCATAAAACAAAAAATAATATGTATAATGCAATCATATATAGAAGTCTAACTGAGCACACCAGCCCAGGGACGGAGGAAAGGTAGATAAGTGAAAATGGGGAACCCTAGATCAACAAGGGGAGATTGTTGACACATAGTGGGGTGGACAACCAGTGTCACAAAATACTGTGTGTATTAACTGTTTAATGAGAAGCTAACTGTTCTATAAACCTTCAGCTAGAGAACAATAAAAAATTATGTCAAGTAAATTTATATTTCTAATTTTAGACAATAAGTTGTCCAAGAAACATAACTTTCCAGAAGCAGCAAATATCATAAATTCAACATATTTTATTTGAAATGTTTTCTGATGAGTCATGGTTATTTGGTGTTCTTTCTGGATATTACAAGTCCCCAGCAGGGATTGCAACCAAAATGTTAGCAGTTTGAAATCACCAGGTACGACTTGGAAATTCTATAGGCAGTTCTACTCTGTCCTGTAGGGTCACGGGGAGTCAGAATCAACTCAATGGCAACGTGTAGCTAGGGGTGCAAGTAGTTAAGCAGTATACTACTAGCTGAATGGTTGGTGGTTCCAATCCACCCAGAGGTGCCTTAGAAGGCAGGACTGGTAACCCTTTCCAAAATTTCACTGCCTTGAAAACTCAGAGCAGTTCTACTTTGCACATGTGGGGTCACCATGTGTGAAGAGTTGACAAGAGCTAACAACAACAAGGATATTATGGGCAACTTCTACTAGTATCAGGGTCAAATTTTGGAAACATGTTTTCTCCTCACAGCCAACAAGAATTTGATAGACCCTAAGTACTATTTAAGGCCACGAAAGCTAATGTTTGTGGTATAGTGGTGAGAATGACTGCCTTCCAAGTCACTGACCCTAGTGTGACTGCAGCAGAAACAGTGTTTAATGGAGGCAAGGTGGGATAGTAGTTAAAGCCTGCTGACTGAAAAAGGTCAATGCTTTGAACCCACCAGACACTCTGTGGGAGAAAGATGTGACAGTCGACTTTCACGAGAATTTGTCACTTTGGAAACCCTATGAGGTAGTCTACTGTGTCCTTATAGGGTGACAATGAGTTGGAACTGGCTCAATGGTGATATGTTAAGTACTAAATATGATTGCTGATGTCATCATGGGACCATAAGGAATCTGTGGTCAGAGAGTATATTTCAAAAGTGAAAAATCAAATAAATTTCCTTTTAATTATGTAATTTAAATAAATGGCAACTATGTTTCTTCTCTGTTGGATGGTACTTTCCACAGTAATATTCACAAAATTCTTCATTTTGTTAAGCTTGATTATAATATGTCTTGGAGTCTTTCTTTTGAGATCTATATTGGGTGGCGTATGATATGCATCTGAGATGTCTATATTCTCTTCCTTCATGATTTCTGGGAAGTTTTCTTTCAGCAGCTCAGCAACAATACTCTCTGTGTTCTCAGATGTCTCACCCTGTTCAGGGACTCCAATTAATCGAAGATTGTTCCTCTTAATAGAGTCCCACATGCTTCTTAATGTTTCCTCATTTTTCTTGTTTCTTTTTTCTGATTTCTGCTCATAGACGCTGGCATCAGTAGCTCTGTCTTCCGAGTCAGAAATTCTTTTTTCCATTTGTTCCATTCTGTTTTCTTGGCTTTGCATGGAAGTTTTTATGTCTTTGATTTTCTTCTTGATCTGTTGGATTTCAGAGTACTGGTGTTCCATCAGATCGAACAACTTGTTTAATTTTTCACTTTGTTCTGCTGCGTTTTGTATAAGGTCTAGAAGGGCTCTGTATATAATCAATTTGTATTCACTTCCTGATGCTTTCATAGAAGTTTCTTCATCTGGAAAACTCCTTGGTTGCTTTGTTTGCGAGCCTTCTGAAGCCATGAGTGATTGCTTGTATGCCACAATGGTCTGTTGCTTTTTGGGTCCCATGTGAATATATAGAGGCTGGAAGAGGTACTGTGAGGATGGATTGCAAATGTTTCTCTAGGCTGTCTTCAAATGTAAAGCAAAAGGTACCTGACCAGTTCACAAGTCAGTTAGGTTTTCAGGTGTAGAGGTCCCTCTTCTCATCTGACAAAGTAAACGCCACTATATCCAACCCCAGATGATAACAAACTATTTCAGAATACAGCAATGCTACTGCCCTGTTGGCCTCTGCTGACAGGGCCTAGCCTTAGCCAACACTGCGTCTAGTACCAGTTTTGTGATAGAAAAGCGCTCTCTTGTGGGCAGGCTCTGGCTCCCAAGCTAAGAATTGGGTCCAGCTGCAGCCACCGTATCCAAGATGGCGTCCTCCACACAGGCAGCAGACAGAGGGGCTAAAGGTGCCGAGAGGTAGTGATTCCTCTGATTCTGTTGCAGGGCCCCCAACGTAGGCAGCACTGTGCAAAATCACTACTTTTCTGTCCTAGAAGTGCTGCCCGTTTGCAGGCGTTGGCTCCCAGGCTAAGAACGAGGTCCCGCTAAAATCTCAATACCAACATGGCGTCCCACATACTGACTGCAAAGGTCCGTGCAAACCCCGCTGAGGCATCTACTAAACGAAAGGCTCAAAATGGCTAGATTAACAGAGTCCCGAGCCTGGCTCTCAGAACATGGGAATTTCGCCTGCCTATCCCCCCAGCAGCACGTCTGAGTCCAGCCGCCAGGCAAGACCCAGCTCCGCCCGCCAGCTGAGACAGAGGAAAAAAAAAGTCAAACTGGTGCGTTTACCTTCTGTCTGTGAGAGCCGGGGCTAGCCAGGAGCGGGAGTCAGCGAAAGAGAGGAGGTTTTTCGCTGAGTGGTATGAAGTCCCAATTAGCAGCTCTGTGCAGTGTCCTGAGGCTGATTAGGTGATCAGAAGGCTCTGTTTGATTGTCAATTCAGGTCTTGGTTTCCAGAGGGATAGAAGGAGACCTGGGCTTAGTCTGCCATCTTGACTCCGCCCCCACAAAATTCTTCAATATCCGTCGGTCGCTGTATAAGCCTGCATTTTTTGGTGAGTGTTTCTGCCAACACATTTCTCTGGTTGGGATAATATAATGGTAGGTGTATTTTTGACATACACTCCAAAATACCTTCCCCAAAGGCTTTCATTTTCCATTTTGCTAGGGTGAGTGGGAGCTTTTCTGTGAAAAAAAAGACGTTATTTCTTCATAATAGGACTTCCAAAAATGCTATCACAATTTTGACAAATTGACAATTTTGGGAAGATTTTTAAGAAGAAAAAAAGAGCTATTATGAAACACGTTTGTTGATGATTGATAGTATACAGAAAACCTCAGTGTATGTGGCCATCTTTGCTAATGCAAACATTATATGCAGAAGCATCATTGTGGAAGCTTTCTGAATACTACAAAGAAATTTGACTATCAACTAAGTATTCATTATTACTTGATGTCAATGCATTTTTGAGCTTCATTACAAAGGAGTCAAATTGGTATACTTTCGAATCCTCAGTCTGCATTTTCCGATCTGCAGTGTAGGATGCTTTCTTTGCATCATGCATAGGAAATTGATGATGAGAGTGAGGCAATGACGATAAAGAATATATTCAAGGACAAATACAATATGTATAATAGTAGTTAGAAAACTTCTTCCTTAATCTTTGGGCTACATGGTCATTTTCTTATACTAGGTTGTGCTTGAAGAGGAAATAATAGTGTGAAGTGTAGTGGAATTACAGGACCTCAGTGCAGGACTAATCTTTCCCTTGAATCTTTAGTTTTTTTCATTCTCCCTTGCCCCTGAAGGGGTGAGACCAGTAGTGTATCCTAGATTGCTGCTCACAGGCTTTTAAGACCCCAGATGCTACTCCAAAGTGGAATGTAGAACATTTCTTTTTTTTTTTTTTTTTTAAAAATTTTTATTTAACATAACTGAGTGAAAATGTACATTCACATATAAATTTACATGCCCCCCTATATGCAGCTTCCACTGCTCTCCCTGTCCGGTGACAGCACACTATTCCTCTCTGCTCCATACATGTCTCATCCTCCCAACAGTCTCCTTTCCCTTCCTATCCATCCACTCCCCTTCCTCCAGCCAGAGGTCAGCAAGATGATATCCTATAGATGTATAGAACCATAAAGTGCTTCCAATATATGGTTACTCTGCCTTGCCAAGTCCAATCCATTCCTGTCCAAAGAGTGGACCTTTGTTATAATTTTAGAACATTTCTTTATAAACTATACTATGCCACTTGAATTAGATATTCCCTGAGACTATGGTTCCCACAGCCCTCAGCCCAGTGACTTGGTACTTAAGAAGTTTGGCTGTCTCTGTGGAGCTTCCATGATCTTGCCTTGTACAAGTTGCGCTGGCTTCTCAGTATATTTTCTTATCCTTCACCCAGATTGCCACTTATCTATTGTCTGTTTTAGTTTTTTTTTAATGCCAACCCCTCACCTTCCTCATAATAGTCAAAGATTTTTCTTTTGTGTGTGTATTAACCTTTTAATGAATTTTTACTGTAGAAGTCTCATATAATATTTGTCCTTTTGTGATTGACTTATTTCACTCAGCATAATCCCCCCTCTTTTCTCTATGTTATGAGGTGCTTCACAGGTTCATCATTGTTCATCGCTGTTGAGTAATACTCCATTGTGTATACATATCACAGTTTACGTATTCCTCTGTTGATAGGCAGGTAGGTTGTTTCCATCTTTTTGCTATTGTGAACAACGCTGCAATGAACTTTGATATGAATATATGAATATTCATGTGATGGCTCTTATTTCTCTAGGATATGTTTCTAGGAGTAGGATTGTTGGATTACACAGTATTTCCATTTCCAGCTTTCTAAGGAAGTGTCGCTTGGTTTTCCAAAGTGACTATATCATTTTGCCTTCCCACCAGCACTGCATAGGTGTTCTGATTTCCTCTCAGTCTCTCCAACATTTGTTATATCCTGCTTTTTTGATCTCTACCAGTAATGCCAGGATGAGATGATATTTCACTGTAGTTTTGATTTTAATTTCTCTTATGGACAATGATCCTGAGCATTTCCTCGTGTGTCTGTTGGTCCCTTGAATGTCTTCTTCAATGAAGTATCTGTTCATTTCCTTTGCCCATATTTGAACTGGATTATTTGTCTTTTTGTGTACAGCTGTAGGCTTTTGTTACAGATTTTTGATTTGTAACACCTGAAAAATTTTCCCAGTTTGTCCTTTTTTTTTTTTTTAACTCTTTAGTGAAGTCTTGGGATGAGCGTAAGTATTTTGTTTTTAGATCACAATTGTCTACCTTATCTTCTGGAATTTGTGTGTGTTGGTTGTGATTTGTATCTTGATAATGCTATATATTAGGGCTTCTAACATTGATCCTATTTTTTCCTTCTATCAACTTTATAGTTTTGGCATGATATTAAGGTCTTTGATCCATTTTGAATTAATTTTTGTGTATGATGTACGATGCATTCCATTTAACTTTTTGCAGATGGACATCCAGTTTTGTTAGCACCATTTGTTCAAAAGGTTGTCTTTTTCCCATTTGATAGACTTTGGACCTTTGTTGAAAATGAGGTAACTGCAGATGGTTTGATTTATGTCTAGGTTCTCAGTTCTGTTCCATTGGCCAAAGTATCTGTTGTTTTACAAGTACCAGGCCGTTTTGACTATGTCAGCTGTATAATAGGTTCTGAAGTCAGGTAGTGCAAGTCCTCCTACTTTATTTTTCTTCTTAAATAGTGCTTTGCTTATTCAGATTTTCTTCTCTTTCTATACAAAGTGATAAGTTTTCCCATTGCTTTAAAGAATGTTGTTGGTATTTAGATCAGGACTGCATTGCATCTGTAAATCGCTTTGAGTAAAATTGTCGTTTTCATAATGTTGAGTCTACCTATCCATGATCATGGTGTATTTTTCTATTTATGTAGACCTCACAATTTCTTGCAGTGATGTTTTCTCATTTTCTTTATATAGCTTCTGTGATTAGATTTATTCATAAATTTTTCTTGTTCTAGGGACAATTATAATTATGTATTATTTTCCTGATTTCCTTTTCAACATTCTCTTTATAGGTGTATAGAAAATCAGCTGACTTTTTGGTATATTTATCTTGTATCGTGCTACTCCACTGAAGTTCTAGTACTTTTCTCATGGGATCTTGGGATTTTCTATAGATAGTATCATATAACCTATAAATATGGGAAATTGAACCTCTTAACAATGTAGCTACCCTTTATTTCTTTTTCTTTCCTTATTGCTTTAGCTAATACTTCCCACACAGTGTTAAATGAGAGTGAGGATAAAGGCTATCTTTACCTTGTTCTCAAAAGACATGTTTTCAGAATCCCTCTGTTCAGAATGATGGTGGCCACTGGTTTTGCATAGTGTCTTTAGTTATGTTGAGAAACAACAACAATTTTGTTGATTTTTTTAACACAAACTGTATTGGACTTTGTCAGATGCCTTTCTGTGTCAATTGAAGTGATCATATGATTCTTTTTTTTTCATTTTATTTATGAGACGGGTTATATTGATTGGTTTTCTAAAGTTAAATCATCCTTGCATACTTAGTGTCAGTTCTGCTTAGTCATATATATATATACACATACACACACACGTATATGACATATATGTATATATATGATATATATGATGTATATGTATAGCCAAGATATATATAATATATATGATGTATGTGTGTATATATATTAATAAGATGCTGAATTATATTGGCTAGATTTTTGTTGAGAATTTTTGCATCTTTGTTGATAAGGAATCTAGAAAAACTGAAAATCATCAAAAATGAAATGGAATGAATAAAGATCAATATCTTAGGTATTAGTATGCTGAAATGGACTGCTACTGGCCATTGTCAATCAGATAATCAAATGGCCTACTGGAAGTGACAGAGGAAATGACAGAGAAAAGGTGGTGCATTCATCATCAAAAGAACATTTCAAATGCTACCCTGTAGTATGAAACTGTCATAGGATAGGATAATATTGACATGTCTACAAGGAGCACCAGTTAATGCAACTGTCATTCAAATTTATGCAGCAACAAATAGGGCCAAAAATAAAAAATTTAAAGATTTTTGGCAAATGTGCAGTTTGAAAATGATTAAACATGGAATCAAGAGGCACTGATAATTAGTGGTGATTGGAATGAAAAAGTTGTAAGCAAAGAAGAAGGACTGGTAGTTGGGAAATATGGCCTTCATGACAGAAACAATGCTGGAGCTCATAAGATAGAATTTTGCAAGACTAAGGAGTTCATCATTGTTAATACTTTCTTTCACCTGGACCTCATCAGATGGAATACACAGAAATCACATCTATGGAAAGAGACAATGGGAAAGGTCAGTATCATCACTCAGAACAAGGCCAAGGACTCGCTGTAGAACAGACTATCAATTGCTCACAGGCGAGTTCAACTAGAAACTGAACAAAATTAGAACAAGTCAAAGAGGGCCAAAGGATGACCTTGAGTATATCCCACCTGAGTTTAGAATAGATTTGATATGTTGAACACTAATGAATGGAGACAAGTTGTGGAATGACATTGAGGACATCGTATGTTAAGAAAGCAAGAGGTCATTAAAAAGAAAGAAAAGACCAAAATGGATGTCAAAAGAGACTCTGAATCTTGCTCTTGAATGTCAAACAGCCAAAGCAAAAAGAAAAATTGATGAAGTAAAAGACATGAACGGAAGGTTTCAAAGAGTGGTTCAATAAGACAAGGTAAAGTAATGTAATGAGAAGTGCAAAGAGCTGGAGATAGAAAACCAAAGGAGAAGGACATGCTCTGCATTTCTCAAGCTGAAAGAACTGATGAAAAAGTTCAAGCCTTGAGTTGCAGTAGTGAAAGATTCTATTGGGAAAATATTAAATGACATAGGAAGCATAAAAAGTAGATGGAAGGAATACACAGAGTCATACCAAGAAGAATTCATCATTTCAAGAAGTATGCTATGATCAGGAACTGATGGCACTAAAGGAGGAAGTCACAGGAACACTGAATACATCGGCTGAAAACAAGGCTCCAAGAATTGATGGAATATAAATTGGGATACAGGGACTGCCGGTTAAGTTCATGAACTCATCCTTGAAAAAATACTCTAACTCATTGCTGAATACCACTACAGTCACTTTTGAAGTACTCTCCCTGGAAAGCTGTGCACTAATGCTAATGCCTAGTTCACTCTTCAAAGCAATTTTGTTACTCTTTTTTTGGGATGGCTGTCAGAGCTGTAGTCCTATTACCCTTGATGTCCTGAATATTATCAAAATGTCTTCCTTTCAATATTTCCTTTTTTTTTTTCAGGTGAAGAAAAAAGTCACTGGGGGGCAGATCAAGTAAGTAGGGAGGGTTTGCAATAAAAGTATTTATTTACTGGCTAAAAATTCCCTACACCACACACCTATACAATTAAGTTTGTGAACTTGGCCAGTGTGCCACCATACACAATGCCCATTCCAGAAGGATTATCAAAATTGCTTTGAAGGGTGGACTAGGCACTGACGTCAGTGCACAGCTTCTCAAGGGGAATACTTATAAGGTGACTGTACCAAGAGGGAGTGGTGTTTTGAAGTATCCTATTATTATTGTGGAACTATCAGGTCACTTAGAGTTGTTTTATGTATTTTGGAGTCCTGGCATTTGGGTATGTAGATGTTTATTGAGGTTAGTCCTTGTAATGGGTCATCCCTTTAATCATTATATAGTGCCCTTATTTCACCCTGGTTGCATAGTGGTTAAGTGCAACAGATGCTAACCAGAAGGTTGGCGGTTGAAATCTACCAGGCACTTCTTGGAAACTCTATGTAGCAGTTTTACTCTGTCCTATAGGGTTGCTGTGAGTTGGAATCAACTCGATGGCAGTGGATTTGATTTGGGTTTTGTCTGTCTCTTATGGTCATTTTTTCTAAGTCTATTTATCTGAAATTAGTATTGCTACTCCTGTTCCTTGTTTTCTTCCTTTATCTTCTCTTTTGTTTCTTTTCCTTTAAAAAAAAATATTGTGCTTTAAGTAAAAGTTTACATTCTGAATCAATTTGCCATGTGAAACCACACACACATACCACTATGCAACTCTAACTACTTCCCCCTCCCCCTGACAGCACATTCCTCCTTTCCACCCTGTATTTCCTGTATCCATTCAGTTACCTTCTGTCCCACTGTACCCTCTTGTCTGTGCAGAAGAGTTGTTCAGACAGCCTCATGTGTATATATTTAAGCCAAGAAGCACATTCTTTGCCAGTGTCACTCTATGTCTTATAGTCCAGTCCAATTTTTGTCTAAAGAGTTGACTTCAGAACTGGTTTCAACTCTGGACTGACAGATAGCCTGGGGGACGCATCCTTAGAGGACCTTCCAGTCTAATGGACGATCAAGTCTGGTCTTTTAATAGATTTCTAGTTCTACACACCTTTTTTTTCTGCTGCTACATCTGGGACTTTACATTATGTTACCTGTCATGGAAGTCATCTGTGGTGGTGGGGCACCATCTTATTCTTCTGGTCTCATACTAATATAGTCTTCTGATCATACAACACCTTCTGTCTGCTGCGTTCATATTTTACTCGTGTCTTAGATATCCTTTATTCTCCCCTGCTCCAGGTGGATTGGGACCAATTTATGCCGCTTAGGTGATTGCTTGGTAGCTTTTAAGACCTAAGATGCCACTCACCAAAGTGGTATGCAGAACATTTTCTTAAAAATACTTAGTTATGCCAATGAGCCTAGGTGGCCCCTCCCCTGACACCATGGTCCGAAGACCCCTGCCCCTGCTACTCTGTCTTCAAAATCTTGGATTGTATTTAGAAGACTTGTTAGGTTTTCATATAGTCCTGTTTTGCTAACTTGCCTTCACCTAATCTAATTCCTATCAACTATCTAATCTATGAACACCATGCTCCCTCCCTCCCCACCCTTGTAAACATAAAAGATTATTTTCTTCTGTGCTTGAATCTTTTATCTAATCCTTATAATCATGATCTCATACAAGATTTGTCTTTTGCAGCTAATTTCACTCAGAGCAATGCCTTCCAGATGACTCCATGTTATGTTTCCTAAGATCATCATTGTTCTTTATCATTACATAGTATTTCATTGTGTAAATATATCATACTTTAAAAAAAAAATCCTTTCATCTATTGATTCCATCTCTTAGCTGTTATGGGCCGTGCTGCAATATAAACAGTGCTGTACATGTATGTGTTCATGTGACAGCCCTTATTTCTCCAGGAGAAGTAGGATTTGCTGGATTATACAGAATTTCAATTTCTGGCTTTTTGAGAAAATGTCAAATTGTTTCCAAAGCTGTTGTAACATTTGACATTCCTGTTAGCAGCGTGGAAGATTTTCAGTCTCTCCACAACTCTCCAACATTGATTATTTTGTGTTTTTTGGATTAACAGTACACTTGTTGGGGTGAGATGGTATCTCACTTAGTTTTGATTTTCATTTCATTGGTGACTAATGATCTCAAGTACTTTCCCATTTATCTGTTAGCATCCTGGAGGTCATCTTTGGTGAAGTGCCTGGTCATATCCTTTGTCCATTTTTTAATTGGGTTATTTGCCTTTTTCTTGTCAAGGTTTTACAGTACCTTGTAGATTATGGATATTAGATGCTGCTCAGATTCATGGTTGCAAAAAATTCATACGCAGTCTGTAGGTAGTCTGTTTACTCTTTTGGTGAAGTCTGGATACGCATGAGTGTTTGATTTTTGGGAGTTTCCAGTTATCAATTTTCTGCTTTGGTGTTTGTACATTGTTAATAATATTTTGTAGTCCGTTTATATCATGTGTGAGGGCTCCCAGCTTTGTTCCTATTTTTCTTCCATGATTTTTATCATTCTAGATTTTATATTGGAGTTGTGAATTAGTTTTTGTGCGTGGTGTGAGACGTGGTTCTTGTTTACTGTTTTTGCAGATGAATGTCCAGTTATGCCAACACCGTTTGTTAAAGAGACTGTCTTTTCCCCAGTTTACAGACTTTAGACCTTTGTCGCATATTAGCTGTTTATAGATGGGTGATGTTATGCTGGATTTTCCTTCTCTTTCTTTTTTTTTAAATTGTGATTGAGTGAAAATGTACATTTCCATATAAATTTACATGCCAGCCTATATGCTGCTTCCACTGCTCTCTGTACCCAATGACAACACACTCTTCCTCTCCATTCTGTACATGTCATATCCTGCTAACAATCTCCTACCCCCTCCTCTCCACACTCTCCCTTGCCTCCAGTAAGAGGTCAGTAGGATGACATGCTATAGATACACAGAACCATAAAGTGCACACACAATATGGTCACTGTGTCACCAAGTCCAATCCATTCCTGTCTGAAGAGTTGACCTCCATTATGATTTATGGACAGGGGCAGCATCAGGGCCAGGAACCAAAGCTACCAGGGGATCCCGAGGCCCCCGGACCATCAATTTCATTCTTATAGTGGAGATCTCAGGGTGTACTCCTTTTTATTCTTGTGTTGCCAAAGACACATAACTTTGTGAGCCCCATCATGTCTGTTGCTGATGGTGGCCGGGCACCATCTGGTTCTACTGGTCACATGTCGATATAGTCCCCCACTCTCGAGAGTCTCTCTGTCTTCTGTGTTCTCTTTCACCATGTAGTTTTGGTCCTTGGTGATCATCCGTTCCGGTTGAATTGGGACCCTTTGTTATATCTCAGATGGCAGCTTGGCAGCTTTTGAGACCCAGATGCCACTCAACAATGTGGGGTGCAGAAGACTCTCTTAGAAAAATGTTAGTTGTTCCAGTTGGCCTCAATTTACCCTGAGAGCATGGCCCCCACTCTCCTGCCCCAGATATTCTGTCCATGCAATATTGGATTAGGATGGGAGGAGTAATCATGTTATCTTGAAGTTCAGTCAAAATTGATCTTCTTTTGTAATGTGTGTTATCATAGATTTCACCCAACCAAATTCCTAGCAACTATCTAATCTATACCGCACCCTGTCCCTCCCTCCCTCCCCATCCTTGCAACCATCAAAGAGTCTTTTCTTTAACTCATGAGTCTGTTTTTAAGTTCTTATTGTAGGGGTGTCATACACTATTTGTCCTTTTGTCGCTGACTACTTTCACTCAACATAATGTCCTCCAATCAAAACCAGGTTATGTTTCCTAAAATCATCACTGTTCTTTATCATTGCACAGTGTTCCATTGAGTATATATACCATAGATTACCTATCCAGTCCTCTGTTGTTGGGAATCTGGCTTGGTTCTTTTTTTTGCTACTGTGAACTGTGCTGCAATAAACATTCATATGCATGTTTCAATTGGTGTGAATGGCTTTGATTCTGTAGGATATATTCCAAGCAGTGGAATTACTGGGTAAAATGGTATATCTAGTTCCAGCTTTTTGAGGAAGTGCCAGATTGCTTTCCGAAGAGGTTACATCATTTTGCATTCCCACTAACTGTGTAGGAGAGTTCCACTGTCTCCACAGCCTCTCCAGCATTTGTTGTTTTGTGTTTTTGTATCATGGCCAACCTTGTTGGAGTGAGATGGCATCTCATTGTAGTTTTGATTTGAATTTCTTTAATAGCTAATGATTGTGAGCATGTCCGTATGTGTCTTTGGCTGCCTGGAACTCCTCTTTAGAGAAGTGTCTGTCCATTTCCTTTGTCTATCTCTTAATTGGATGGTTTATCTTTTTCTTATTGACATTTTGTAGTACTTTATAGATTATGGAGATCAGATGTAAGTCTGACACATTTTTTTCCATTCAGTAGGTGGTCTTTTGATTCTTTTGATAAAGTCTTTAGATGAGCAAAAGTGTTTGATTCTTAATAGTTTTCATTTATTTTCTCTTCTGTTGATTGTGCTTTGTTGGATTTTGAAGTCAGTCTATGTTGTGTATTACAACTTCCACTGTTGATCCTATTTTTGCTTGGATGAACTTAATCTTTTTAGATTTGATATTTAGGTCTTTTATCCAGTTTAAGTTTGTTTTTGTATAAGTTGTGAGATATGGATTTTGTTTCAATTTGTTGCAGATGGATATCCAATTTTGCCAGCACCATTTGTTGAAGAGATTGCATTTACCCCAGTTTAATGTCTTAGGGCCTTTGTCAAATATCAACTGTTCCTAGGAGAGTGGTGTCATCTCTGGAGTCTCACCTCTGTTCCATTGATACATCTGTCTCCTTTTGTACCAGTATCAGGCTGTTTTGACTATTGTGACAGTGTAATAGCTTCCAAAGCTAGGTAGTGAGAAGTCTCCCAGTGTGTTCTTCCTCTTCAGTAGTGCTTTACTTATCCGGGGCTTTTTCCCTTTCCAAATAAAGTCGGTGATTTGATTCTCTATCTCCTTAAAAAATGTCACTGGAATTTGTATTGGGATTGCATAATATAAGTAGATTGCTTTGGGTAAAATAGACATTTTCACAATATTAAGTCTTCCTATCCATGAGCAAGGTAGATTTCTCCGTTAATGTAAGTCTCTCTTCGTTTCTTGTAGTAAGGTCTTGTTGTACTCTTTGTAAAGGTCTGTTATTTCTGTGGTTAGATTTTCTTCTTTAATAATCTCATTGTTGGTGTAAAGTAATCCTACTGATTTACTTATGTTAATCTTGCAACCTGAGACTTTGCTGAACTCTTCTATCGGTTTCAGTAGTTTGCTTATGGATTCTTTAGGATTCTCTGCATATACAATCATCTGCATATAGGGAGATTTTTACTTTCTCTTTGCTGATGCAGATGCCCTTTATTTCTTGGTCTTGTCTAATGGTTCTGGCTAGAACTTCTGGTAAAATGTTGAATAGGAGAGATGCGAGTGGGCATCCTTGTCTAGTTCCTGTTCTCAAGGGTAACTCCTTCACTCTCTCTCCATTCAGGGTGATGTAGGTGGTTGACTTTGTATACATGGTCCTTATTACATTAAGGAATTTTCCATCTATGCCTATTTTGCTAAGGATTTTTAGTATGAATAGGTGTTGGACTTTATCAAATGCCTTTTCTGCATCAGTTGAAAAAATCAGATGATTCTTGTTTTTTATGTTATTCACTTGGTTGAGGCACATTAATTGTTTTTCTGATGTTGAACCAGCCTTGCATCCCTGGTATGAATCCATCTTAGTTGTGATGAATTATTTTTTTGATGCGTTGTTGTATTCTACTGGCAGTGATTTTCCTGAAAATTTTTGCATCTAAATTCATGAGTGGTATTGGTCTGTAGTTCTTCTTTTTGGGGGGGTCTTTCCCTGGTTTTGGTACCAGGGTTATGTTGGATTCATATATTGAGTTTGGAGTATTTCATCCCTTTCGATACTGTGAAATAATGTCAGTAGTATTGGCGATGACTCTACTCTAAAAGCCTGGTAGAATTCTGTGGTGAAGCCCTTTGGGCCAGGGCTTTTTTTGTTTTTAGTTTTTCGGAGGCTTTTAAATCTTTTCCTTTCCGATAGGTTTATTAAGTTGTTCTGCTTCAACTTGTAATAGTTTTGGTAGGTGAAAGGAATCTAGGAATTTGTTCATTTCCTCTAGGTTTCTGAATTTGTTAGAGTACAGTCTTTCATAGTATTTTTTATGGTAATTTTTATTTCTGATGGATCTGTTGTGACAACACCCCTCTCATTTATTTGGGTTATTTGTTTCCTTTCCTGTTTTTCTTTAGTAAGTTTAGACAAGGATTTGTCAATTTTATGGATCTTTTAAAAAAAACAGCTTTTAGTCTTTTCAATTTTTTTCAACTGTTCTATTCTCTTGTTCATTTAGTTCTGCTCTAATCTTTGCGATCTGTTTTCTTCTGGTGCTTGGGTGGTTCCTCTGTTGCTCTCTTTCTACTTGTTCAAGCTGTGGGATTAGTTCTTTGGTTTGGGTTCTTTCTTTCTTTTGGATGTGTGCATTTCTAGAGAGAAACTGACCTCTAAAGACTGCTTTGACTGTAAACCATAGATTCTGGTATGAAGTGTTTTCATTCTCATTGGAATCCATGAATTTATTTATTTCATCTTTGATTTCTTCTATAACCCATGGCTTTTTGAGTGAGATGTTGTTTAGTTTCCATGAGTTCCATCTTCTGTCTTTGTTTTTTCTGCTGTTGAGTTCAGCTTTTATGGCTTTGTGGTCTGAGAAGATGGTTTGCAATAATTCAATGTTACAGATTTTGTTGAGATTTGTTTTATGTCTTAACACATGGTCTATTCTGGAAAATGCCCCATATACACTGGAGAAGAAGGTATAGTTGTCTGCAGATGTACGGAAAGTTCTGTATATGTCAATGAGGTCTAGTTGGTTAATTGTGGCAATATGATCTCCTGTGTCTTTATTGAGCTTTTTTCTAGATCTGCCCAATATTGAGAGTTGAGTGTTGAAGTCTCCCACTATTATTGTGGAGTGATTTGTCTCATTTCTGAGTGTAGTCAGTGTTTCTTCGATGTATTTATGTGATCTACTATTGGATGCGTAATTATTTAATATTGTTAAGTCCTACTTGTGTACTGAAGTTTTCAGCAATAAGCAGTGTCCATCCTTGTCCATGATGGTGGATTTTACATTAAAATATATTTTATCTGAGATTAGAATTGCCATACCTGCTCTTCTTTATGTATTGTTAGCTTGATATATACTCTTTCATCCTTTAATTTTCAGTTTGTTCTTATCTTTAAGTCTAAGGTGAGTTTCTTGTTAGCAGCATATGGATGGGTCGTATCTTTTGCTCCAAGGTATCACTCATTGTCTCTTTACTGGAGCATTCAGTCCATTCACATTCAATGTAATTACTGATAGGTATATGTTCAGTGCTGCCATTGTGATTTGTTTATTTTTGTGTTGATGTTTTCTCTGTGCTCTTATTAATCTGTTCTGTGACCTTCTTCTTTGTGAGTTGATTTTTCACTTTTTTCAGGGTTCGTTTTGTGGTTGTTGAGACTCCTGTATTACATTTCTTGATACGATATGTTGCTTTTTTATTATATTTTACAGCGACCCATATGATCCTGCCTGATAAACTGTATATAAACTCAGTTTTGATTGCTACCAGACTTGTCAACTTCCTCCCCATCTGGAAGGACTATAATGACTGTAGTATATCTCTCTTTTTAATAAGATGATATCCTAGTTTTCATGATATGATCACTGGCTCATTTCTTTTAATATTATAGCTCTGATTGAGTTTGGAGCCTGCCCTAACTGAGTAAGTTGCTGGATGATGTGTCCTTTACTTCCTCCTGAAATATAAAGTTAATGGTTTTGTTCTTCTAAGCCAAGAGCTTCCTTCAATATTTCTTGTAGCTTTCATTTGGTTTTTCTCAGAGTCTCTGAGTTTTTGTTTACCTGCAAATGTCTTAATTTCATTTTCATATTTGAAAGATAGTTTTGCAGGGTAATTAATTCTTCATTGGAAGTTCTCCTTCAATGCTTTGAATGTGTCATCTCTTTGTCTCTGCACCAGCATTGTTTCTGCTGAGAAGTCAGGAGAAAGCCTACAGGGGTTTCCTCTGAATGTTAGCTTTGCTTTGAGTCTCACTGCCTTTAAGAGTTTCTGCTTATGTTTCATTTTGTTAAACTTGATTATAATATGTCTTGGAGTCTTTCTTTTGAATCTGTATTGAGGGATATTTGATATACATCTTGGATATCTATATTCTCTTCTTTCACAATTTCTGGGAAGTTTCCTGTCAGCAGCTCAGCCACAATACTATCTGTGTTCTCAAGTGTCTCTCTCTGTTCTGGAGCTCCAAATAATCATAGATTGTTCCTCTTTAATAGAGTCCCACATGTTTCTTAATGCTTCTTCATTTTTCTTGTTTCTTTTTCCTGATTTCTCCTCATAGATGCTGGAGTTAGTAGCTCTGTCTTCCAAGTCACAAAGTCTATTTTCCATTTATTCCATTCTGTTTCCTTGGCTTTGAATTGAAGTTTCTATGTCTTTGATTTTGTTGTTGATCTGTTGGATTTCAGAATACTGGTGTTCCGTCAGATCTAACAGCTTGCTTAATTTTTCATTTTGCTCTGCTGCTTTGTGTATAAGGTCTAGGAGGGCTCTCTATATACTCCTTTTGTATTCTCTCTCTGATAGTTTCAGAAAGGCTTCTTAGTCTGGGATGTTCTTTGTTGTTTTCTTTTTTGGGCCTTCTGAAGCCATAGGTGAATTCTTAATGGTTTTGTCCAAAATTTATTGATTTTGGGGCATCTGGATGTTGTTTCGTTTCTCCAGTGTTATCTCAATGGGATCTAAACATCAGTCTGAAAAGGAAGTTGATCACTAGACACCTCTTTGTACTATAGTAACTGGGATCAGTGATATCTCTGAGGTAGCAGTCTCCACCACTTGATCGGCAAAGGTATGGCTCTACTTACAGAGTCACTGAGGGGCTGTCAGTTGACCCCATAATGTGAGAGCTGGCAATGTAAGCCCCCCTATATCCACCCCCAGATGTTGTAAATTAGTTGAAAATGTGGAAAGGCTACTGCCCTGCCATCATTTGGTGGCCACACTGTGCAAAAGACTGCTTTTCTGTCGCAAAAGCATTCTCTGGACAGGCACTGCCTCTCAGATTGGGAATTAGGTCCAACTGAGGCCTACATATGAGTAACTTTGCCTCTCAGACAATCAAGATGATGTCCCACACAAGCTCTCCCACCCGTCTCCAAATAGGCTGTTCACTGGTGGAGATTTGGGGAGAGATGCCAAAAGCACCAAGATATGTAGATTCCAAGGCCAAGCTCTCAAAGTGTGGCAACTCCTCCACCAATCCCTTCAGTAGTGCATCTGAGCCCTGTCACCAGTGAATCCCCAGCTCCCCTTGCTGGCCAAGAAACAGGGGGAACAGCATGAAAATGGTGAGTTACCTTCAGTCCACAAGAGCTGGCACTCAACTGGAGTAGGGGTCAGGGAAAGAGAAGAAGTTTCCCACTCACTGGTACATAGACCAAATAGACAGCTTTATAACATGTCCTATGGTTCACTAGGTGCCCAGAAGGCTCCATTTAATCATCAATTCAGGCTTTGGTTTCCAGAGGGATTTAGGGAAACGTGTGTTTAGTCTGTCATCTTGACTCCATTCCCCTCTTTCTCTTTTTTAGTACCTAATTCTTCATATTTTTTCCATCTTTTGATTTTTAATAAATTTATGACTTTGTTTCTAAGGTATGTATCTTGTAGATAATGTATTGCAATTTTTTTGAAAAATCCATTCTGTTACTCTAACTCTGGTGCATGTAGGTCATTTACATCTACTGTAATTATTGATAGGTGTGAATTTATTGCTGTCAATTTGTAGTGCTTTGTGTGAGTGTGTGTGTGTGTGTGGTGTTAACATTTTCTTTGTTCATCTTACTCTCCTGTGATGAATCCCTTTGGTTAGCTGTTCTCTTTTTCCTTGCTTTTGTTTTTGTAATCTTTGTTTTTATATAGAGTTTAACCTTTTCTTCCTTTGTTTTTAATAAGCAGGTTTGTTATTTTTGTTTGCAGTTACCTTGAAATTCACCCATATCATCCTATGTTTGTGCCTTTCTACTATTGCTTGGTATTGCCTTAACTTCCACTCAATTAGAAATTTACACTTATATGGTTTATTCTGTCTTTTACTATTTTGACATAGCTGCAATCTACAGATTAACTTTTCTGGCTTTCTGTTGCAATTCTTCTAGTTTTAGGTAGTCCTTGGGAGTTCATTTCCTAGAGTGGTACCTAATTGGTACAATCTCATAGTGTACTTCCAGTCTGTGGTCTGATGTCTTTTGTTCTCAGATGGAAGATATCTTTATAATAGTTCTTATAACTATGGTTTGGTTTTCATGTATTCCCTTAATTTTGATTTATCTAGCTAGTCAAGTGCTGTAGAGAAATACACTAATTTAAACATTGTATTTGAATAAGAGTTTTGCAGGATATATTATTATTCGCCAGGGTTTTATATGTCCCCCCATCACCTTCTTGGCTGCACAGTTTCTGTCTAATAATCGGAGTTTAGTCTTATCGTTTCTTCCCTGTATGTGCCTTTTTGTTTTTCTTGAGCTGCTCTCAGAAATTTTTATTTGTCTTTGGCTTTAGCAAGTGTGATTATGATATGCCTTGGTGATTTTATTTGGGGATCTATCCTATATTGGGTTTCTTGGCTTTCTTGAAAGGTCAGCATTTCATCTTTCATTATATTAAAACATTTTTCTCTCAGCAGTTCTTCAGTGATCCTTTCTATGTCAACAAGATTGTCAACAAGACAGATTGATGCAGTGGTTGACAACAATAGGTTCAAACATGTTAGCTATTGTTGAGGATGGCACAGGACCGAGTAACATTTCATTCTTTTATACACAGAGTCATTATGTCAGAAATAACTCAGTGGTACCTAACAACAACAGTACGTTAAGCACAGGATTTTGTCTCCTAGTGATCTCTTTACATGGTTTCCTGCAACTTACTTAAATTACTGTCTTATAAAATTCCATTTTTCTCCCTCTGTTCTGGAATTCTCATCACATACAAATTTTTGCTTTTGATTGTATCCCACATAATCCTTAGGGTTTCTTCATTTTTTGTTTTTGTGATTTTTCCTCATAGCTACAGCCAGCTGTTTGTCTTCAATTTCATTTCTGTCATTTCAAATCTGCTCCTCAGTCCTTCTATGATACTATCTATTTCTGAGAGCTTGTTTAACTTTTACATTTCTAATAGTTGCTTTGTGTGATTTCCAGTTGTGAATTTATTTTGGCATTTTTTTCCTTCTATTATTTTTGGGGGTTCTTTTTTTTTATTTACTTTTCATGAATTTGTTTTTTCCATAAATTTGTCCACTTTTTTCCTCACTTTTGTCTGATTTTTTTGTTTGTTTGTTTCAACTTTTAGACAGCACTGAATAGTAGAGACTTGTATTCCCTGTCAGGTAATTCTAGACTTTCTGCTGGAAAGTCATCTGGTATTTTATTTTGGATCCCTGTTGGAAGGATTCTGTCCTGTTTTTGTGTATTTTATTATTGTCTGCTCTTCTTGGCACATTCAGTAGTTGTTTTCTCTGTTCATTGATTGAAGATTTGCTGGTTTCATCCTGCATTTTTTTTTCTTTGATTTGATTAGTTCAGAGCAGCAAGGTTATGAGTTCTTTTTTGTTTGTTGATTTGTAGTCACAGTACTTTCCATCTCCCATCCAGTGGGCAGGGCCAGTCACTCAGCTATGCTGTCTTGGGGCAGTATTAGCTAAATGAGAAGGATGGGGATGGGTTGTTTGTGTCATGTACCAGGGTCAGCAGGGAAGACTAGAAATCATTGCGAGATAGATTGTAGTAGACCACACCTGTGCTGATGAGGGGTGTTATGTCCATTGCACAGTACAGATAGGCAGGAAGGAGTGGGGAAGTTGTGATGTGTATAACTGAGTATGGAAAAGAGGAGAGAGAAACGGGAACCAAAAACAAATAGAAAAAAGTATACTATGGAACTTGCCATTGGAGTGAAGAAAACAAGAAATGGAGAAAAAGAAAGAAAAAGATGAGACAACACAAAAGGAAAAAAAAATAACTGGGTAAAAAAATATTAGAAAAGAAAGGTTCCCAGTGGTGCCACCAATGTGGCTGTAAAGAATGTGAAAGTGTATCCAAGGGTGTACAGTATATCCTGACTAGAAGGGACACAGACATCACATAGCACTGGGTATTCAGGAGATTGGAAAAGATGATTTAAGAATAAAGAGATGAGAATGGAGAAATTAAAAAAAACAAAGGGAAGGAAGGAAAAAAGGAAGGAAGGAAGGGAAGGAGGAACAGAGGGAGGGAGGGATGGAGGAAGGAAGGAAGGGGGGAGGGAAGGAGGAAGGGGAGAAGGGGGGAAGGAAGGAGGGAAGAAATGCCCCCAGAGATCCCACCTGTACAGCTGCTCACACTGGGGAAGTGGGTCTTAACCCATGCAGTACTGCCTGGCTACAAACAGCTTCCAAGACATGAAAAGAAAAATAAAACAGACAAATCAAAATAAAACAAAACAAATTAATAAAAAATCTCTGAGGAGACAACCAGTGTGGTGTTACAGCACTTTATAGCCTTTCAAGAGGAAGTAAAGATATCACCTGGGAACAGGTGTTTGACAGAAAGAAGGGGAGGTGGTAGAAGGCACAGAAACAACCAGAAGAAATGGACGAAAGCAACACTAGCTATAAACAGAGGGTCTCAGGGAGCTGGCCAGTATAGCTGAGGTGAATGAAAGTGGCAGGGGTATAAGCATTTGCCTCCTGCTCAAGAGACTTCAGCCAGGAAACAGAGGAGGCCAAGGTGAAGAGAGGAAGGGTGAGGGTTATGAATGGATGTAACACTGGTTACTAGATGATCTGTGTCCTCCTAGGAACTCCATGAAGCTGTAATCTCCATCCACAGATCTCCAACATTGGTGAGGTAAACCCAAGGGGCATAAATGTTGCATTTCCTGGCCAGTTGAACCACTTCAGCTGATCAGGAAGCATCAGCGGTAGAGCAGTGGGTACAGGCTGCAGGGGCAAGAAAATGTGTATTGCTGGTTACTGGATACTTTGTCTCCTACTGAGATTTCCATGATGCTGTTTTCCTGTGTCCCCTGTTAGCCAGTCTCTGACAGGAGTCCATGATGGTGAATCCGTGCTGCATTAGCTGATGGGGAACTTATGCTTGTATCTCTTCTCTCTCTCTATTTTCTGAAAGTTTCTTAATCCATTTGGTATTTGGCTGAGTTCTTTTATCTCTTCCTCTGACACTTTAGTTTCCAGGATTGATGTCTGTCTCTGTTTTACTTAGTTTTTCACGTCTTTGCTGTGGTGTGGTGTTTCTGCCTATGGCACTACGTTGGGTGGAGTTATGTTTTTTTTTTTTTTAATTGCAATTTTTATTGTGTTTTAAATAAAGTTTAGAGTGCAAATTGGTTTCTCATTCAAAAGTATATACACAAATTGTTTTATGACATTGGTCGCAACCCCTGCGATGTGTCAGAACTCCACTCCTTTCTTTTACACTAAAGTTTCCCATGTCTATTTGTCCTTCCTGCCTGGGTAGGTGTTTCCCACTTTGTTTCATATATCTGATTTAATCAAGAAATATACTCCTTTTGTATGTTGTTTCATAGGTTTGTCTTATCTTTGGATGAAATGTGGTCTTTGGGAGTGTTTGGAATTATGAGTTAGAAGGATTTCTGGACATTGTATCTCAGAGGTTCTTCTACTGTCCCTCAGACCAATAAGTCTTGTCATTTTTTGTGAGTTTGAATTTCATTCTATGTATTTTTCCTGTTCCATCTGGACCTTTCCCTTGTGATCCCTGTCAGAGCAGTTGGTACTTGTAGCTGGGCACCATCTATCTCTTCTGGGATCAGGCTGGTAGAGGCTGTGGATAATGTGATTTATTAGTCTTTTGGACTAATATTTACCTTGTGTCTTTGATATTCTTTATCCTCTTCTGTTCTGAATGTAACAGGAACAATAGTTGTGCCTTTAAGACTCCAGAGGCTACTCACCAATGTACAATGTAAAACACTTTCTTAATGAACTATGTTATGCCAATTGACTCAGATGTCCTTGAAACGATGATCCCCAGTGCTCAGCTCAGTAATTCAGCCCCTCAAGGAGTTAGGATGTGTCTAGGAAGCTTCCATGACTGTGCTTTGGTCAAGCTGTGCTTTTTTTCTACCATTGTTCTGCACATGTTTAGAAAAGGACAACATTTGAAGGTCTCCTGGGCAAACTGCTGGGAGTGCTCCATGGATCTGGCTCCCTCAAGCCCAGCTATCCTGCCAGTTGAGATAATTAAATCTTAACAAATCTGTAAACTATTTGCAGTATCTCTGTGTCCCACAATATACTGGTTGGTAACTTGACTTCAGGAAGTTATTTCAGAAATATTTGTGTTTCCTTGGCCTGAAGTAATGTTATAGCTCCCTCCATTGTTTGTATTTTCATTTTTGTTGTTTAAGAAAACAAATTCTTTAATAAAGAGATTTAGCCAGAGCAAAAATTTGCCAATTGAAAAAGATTACACTCTGTCTTGGCTCAGACTGGGAAAAAAAAAAAAAAGCTATCAAGTTGACACTGGCTCATAATGAGCCCATATGTTTTAGGGTAGATCTGTATTCCACAGAGTTTTTAATGTCTGATTGTTTGGATGTAGATTGCCAAACCTTTCTTCCAAGACTGCTCTGTGTAGACTTGAAACAATAACCTTTCAGCATATTAACCATTTACACCATCCAAAGACTTTTAGTTCAGGCCAGTGTCTACTATCCCAACTACATACTTATGGAGACATCTCCCAAAATGTATTGTGAAAGCAGGAGACACCCTTTCATCCATGGGCTTCTCCCTTTTTCTATTCCTCCTGTTCTTGTTACTTTATCTCCCTTACTTCCTTAGTTCTTTCTTTCTCCCTCCATTTTTCCTTTCTTCCCTTCTCTTTTGTCATTTGTGTGTGTGTGTGTGTGTGTGTGTGTGTGTGTGTAGAGGGGGAATACAGAATTGAAGCTTACAAAATAGATGTTGAAGTAGAGGTATTAAAATTTGAGAGCAACAAGCATAACATTCTGTCTCTCTTAAAGTGTGAGCATTCTTGTGGAAAGAAGAGTTTCCCATATTTTAGATGTAGTTGCCTAGCTGGTTCCGAATTGGGTAAGATAAAATGGGAAGGAACACAGTAATTTGCCTGTTCTCGTTCAGTTTTTAAGATTAACAGGTAACAAAAATTTGAAAAAAAGGATATAGGTCTTCAAACAATCTTTAATTCCAACAAAATTACACTTGATTCCATTCTACTCAAAATTTCTTCCATCAAAGGAATGCAGTTCAACAAAAATCCACCATCGTGGAACTACAGGTTCTTAGGGTCTTACTGAACAAGAAAGTTTTAATTTGGGGTACGTTTAGGTCAAATAGTCTAATTTGATGCACAAATATTTCTAATTAGACTTACTGTTTTCCCTAAAAACTAAATAAAACTTACACTATCTGATCCATGTAGAAAAAGTCTTCAAGTAGGTTTTATTTTTTAATTTTCAAGTTTGTCATAATTTATTTTTTAAATGAACCAAAATTACACTTGAAACATATCATAATTTTAAAAAAGGAAAAAATGAGTATTTTAAAATGAAAACACGATCAGTCATCCTTTAAACTTTGTCATTGTGAGCTTAGTAGGAGATAACTATGAGTCTTCTTTATGTTGCATTTCAATTTTGTAAAGTTTCAACGTTCCATCATGATGGGAAATAATCTGTTAACAGAGAAAGAAATGAAAGCTATTGCTCCTGAGTTGATTCTGGCTCATGGAAACCCTGTGTTTCAGAATAGAACTGCATTCCATAGGACTTTCAATAGATGCAATCTAGATCACCATATCTTTCTTTGCAGTATACATGGGTAGGTTTAAACTACCAACCTGTATGTTTGTGTCACCCATGGACCTGTAACAGAGAAAGAAAGTTGTTACTACTTTTTAAAGTAAAGTCAAGCAGGAAACACAATCTCAAGATATTCATTGAAAAACTACTTTGTACATATCAGGTCTTTATCTTAAAGTCTAGGTGAATACTAGCCAAAGACACCTGAAGAATTCATAGGCTATTAAAAGACAGAGTTTTGGCTGTTTCTTACTTTCTGATAAGGTAAGTCAGTTGGAGGCTTCACTCTACCCAACCTTAGAAAGTATTACACTGTCACAATAGTCAAAACAGCCTGCTATTGGTATAAAAAGAGACATAGACCAATGGAGCAGAGTTGAGACCCCAGAGATGCCAGAATCCTCTTACAAACAGTTGATATTCCACAAATGCCTTAAGATTATAAACTGGAGTAGAAAGAGTCTCCTCAACAAATAGTGTTAGCCAAATTGGATTTTCATCTGCAGAAAACTGAAGTAAGAACCATATCTCATACCTTACACAAAAACTAAATCAAAATGGATCAAAGACCTATATAGCAAACCTAAAACAATAAAGGTCATGCAAGAAAAAATAGGGTCAACAATGGAAGTTATAATACACGGCTTAGACAGACTTCAAAATCTGACAAACAAAGCATGAACAACAGAAGAGAAAATAGATAGATGGGAACTACTAAGAATCAGACCCTTTTGCTCATCCAAAAACTTTTTCAAAAGAGTTAAAAGACTGCCCAAACAATGGGAAAAAAATATTGGGCAACTACATAACAGGCCATTGTTTGATTTACATAATCCACAAGATACTGCAAAATATCAACAAGAAAAAGGTAAGTAACCCAATTAAGAGATGAACAAATGAGACTGGCAGCCACTTCACTAGAGAGGACATCCAGACAGCCAAAAGACACATGAGGAAATGCTTATGATCATTAGCTGTCAGAGAAATCCGAATCAAACTACAGTGAGATACGATCTCATCCCAATGAGGTTGTCCATAATCCAAAAAACACAAAACAACAAATGCTGAAGAGACCGTGGAGAGATAGGAACTTTTCTACACTGCTGGTGAGATTGCAAAATAATAAAATCTCTTTGGAAAGCAATTTGTCACTTCCTTAAAAAGCTGGAAATAGATATGCCACTTGATCCAGTAATTTCACTGCTTGGAATTTATCCTACAGAAACAAAGACTGTCACATGAACAGACTGATGCACACAAATGTTTATTATAGCACAGTCCACAATAGTAAAAAGTAGTTGTTCACCAGATCCTAGATGCTCACCAACAGATGAATGGATAAAGAATTATGGTACATATACTCTATGGAACTCTATAACCCACTGCCATCAAATCTGGTCTGACTCATAGTGACCCTGGAGGTCAGAGTAGAACTGCCCCATAGAGTTTCCAAAGAGTCCCTGGAGGATTTGAACTGCTGACCTTGTGACTAGCAGATGTAGCACTTAACCCATGATGCCACCAGGGTTTCCATGGAACACTATGCAAAGATAAAAAAAAATCATGATTTTAGGAAACATCTTATAAACTGGTTTCATTTGGAAGACATTATGCTAAGTGAAATCAGTCAGTGGCAAGAAGACAAATATTGTATGAGACCCACACTTTAAGGACTTAAAAATAGACTTATGTACAGAAGAAAAAGACCCCTTGATGGTTACAAGGGTGGGAGGTTAGGGTGGTGAGGGTTGATCATAGATTAGATAGTTGTTGCCGTAGTGAAAATCTTTCATGAGCGTTTGTTTAATAAACATGTCACTTGAAAAAAAGAAAGAACTGAGGTATAAGAATTCTGAACTATTTTCTAAAGGGATCTCCAGTCCAAAAAAGAAAAGAATTTCATTTATTGTTAAAGTGGAAAGATACTACTGTTGACCACATTTCTGTCAATGAAACTTTATAGGGAAGAAATAAGAGTGTACACAATTTCAGTAGGCCAAGAGAGGGTAGGCAATCCAAAGAGAGTAAGATGAATGTGAATAGAAGGTTGTGAAACTCATTTGGAAACTTACTGTGAGTATAGGAATGTGTCTTACTCATCTAGTGCTGCTGTAACAGAAATACTATAAGTGGATGGCTTTAAAAAAAGAGAAGTTTATTCTCTCACAGCCTGATAGGCTACACGTGAAATTCAAAGCATCAATTTCAGGAGATGGTTTTTTCTGCTGGCTCTGAAGGAAGCTCTTTATCATCAGTTTTTCCTTGGTTGAAGAGCTTCTCAGTGCAGGGACCCTGGATCCAAAGTGCACGCTGTCCTGCTCTTCATTCTTGGTGGTATGAGATCCCCATGTCTCTCTGTTTGCTTCTGTTTCACATCTCAAAAGAGATTGGTTCAAGATACTGTTCAGTCTTGGAGATCTTTACAATATAACTGTCACCAACCCATCCTATTACATAATCATGATAAGATTTACAACACATAGGAAAATCACATAAAATGACAAAATGGTAGACAATCATATAATATTGGAAATCATGGTGCATTTAAGTTGACAGATATTTTGGGAGGACAGTATTCCATTCATGACAAAATGAGAGAGCAAACTGAGGACAAATGAATGAATGAGCCTTGATGAAAAGAAATAATGGGTGAAATTTGCTTCATGAAGTAGATTCTATTTTTAGGGAGGATTCGTCCAAAGCAAAAGAAAAGAAAAAATGTAGACTGGATGGATCTATAATTTGTAGTTATCATCACCATGCAAAAAAATGTATCATATTTTCAAATATATTTACATTTGAGATTTTCTACTACTTTTTACTTTAATATGGTATTCATAAATTTCTCATCTTCTTGATTCTTCTGTAGGGTATGTTTGGCTGTTTTGTATCTTCTTTTACTATTGAATATCAACCATTCTCAAAGCCAGTTTAAAATTAGGGGAAAAAAAATGATTGAAGAGAAATGATTGGTTGAGGTCAGTGTTAATGAGAGTGCATATTAATTCTAGAAAATTATAATGATTAGAAAAGTTGAGAAATATCTGAGTAGCCTGAACTTCACCAAAACTAATCACTTGATATCATTTAATTTATTATTTTCTTGGTCATTTCAAAAACATCTTTTCTACACTTTTGCCTTTAAGTTTTATTACATATTAAATCACTTCTTATGATAGACATTTTCCCCATTATTTGCTTCTGAAAAAAAAACTTTATCAGTCTTTTGAAGTTTTAGTTCCTATTATCATAGCTAGCTTTTTTGATTTTATGATTTAGAAAAAGAAAAAGTAGTATCATCTGTGTCTGTAGTTTCCTGACCTTATTTTTTCCTCTCTTTCCATATCAAGAATAAATTTGACACATTAACATCAAATGACTGAAAACCAGATGAGCCGTCAGGTGACAGCAAGGATGTTGTGCATGAAAGCTAAAGGTCATTGAAAAGACAGGAAGGAAAAAGAAGGTTAAAATGAATGTCAGAAGAGACTCTGAAACGTAATCCAGAATGTAGAGCAGTTAAGGTAAATGGAAGAAATGAAGTAGAAGAGATGAACAGTTTTCAAAGGCCAGCTCTAGAAGGCAAAGTAAAGTATTATGATAAAATGTGCAAAGACCTGGAGTTAGACAAAGAAATGGGAAGAACACAGTTGACATTTCTCAAACTGAAAGAAGTGGAAAAAAAAAAATCAAGCTCTGAAGTGCAGTATTAAAGGTTTATGTGGGCAAAACATTGAATGATGTGGGAAGCATCAAAAGTAGATGGAAGGAATATGCAGAAGCACTGTACCAAAAAGAATTGGTTGACATTCAAATATTTCAAGAAGTGGCATATGATCAAGAACTGATAATAATTAAAGAAGTCCAAGTGGTATTAGAGGCACCTGCAAAAAGCAAGTCTCCACAAATTGACAGAATATCAACCAAGACGTTTCAACAAACAATTTAGAGCTGAAGGTGCTCACTTATTTATGTCAAGAAATCTGAAATATACCTACCTGATCAACCAGGTGAAAGAGATCCATATTTGGTAACTCAATAGAATTAGGAAATTATTGAATAATATCATTAAAATTGTATACAAGTAAAACTTCGCTAAAGATCATTCAAAAACAGTTGTACAATACATTGACAAGGAAGTACAGAAATTCAAACTGGAATCAGAATAAATGAGGAAGACATGGAATGAGGAATATTATTGCTGACATCATTAGGATCTTGATTGACGGTACAAAACACCAATGACTTTTACCTGTGTTTTATTGACTATACAACGGACTCAATGGCAGTGATTTTGTAAAGGCATTCAACTGTGTGAATCATAAGTGATCGATGAAATTACAAAGAAAAGGAATTACAGAATATGTAGAATCTGTACATAGACCAAGAGACAGTTATTTAAACAGAACTAGAAGATACTATTTGGTTTAAAAATCAGGAAAGAGTTGTGTGTCAGGGCAGTATCCTTTCACCATACTTACTCAATCTTTTATGCTGAGCAAATAATCAGAGAAGCTAGACTATACAAAGAAGAATGTGGCATCAGGAGTGGCAGAAGACTCATTAACAACATGTATGCAAATGACATATTCTTGCTTGCTGAAAGTGAAGGGAACTTGAAGCATTTACTGATGAAGATTAAAGACTATAGCTTTTAGTATGGATTACCCCTCAACATCAAACAAAAATCCTCACAACCTGTCCAGTAATCAACATCATGATAAATGGAGAAAAGATTGAAGTTGTCATAGATTTTATTTTACTTGAATCTATAATCAATGCCCATGAAAGGAGCAGCCAATATGAGAGAGGAAAAACTTCTAAGAAGATTCCACTTGAAAATTCACAGAAGCCCAGATGCCTCTCTCCAGCACCAGCTCAAGGACACTTCCCCCACCCTTAAAAAATTTCTTGAGATAAGCCCCACTTCTAAGGAAAGAGGAGTTTCTTCCCTGTAACTTAACACTGACTGCTTATCTTTGCCTCTGTAACTTTGCTGGTACCAGTAGAAAAGCAGCATGTAAATCTGTAAACCTGCTAATGCCAATTAGAAACATGTATAAAAATTTCTTTGTCTGCTTTCTTGAGGAAATATATAAAAGGGATGTTTTGATAACAGGGCAATGTGCATGGCCATTTTGAACCTCAGTCTGTCTGCTGCACTGCTAACAATAAAGCCCTTTCCTCTTTAAACAAAGTAGTGTTTGAGGTGTTTTCTGTTCTGAGGCTGAACTTATCTTTTTCTTGCAACAAACAAATCAAATGATATATTGTAGTGGGTAAATTTGAAGCAAAATAATTCCTTAAATTGTTGAAAAGCCAAAATATCAATTTGAGGACTAAGGTATGCTTTACCTAAGCCTTGATATTCTCAATCATCTTATATGCATGTGAAAGCTAGGTAGTGTATAAGGGATCCTAAAGAAGAATTGATGCCGTTGAAATACAGTGTTGATGAAAAACATGGAATATACATTGCACTGCTAGAAGAATGAACAAGTCTGTTTGGGAAGAAATATAGCCAGAGGGCTCCACAGAAGTGTGAATGGCAGAACTTTGTCTCATATTTTTTGTACAAATTATCAGGAAGGACCTGTCCCTTGAGAAAGACATCATGCTTGCTAAGGGAGAAGAAGGTCAGTAAAAAACAAGATTCTCAAATGGATTGACAGGGTGGCTGCAATTATGGGCTTAGATTTAGCAAAGATTGTGAGGATGTCTGTTAACCTGGCAGTGTTTCACGCTGGTGTACACAGGGTCACTATGAGTTGGAATTGACTCAGTGGTACCTAGCAACAACAAGAACATTTCCCTTTTAGTCCACTATGTGGAAGGATTTTCTTAAACTTCTTTCACTATTCTGTTTCCTTTTTTCTTTAGATGTTTATTCCTGGTGATTGTTCATCCTAGGGAAGTAGATTAAGTGAATGTTTGTCTCTTAAATGAAACGATCTTTCTTAAAGTGAAAGAAGTTGTTGTCCCCTAAAACACACAGAAATATTATAAAATTAAAAATAGTATTCTACACATTTACTGCTGTTATGAGACTGCTAGAATGTCGAGAATTACACACAATCTTTTCTTGTATAAATATTCTTCCAAAAACATAGGCTTGTGACTAAACTAGTTTGCTCTTATGACAATTGTGTTGAGTCCCATGATCTTCGACAGAGGCTACTACCTGTTGCAATTAATTTTAATAAATTAATGTTAAGCCCTTTTGGCTCTTTGTGGGATATATCTCTCTATTCAAAAAAGGAAAATGGCCTTGTTTATTGTCTTTTCTTATTTTGCTTCCCTGAACAAACTTTTATGCTTGTGAAAATGAGATACTGGCAGCAACTTGGATTGAAAGGAGGAGGATATTGGGCCCATTTTCTTCTCCTACTCTGCCAAGCCAATTGCAGTCTTATAAGCAACCCTACTGCTCTTCCAGACTTGAACCTCTTCTGTGCAGAAAATTAGGACAATATCTGAGGAGGTCTAGGACAAGGACAACTGTCCATCAGGGACCAAACTAAGATCAGTAAACCAATTTTCACTTGTGAGCAATGCCAGAATTCAACCCATATGTCTCCCGTGGTGAAACACTGTAGTGCGTCATTAACCCACTGTGCCACTTAGCAGCTTCCCTCTGCTTGCTGTCTTGTGTATTAACATCTCGGCTGCCACCACGCCAGACCCTGAGTTTATTTCTGCTAGAAGTGCTGCTGAATGAATAGCAGCTCTCTGTAACCAACGATCAGGGTAGAACTCTTACAAATTTTCAACTGAAAGCAGTAACAACTTGTCATTCACTTCTATCTTATCATCATCATTAGTTTGGGAAATCGCAATTTGAAGCTTCGTTGCAATGTGCTGTCAACCTGATATCTTGTAATTTTAATATGTCTGTAGTTAATAATTAATAGCTTTAACTCTGTAGGTGGGATCTGAATTTGGCTCCAGTCCGCCTGAGCTGAAATATTCTTTGAGACTCCAACATCTTGTGAAATTCTTTCTCAGTCACTTTTCTTGCCTTCTTATTTAAATCATCTATCATATAATAAAATAGAGATCAAAAGCTCTAAGCTTAAAATATACAACAAAAAACCTGCTTCCGGGTGAAGAGTTTGGATCCATATCAAAACGTGTCTGTGCTCTGGCCATTATCACATGCACTTAACTGCTGGGAAATACTGATGTTCAAAAGATATGGGGAAAAAAGGCACCTGCTTTCTCATGCTGGTTTATGTTTGTCGTCTTGATAAAAATGCAAGGCAGTGTATGCAGAAACTGCGTGGAAACAGCATTCACATGGTAATTCTTTTGTATTGAATACTTTCTTTTCAGGTGCTGGACTGAATGCCAGATTCTGGGAGAATCTGAGCATCTCCCTGTATTAAGTTCTTCTGTGACCACAGTGTAGTGTGTGGTTCACTTTGTGGATCAAAGGAGACCACTTCGTGTGGGTCCTCAGAAAAAAGATGCTGCCTCTTACTTTTCTGGAATTGCAAACCATGAAGTGGAAAAAATTTTCACATTTTCCCTTATGATTATGACTATTGGTATAGCCAGAGTGGAACCTCTCCGGTTCTTTCTCTGAGGCAAGATTTTTCAGTTAAGCACTGTCTAATAAATGGTAGAGTTCTGGGGTAAGCTCAAGGAAGCCTGGAGTCTCTGGGTAGCACAAACAGTTAACATACTATACTGCTAACCAAAAAGGATGAGATTTGACTATACCCAGAGGAGCCTCTGAAGAAAGGACTGGGGATCTACTTCTGAAAAATTAGTCATTGAGAACTATATGGAGGACAATTCTACCCTGACACACATGGAATTCCCATGAGTCTGGTTGACTCATGGCAACCAGTTTTACAGTGAAGTGCATGTGATAGTTACCTGGTGGAAAAAAAAAGTATTTTAAATGTCAAGTATATGTTTATTTATCTTAAATTTACCAATACCTTCCTTTTAAATGTCTACTCAAGTCTCAGACATTTAGATGTAATCAAGTATCCTTTCTCTACATGACCACATTTATAGCTTTAAAATGTGCCTGTATGATACTTTCAATTTTAAATTCTTGCCACATAAGGCTTAATACTTAAGAGGTTATTATTTTGTAGCTAAATTGTCAGACAATAAAACATACTGCTAATAGGACAGCAGATATGTCTTTACTAGGTAACCAAAACCAGAATTCATGCACTTCAACTGTAGAAATGATTGGTGAGATAAAAGAAGTGATTTGATGGAGCTGGCTTGAATCAGCCTGAAAGAGCTGATTGCTATATTCTTAAAACTCTGTCTTAGTTACCTAGTGCTAGCATAACAGAAATACCACAAATGAGTGCCTTTAACAACCAGAAATCTATTGTCTCAGTTTAGGAGGCTGGAAGTCCAAATTCAAGGTACCAATTTTAGGGAAAGTCTTTCTCTTTCTATTACCTCTCGGGGAAGGTTCTTGTCAGTTCAGCTTCTGATTCCTTGGAGTTTTCCATGTGGCTTAGTATCAGTCCTTGTCTATCTCTGCTCTCAGTTACCTGTTTAAGCTCATGTAGACCATCTCAAGAATAGATGTGACACACTGAACACAAAGGATTGAAGACCAGACAAGTTATAAAATAACACCAAGGATATTGTCTTAGTCACCTGGTACTGCTCCAACAGAAAATATTACGAGTAGAAGCCTTCATGAAGAGAAACTACTGTTGTCACAGTCTGGTAAGCCACTTATAAGTTACAAGTCTAATCAACAGGAGTTGTCACTGCCCAGTGGGCTAAGTCCAAATTCAGGGAGAGCATCTCAACACAGGAACCTCAGGTCCAAAGGACGTGCTCTGCTCTTGGTCATGCTTTCTTGGTGGTGTGAGATTCCCAAATTTCTCTGCTCACTTCTCTTCCTCATATCCTATAAGCCTTAGCTTGAATCATGCCTCACTAACACAACCACAGCCCATTCTCCATCATCAACATTACAGAGGCAGGATTCACAATACGTAGGAGGAATGACACCATATTGAGACTCATAGGCAAGTCAAATCAACACACACATTTTTGGGGCCGGGGCAGGGGGACACAGTTCAATCCATGACAGATATCACATGTGAAGAAAACAAAAGATCATTAAAAAGAAAGACCCAAATTAATGTCAGAAGAGATTCTGAAACTTCCTCTTGAAAATGGAGTAGCTAAAGCAAGCAGAAAAATGATGACATAAAATAGATGAAGATTTCAAAAGACAGCTCAAGAAGACAAAGTAGAGTGCTACAATGAAATGTCCAAAGAATAGGAGATAGATAAAGAAAAAAGGGAAATACAAACTCAGCGTTTCTCAAGCTGTAAGAACTGATGAAAAAAGTCAAGCCTTGAGTTACAATGTTGAAGGAGTCTATGGACAAAATATTGAATGAAGTATGAAACATCCAAAACAGATGGAAAGAATATACAGAATCATTGTACCGAAAAACAAACAAACAAAAAAGTCAGCTTTGAACCATCTCAGGAGATGGCATATGATTAAGAACCAATGGGATTAAAGGAGCAAGCCCAAGTTGCATTGAAAGCGTTGGCAAAACACAAAGTTCCGGGAACTGAAGAAAGACCAGTTGAGACGCTTCAATAAATGGATGTAACGCTGGAGGCAGCCATTTGTCTTTGCCAAGAAATTTGGAATTCAGCTACCTGGCCAGTCAACTGGGAGATATTCATGTTTGTGCCAATTCCAAGGAATGGTAGTCCAGTGGAATGTGGAAATTACTGAACAATACTACTAATACCACACACAGATAAAATTTTTCTGAAGATCATTCAAAAAACGGTTGAAACAGTACATCAACAGTGAACTGCTGGAAATTCATGTGGAATTCAGTAGCCAGCATGAAATAAGAGATATTATTACTGATGTCATATAGATCTTGGTTGAAAGCAAAGGATGCCAGAAAGATGTTTATCTGTGTTTTATTGACTCTACAAAGGCATTATGCTATGTGGATCATAACAAATTTTGGATAACATTGTGAAGAAGAATGGAAATTCCAGAACATATAATTATGGTCGTGAGAAACCTACACAAAGACCAACAGAGAATCATTCAAAAAGAATAAGCTGATACTGTATAGTTTAAATTAAAGAATGATGTGCTTCAGGGTTGTATCTTTTCACCATACTTATTCAATGTTTTATGTTGACAAAATAATCTGGGAAGCTGAACTGTATAAAGAAGATTTTATCATCTGGACTGGTGAAAGACTCATTAACTACCTGTGATATGCAGATGATACAACCTTGCTTGCTGAAAGTGAAGAGGACTTGAAGTACTTACTGAGGAAGACTAAAGTCTACAGCCTTCAGTATAGATTATAACTTAACACATGGAAAATAAAAAATCCTCACAACTGGACCAACAAGCAATGTCATGATAAACAGAGAAGACTGATATTGTCATGAATTTTGCTTTACTTGGATCCATAATCAACAGCTATGGAGCCAACAGTCAAGAAAGCAAAAAATGTACTGCACTTGGCAAATCTGCTACAAAATGCCTCTTTAAAGTACTCAGAAACAAAGACGTCACCTTGAGGAATAATAGTTTTCAATTGCCTTTTATGCACGTGAAAGCTAGACAACGAATAAGAAACACTGAAGAAGAACTGATACTTTTGAATTGCCGTGTTGGTAAAGAATATTGAATATATCATACACTACCAGAAGGACAAACAAATCTGTCATGGAAGAAGTCCAACCAGAATGCTCCTTGGAAGTGAAGACGGCAAGACTCAGCATCACATACTCTGGACACATTATTAGGACGGACAAATACTTGGAGAAAGGCATCATGCTTGGTGAGGTGGAGAGTCAGTGAAAAACAAGAAGTTCATCAACAAGATGGACTGACACAGTGTTGTAACAGTGGTTTCAAACAAGGCAATAATTGTGAAGATTGCATAGGACTGGACAATGTTTTGTTTAATTTTACATGGGTCACTATGAGTTGCAACTGACTCAAGAGCATCTAGCAACAACAGCAACATATCTCAAAAAAGATTGACTAAAGATACACCTACACTAATCCTGCCTCATTGAATAACAAACCCAACCATTCTCAAATCTGATTATAACCATAGACATAGAAGTTAGAATTTATAACATATTTTTGAGTGATACAATTTGATCCATAACATACTCCGTTTCTGTTATTAAAATTGAATTATATAAACTTAAAACTAATCTTAAAAATATATTCTTAAGAATCATCACTTTTTCTTGTTTCACTACATGTTACTATTTGCCGTAATTTTGACACTATTTATAGTTATTTAACTATATCGTGAAAATATCATCTGATGTGTTAATGGACGTTTTTTCCTATCGTTGAGTTGAATGATACCACGTTGGTAGTCTGAAAGGCAATGATTGGAGTATTTACATCACAGAATTTGGCTAATGTGACTTATTTTGTATTGATTTCTAGACCATGAGTATGCTAAAGATATTTTTCTGTCACTACTACTCTACTTGCAATTTTGTGAAAGCAACCATAATAATACATAAATGAATGAGTGTAGTTGTGTTCCAATAAAGTTATATTTACAAAGTGTGACAGTCAGTCCACTGCCTGATTTAGCCTGTCCCTGATCTAGGTTAAGAAAAATAATAGACAAAACATTACTCATGTAGACTAAACTGAAAAGTTTTTCATATCTATAGGAACTGCATGTTGAATAGCACAGAAATTTGAGACATCATTCCTTTAGACATGGAAAACCATTGTATGACTCATCAAAGAAGTAGTTCAAAAGCAAAGTTTTAATATTTTCACTAGTTTGACCAACCAGCCAGTGCCTTGGAACCACTTCCATCTCATGGCAACCCACAGGTGTATTAGAATCATAAAGAATTATGCAACCAAGTTAAATGCATCAAATTTGTTTATATGTATGTGCTTTGTGTAGTGGCTAAGTGCAACATCTGCTAATCAAAAGGTCAGCAGTTGGAATCCTCTAGGTGTTCCTTGGAAGCTCTATGGAGCAGTTCTACTCTGTCATACTGGGTTGCCAATGAATTGGAGTCAACTTGATGGTGATGAGTTTGGCTTTTAGCTTATGAGTTAATAACAATACTAATATAAGCATTGCCCTTTGAGGATACAAGGGAACAAGCTTATTAATTGAAAATAGTCAAGAATTATTTTCTAATCTTTTTAGATGAGTTATTCTTGTAAGACGCTAGTTTACAATATAGTATTTTAGTTTACAAGAGTATCAACGAATAAGTGAAGAAGAAGTGATAAAGAATCTAGGTTTTGTAACTCCAAGGAGATTAATGGATCTGGACATTTGTCAGAAATGGTTGAAAACATAACAAAAAAAGGAGATGACTAACATTAACTAGCTTATGATTCAATTACACAACACTACCTATGAAGACCAATGGCCAAAGAATAAACTTGTGATGAAGCTCCTACATCTAATTATCAATTTATAAAAAAATAAATATTAAATATCAATTTATGAAAAAATAAGAATTAAACTCATTATAGGAATGTGATCAGAAAAATCAAATTTTTGATAAGCTGTATAAGATAACCAATCTGGTTTTTTAACAATACTAATGTTGAAAATTGAAAAAAAGTGAAATGGATAGAAAATTGTATATTAAAGATATCTAGGAAACAAGTCACCCAAATGCTATGTTATGATATTAATTGGATTCTAATTTAAACAACCAAATCTGGGAAATGTGAACACTGATAGGATACTTTACGTAAGGAATTATTTATTATCTTTTAGTTGTGATAATAATATGTTCAGAAAAAAAGAGTGCTTATCTTTTAGATACAACCACTGAAATATATGCAGATTAAGTGAAATACTGTATAAAATTTCTTTTCAAATATTTAAGGAGAATTAATTACCTTGGATTGGTAATTATCACAGCTGAGTAACGATGCATAAACATTCACTACAATTCCTTGAAATTTTGAGATGTTCAAATTATTATTTTTAAAAAACCAGGAAAATAATGCAGGCTTCAGTGCTATGGTAAGGCTCCTTATAGCTTTTTGATCTCAAGGATAGATTTTTTTTTTCAACTAGTGGCAACTTTTTCAACAATAGTCACACCAGATTATCAGGAAATCATAAAATACAACTCTAGTTCATTTCTTCTCCTAGTTTCTTAAAAGACACAATTTAATATCTTGCCCTGTTGTCCAAAGACATCCTTCCCTACATATACTCTCACCTTGTGAAATGTAAAGCAATCTGAAGAAGTTTTCATAAGCTTCTACCACCGTATTCTTCTCCCAACAAAAGTGTGTATCCATATGCTCCTCCTTCCATGTTCCTGTCTAAATACACTCCCACTGTGGACTAGACAGCATACACTTTATGATTACCAGGGATCTTTGTCCATCAATTCCTTCCCATATCTCCTGTATTAGTATATATCCCCTTTTACCCATAATTTTTGTGCTATTACTTTTTTGATCTTAACCAAGAATGTCTCTTAACCATACTTCCTTTGCCAACTACCATAATATTTCTTTATTCCTGCTTACACTAAAACTCTTTAGAATAGATGGTCTTTATGTACTATCTACAATTTCTCTATTCTCATAATCTCTTAAAGCTACCCAGATTTGCAAAAACAATCTCTTCAACAAATTGTGCTGGCAAAATTGGATATCCATATGCAATAAATTGAAACAAGATCCGTATCTTACACTTTATACAAAAACCAACTCAAACTGGATAAAGGACCTAAATATCAAATGTAAAATGATAAAGTTCATCCAAGAAAAAGTAGGAACAACAATGGAAGTTTTAACACACAATGTAGACAGACTTCAAAATCTGTCAAACAAACCACAATCAACGGAAGAGAAAATAGATAAATGGGAACTACTAAGAATCAAACACTTTTGCTCATCCAAAGACTTTATCACAAGAGTTAAAAGACCACCTACAGAATGGGAAACAATATTTGGCAACTCTATATCAGGCCGACGCCTGATCTCCATAATCTACAAGGTACTACAAAATATCAGTAAGAAGAAGATAAATCATCCAATTAAGTGATGGGCAAAGGAGATGGACAGACATTTCTCTAAAGAGGAGATCCAGGCAGCGAAAAAACACATGAGGACATATTCACGATCTTTAGTTATTAAAGAAATTCAAATCAAAACTACAGTGAGATAACATCTCACCCCAACAAAGTTGGCCGTGATCCAAAAAACACAAAACAACAAATGCTGAAGAGGCTGTGGAGACAGTGGAACTCTCCTACACTGTTGGTGGGGCTGCAAAATGGTCCAGCCTCTTTGGAAAGCAATCTGGCGCTTCCTTAAAAAAATGGATACAGATATACCATTTGACCCAGTAATTCCACTACTTGGAATATATCCTACAGAATCAAGGCCTTTCACACCAATGGACACATGCACAAGAATGTTTACTGCAGCACAGTCCTCAATAGCAAACAATGGAATCAACCCAGATGCCCAACAACAGAGGAATGGATAAATAAACTATGGTATATCCACTCAATGGAGCACTATGCAATGATAAAGAACAATGATGATTCCAGGAAACATCCTCATAACCTGGTTTCAACTGGAAGACATTATGTTGAATGAAAGTAGTCAGAGACAAAAGGACAAATATCATACGAGACACCTACGATAAAAACTCAAAAACAGACTTATGCATAGAAGAAAAGACTCTTTGATGGCTGCAAGGGAGAGGAGGAAGGGGGGGAGGGCGAGGATTTACATTAGACAGTTGGTAGAAATTTGGTTGGGTGAAATCGGTGACAGCACACATTAGAAACAAGAAGAATATTAAGTGGACTTCAACATAACTTGAATAGTCCTTCCATCTTAACCCAATATTGTAAGGTCAGAGTAGCTGGGGCAGGGGGAAGGGGACCATGCTCTTAGGTGAAATCGAGGCCAATTGGCACAACTAACATTTTGCTAAGAGGGCTGTCTGCACCCCACATTGGTGAGCGGTGTCTGGGGTCTTAAAAGCTGCCTAGCTGCCATCCAGGGGCATAGCAAATTGTTCCAACCCAGCAGGAATGGATGCTCTCTGAGGACCAAAACGACATGGGGCAAAGACAACCCAGAAGACAGAGAGACCCACATGTGTGGGTGCCTACATCGACTTGGGACTGGAAGAACTAGATGGTGCCTGGCCACTACCTGTGACAGCCATGATGGAGCTCACTAGGCTGAGTCTCACTGGCAACACAAGAATGAAAAGGGGTGCATCTGAGATATCCACTAAAAGACCATAATTGATGGTCCAGTGGCTTTGGAGTTCCCCTGGGAGCATGGCCCCTGGCTCTCATGCTGCTGTTGCCCATAAATCAGAGTAAGGGGTGTGGGTGGAGAGGAGGGGAAAGGAAACTGGTGGGAAGATGAGACATGTATGGAACAGAGAGGAACAATGTGCTGTCACCGGGCAGGGAGAGCACTGGAAGTGGCATATAGGTGTCATGTAAATTTATACGGGAATGTACATTTTCACTCAATCATAATAAAAATAAATAATTTGTTTTTTTTTAAATGCTACCCAGATTGGTCTTTTGTCTCGACTACTCCACCAAACATGATATTGCTGAGGTCACCCACAAGCTCCACATTGATAGACTAATGGTCAATTTTTGGTTCACACATCACTTGAACTGACAGTAACATTCCACAAAGTTGATCAATTCACCTTTCTTGATCCAGTGGTTTCATTTAGCCTTAAAGACACCATACCCAAAACCCATTGCTGTCAAGCTGGGTCTGACTCATGGTGACCCTAGAGAACAGAGTAGAACTGCTCTCTAGAGTTTCCAAGGAGCACCTGGTGACTTTGAACTGCTGACTTTTTGGTTAGCAGAGGTAGCACTTAAAAAGACACCACATATTCCTCGTTTTCCTCCCCCTTTTACAGTTTTCACTTCATCTCTCTGGTAAATTCCCAGAATAGATTCTTGATGGTCTTTTATTCTTTATTTAGAATCCCTTCAAGATCACATCTAATTACATGATATTTAATATCTTCAGTATGCTGACAATGAGATCCCTGGGTGATGCAAATGTTTGACACTCTACTACACACCTGAAAGTTGGTGGTGCAAACTCATCCAAACACTGGCCTGAAAGAAAAAAATACCTAGTATTAGGAGTGGCAATATAAATTTATAATATAATACACTAAAGTAAAATTCACCACAGTGGATAAGGAAGGCACTATATAATGATTAAAGGGGTCAGCACTCCAGGAAGATATAATCATAATAAATATATTATGCATCCAACAATAAAGCTTCTAAGTACAGTTTAAAAAACTCTAGCAGCATTGAAAAGAGAAAAAGAAAGCTCCACAATAATATTGGGGAACACAAACACGTTACTTTTCGTGAAGGACAGAATATCCAGAAAGAAACTCAATGAAGACCTGGAAGATCTAAATGCCACAATCAAACAACTTGATCATATAGACATGCAGAGAACACTCATTATCAGCCAACTATACTTTCTCTTCCCATGCACATGAAATAGTCTCCAGAATAGACCACGTATTAGGCCATAAAGAGAACCTTAACAAAATCTAAAGAATCAAAATATTGCAAAGCATTTTTTTCTATGCATCCATCCTTCCTTCCTTTCTCTCTCTCTCTGTCTCTCTTTTTTTGGCCCCAAAGCCATGAAAGGAGAAATTAATAACAGAAAAAGAAAATAAAAAAAAAAAATCAAACACATGGAAGCTGAAAAACACCTTGCTCATAACCTACTGGATTACAGAAGAAATCAATGACAAAATAAGGAAATTCAGAAAATCACATAAGGATGAAAACACATCTTACCAGAACCTTTGGAACACAGCAAAAGCAATCCTCAGAGGTCAGTTTATAGCAGTGAATTCACATATCCAAAAAGAAGAAAGGGCCCACAGCAAAGCATTAAGACTGCAACTTCAAAAAAGGAAAGAAAGAAAAAGAAAATCAGAGGCAAAAGAACCTCTCAGGCACCAAATAAAGAAAATAATAAAAATCAGAGAAGAACAAAATGAACTGGAGGTTAAAAAAAAATGGTTGAAAGAGTTTAGAGGAGCAAAAGCTGATCTGTGAAAAGACCAGCAAAATCAATAAATCACTGGCCAAACTGACAAAAGAAAAACAAGAGAGGAAGCAAATAACCCAAATAAGAAAAAAGATGGGCAATATTGCAACAGATTTAACTGAAATAAAAAAAAAATCATGACAGAATACTATGAAAAATTAAACTCTAATAAATGTGAAAACCTAAAGAAAATGGGCAAATTTATAGAAACACACTAGCTTCGTAAGCTAAGCCAAACAAAGGTGTAAAACTAAATAAATCTATAATAAAAGAAAATATTTAAAGTGTAATTAAGAACCCCCTAACAACAACAACAGAAAAGCTCTGGCCCTGATGGCTTCCTAGAGAATTCTGTAAAATTTTCAGAGAAAAATACACATCACTATTGCTAATGGTATTTCAGATAACAGATAAGGATAGAATATTCCCAAAATCATTCTGTGAAGCTAGCATAACCCTGATACTCAAACCAAGTAAAGATGTCACCCCACCAAAAAGGGAGAATTACAGGCCAAAATGTCTCATGAACCTAGATGCAAAAATCCTCAACAAAATTCTAACTAAAGATTTCAACAACACTTCAAAACAATAATCCACCATGACAAAGCAGGATTGATACCAGGGATGCAGGGATATTTACATGTTAGAAAAATATTCAGTGTGAACAACCACATAAATAAACGACAAGAATCATCTGATCTTATCAAAGGAAGGACAAAAGGCATTTGACAAAGTACGGCACACATTCATGTTAAAAACTCAGCAAAACAGAAATACAAGGGAAATTCCTCAATGTAGTAAAGGGCATTTATACAGAACCAGCATCATCCTAAATGGAGAGTCTGAAATATTTCACTTGACAATGGGAAGCAGACAAGAATGATCTTTGTCACCACTTTCATTCAGCATCATGCTGGTAGTTCTACACAGAGCAATCGGGCTGGAAAATGGAATAAAGGGCATTCAAACTGGTAAAGAAGAATGAAAAGTATCTCTATTTGTACATGACAGAAGACCCTAAATAATTCATAATAAAATCACTAGAACTAACAGAAAATTCAGCGATGTATCAGTATACAAGACAAACATTAAAGAAATCAGTTGGATTTCTCTACATCAACAATGAGAACATCAGAGAATGAATTACAGAATCAGTATCATTTACAGTAACCTCCCCCCCAAAATAAAGATGTAAAAGACACTATACAAATAAAACTACAATATGGTACTGCAAGAAACCAAAATACACCTATGTATGTAGAAAAACTGACTTCACTCATGGATAGAAAGACTCAACTTAGTAAAAATGTCTATTTTACTGAAAGCAATCCATAAATACAATACCATCCCAGTCAAAATTCCAATGACATTTTTTTAACGAGATGGAGGAAAAAACACAGTAACTTCATATGGAAAAAGAAGAGGCCCAGGGTAAGTAAAGCACTACTAAAGAAGAACAAACTGGGAGGACTCACACTGCCTTGCTTTAGAACCTACTACACTGCTACAGTAGTCAAAACAGATGCATAGGCCAATGGAACAGAATTGAGAATCTAGACATGAAATCATTTACCTATGAACAGCTGATACTGACAAAGGCTGAAAGTCCATAAACTGAGGAAAAATCTTTAACTACTGGTGTTAGCATAACTGGATATCTATCTGCAAAAATAAAAAAGAAGACCCATATTTCATATCAGGCACAAAGACCTACTCAAAATGGATCGAAGACCTAAATATCAAATCTAACATGATAGGAATCATGGGAAAAAAAGAATTATAGGCAATGCTGGAAGCCTTAATACAAGGCACAAACAGATTACAAAACATTATGAATAATGCCCAAACACCAGAAAGGAAAGTAGATAACTGGGAACTCCTAAAAATCATACATTTATCCTCATCCAAAGCCTTCACAAAAAAGTAAAAAGAAAGCTTAGAGACTGGGGAAAAAAAATGGCTACCACAAATCCCATCGGCATCTCATCTTTAAAATCTCCAAGATACTGGAAAACCTCAACCACAAAAGACAAATAACTCAGTTACAAATATGGTAAGGAGTTGAACAGATACTTTATCAAAAAAAAGACACTCAAGACAGCTAAATGATACTTGAGGAAATGCTCATAATCACTAGCCATTAGAGAAATCAAAATCAAAACTACAGTAGCATTAATCCAAAAACCACAGCAAAATGCATCTTGAAAAGTCTGTGGAGAGACTGGAACACTAACACAATGCTGGTGAGAATGTAAAATGGTAAAACCACTTTAGAAATTGATATAATACTTCCTTAAAAAGCTAAAAATAGAAATACCATCAGATCCAGCATTCCACTCCTTGGAATATTTTATGGTGAAATAAGAATTACCACTTGGATAGAAATATGTGTATCCATGCTTATTGCAGGACTGTCCACAATAGGAAAAAATGAAAACAACCTAGGTGCCCATGAATGGATGAATGGATAACAAACTATGGTACTTTCACACAGTGGAATACTATACAATGATACAGAGTAACGTGTATTTGTGAAACTTGTCATAGCATGGAGGAATCTAGAAGGTATTATGCTGAGTGTAATTTGTCAGTCACTGAAGGACAAATAATTTATGGGATGACTATTGTCAGAACTCAAGAAAAGTTTTAATCACAGAAGAAAACATTTTTTTGTGGTTACAAGGGTGGGAAGGGGAGTATGGGGGTATTTACTAACTGAATAGTGGATAAGAATTATTTTAGGTGAAGAGAGGGACAACACACAGTAGAGAAGAAGTCAGCACAACTGTACTTAACAAAAAGTTAAGACATTTCCTAAATACCACCGAATAGTTTGAGGCACAGAGTAGCAGGGGCAAGAATACGAGGATCACTGTTTCAGGATGCTCTGCATCCCATTTTGGTGAGTGATGTTTGTTGTCTTAAAAGCTAGTGAGCAGCCATCTAGAAATCATCTATTTGTCCCAACCTAGCTGTAGTAGAGGAGAATTAAGAACATTAAAGACAAGGGAAATATAAGCCCAACGAACAGACAGGGACACATAAACCAGAGTCTATGTCAGCATGTGACTGGAAGAACTAGTTGGTGTCTACCTACAGCCAGTGACTGCCCTTACAGCAAACTCGGCAAAAGTTCCTGAAGGAACTGAAGAAATGTGAGGTGCAAAACTCAAACACCAGTAGAAAGACCTAACTTCATGTTCTAATAGATGGGAGGGTTCCAGGAAGACATGCTCCCTAGACTCTCTCTTGGCCCAGAAACAAAACTGTTCCAGAAGCCAACTTTTCAGACAAGACAGAGTTGGTCTGTAAGACATAAAATGATACTGGTAAAGATTGTGATTCTTGGCTGAAGTAGATACAGGATATTAACTGTGCAGCTCCTGTGTGGAGGTGAGGTGAGAAGGCTGGGGGGAATCGAATGGACATAGGAAACAACATGGAGAGGAGGTATGTGCTGTCATATGTATGTCGTAACTAGAGTCACAAAGCTATGTATGTGTAAGCTTTCACGTGAGAAACTAACTCGAGTTGTACACTTTCACTAAAAACACAATAAAAAGAAAAAAGGCCAGTGGTTTATTGATTTTTGTCGGTCTTTTTACAGAAGCAGCTCTTGCTCTTCTAAACTCTTTCATTTTTTTTTAGCCTCCTTTTGTTCTGCTCTGACTTCTACTATTTTGTATATATGACTCTTCCATTTTTTAGCCTCTGTAAAATTTCTTATTATTTTCATTGCGTGTTTTCTGTCTCTTCAGTAGACTATGGCAAGAGCTTTTCTTCATGGACCTATTTTAAATACCTATAAGAAGGCCCAACAAATAGTAGATAACCTGCACTTATCCCTTGAATTGAATTTAAAGTTTCAGTTAACATGTCCAATAGAAAGTCAGTATTTGTGTCCTTTTAAATGTACCCATCTCTATAAATGAGTAAAGTTAGTAATCATTCAAATAAGAATATAACTTGAAAAATAATTAAAATTTCATAGAACTCATTAGACATTCTTTTCTAACAAAATCATCTTTCTGAATTAAAAGTTTAGTCATGTAAAATTGATCTCCATTTCCTGTACACACAGCGGTTTACACAGAGGTAAAAACAAGGAGGATTATAAACTGTTGAGGAAGACCTGACCAGAAAAAATATTTGCCACAGTATTTGAGTAGTAACAACATGCAGAAAATGTCTTTAAGATGTGTTCCAAAGTAGGAGAGTCAGGGACTGAATTAAAGAAGTGAAGACAAATTCAGTCTTTGAAATCACTCCATCCATCATCTTCCTAACTGTTTTTAAGATGCCTCTGATTACAAGAGTCTTTATTGATTTGAGGGTTTAAAGTTCTACCACTTTTCTTACAAGATTATGTCACAGTTACATAAAGTTCCTCCTGATGTATAACTTTACAGCTGTCTTCCAAATCTTGGCATTATGCTAGCTAATCCTACTTCTCCCATGATTACCAGTGCAAACAGAACAAATTTAACTGGGAAATATTTTTTCAACTCTAAATAGGTGATGATGAAACTTACATGTGGGTTTCCTTTTTTTTTTTTGCTATACTAAATGAGGAATGACACTGAATTTTTTTAAGGCACTACCTTTATAAGTACGAAATGGAGGCTGACATGACATGAACAATTTTACTAAAAATCTTGTTATTATAATCTCATTTCCTTAGTAAATACTGTTTCTTTTGCTCTCCTGGTAAAATCTGTGATTATGCTTCAGCATTCATTATCTCTTTTGGCATATTGGCCAGTCAAACTCTAAACAGGCTAACCACATTTAACCACATGTAAAGACATCTCATGAACTGTAAAAGATTTGTTGGATACCAAGGTAGTTAGCAAGCATACGGATAGCCAAGTTGAATTATAAATGAGGATGCAGTTTGCTAACCACTGCCCCACTGTAGTATGGAAATTGTTACTCTGGCCTTGGTTCTTCATTCCTGAGTAAACTTTTGGAGGAGAGGTGTACACATTCTAGAATTATAGTACCAGCTCTATAACAAGCTGTGGTTTGCATTTTGAAATTCAGTCTCATCTGGAACACTGTTGCCTGAATCTTTCACAAGAATTGCCTTGGAAGACCTGCATTTTAATGATGGTTAGATAATTCTTCTTCTTCTTCTTTTTTTTTAATATGACTGAATGAAAATGTACATTCCCATATAAATTTACATGCCCACCTATACACAGCTTCCACTGCTCTCCCTGCCCGGTGACAGCACCCTGTTCCTCTCTGCTCCATACATGTCTCATCCTCTCAGCAGCCTCCTTTCCCCTCCTCTCAAACTGGAGTTTGCATGAAAAAAGAAAAACAAAAAACCTAAGTACATTGACCATAGTAAACAGACTTTATAAAACTTTTAAGTTCCATTATACTTAATCAGTTTCAAACAAGACATTTAGGTTGTAAATAGTGTTTTAAAGTAAACAGAGCTTTACACAAGGTGACGGCTAGGATTACATTTTCTATTTGTGAGTGTGAGAAAATTAATGTACCAAAAAATGTCTACTATTTAAAGACAACTTGCTCCAGACATATTTAACAACTGAGATTTGCAGCTAGTAGACCACTGAGGTATCTCATCCTTAAATTATGCACCGTACATTAGAAACAGATGTACTCCTGGAAGGCTTGCATGATAACATTGTCTTGCAATTCTCCAATTAAGACATTGCTAAAATGGAAAACAGAACTGAACTCACAGGTCAACTGTTTTACCTTGATCATGGAAAAGGAGGGTGGTGAGGTTTGAGAATGGCTAATAGTTTTCACCGGTACTTTGATATAAATTTGAAACATTAGTACTTCACTTTGTTTTTATCCAGTATCTAAAATATTCACAAAGTTATTCATTTTCAATATCACTCAAGCTTTAAAGTATTAGACTTTAACAGGACTATGTCATAAACTGCTTTTGCATATTTAGCCACAAGAGAAACCTTACCACTTAAGAATAAAAATCACTAGAAAAGAATCACATTTATTTTTAAAATAGAAAATATCTATATAACTCTCTGAAAATGAACTACAGAAATGATATTTAAGGAAAGTGAAATTACAGTGAGGCATGTTTATTGGGGGAGTAAGAACAAAATAAGGGAATCAAAAAGGAAAAGAGTATTTCAGTTTGAGGGGACATTGATATGTCCTGAATACTACTTCAAAGGTTCACATTTGATGAATGACACTACTGTTACTGTTGTTGTTTGGTGCTGTCAAGTCGGTTCCTCCTCATAGCGACCCTATGGACAACAGAACGAAACACTGCCCAGTCCTGCCCCATTTCCACAATCATTTTTATGCTTAAGCCCGTTGTTGCGGCCACTGTGTTGATCCATCTCATCTAGGGTCTTCCTCTTTTTCCCTGACCGTCTACTCTATCAGGCATGATGTCCTTCTCCAGGGACTGATCTTTCCTGCCAACATGGCCAAAGTATGTAAGACACAGTCTTGCCTCTTTGCTTTCAAGGAGCACTCTGGTTGTACTTCTTCCAGAACAGATCTGTTGGTTCTTTTGGCGGTCCATCGTCCAGTCAGCACTCTTCTCCAACACCACAATTTACAGGCATCAATTCTTCTGACTTCCTTGTTCATTGTCCAGCTTTTGCATGCGTATGATGCGTATGATGCGTATGATGCAACTGAAAATACTACGCATTTTAGTCTTCAAGGTGACATCCTTGCTTCTGAGTACTTTGAAGAGGTCCTTGGCAGCAGATTTTCCCAGTGCAGCACGTCTTTTGATTTCTTGGCTTCTGCTTCCAAGGGCATTGATTGTGAACCCAAGTAAAATGAAATCCTTGATAACCTCAATCCTTTCTCCTTTTATGACAATGTTGCTTACTGGTCCAATTGTGAGGATGTTTGTTTTCCTGATGTTGAGGTACGATCCATACCGAAGGCTGTGGTTCTTGATCTTCATCAGTGTCTCAGATCTTCTTCATTTCCAGCAAGTGAGGTGATGTCATCTGCATAATACAAATTGTTAATATGTTGTCCTCCAATTCTGTTGCCTCATTTTTCTTCGTATAATCCAGCTTCTCAGATTATTTCCTTGACACATAATTTAAAATGGTATAGCGAAAGGATACAACCCTGACGCACAACTTTCCTAAATTTAAGCCATGCAGCGTCCCCTTGTTCTGTTTGCACAACTGCTTCTTGATCCATATGCAGATTCCTTAAGAGCACAAGTAGGTGTTCTGGAATTCCCATTCTCTGCAACGTTAGCCATAATTTAGTATGATCCACACAGTAAATATTTTGCATAGTCATGAAATACAAGTAAACATCTTGCTAGTATTCTTTGCTTTCAGCCAAGATCCATCTGACATTAACTATTGTTAAAAATCCTATTTTATTACCCATGGAAATACTCTGATGATATTTTCCAGAAAAAAGGGGGAGCGAAAATGAAGTTTCAATTAGCTATTGAGCTATTTTATCTTTGAAATTCCCTTATAGGGAAAATGCATATCCCAAATACTTCATGAATTTTTTTTTACTCGTCTTTTTATTTATTATTTTTTCATTGTTCTTTAGATGAAAGTTTACAGACCAAACTAGTTTGTCATTAAACAGTACATATTTTAAATTTAGGATATTCGTTAACAATCAACCCTATCCTTGTCAACACTCTCCCTTCTCAAACTTGGATTCCCTGTTACTAGTTTCCTGTTCCCTCCTGCCCTCTAGTCCTTGTCCTTGGGCTGGCATACCCTCTTAGCCTCATTTTTTTTTAGAGGCCTGTCCAGTCTTTGGCTGAAGGGTTAACCTCAGGAATGACTTCATTATTGAGCTAAAACTGTGTCCAGGGCCACACTCTCAGTGTTTCTCTAGTTTCTGTCAGAGCAGAAAGTCTGGTCTTTGTGAGTTAGAATTTTGTTCTACATTTTTCTCCAGCTGTCTGGGACCCTCTGTTACAATTCCTGTCAGTGGTTGTAGCTGGGCACCATGTAGTTGTACTGGACTTAGTTTGTTGGAAGCCATTGTCCAAGCCAAGTGTGGTCTAGATGTGGCTTATTAGTTCCGTGGACTTATTTTTTCCTTATACCTTTATTTTCCTCATTCTTTCTTGCTTCTGAAGTGGAAAGACCGGTGGGGTATCCTATGTGGCCATTCACAGGCTTTTAAGAGTCTAGACACTGTTCATCAAAGTAAAAAGTAAAACATTCTCCTTATAAGCTACGATATGCCAATTAGGTTAAATGTTCCCCAAGACATCCTCCACACAGCCCTCGGCACAGGTGGTTAGGTCACTCAGAGAGTTGGCATGTGTTTGTGGGGCTTCCATGATCTTGTCTTGGGCAAGTTGTGCTGGTTTCTCAGTATTGTTTTAACTTTTGTCCTATTCACCAAAGTTACATTTGTCTGTCATCTATTTAGTATTTCTTCCTTTCCTACCCCCACCCCTTGGAACCATCAAATATTGATTGTTTGTGTGTGTAAACTTTTCCGTGAGTTTTTACAGTAGTAGTATACAGTGTTATGCAGTATTTGTCCTTTTGTGATGGGCCTATTTTACTCATCATAATATACTCCGGTTTCCTCCACGTTATGAGATGCTTCACACATTCACCACTGTTCTGTGTTCTGCTGTGCATATGTGCTACAGTTTATGCATTCGTCTCTTGACAGGCATCTAGATTGTTGTCATGTTTTTGCTATTGTGACAATGTTGTAATAAATATGAGTATGTATTTGTGTATTTCTCTAGAATATATTCTTGGGAGCAGGATTGCTGGATCATATGTTATTTCTGTTTCTGGCTTTCTAAGGAAGTGTCATAGTGTGTTTGAAAATGGCTGTACCATTTTGCGTTGTCACCAGCAGCTCATAAAAGTTCTGATCTCCCTGTAGTCTCTCCAACATCTGTAACTTCTTGTTTTCTGGATCCTGCCAATAATCCCAGGGTGAGACAGTATCTCATTGTGGTTTTGGCTTTTATTGCTCTAATGATCTTTCTTCCTCAGGAAACCCTGGTGGCATAGTGGCTAAGTGCTACATCTGCTAACCAAAAGTCTGGCAGTTCTAATCCAGGAAGCACTCCTTGGAAACTGTATAGGGCAGTTTTAGTTTGTCCAAGAGGATAACTGTGAGTTTTTTATTTTGGGTTGGGGAGGAGCAGTTAATAACTAATGATCACCAACATTTCCTCAAGTGTTTTTTAATGACTTGTTTGGTGAAGTGTCAGTTCATTTCCTTTGCCAATTCTTTTAAAAGTAGTGTTTGTCATTTTGTTGTACAGGTGTTGGATTTTCTTTGATTTGTAATAGCCATTAATTTTTCTAGTGTAAGTCATCTTTTTGCTGTTTTAGTGAAGCATTTGTTGAGTGTAAGTGGTACTGACATTTCCTTTGTTCTTCTTACTGTCCTATGATGAATTCCTTGGTTTGTGGACCTTTTGGGTTTCTTTTGTTTCCCTAGATTTTGTTTTATTGAAACGTTATGTTTTTCCTCTTTGTTTTCGTGAGTAGGTTTGGCCTTTCTTCATGGTTAGCTTGAAATTTACCCTTTGCTTCCTAGGTTTGAACTGGTCTATTATTATGTGGTATCACCTTTTCTCTACTCCATTAGAAAATTCTGTACATATACCAATTATTCCCTTTTGTTATTGTTCTGAGATCGTTGTCATTGACCAATTAGTCTCTCTGGTTCCCTGTTGTAATTCTTTTTATTTTAGATAGTCTTTGAGAGTTCATTTCCTAGGCTGGTACCTGTGTATTACCGTCTTGTGTCCTTGACTCCGATTTTGGTTTCATGTTTGTTCTCAGATCAAAGTGTGGTTTGGTTTTAGGCATTTTATCATTTTCTGTTTATCTGGAAATATCCCACTGTGACTATCTTTCTTTTCAGGTTTTGTGTACATCATTTCATTGCCTTGTCTGTATTTTTTCTGCCTGGTAATCAGAGCTTAGTCTTACTGTTTCTGCTATAAATGCGACTTTTTGTTTTTAAAAAGCTACCTTCATGAATTTTTCTTTGTCTTTGGATTTAGTGAGTGTGATTGTTACATCCCTTGGTGGTTTTCTTTTGGGATTTATCTTTTTTTAAAAAAAAATCTGGATTTTATTTATTTATTATTATGATTGAAAGACAATGTACATTCCCACATACATTTGCATGCTGACCTATATGCAGCTTCCCCTGCTCTCCCTGCACGGTGACAGCACACTCTTCCTCTCTGCTCCATACATGTCTTATCTTCCCAGCAGTCTCCTATCTCCTTCTCTCCACCCATTCCCCTTCTTCCAGTGTGAGGTCAACAGGATGACCTCCTATACGTGCCTAGAACCATAAAGTGCCCATACAATATGGTCACTCTGCGTCACCAAGTCCAATGCACTGCTGTCCTAAAAGTTGACCTTCATTATGATTTATGGACAGGGACAGCATAGGGGCCAGGGGCTGTGCTCCCAGAGGAACCCTGGAGGCCCTGGACCATCAGTTGTGGTCTTTTAGTGGAGATCTCAGTTTGCACCCTTATTTATACTTGTGTTGCCAGCGAGACTCAACTTTATGAGCTTCATCGTGGCCATCACTGGTGGTGGCCAGGCACCATCTTGTTCTTCTGGTCACAAGTCGACATAGACATCCACTTACATGGATCTCTTTGTCTTCTGGATTCCTTTCCCCCATGTTGTTATGGATCTTGGTGATCATCTGTTTCTGCTAAGTTGGAACCATTTGCTGTACACTCAGATGGCAGCTAGGCAGCTTTTAAGACCCCAGAGACCAATCACCAATGTGGGGTGCAGAGAACTCTCTTAGCAAAATGCTAGTTGTGCCACTTGACCTTGATTTTCCCTGAAAGCACGGTCCCCAGCCCCCTGCCCCTGCTACTCTGTCCTTGCAATATTCGGTTAAGATGGGAGGAGTATACAAATTGTGTTGAAGTCCCACTAGTATTGATCTTCTTACTAACGTGTGCTGGCACCAATTTCACCCAACCAAATTTCTGACATCTATCTAATCTAAACCCTCCCCCTTCCCCCTCCGGCCCTCCCCACCCTTGTAGCCATCAAAGAGTCTTTTCTTCTATGCAAGAGTCTGATTTTAAGTTCTTATCGTAGAGGGTCTCATAAAATATTTGCCCTTCTGTCACTGACTACTTTCACCCAGCGTAATGTCCTCCAGTTGAAACCAGGTTAAGAGATGTTTCCTACTATCATCGTTGTTCTTTATCACTGCATAGTGTTCCATTGAGTATATATACCATCGTTTACCTATCCATTCTTCTGTTGTTGGGCAGCTGGGTTGGTTCCATCTTTTTGCTGTTGTGGACTGTGCTGCATGGGATTTATCTTATATGGGGCTTGTTGAGCTTCTTGGATGTTCAGCTTGTTGTCTTCTGTAACATTAGGGAAGTTTTCTATCAACAATTCTCTCATGATCCTCTCTGTATTTTTCCTTTTATCTCTCTGATCTGGAACTCTGATAGCTCACAAATTCTTGCTTTTAATTGTATCCAACATTATTTTCAGTTTTATTTATTTATTTATTTATGATTTTTCCTCAAACAGAGTTGTATCCAAGAGTTTGTTTTCAACTTTGCTGATTCTGTATGTCATCATTTCAAAGAGTCTGCTTCTATGCCACTGTCCATTTCTGAAATCTTGTTGCTTATTTTTTAAGTTTCTAATTGCCATTTTAACACTGTTTCTGGTTGTGCATTTATTTTGACACTTTGTTCCTGTATTGTTTTCCTAAATTCTTTCTTTGTGTTTTCTCTTTTTGGCCTGTACTTTCCATGAAATCATCGCCTTTTCCATTAATTCCTCTATGTTTTCCTCACTTTTGTCTGCTTTTTGTTTCAATTCTTAGGTATCCCTGAGTATTAGAGATTTGAATTTCCTGTCAGGTAGTTACAGTGCCTTTTTTGTACTTGAAAGTCATTTGGAATTTTATTTTAGACAACAAATGGAATGATCCTGTCTTTTTATTATTAGTAGTAGTAGTATTATTAATTTTGATATTTTCAATTATCTCAGGGACATTTAGTGATTATTTCCTTTGTTTAGTGATGGTAAGTTTTTGTTTCATCCTGGTTTTTTTTTTTTTTTTTTTTGCTTTATTTGGTTATAACAGAGCAGACAGTTCACACGTTCTTTGTTGTTTACTCATCCATGGCCATAATACTTTTCATCCCCTTGTCAAATTGGCAAGGCTGGTTGCTGAACTCTGGTGCAGCAAGGCAGGTCCAGCTGAAATGGAGGGACTGGAACGTGTTGTTTGTGGCATGTACTAAAGCTGACAGAGTGGGCCAAAAGTCAGTTCTAGCAGGTTCTGGTAAACCATACCCAAGCTGCTAAGGTGTGTGATGTTCAGTACATAGTGCATGCAGGTAGGCAGGGAAGAAGGGGGAGGATGTGATGTGTGAAGGTAAGATGGGTATAGGAAAGAGGACAGAAGAACAAGAGACAAAAAAAGACAGTGCTAATGGAGTTTACCAATGAAATGGGGAGCTGACAAAATAAAAAAAAGGAGAAAAAGAAAAACTAAGAAGAAAAAAAAAAGGAAAAGGAAAATAAAACCAAGGTAAAAAAATTGGAAAAGAAAGTATAAAGGCCCCCAGAGATCCTACTGGTGCAGCTGTGAAGACCATGGAAGTTTCTCTCAGGCTACGCAGTGTAGCATGGCTAGAAGGGGTATAGATGTCACTGTTACATGTTGTCTTTCCTTTCTGTCTCTTGGGCTTACACTTTCTGCTATTCTTTCTCTTTTGCTGCAGGTGGACTGAGACAAATTAATGTTTCTTAGATGGCTATTTGCTAACTTTTATGAGCCCTGATACCCCTGACCAAAGTGAGATAAAGAAATTTGTTTTAAAAATATTTAGCATGCCACTTGAGCGGAATGTTCCCCAGAACTGTAGTCCCCAGATCCTTGACCCTGGTACTACTTATAAGCTTTGAGTTCAGTCCATTTGGGCTGACCTCTTCCCTACTGTGTGTTTTTTCTCCCTCCACCTAAAATAGTTCTTATCTGTTATCTGGTTAGTAATTACTCCTGTCCCTCTCATCCTCCCTCATAACCATCAAAGAATGTCTACTTCTGCGTTTAAACTAGTTCTTGAGTACTTACAATAGTGGTTTCATACGGTATTTGTGTTTCAGCAATTGACTCATTTTGATCAGCATAAAGTCCTCCAGATTCCTCCATTTAATGAGATGTTTCCCTTATTCATCATTGTTCTTTATCACTCATTGCACTGTACTCCATTTTGTGGATATACCACAGTTTATCCGTTCTTCTGTTGAGGGACACCTAGGTTGATCCCATCTTTTTGCTACTGTGAACACTACTGTGATAAACACTGGTATGCGTATGTCTATTTGTGTCAGATGTTATTTCTCTAGGATATATTCTGGAAAGTGGGATTGCTGGATTGTACGGTATTTCTCTTTCTAGCTTTTTAAGGAAAGGAGAAATCAATTCCTACAGTGGTAGTACCATTTTACATTTCCATCAACCATGTAGAAGTGCTCCAGTCACTTCATAGCCTCCCCAACATTTTATTATGACTTTTTTTTTTTTTTGATTGATGGCAGCCTTGTTGAGGTGGGGTAGTATCTCATTGTTATCAGCTGGAGTTCAGTTTTAATTTGTATTTCTCTGATTGCTGATGATTGAGAGCATTTTCGCATGTATCTGCTAGCTGCCTGAATGTCTACTTTGGTGAAGTGCCTGCTAATCTTTGATCTTTGTCCATTTTTAACTGGATTATTTGTCTTTTTGTTGTTGAGGTTTTGCAGTATCTTGTAGATTATAGGATCACTGTGAGTCATCATCAACCTGATGGCAGTGGGCTTGGCTTTTGGTTTTGTAGATTATACAGATTAGATGCTGTCTTAGCCAGGAAGTGCTGCCATAACACAGATACCACAAGTAGATGACTTTAAAAGAGAAATTTTATTTGTCACAGTCTGGTAAGTTAAAAGTTCAAATCTACTGTCTCAGCTCCAGGTGAAGGCTTTCTCTTGTTGGCTCTGAAGGAAAGTCTTTGTTGTCAATCTTCCCTTGGACTGGAAGATTCTGAGCACAGAGACCCTGGTCTCTTCCAAAGGATACACTCAGCTCCTGGCACTGCTTCTTGATGGTATGAAGTCCCCAAATCTCTTTGCTATTTTCTTTCTTTTATATCTCAAGAGATGTCTCAAAGCACAAAACAGTCTTATACAATGAGTCCTGCCCCACCAACACAACTGTCACTAATCCTCCCTCATTAACATCACAGAGGCAGAGTTTACAGCATATACAATACCAGGAATTATGGCTGAGCCAAATTTCTACACACAGTTTTTGGGGAAAATAATTCAGTCCGTCACAGATGCTAACTGGATTTGTGGTAGTCAAAATTTTTCCCCTGTTAGTAGGTTGTCTTTTTTCTCTTTTGGTGAAGTCTTTAGTTGACCATAAATGTTTGATTTTTGGAAGTTCTCAGTTATTAATTTTTTTCTCTTCTGTTCTTTGTGCACTTTATAATCTGTTTATGCCTTATACTAAGGATCCCAGAGTTGTCCCTATTTTTTATCCCCTGATCTTTATCTTTGTAGATTTGATATTTAGGTATTTGATCTATTTTGAATTGGTTTTTGTGCATTATGTGAGATATGGGTCTTGTCTTATTTTTTTTGCAGAGGTATATCCAGTTACACCAGCATCATTTTTCAAATAAACTGTCTTTTCCCTAGTTTACTGGGTTTGGGCCTTTGTCAAATATGTACTGCTCACAGATAGATGATTTTAAGTGCACATTCTCAATTCTATCTCATCGGCCTATGTGTCTATTTTCGTACAAGTAGCAGGCTGTTATGACTACCATAGCAGTGTAATAAATTCTGAAGTCAGATATTATGAGTCCTCCCACTTTGTTCTTCTTCAGTAATGCTTTAGTTATCCAAGGCCTCTGCCTTTTCCATATGAAGTTTGTGATTTGTTTCTCCCTCTCATTAAAAAATGTCATTGAATTTTGTATGTGGATTGCACTGTATGTATAGATTGCTTTGGGTAGAATAGACATTTTCACAATGTTAAGTCTTCCTATCCATGAGCAAGGCAGGTTTCTCCACTTATGTCTCTTTCTGGTTTCTTGTAGTAGGATCTTGTAGTTGTCTTTGTATATGTCTCCCACATCTCTGATTAGATTTATTCCTAGGTATTTTCTGTTTGGGGGGGCTGTTGTGAATCGTATTGATTTAGTGATTTCATCTTTGATGATCTCTTTGATGATATGGAAGAATCCAATTGATCTATGTATGTTCATCTCAAATCCTGATGCTTTGCTGAACTCTTTTATTAGTTCCAATAGTTTTTTTGGGGGGGGATGAATTTTTAGGGTTTTTAGTGCATAGGATCATATCATCTGTGAATAGAGATAATTTTACTACTTCCTTACAAATTTGGATACCTTTATTTCTTTGTCCAGCCTAATGGCTCTGGCTAGAATTTCCAGCACAGTGTTGAATAGAAGTGGTGACAGAGGGGATGGTTGCCTGGTTCCTGTTCTCAAAGAGAATGTTTTCAGAGTCTCTCTGTTTAGGATGATATTGGCTGTTGGCTTTACATAGATGCCCCTTACTATGATTAGGAATTTCTATTCTATTCCCATTTTTCTGTGAGTTTAAACATGACTGGGTATTGGAATGGCATAGTGGTTAAGTGCTACAGCTGCCAACAAGAAGGTCAGCAGTTCAAATTCTCCAAACATTCCTTGGAAACTCTTTGGGAGTCTACTCTGTCTATAGGATCACTGTGAGTCTGAATTGACTCTACCGTGATGAGTTGGGTTCGGTTGATCTGGGCATTGGAATTTGTCAAATGCCTTTTCTACATCAAACGATAAAATCAAATGACTTTTGCCAAAGCCAAGTTAGTCTTTCATTTTACGTGTTTGATTGCATTGATTTTGTTTTCCCCCTGATGTTGAACCATCCCTGCATCACTTGTATGAATCCTACTTGGTAATGGTGAATATTGTTTTAATATATTCTTGAGTTGTATTGGCTAGAATTTTGTAGAAGATTTTTGCATCTAAGTTTATGAAAGTCAGTGGCCTGTAATTTTCTCTGTGGTGTCTTAACCTAATTTCGATATCAGGGTTATACTGGCTTCATAGAATGAGTCTGGGAGTATTTCCTCCTTTCCTAGGCTCTGAGGTACCTTTAGTAAAAGTAGTGTTATCTCTTCTCTGAAAGTTTTGTAGAATTCTCCAGTAAAGCCATCAGTGCTTTTTTCTTGGTTGGGAGTTTCTTAATTACTTTTTCAATCTTTTCATATGGGTTTATTTAGTTGTTCTACCTCTGTTTGTGTTAGTTTATGTAGGTAGTGTGTTTATAAAAATTTGTCCATTTCTTTTAGGTTTTCACCTTTTTTTGAGTACAAATTTTCAGAGTATTCTGTTACGATTTTTTAATTAAAGTAGGTCTGTTGTATATTGTCCCTGTCACTTCCTTATCGGGTTATTTAACTCCTCTCCCAGTTTTCTTTTGTCATTTTGGCCAATAGTTTATCAGTTTTACTGATCTTTTCGAAGAACCGGCTTTTGTACTTGTTAACTATTTCAATCAGTTTTCTATTATTGAATTCATTTCATTCTGTTTGAATTTGTATTATTTTTCTTTCTTCTGTTGCCTAAGTGCTTTTTTTTTTGCTAATTTTTTTCTACTTGTTAAAGGGTTAAAGTGTTAATGCTTTGACTTTGGTCCTTCTTTTTGGATGTATACATTTACTGAGATAAATAGATTTCTGAGCACTGCTTTGCTACATCCCAAAAGTTCTGGTAGGATATGCTTTCATTCTCATTTGTTTCTGTGAATACTTTTATGCCACTCTTGCTTTCATTTATAACCCAGTAGTTTTCGAGAAAGGTGTTGTTCAGTTTCTACATGTTCATTTTTTTTTTCCCAGCTATTGATTTAGACTTCTATGGCTCTATGATCTGAAAAGATGCTGTGCAGTATTTCATTGCTTCAGATTTTGTTAGCCAGCCAGTCAATCTTTTTAAGGCACATCTTATGTGGTCTGCTCTAGAGAATGTTCTTTGTGCATCAGAAAATAAGTTATACTTGTCTGCTGTGTGGTAGAGTCTTCTAAATACATCTATAAGATCAAGTTCATTGATTGCGGCATTCAGATCTTCTGTGTCTTTATTGGGAAACCCTGATGGCATAGTGGTTAAGTGCTTCATCTCTTATCCAGAAGGTTGGAAGTTCCAATCCACCAGACACTCCTTGACAACTCTATGGAGCAGCTCTGCTTTGTCCTTTAGTGTTGCTATGAGTCAGAACTGACTTCATGGCACTGGGTTTGTTTTCTTGTTTGTTTTCTCTTTTGGTGTCTTTATTGAACTTGTTTCTGGATGTTCTGTCACCAACAGTAGTGTGTTGAAGTCTCTTACTATTATTGTGAAGAAGCCTGTCTCAAATTTCAAAGTCTCTAGAAATCATAAGATACACTTAGGGCCCCTGTTGTTGGATGTGCATTTAGTATTGTTATCCCCTCCTGATGTACTGACCCTTGAATCAGTATGTAGCATCCTTTGTTGTCCACTGTGGTGGATTTTATTTTAAAGTACATTTTGTCTGAAATTAATATTGCCACTCCTCTTTTTTGAATGTTGTTTGCTTGGTATGTATTTTTCCAGTACTGAGTTCCAGCATGTTTGCATCTTTAAGTCTAAAGTATTTCTCATGTAGGCAGCATATAGACTGATTTTTTTTTTAATCCATTCTGTTACTCTTTTTCTGTGTGTTGATGTATTTAACCCATTTACATTCATCAAAATTATTGGTAGGTATGAATTTAGTGCTGTCACTTTGCTGTCTTTGTGTGTGTATTGTTCACAGTTTCTTTATTCTACTTGATTTTCTGTGCAGCATTATATTTCTTTATGGGTTCTCTTCATGTTTTTCATTGTTGTCGGTTTTATATTTGCTGAGACTTGTTGGTTTTGTTTCTTATTTTGATGTGTAGAATTGTTAACTTCCTTTGTGATTACCTTAAATTTTACCCCTACTATTTTAAATTTAAACCATTTTTCAACTTCTTTGCATTGCCTTGACTTTGTCTCCACATGTCAGAGCAATGAGTACATTATTTTATCTCTCTTTTTGATATAGTGTTGTCATGTTTTACACAGTGACATCTGTTTCTATATTTTCAGTCTTTTAGCTTTGATTTATTTTTGTGGTTTTCCTACTTGGTTGATATCTGAAAGTTCTCTCATGAATTCTAGCCTTGAGTTTCATATGATGCTATTTATTTTCCAATCAAAGAACTTCCTTCAGTATTACAGTTTGGGTTTGGTTTTCACAAATTTGTTAAACTTCTTCATATGTGGAAATATCTTAATTTCACCACCATACTTGAGAAATAATTTTGCAGGTTATATAATTTCTGTCTGGCAGGTTTTTTTTTTTTTTTCTTTCTTTTTTCTTCAAGGCTTTCTGTATGTCATCCCTTGCCTTCCTGCCTATGTGATTTTTGTTGAATTGTGTGAGCTTAGTCTTATTGATTCTCCTTTGTAGATAATTTTTCCTTTAACTCTAGTGACCTTTAAAGGCATGTCCTTCACTTTAGTTTTGGTAAGTTTGATTATATTGTGCTTTAGTGTCTTTCTTTTGGAATCTACCTTGAATGGATAGCTATCTCCTCACCTTTCAAGACATCAGGGAATTTTCTGTCAACAAATCTTACACAATTCTCTCTGTATTCTTCCTGTTACTTCCCCATTCTTGTACTCCAGTTATGTGTAAATTGTTCCTCTTTGTAGAGTTCCACATAACCCTTAGTGTTTCTCAATTTTTTTCAAATCATTTTATCTACTTTTCCCACAGATATGTTGGTGTCAGTTGTTTTGTTTTGAGTCTCACTAATTCTACATTCCTTTGCCTCAGTTCTGTCCTTTGAGTTTCTACTGAATTGTCTAATTTGGTAATTTTATTGTTAACCTGCTGAATTTCAGATTGTTGTTGCTCAAATATTTCTTGTAGCCTGCACTTTGCCTGATCTTCTTCCTGATCTCTCGAAGACTTCTAAACATTAATCTTTTGTAGTCTACCTCTGGTAAGTCTAAGAAATCCTCTTCCTCTGGAACATATTTTGATTCTTTGTTTTGGGAATTTTGTGAAGCTATGGTGATCTGCTTTGTTAAATGACTTGACATTGACTGTTGTCTCTGATTCATCAGAAAGCTGTTGTAATTTATTTATGATTGCTTACTGTGTTCTAGCTTATGTACATGTACTTTTTAGTTTTGTTTCTAAATGTCCACATTGGTTCTCCACTTGAACTACCTTGATGACTAGAACCTTAGAAATTCTAACATCCTTGCTTCAGTTGGTTAGAACTGTTATTAGGCACATGGACCCAAGGCTCAATTTACTTTTCTTATGAGTATTTCATAGTGCGTTAAGTGCTACATCTGCTAACTGAAAGGTCAGCAGTTCAAATATGCTGGGTGTCATTCGAAACTCTATGGGGCATTGCTATCCTGACCTCTGGGATTTCTTTGAGTCAGACCCAACTTGATAGCAGTGTGTATTTTTTTAAAATATGCATTTAGCTCAGGAGGTGAGGTAATCCACTACCAAGTATGTGGCGGTTGCTCTTCCCAAGAGTTCTAACTGGGGGAAGGGAGATTAGTGTAGACATAGGCTTCTAGTTGAATGCACTGAGAAAGGAAGGGGGCTGACAGCTTTCAGTACCTCAGTAAAAGAGCCATTTCTGCCCTGAGTTTCCAACTCAGGGGTGGCTGGAAATCTCTCTCTTTTATTCCCCTTGTTTGATAAGGTATTCCCTCTCCAAGTCCAGGAGAATAGCTCAGGATGCAGGTAAAGGGTCCCACTTCTGGCCCAGGTAGAGTGTCAGAGTTTCGTGCCTGGTGCAGTGCAGAGAAGTGATGGGTAAGTGCTGTGAAAAGAAGAGAGGATTAGCCCAGATGAAAGTCCCAAATCCAAATGAATTTGCAAGCACTTAGCTTATGATACCAAATGAGAGTCCTCTGTGATTCTGCAGATGTGAATGTCCAAAGCTCAGCATTTCTGTTGAGAAAGAGGCTGTCCACATGCCACTGAAAGGTTCACTGCACTGGCAGTAGAAGTTCCCCCTGTGGGGTGTAGATTTGCATCAGGCCAATTCTGGCCAATCTAGGTGCTTCTGGACCTAATCTTCCCTCCCTGTTGCCCATTTTGATCTCTCAGTTTTACCATTAATGTTCAGGGTTCCTAGAATGTCCTTTATAAACCACGTGGTTGTTTTTCAGGTTCTTTGTTGTTAGAAGGATTGCAGGATATGGGGGCTACTATGCCTCTTAGTACAACCTCTCCTTCATGTTTATTCTTCATCAACCTCATCCAAACCTGAAAACACGCTCAGCCACTGACTAAGATGTAAAATGTGACTCAATAGTAAGTGGAGCTTAAATGCCTTAAAAAAAGCTCTTTGCCATTCAGTTTAATCCAACTCATAGCATTACCTGCTGAGTTGCAAGGAGCAGCTGGTGGATTAGAACCACCAACATTTGAACTCTTAGCCTCTGAACTTTATAATTTATAGACCTCTTATTTAAGGAGAACATTAAACAGAAACAGATATCAACTTCAAAAATATTCACAGACATACCTGATACGTTTTCTATAAAAATTAAATTGGGAAAGATTCATAAATTCAGACAGTATATATGTAAATTCTCTTGGAAACTTACCGCCTCACTGATATTTGAATAAAAAATAGGGATAAGTTTTACTGTTCAAATAAAATTGGAATCATATTTTCAAGTTTTATATTATAAAGTATTATTGATTAGAGCCTTTTATATGAAATGAAATATCTTTAATAAATTAACAAACCAAGGAAACATTTTCTTGAATGAAGGCAAGAAAAGGTACAAGTTGTCCTTATCTAATGCTATTCTTAAGTATAAACAAGAGAAATCACCTTTTTCCTGTTTTTTTTAAATCTATGAGCCATATGTTCCTTTGTCCACCATTCTTTTATCTTCATATATGTTTCTTCCCTAAAAATCCTCCCTAAATATACATGTATAAGTGTGTTTGTTCTTGTGTGTGTGTAGCTCTGGTGAAAGAGTAATCAAGAACTTACTTCTAACCAAATCATCAGCAGTACAAATCTACCAATTTTAGCTACTGCTGAGTTGATTTTGACTCCTAGTGACCCTACAGGATAGAGTAAACCTGCCCCATAGAGTTTCCAAGGAGGACATGGTAGATCTGAACTGCAAACATTTGGTTACAGTCATAGTTCTTAACCACTATACTATCAGATTTTTCATATATGTGTGTACACATGGACACACACACACATACACACACATACACTCACACACACACATAAGTATGTCATGGTTCAAAGTCAGGAACGGTGTGCACCAGGTCTGAATTCTTTCACCATATTTTTTCAAGCTCTATGCTGAGCAAATAATCCAAGAAGCTGGACTACGTAAAGAAGAATGCAGCATCAGGATTGGAGGTAGACTCATTAATGATTTGCATTATGCAGATGATACAGCCTTGCTTACAGAAAGTAAAAAGGATTTGAAGTACTTACTGATGGAGATCAAAGACCACACCCTTCAGTATGGATTGCATCTCAACATCAAGAAAACAAAAATCATTACAACTGGACTAGTAAGCAGCATCATGATAAATGGAGAAAATATTGAGGTTCTAAGGACTTTGTTTTACTTGGATCCCCAATCAACATCTATGGAAGTGGCAGTCAAGAAATGAAAAGACACAATGCATAGAAAAATGTGCTGCAAAAGATCTTTTTAAAATGTTAAAAAATAAAGATGTCACCTTGAAGACTAAGGTGCACCTGACTTTTTTTGAAGCTGATATTTTCAATTTCATCATATGCATGTGAAAGCTGGGAAATGAATAAGGAAGACAGAATAATTGATGTCTTTGCACTACTGTGTTGGAGAAGAAAATTGAATATACTTTATGAACTGCCAGAAAAACAAACAGATCTGTCTTGGAAGAAGTACAACCAGAGTGCTCCTCAGAAACAAGGGTGACAAGACTACTTCTTATACATTTTGGATATATTGTCAGGAAGGATCAATCCCTGGAGAAGGATATCATTCTTGGCAAGTAAAGGATCAGCCCAAAAGAGGAAGACTCAAGATGGATTAACACAGTGGCTGCAACAATGGGCTTAAGCATAAAAATTATTGTGGATATGGTGCAAGACTGGACAGTGTTTTACCATGTTGTGTATAGGGTCGCCATGAGCTGGAGCTGACTCAGCACCACCTAAAAACAACATGTATGCATACACACACTCACATGTACGTATGTATATACATACACATCTGCATATGACAAATCCTATCATGCATTGAATTATGTCCTTGCCAAATGTGTGTAGCAATTTGGCTTGGCCATAATTCCCACTACTGGGTGGTGTTTCTGCATGTAAATCCTGTCTCTATGATGTTAGTGAGGGAAAATTTAGGACAGTTGTGTTGGTGGGGCAGGACTCAGTGTGTAAAGTAGTATTGTGCCTTGATGCAATCTTTTGGGATATAAAGGAAACAGAAGCAAGCAGAGAGTCTGTGATCTTATACTACTGAGAAGCAAGCTGGGAGCAGAGCACATTCTTTGAAAAGGACTCAGGATCTCTGCATTTCAGAAGCTCAGTGTTCAGGGCAGGATTGATGACAAGGTCCTTCTTTCTGAGCCAACAGAGAAAGCCTTCTTCCAGAGCTGACACCTTGAATTTGGAATTGTAGCCTACTGAACTGTGATAGAATGAAATTTCTCTTTGTTAAAGGCTTCCACTGGTGATATTTCCATTACAGCCACACTAGATGATTAAGACATACATATGTATATATAACTCTTAATGTATATATCCGTAGTTAGGGCTCTCAGACCTAGATGTGTGTACTTTTATTCCTAAGAAACACTCAGAGGCATCACTTTTCACTAAAAGTTTAATAATTTTCAAAGTTGCCCCAGAGAATTAACTGATTTTTTAGCTACTGTCTCATTGTAAATCTGTGAGCGAGAAAGACAATACTTCTTCATTCATTTCTCGGTCTTTACAAATGTGTATTGGAATAGTCCAAATCTATGAAAATAGTCACAGTTTATATTTTGCTATTCTGAAAATTTAAATAATGTCAAAGGAGTAAAAGTATCCAATCAACTAGTTTATATTTATCCCAATTTCTTTGGACAACTACAGTTTCTGTAGCTATAAATAATGTAACATGTAAGTCAAGGTATTAAGGAAAGAGAAACATGCATAATTTATGAAAGAAAAATTACACTTTAAAGCATCGTCATTTATTCTATGACTTAGAAAAGGATGACACAGTTCTGTTTTAAAGTTTTCATCAGTTATTTTCTAAATGATATGATTAAAATAATAACCTTAAACTTATTTTTCCAATATAGTTTCCTCTGTGATCTTTAAATCTAGCCACATCTTAAGAAAAACTTAATTCTTACATTGTGAATTTGGGTTCACTTCATGCACCAAAAAAAAATTTACAGGGCTAATCTTTTCAGTCCTACAAAATTCTTTTGAGTATGAATTTTTCCATGTATTCAAAGAGTATTTTAAGTCTGTATTTTTGAAGAAACTAGAAATTGTGTTTGTTTGAGTGAAAATAAGATCTACAGCTTCTTCTGAATTTGAATCAATTATCCAAATCCAGGGGATGGAAAAGCTTTTTGCATTGGCAAAGTATGCCCCTGTCCAATCTAAAAAAGATGAAAAATGGGCCAACAGGCAGCATCAGGACTTTTGCCAGATATTTAGTTATGTATTGAACATGATCTCTCTTTAAATTGCTCTCAATCTAAGAAGCACAATGAAATATGTGTGATTTCAAGCTTAATTGGGTATTTGGTACAGTAATTGGGTGGTCATGACTAAAATCTTAGAGAAAGCCCACCTGTAATGAGCAATCAAATATTTGTGGTCTTATATGGTAAACGATGCCAATACCATGAAAATCATATTGTCATAGTTAGATCCGGGATAACCACATAGAGTTCTTTCTCTACCCATAATTACAAAATTAGATTAATTTTATCTTAAAGTATACTTTAAGAAAAATTTTTTCTATGGTATATTATTAAAGAATCATGCCTTCTTAAGGTTTCTTTGTAAGCCAAGAAATCCACATGTTATGCATTACAGAAAAAAGGCTTTTGTGTGTAGATTTTATAAAGCTTTGAAACAAGGTCCAGGAATTGTCTAAATATGCAGGCCATATTAAAAACTATCAGTGATATTTAAAGAGCAAAGGGAATACAACTGCAATGGAAAATGACTAACATAATTGATGAGGAAAGATATGCCAGCCAAGTGCTGTCGAGTCAGATCTGACTCATGGCTAGGAAAGATATAGGATATAATTAAAAAAACAACAACAGTAACATTATTCCCAGTACCATGCAAAGTTTTAGCCATTTGGGATAAGATAAAAAACTGTGTCTTCTATAGCTTAAATATTGTGGAGGATAAAAAAGAAGAGGTATTTTGATCTGTAATAAATCTACTTTCTTTAGTTATTAATTCATAAATTATTTTATTGTCAGGTCTCAATTATATATACACCAAAAATAAAAAAATAAGTGAATAGCTAGGTACACAGAAATTGGTGGCTATGAGTACAGTCTTAGACTGGATTCACTAGAGAAGAAAAATCAGTGAAGCTTATGCATATGTACATACATACATACATGTATATAAACACATACATGCATGTGTACATATATGTATAAATACACACATACACATATACATGTATAAATATATAGAGATTTATGTCAAGGAAATGGCTAATAAGGTTGTAGAGGTTGAAAAGTCCAAAGTCTGTGGGTCAAGGTGGAGGCTTCTCCTGACTCGCATAGCTGCAGGGGCCCAAGAACTCAAGGTTGGCAGGTCAGGTAGCAGGCTTCTGGCTCAATTTCTAAGAACTAGAGTTCAGATGATAAGCTGAATGCAGACCAGGATGAAGGTCCATAAGCGTTGCCAGAAAATCCATGTATATTGGATGCAGGCCATATCCCCAGGTAAACTGCATTTCAGTTGATTTATTCTGCTCATAGCAGATCTCATCATGGAGGAGATTACATTGTAAGAGATCTCATCACCGAAGTAATTACATTACCACATAGACGCCAAACTACATCACAACTGCCAAACCACTGGGAAATATGGCCCAGCTAAACTGACACACTACCTTAATCATTCTACGTACTCTGAAAAATTGCTTATATTTTTCTGTATCTCTATTTCCACCTAATTGTAACAGAAGTGCCAATTTGAGCATCTGATGCTTGTGGCAGTAGAAATAAGTATCAAAAGTAAAATGTATTCAATTGTGTCCCCCCAAAACTGTGTGTATTAATTTGGTTAGGCCATAATTCTCAATATTGTGTTTCATTCTTATAGCTTATAAACCCTGCCCCATGATGTTAATGAGGGAAGATGGGTGTATGATTGAATTGTGCTTTGAAGCAACCTCTTGGGATATAAAGGAAGGGAAATGAGAAGAGATTTGGGGACTTCATAACACCAAGAAGCAGTGCTGAAAGTAGAGTGTATCCCCAGGAAAGGACTTGGGGTCCCCATGCTTTAAAATCTCCCATTCCAGGGGGAGGCTGAAGACAATAACCCTCCAGAGCCAACAGGGAGAGACTTCCTCTAGGGATGATACCCTGAATTTGGACTTGTAGCTTAGAGAACTGTGGCAGAATAAAATTCTTCTTTTTAAAACCATCCATTTCTGGTATTTCTATCTTAGCAGCACTAGTTGACTAAGACAAAAGGTATGGTCCATAGTAAAGACAGTATATAGAAGACAGATATAGAAACATGTGATTGTTCCACTCAACTAAACAGACAAAATTAGTTAATAACCAAAAACACAAACCAAATCCACTACCACTGAGTTCATCCCAACTCATAGACACACTATGGGACAGAGTAGAACTGCCCCATGGAGTTTCCAAGGAGTCCCCAGTGGATTCAAACTACCACCCTTTTGGTTAACAGACATAGCACTTAACCACTATGCAACCAGGGTTTCTGGAATAGATAATGGTAGCGGGAAAACATTTTATTTTCTGCAGATCTAAGGAAAAAAACTGAGTTTTGAAAAGGAAAACTATTCTTGAGGTTCAAAGAAGAGAGGATTTCATTATGCTCATTTCAGACCCTATCTTGGTATGCCTTAATTTGAATGTTTTATCTATCCTTTCGTAGAATGCTTGGCCTTGTGCAGATCTCCAGAGGATTCACAAATTAAAAGGACAGCTATTTGTCCTTCTACTCCTCCCAGAACCCCCAAATCAGTGACAAGTACAGCCAAGTGTGTGATATTAAATTTTCCTAGATAATAACATTCAATTGTTAAAACTCTTTGATCTTCCTCACAAAACTCTTCTCCACGGCTTAGTTCTATTCTAAGGAGGAATGTGTAGTAAGTTTCCATTTCCTACGTCTTGGATACAAATCCCTGTTTTATTTGTTTGTTTATTCTGTAAACTCATTTTATATATGGACTTATAGATACCATGCCTTTCTACATTGAGTTAATTATGTTTCACTGGCTTTATTACTTCTCTGTGATACTAAACTTTGAGCATGGAAACTTAGGTCCACCATGAAAGCATCCTACTTGAATTAGATTTGGAAATTATTCATTTCACTTCAAGAAGTTCTATGGCCTCATTATGCAAATTTCCCACTCTTTTCCAACAACAATCATGAATGTCTTGTCAATTATTAAATACATATGTTTTTCATCATTGAACTAATGATACTGAAGAGGACATAGTGTTTCTTTTCAAGCAGTTAAGTATATAGTATACTTCACTCTGCATTGTATAAACTTGACCATAGATAGTTACTAGATAGGGAAGAAGAGATATGGTTATCTAACGATGCTTGTCCTTAATATTTCTCTGTTAGATAACGGGTATTAAAAATTGAAATGTTATGACCCCAATAATTACACATATTTTTCCACCTTAGGATAAGAAACAATTATAAAATTTAACTCTAATTTTATAAAGTTTTCCTTCATGGAATAACTGGTGAAATTTTTCTCACAATGTTGAATAATAGAACCTAGCAACTAAATCATAATTTCTGTTTGCTTTCAGGAAAAAGAATAACTTGGGGAGATTAGACCTACTTAATAAACTGCCTTAAGCAAACATATGTGTTCAAAGATGAACAAGAGAATGTCCATCAGTAAAGAGAAGACTATTCTAACATGTGTAGAGTTTGATGAGTCTGGAAGAAAAAAAATAGGAGCAGTAAAATAATGGCTAAGGATTTACAAATTTGATTACCATAATAGATTCGTAAATTCTCTGATTTAAATAAATATCAAAATATAAAAATATAAAGGAATATCATAATCACTACTGGATACCATTGATAATGAGAAAAAATCTTAGATCAATAGAAAAAATAGTCAAAAAGAAAAATGTAAATCAAAATGACAGCAGACTTCTTACCAAAAACTATACAAGACACAATAAATGGAACCGTAGTTCCATAATGCAAAAAGGAGGAAAAAAAAATTCTTCACCTATAATTATAAATCCATGACAATATCTCTCAAAAATTAAGGAAGAATAAACCTTTCATACTAGCAAAAACATGTAACAACTCAAGAAATTCTGCACTAGAAGAAAAGCTAATGGGACTTTTTTAGGTACAAAGAAATTGATACTAAATGGAAATTTGGACCTTCAAAAGGAACACAGAATGCATTAAAAAGATTCTAATAAGTTAAAGATGTTTATTGTAAATCCAAGATCAACCATGAAAAATAAAATAAAATAATAAAATAAAAAATGATACATAACTACTGGAAGAAATGTAGTAGAATAATACAACTAATCTCCTAGACTCATTAATGTAAAAAACAATTGAGAAAATTTCAAAAAGGAAATAGACAACACATGGAACAAATTAAAAACAAAGAGCAAAGTGATAGCATTAACTCTAATATTATTGACAGTCACATTAAATATGATGCACTGTTCAATATTAAAGCAATTACACGTATTTGGCTACTAAACACATGATACCTTGTTGTTAGGTGCTGTCGACTCAGTTCTGGGTTATAGCAACCCTGTGAACAACAGAATGAAACACTGCCTGGTCTTGAGCCATCTCCACAGTTGTTTTCATGCTTAAGCCCATTGTTGTAGCCACTGTGTCGATCGATCTCGTCCAGGGTCTTTCTCTTTTTCCCTGACCCTCCACTCTACCAAGCGTGATGTCCTTCTCCAGGGACTGAGCTTTCCTGACAACATGTCCGAAGTAAGATGCAACATGATACCTAGCTAGACCAAATGGAGATGTCATGTAAGTATAATTTACGTATCACCAGATTAAAATAATTTAGTAGGGGTTAAAATAATGTAAAATCTTGTTAATGTATTTTTCTAATAATTGCATATTTACTTGATAATATTCTGCATATATTTGGATAAATGAAGTAATATATTGAACTAAGTTTACTATTTCTTTTTTATTTCTCAAACTAACAAATTTTAAAATTATGTATGTGACTCACAATTTATTTCTGTTAGACAGCACTAGTCTAAACTCTCCCATTAAAGCTATTGATTGTGATACTGGTTGAAAACTAAGACCTATCTACAGGAAGTCAACTTTAATACATGAAAATGTAAGTTAAAATTCAAAGAATTTAAAGAATAGAAAAAAAATGCAATGTGAGTACTACTCAAAAGAAAACTTCAGTAGTCAAATTAATATCAGAAAAAGTAGGCTTCAGAATAAAGAATAATGTCAGCAATGAAGAGACAGATTATATAATAACGAGATCAATTTTTGAAGATGTTTTAATAAATTGTAAATGAATAAGTGACCAATTTAAAAAAATCTTCAAAATTCATGGATGAAAATTGCCAACAGACTGGTCTCTTAAGAAATGCCTAATCAATTTACTCAGGTTGAAGATAAGTAATACAGATCCAAAACTGAAAGAAATGAAAAATAGCAGAGATATTTGAGTAAATACAAATGACTGCCCCCCCCCCTTTTTTAAGGATGCCTGTATAAAGCAAAAATGATAACTTATCTCCTTGGATTCCTAACGCATATAGATGTATACGGACTACCAATTATGATTGTGAGCTCATCCTATAAAAATTGCTACATACTTCACTGCTGAATATCACTACAGTCACCTTTGAAGTATCTTCCTTGGGAAGCTATGCACTGATGCCAGCACCTGGTTCACCCTTCAAAGCAATTATAGAACACTTTTTTTTTCTGGAATGGCCATCAGAGCTGTCATCATACTACCCTTACTGTCCTGAATGTTATCAAAATGTCTTCCTCTCAATATTTTAGCTTCAGGTAAAGAAAAAAGTCACTGGGCGCCAGATCAGGTGATTAGAGAGGGTGTTCCAATACAGTTATTTGTTTACTGGGTAAAAGTTCCTTTACAGACAACTTTACAATTAAGTTCCTGAACTTGCCTCCATGATATCATGTGCAATGGCCATTCCAGAAAGAGTTTCAAAACTGCTTTGAAGGGTGGACTAGGCAGTGGTGCTGCTGCATAGCTTCCTAAGGAGAGTACTTCAAAGATAACCATAGCGATATGCAGCAGTGAGGTATGTAACAGAACAACTGAATTTGCTGACTTGTCATACCTTGTAATATTCATTTTAGCTTTAATAAAAATGAGGAGAGACATGGGACATGTTCCTATATTGCTGCAAGTTGTGTTGTTTCTGCAATTTATATCAAACAGTACAATATTAAGGAGCCTTGGTGGTACAGTAGCTGAGCATTCAACTGCTAACTGAAAGTCAGTGGTCAGTGTTCAGGATAAAGATATGATAGTCTGTGAAGATTATAGCATTAGAAACTCTGTGGGACAGTTCTCTGTAGTATCCGAATTCCAATACCATCCAGTCAATTTTCTTTTTATTTTTATTTAACATAACTGAGTGAAAATGTACATTCACATGTAAATTTACATGCCCCCCTATATGCAGTTTCCAGTGCTCTCCCTGTCCGGTGACTACACACTATTCCTCTCTGCTCCATACATGTCTCATCCTCCCAACAGTCTCCTTTCCCCTCCTCTCCGTCCACTCCCCTTCCTCCAGCCAGAGGTCAGCAAGATGATATCCTATAGATGTATAGAACCATAAAGTGCTTCCAACATATGGTTATTCTGCATTGCCAAGTCCATTCCATTCCTGTCCAAAGAGTGGACCTTTGTTATAATCTACGGGAACGGGCAGCATCAGGGCCGGGGGCCATGCTCTCAGAGGAACCCCAAAACCGCTGGACCATCAATTGAGGTCTTTTAGTGGAGATCTCATGATGCACCTCTTTTTATTCTTGTGTTGCCAGTGAGGCTCCTCTCTGTGAGCTCCGTCATGGCTATCACTGGTGGTGGCTGGGCACCATACGGTTCTTCCAGTCCCAGGTCGATGTAGGCACCCACTCTTGTGGGTCTCTCTGTCTTCTCGGTTGTCTTTACCGCATACCATTTTGGCCCTCGGTGAGCATACGTTCCTGCTGAGTTGGGACCATTTGCTGTGTCCGCGGAAGGCAGCTTGGCAGCTTTTAAGACCCCAGATGCCACTCACCAATGTGGGGTGCAGAGAGCTCGCTTAGCAAAACGCTTGTTGTGCCAATTGGCCTGGAATTCGCCTAAGAGCATGGTCCCACACCCCCTGCCCCAGCTACTCTATCCTTGCAGTATTGAGTTAAGATGGAAGGAGTACTCAAGTTATGCTGAAGTCCACTTAATGTTCTTCTTGTTCCTAATGTGTGCTGTCACCGCTTTCTCCCAACTAGATTTCTAGTAACTACCTAAACTAAACCCTCCCCCCGTCGCCCTCCTTCCCTCCCTCCCCTCCCTTGCAGCTGTCAAAGAGTCTTTTCTTCTATACACAAGTCTGTATTTGAGATCTTATCGTAGAGGTCTCATACAGTATTTGTCCTTTCGTCGCTGACTACTCTCACTCAACATAATGTCTTCCAGTTGAAACCAGGTTAGGAGATGTTTCCTGGAATCATCGTTATTCTTTATCATTGCGTACTGCTCCATTGAGTATATGTACCACAGTTTACCTATCCATTCTTCTATTGTTGGGCATCTGGGTTGATTCCACCATTTTGCTATTGTGGACTGGGCCGCAATAAACATTCTGGTGCATGTGTCCGTTGGTGTGAAAGGCCTTGAATCTGTAGGATATATTCTAAGTAGTGGCATTACTGGGTCAAATGGTTTATCAATATCCATTTTTTTTAAGGAAGCCCCAGATTGCCTTCCAAAGAGGCTGGACCATTTTGCAACCCCACCAACAGTGTAGGAGGGTTCCACTTTCTCCACAGCCTCTCCAGCATTTGTTGTTTTGTGTTTTCTGGATCATGGGCAATCTTGTTGGGGTGAGATGGTATCTCATTGTTGTCTTGATGTGAATTTCTTTAATAACTAAAGATCGTAAACATGTCCGCATGTGTTTTCTGGCTACCTGGATCTCCTCTTTAGTGAAGTATCTGTCCATCTCCTTTGCCCATCGCTTAATTGGATGGTTTATCTTCTTCTTATTGATATTTTGTAGTATCTTATAGATTATGGAGATCAGGTGTCGATCTGACATAGAGTTGCCAAATATTTTTTCCCACTCTGTGGGTGTTCTTTTAATTCTATTAATAAAGTCTTTGGATGAGCAAAAGTGTTTGATTCTTAATAGTTCCCATTTATCTACTTTCTCTTCTGCTGATTGAGGTTTCTTTGACAGATTTTGGAGTCTGTCCTCATTGTGTATTGAAACGTCCATTGTTGTTCCTACCTTTTCTTGGATGAGCTTTATCGTTCTAGGTTTGATATTTAGGTCTTTTATCCAGTTGGAGTTGGTTTTTGTATAAGATGTAAGATATGGATCTTGATTCAGTTTATTGCAGATGGATAACCAATTTTGCCAGCACCATTTGTTGAAGATGCTGTTTTTACCCCAGTTTAATGTCTTAGGGCCTTTGTCGAATATCAACTGTTCATAGGCAGATGGTGTCATCTCTGGGGTCTCAATTCTGTTCCACTGATCAATCTGTCTGTTCTTGTACCAGTACCAGGCTGCTTTGACCACTGTGGCAGTGTAGTATGTTCTAATGTCGGGTAATGAGAGGCCTCCCAGTGTGTTCTTCTTCTTTAGTACTACCTTACTAATCCGGGGCTTCTTCCCTTTCCAAACAAAATTGGTGATTTGTTCCTCCATCTCATTAAAAAATTATGCTGGGGGGGGGGGAGTCAAAATGGCGGACTAAGGACACGTCTCTTTCTATCCCTCTGGAAACCAAGATCTGAATTGACAATCAAACAGAGCCTTCTAGCACTTAATCAGCCTCAGGACACGGCACAGAGCTGTTAATTGGGACTTTATACCATTCAGTGAAAAATCTCCTCTCTTTCACTGACTCCCGCTCCTGGCTAGCCCTGGCTCTTACGGACGGAAGGTAAATGCACCATTTTGACTTTTTTTTTTCCTGGGCCTCGGCTGGCGGGCGGGGCTGGGCCTTGCCCAGCAGCTGGACTCAGACACGCTGCTGGGGGGATAGGCAGGCGAAATTCCGATATTCTGAGAGCCAGGCTCGGGACTCTGTTAATCTAGACAGTTTGAGCCTTTCGTTTTGCAGCTGCCTCAGTGGTGTTTGTGTGGAGCTAAGTGGTCAGGGTACGGGACGCCATGTTAGTACCGAGACTTTAGCGGGACCTCGTTCTTAGCCTGGGAGCCAGCGCCTGCAAACTGGACAGCGCTTCTCCGTTAGAAAAGTAGTGATTTTGCATAGTGCTGCCTGCATTGGGGGCTCTGCAACAGAAGCAGAGGAATCGCTGCCTCTGGGCATGTTTAGCCCCCCGTCTGTTGCCTGTGTGGAGGACGCCATCTTGGGTACGGTGGCCGCAGCAGGACCTAATTCTTAGCTTGGGAGCCAGAGCCTGCCCACAAGAGAGTGCTTTTCTATCACAAAACCAGTACTCGACGCAGTGTTGGATAAGGCTAGGCCCTGTCAGAAGAGGCCACCAGGGCACTAGCAGTGCTGTATTCTGAACTAGTTTGTTATCATCTGGGGTTGGATACAGTGGCGCTTACTTTGTCAGATGGGAAGAGGGACCTCTACACCTGAAAACCTAACTGACTTGTGAACTGGTCAGATACCTTTTGCCTTACATTTGAAGACACCCTAGAGAAACATTTGCAATCCATCCTCACAGTACCTCTTCCAGCCTCTATGTATTCACATGGGACCCAAAAAGTATCAGACGACTGTGGCTTACAAGCAATCACTCATGGCTTCAGAAGGCTCCCAAACAAAGCAACCAAGGAGTTTTACAGATGAAGAAACTTTTATGAAAGCATCAGGAAGTGAATACAAATTGATTATATACAGGGCCCTTCTAGACCTTATACAAAACGCAGCAGAACAAAATGAAAAATTAAGCAAGTTGTTCGATCTGATGGAACACCAGTACTCTGAAGTCCAACAGATCAAGAACAAAGTCAAAGACATAGAAGCTTCCATGCAAAGCCAAGAAAACAGAATGGAACAAATGGAAAAAAGAACTTCTGACTTGGAAGACAGAGTTACTGATGCCAGTGTCTATGAGCAGAAATCAGAAAAAAGAAACAAGAAAAATGAAGAAAGATTGAGAAGCATGTGGAACTCCATTAAGAGGAACAACCTTCGATTAATTGGAGTCCCTGAACAGGGTGAGACATCTGAGAACACAGAGAATATTGTTGCTGAGCTGCTGAAAGAAAACTTCCCAGAAATCATGAAGGAAGAGAATATAGACATCTCAGATGCATATTGTATGCCACCCAATATAGATCTCAAAAGAAAGACTCCAAGACATATTATACTCAAGCTTAACAAAATGAAACATAAGCAGCAACTCTTAAAGGCAGCAAGACTCAAGGCAAAGCTAACATTCAGAGGGAAACCCTGTAGGCTCTCGTCAGATTTCTCAGCAGAAACCATGCTGGCACGCAGACAGTGGCATGACACATTCAAAGTCTTGAAGCAGAAGAACTTCCAACGAAGAATTATGTATCCTGCAAAACTGTCTTTCAAACAGGAAAATGAAATTAAGACATTTCCAGATAAACAGAAACTCAGAGACTTTGTAAAAACCAAACCCAAACTACAAGAAATGCTCAAAGAAGTTCTTGGCTTTGGCTTAGAAGAACGAAACCGCTAACTTTATATTTTAGAACGACACACTACTCAATACTCATTTAGGGAAGGCTCCAAAGTAAATCACAGCTTTGATTTGGAAAGAAGCAATCCAGTGATCATCATGAAAACTATGGTGTCATCATAATAAAAGAGGGATGTACTACTGTCGTTATAGTCCTTCCAGATGGAGAGGAAGATGACCAGACTGGTAGTAATTAAAATTGGGTTTATAAATAGTTTATTAAGGGGGTTCATAGGGGCATCTGTAAAGCACAACAAAGATGTATCATACCATTTCAAGAAATCTAACACACGAGTCTCAACAACTATAAAACCAGCTCTGAAAAAGGTGAAAAATCAACTCACAAAAAAGAGTGTCTCAGAACAGACTAATAAGAACAACAGAGAAAACATCAACATAAAAATAAACACATCACAATGGCAACAGTGAACACATAACTATCAATAATTACATTGAACGTGAATGGACTGAATGCTCCAGTAAAGAGACACCGAGCGTCATCTTGGATCAAAAGACATGACCCATCCATATGTTGTCTACAAGAAACTCACTTGAGACCTAAAGACAGGAACAAACTGAAAATTAAAGGTTGGAAGAATATATATCAAGCTAACAATGAACAAAGAAGAGCAGGGGTGGCAATTCTAATCTCAGACAAAATCAGCTTTAATGTCACATCCACCATCGTGGACAAAGATGGACACTATTTATTGCTGAAAGGTTCAGTACACAAGCAAGACTTAACTATATTAAACATTTATGCACCTAATGTGAGAGCACCTAAATGTGTCGAAGTAACACTGACTACGCTCAAAAGAGAGTTAGATGACTCCACAATAATAGTGGGAGAATTTAACACTCCATTCTCCTTACTAGACAGATCATCTAGAAAAAAGCTCAGTAAAGATACAGAAGACCTCATTGACACAATTAACCAACTAAACCTCATTGATACATACAGAACTTTCCACCCATCAGCAGACAACTACACCTTCTTCTCCAGTGCACATGGAACATTCTCCAGAATTGACCACGTGATAGGCCATAATACAATGCTCAAGAAAATCCATACCATTGAATTATTGCAAAGCATCTTCTCAGATCATAAAGCCATCAAAGTTGAAATCAATAGCAGAAAAAACAGAGATAGAAAATGGAACTCTTGGAAACTGAACAACATCTTGCTCAAAAAAACATGGGTTATAGAGGAAATCAGGTATCAATTAAAGAAATTCATGGATTCCAATGAGAATGAAAACACTTCCTACCAGAACCTATGGGACACAGCCAAAGCAGTGCTCAGAGGTCTGTTTATCTCCATAAATGCACACATCGGGAAGGAAGAAAGAAACCAAATCAAGGAACTAACTCTACAGCTTGAACAAGTAGAAAGAGAACAACAGAGGAACCCCTCGGGCACCAGAAGAAAGGAGATCATAAAGATTAGAGCAGAGCTAAATGAATTAGAGAATAGAAAAACAATTGAAAAAATTGAAAAGACCAAAAGCTGGTTTTTTGAAAAGATCAACAAAATTGATAAACCACTGGCTAAACTTACTAAAGAAAAGCAGGAAAGGAAACAAATAACCCAAATTAGAAATGAGAAGGGAGTTGTCACCACAGATGCAACAGAAATAAAAACATCATAACGGAATACTATGAAAGACTTTACTCTAACAAATTGGAAAACCTACGGGAAATGAACCAATTCCTTGACTCATACCACCTACCCAAATTATCACAACGTGAAGCAGAACAACTTAATAAACCCATCACAAAGGAAGAGATTGAAAAGGTCATCGAAACACTGCCAACCCAAAAAAGTCCGGGCCCAGATGGCTTCACGGCAGAATTCTACCAAGAATTTAGAGAAGAGTTATCCCCAATACTACTGAAACTATTTCACAGTATAGAAAGGGATGAAGTACTCCCAGACTCATTCTATGAAGCCAGCATAACCCTGATACCTAAGCCCGGGAAAGATCCAACAAAGACAGAGAACTACAGACTGATATCACTCATGAACTTAGATGCAAAAATCTTCAACAAAATTCTTGCCAACAGAATACAACAACATATCAAGAAAATAATCCATCATGACTAAGTGGGATTCATACCAGGGATGCAAGGCTGGTTCAACATCAGGAAAACAATTAATGTGATTAACCACATAAATAACACAAAAGACAAAGATCACCTGATTTTGTCCATTGATGCCGAAAAGGCATTTGATAAAGTCCAACACCCATTCATGCTAAAAACTCTTAGCAAAATGGGCATAGACGGCAAATTCCAAAACAGAATAAGGGCCGTTTATACAAAGCCAATTGCCCATATCATCCTGAATGGAGAGAGACTGAAAGACTTTCCCCTGAGATCAGGAACTAGACTAGGATGCCCACTGTCACCTCTCCTATTCAACATTGTGCTAGAAGTTCTAGCCAGAGCAATTAGACAAGACGAACAAATAAAGGGCATCTGCATCGGCAAAGAGGAAGTTAAAATCTCCCTGTTCGCAGATGATATGATTGTATATGCAGAGAACCCCAAGGAATCTATAAGTAAGTTACTCAAACTGATAGAAGAGTTCAGCAAAGTCTCAGGATACAAGATAAACATAAGCAAATCAGTAGGATTCCTTTATACCAACAACGAGACTGTTAAGGAGGAAACTATCAAATCTATACCATTTGTGATAGCCCCTAAGAAGATAAAGTACCTAGGAATTAATCTAACCAGAGAAACAACAGACCTTTACAAAGAGAACTACAAGACCTTACTACAAGAAACTAAGAGAGACTTAGATAAATGGAAACACCTACCCTGCTCATGGATAGGAAGACTTAACATTGTGAAAATGTCTATTTTACCCAAAGCAATTTATTTATATAATGCAATCCCAATACAAGTTCCAGCATCATTTTTTAATGAGATGGAGAAACAAATCACCAATTTTGTTTGGAAAGGGAAGAAGTCCCAGATAAGTAAGGTAGTACTAAAGAAGAAGAACACACTGGGAGGCCTCTCATTACCCGACCTTAGAACATACTACACTGCCACAGTGGTCAAAACATCCTGGTACTGGTACAAGAACAGACAGACTGATCAATGGAACAGAATTGAGACCCCAGAGATGACACCATCTGCCTATGAACAGTTGATATTCGACAAAGGCCCTAAGACATTAAACTGGGGTAAAAACAGCATCTTCAACAAATGGTGCTGGCAAAATTGGTTATCCATCTGCAATAAACTGAATCAAGATCCATATCTTACACCTTATACAAAAACCAACTCCAACTGGATAAAAGACCTAAATATCAAACCTGAAACGATAAAGCTCATCCAAGAAAAGGTAGGAACAACAACGGAAGTTTTAATACACAATGAGGACAGATTCCAAAATCTGTCAAAGAAACCTCAATCAACAGAAGAGAAAGTAGATAAATGGGAACTATTAAGAATCAAACACTTTTGCTCATCCAAAGACTTTATTAATAGAATTAAAAGAACACCCACAGAGTGGGAAAAAATATTTGGCAACTCTATGTCAGATCGACACCTGATCTCCATAATCTATAAGATACTACAAAATATCAATAAGAAGAAGATAAACCATCCAATTAAGCGATGGGCAAAGGAGATGGACAGATACTTCACTAAAGAGGAGATCCAGGTAGCCAGAAAACACATGCGGACATGTTCACGATCTTTAGTTATTAAAGAAATTCACATCAAGACAACAATGAGATACCGTCTCACCCCAACAAAATTGCCCATGATCCAGAAAACACAAAACAACAAATGCTGGAGAGGCTGTGGAGAAAGTGGAACCCTCCTACACTGTTGGTGGGGTTGCAAAATGGTCCAGCCTCTTTGGAAGGCAATCTGGGGCTTCCTTAAAAAAATGGTAATTGATATACCATTTGACCCAGTAATGCCACTACTTGGAATATATCCTACAGATTCAAGGCCTTTCACACCAACGGACACATGCACCAGAATGTTTATCACGGCCCAGTCCACAATAGCAAAAAGGTGGAATCAACCCAGATGCCCAACAATAGAAGAATGGATAGGTAAACTGTGGTACATATGCTCAATGGAGCAGTACGCAATGATAAAGAATAACGATGATTCCAGGAAACATCTTCTAACCTGGTTTCAACTGGAAGACATTATGTTGAGTGAGAGTAGTCAGCGACGAAAGGACAAATACTGTATGAGACCTCTACGATAAGATCTCAAAAACAGACTTGTGTATAGAAAAAAAGACTCTTTGACAGCTGCAAGGGAGGGGAGGGAGGGAGGGAGGGCGAGGGCGGGAGGGTTTAGTTTAGGTAGTTACTAGAAATCTAGTTGGGAGAAAGCGGTGACAGCACACATTAGGAACAAGAAGAACATTAAGTGGACTTCAGCATAACTTGAGTACTCCTTCCATCTTAACTCAATACTGCAAGGATAGAGTAGCTGGGGCGGGGGGCGGGGAACCATGCTCTTAGGCGAATTCCAGGCCAATTGGCATAACTAGCGTTTTGCTAAAAGAGCTCTCTGCACCCCACATTGGTGAGTGACGTCTGGGGTCTTAAAAGCTGCCAAGCTACCATCCGAGGACACAGCAAATGGTCCCAACTCAGCAGGAACAGATGCTCACTTAGGGCCAAAATGGCATGTGGTAAAGACAACCGAGAAGACAGAGAGACCCACAAGAGTGGGTGCCTACATCGATCTGGGACCGGAAGAACCGGATGGTGCCCGGCCACCGTCAGTGATAGCCATGACGGAGCTCACAGAGAGGAGCCTCACTGGCAACGCAAGAATAAAAAGAGGTGCATCATGAGATCTCCACTAAAAGACCTCAATTGATGGTCCAGCGGTTTTGGGGTTCCTCTGACAGCATGGCCCCCTGCCCTGATGCTGCCCATTCCCATAAATTATAACAAAGGTCCACTCTTTGGACAGGAATGGAATGGACTTGGCAATGCAGAGTAACCATATGTTGGAATCACTTTATGGTTCTATACCTCTATAGGATATCATCTTGCTGACCTCTGGCTGGAGGAAGGGGAGTGGACGGAGAGGAGGGGAAAGGAGACTGTTGGGAGGATGAGACATGTATGGAGCAGAGAGGAATAGTGTGCAGTCACTGGACAGGGAGAGCACTGGAAGCTGCATAAAGGGGGGCATGTAAATTTTCATGTGAATGTACATTTTCACTCAGTTATGTTAAATAAAAAAAAAAAACTTTATAAAAAAAAATGATGCAGGAACTTGTATTGTGATTGCATTATATAAATAAATTGCTTTGGGTAAATTAGACATTTTCACTATGTTAAGTCTTCCTATCCATCAGCAGGGTAGGTTTTTCCATTTATCTAAATTTCTCTTACTTTCTTGTAGTAAGGGCTTGTAGTTCTCTTTGTAAAGGTCTGTTGTTTCTCTGGTTAGATTAATTCCTAGGTACTTTATCTTCTTAAGGGCTATCACAAATGGTATAGATTTGAGAATTTCCTCCTTTACAGTGTCGTTGTTGGTATAAAGGAATCCTACTGATTTGCTTATGTTTATCTTGTATCCTGAGACTTTGCTGAACTCTTCTATCAGTTTGAGTAACATACTTATAAATTCCTTGGGGTTCTCTGCATATACAATCATATCATCTGCGAACAGGGAGATTTTAACTTCCTCTTTGCCGATGCAGATGCCCTTTATTTGTTCGTCTTGTCTAATTGCTCTGGCTAGAACTTCTAGCACAATGTTGAATAGGAGAGGTGACAGTGGGCATCCTTGTCTAGTTTCTGATCTCAGGGGAAAGTCTTTCAGTCTCTCTCCATTCAGGATGATGTGGGCAATTGGCTTTGTATAAACGGCCCTTATTCTGTTTTGGAATTTGCCGTCTATGCCCATTTTGCTAAGAGTTTTTAGCATGAATGGGTGTTGGACTTTATCAAATGCCTTTTCGGCATCAATGGACAAAATCAGGTGATCTTTGTCTTTTGTGTTATTTATGTGGTTAATCACATTAATTGTTTTCCTGATGTTGAACCAGCCTTGCATCCCTGGTATGAATCCCACTTGGTCATGATGGATTATTTTCTTGATATGTTGTTGTATTCTGTTGGCAAGAATTTTGTTGAAGATTTTTGCATCTAAGTTCATGAGTGATATGAGTCTGTAGTTCTCTGTCTTTGTTGGATCTTTCCCGGGCTTAGGTATCAGGGTTATGCTGGCTTCATAGAATGAGTCTGGGAGTACTTCATCCCTTTCTATACTGTGAAATAGTTTCAATAGTATTGGGGATAACTCTTCTCTGAATGCTTGGTAGAATTCTGCCGTGAAGCCATCTGGGCCCAGACTTTTTTGGTTTGGCAGTGTTTTGATGACCTTTTCAATCTCTTCCTTTGTGATGGGTTTATTAAGTTGTTCTGCTTCACGTTGTGATAACTTGGGTAGGTGGCATGAGTCAAGGAATTGGTCCATTTCCCCTAGGTTTTCAAATTTGTTAGAGTACAGTCTTTCATAGTATTCTGTTATGATGTTTTTATTTCTGTTGCATCTGTGGTGACAACTCCCTTCCATTTCTAATTTGGGTTATTTGTTTCCTTTCCTGCTTTTCTTTAGTAAGTTTAGCCAGTGGTTTATCAATTTTGTTGATCTTTTCAAAAAACCAGCTTTTACTCTTTTCAGTTTTTTCAATTGTTTTTCTATTCTTTAATTCATTTAGCTCTGCTCTAGTCTTTATGATCTCCTTTCTTCTGGTGCCCGAGGGGTTCCTCTGTTGTTCTCTTTCTACTTGTTCAAGCTGTAGAGTTAGTTCCTTGATTTGGTTTCTTTCTTCCTTCCCGATGTGTGCATTTATGGAGATAAACAGACCTCTGAGCACTGCTTTGGCTGTATCCTATAGGTTCTGGTAGGAAGTGTTTTCATTCTCATTGGAATCCATGAATTTCTTTAATTGATCCCTGATTTCCTCTATAACCCATGTTTTTTTGAGCAAGATGTTGTTCAGTTTCCAAGAGTTCCACCTTCTATCTCTGTATTTTCTGCTATTGATTTCAACTTTGATGGCTTTATGGTCTGAGAAGATGCTTTGCAATAATTCAATGGTATGGATTTTGTTGAGCATTGCATTATGGCCTATCACATGGTCAATTCTGGAGAATGTTCCATGTGCACTGGAGAAGAAGGTGTAGTTGTCTGCTGATGGGTGGAAAGTTCTGTATGTATCAATGAGATTTAGTTGGTTAATTGTGTCAATGATGTCTTCTGTATCTTTACTGAGCTTTTTTCTAGATGATCTGTCTAGTAATGAGAGTGGAGTGTTCAAGTCTCCCATTATTATTGTGGAGTCATCTAACTCTCTTTTGAGCGTAGTCAGTGTTTCTTTGACATATTTAGGTGCTCTGACATTAGGTGCATAAATGTTTAATATAGTTAAGTCTTGCTTGTGTACTGAACCTTTCAGCAATAAATAGTGTCCATCTTTGTCCACGATGGTGGATGTGACATTAAAGCTGATTTTGTCTGAGATTAGAATTGCCACCCCTGCTCTTCTTTGTTCATTGTTACCTTGATATATATTCTTCCATCCTTTAGTTTTCATTTCCTCTCTTTAGGTCTCAAGTGAGTTTCTTGTAGACAACATATAGATGGATCGTGTCTTTTGATCCAAGATGACGCTCGGTGTCTCTTTACTGGAACATTCAGTCCATTCACGTTCAATGTAATTATTGATAGGTATGTGTTCACTGCTGCCATTGTGATATGTTTATTTTTATGTTGATATTTTCTCTGTTGTTCTTATTAGTCTGTTCTGAGACACTCTTTTTTGTGAGTTGATTTTTCACCTTTTTCAGAGCTGGTTTTATAGTTGTTGAGACTCGTGTGTTAGATTTCTTGAAATGGTATGATACATCTTTGTTGTGCTTTATAGCTGCCCCTATGAACCCCCTTAATAAACTATTTATAAACCCAATTTTAATTACTACCAGTCTGGTCATCTTCCTCTCCATCTGGAAGGACTATAACGACAGTAGTACATCCCTCTTTTATTATGATGATACCATAGTTTTCATGATGATCACTGGATTGCTTCTTTCCAAATCAAAGCTGTGATTTACTTTGGAGCCTTCCCTAAATGAGTATTGAGTAGTGTGTCGTTCTAAAATATAAAGTTAGTGGTTTCGTTCTTCTAAGCCAAAGCCAAGATCTTCTTTGAGCATTTCTTGTAGTTTGGGTTTGGTTTTTACAAAGTCTCTGAGTTTCTGTTTATCTGGAAATGTCTTAATTTCATTTTCCTGTTTGAAAGACAGTTTTGCAGGATACATAATTCTTCGTTGGAAGTTCTTCTGCTTCAAGACTTTGAATGTGTCATGCCACTGTCTGCGTGCCAGCATGGTTTCTGCTGAGAAATCTGACGAGAGCCTACAGGGTTTCCCTCTGAATGTTAGCTTTGCCTTGAGTCTTGCTGCCTTTAAGAGTTGCTGCTTATGTTTCATTTTGTTAAGCTTGAGTATAATATGTCTTGGAGTCTTTCTTTTGAGATCTATATTGGGTGGCATACAATATGCATCTGAGATGTCTATATTCTCTTCCTTCATGATTTCTGGGAAGTTTTCTTTCAGCAGCTCAGCAACAATACTCTCTGTGTTCTCAGATGTCTCACCCTGTTCAGGGACTCCAATTAATCGAAGGTTGTTCCTCTTAATAGAGTCCCACATGCTTCTTAATGTTTCTTCATTTTTCTTGTTTCTTTTTTCTGATTTCTGCTCATAGACACTGGCATCAGTAGCTCTGTCTTCCGAGTCAGAAATTCTTTTTTCCATTTGTTCCATTCTGTTTTCTTGGCTTTGCATGGAAGCTTCTATGTCTTTGACTTTGTTCTTGATCTGTTGGACTTCAGAGTACTGGTGTTCCATCAGATCGAACAACTTGCTTAATTTTTCATTTTGTTCTGCTGCGTTTTGTATAAGGTCTAGAAGGGCCCTGTATATAATCAATTTGTATTCACTTCCTGATGCTTTCATAAAAGTTTCTTCATCTGTAAAACTCCTTGGTTGCTTTGTTTGGGAGCCTTCTGAAGCCATGAGTGATTGCTTGTATGCCACAACTGTCTGTTGCTTTTTAGGTCCCATGTGAGTATATAGAGGCTGGAAGAGGTACTGTGAGGATGGATTGCAAATGTTTCTCTAGGGTGTCTTCAAATGTAAAGCAAAAGGTATCTGACCAGTTCACAAGTCAGTTAGATTTTCAGGTGTAGAGGTCCCTCTTCCCATCTGACAAAGTAAGCGCCACTGTATCCAACCCCAGATGATAACAAACTAGTTCAGAATACAGCACTGCTAGTGCCCTGGTGGCCTCTTCTGACAGGGCCTAGCCTTATCCAACACTGCGTCGAGTACTGGTTTTGTGATAGAAAAGCGGTCTCTTATGGGCAGGCTCTGGCTCCCAAGCTAAGAATTAGGTCCAGCTGCAGCCACCGTACCCAAGATGGCATCCTCCACACAGGCAGCAGACAAGGGGGCCAAAGGTGCCCAGAGGCAGCAATTCCTCTGCTTCTGTTGCAGGGCCCCCAATGTAGGCAGCACTATGCAAAATCACTACTTTTCTGATGGAGAAGCGCTGTCCCGTTTGCAGGCGCTGGCTCCCAGGCTAAGAACGAGGTCCCGCTAAAATCTCGGTACCAACATGGCGTCCGTACCCTGACCACTTAGCTCCACACAAACACCACTGAGGCAGCTACAAAACGAAAGGCTCAAACTGTCTAGATTAACAGAGTCCCGAGCCTGGCTCTCAGAATATCAGAATTTCGCCTGCCTATCCCCCCAGCAGCGTGTCTGAGTCCAGCCGCCGGGCAAAGCCCAGCTTCCGCCCGCCAGCCGAGACCGAGGAAAAAAAAAGTCAAAATGGTGCGTTTACCTTCCGTCCGTGAGAGCCGTGGCTAGCCAGGAGTGGGAGTCAGCGAAAGAGAGGAGATTTTTCACTGAATGGTATAAAGTCCCAATTTACTGCTCTGTGCCATGTACTGAGGCTGATTAGGTGCTCAGAAGGCTCTGTTTGATTGTCAATTCAGGTCTTGGTTTCCAGAGGGATATATGGAGATGTGGGCTTAGTCGGCCATCTTGACTACGCCCCCCCATCCGGTCAATTTTAACACATAGTGTCCCTATAGACCATATAGAAGCCCCCATAGAATTTCCAAGGAGCAGCTGGCAGATTTGAACCTCTGACCTTCTGATTAGCAGCAGTAGCACTTAACCACTATGCAATAGGGTCTCTAAAGTAGGAAGGAGTTAACAACAGTTTGGTGTAATTTCTAATAGTACAATAGTAACTCTATATGAGTTATGAAAAACTATATGCACTGTAATTATTAGAGAAAAACGGTGAAAAAATTATAGCTAGTGAGTCAATAGATACAATTAAATGAAATTAAAAAAAAACTTAAATGAAATATAAAAAGTCAGAAAAGGAAGTGCTAAGGAAGGAAAAAGTAGAGTGAAAAAAATGGAAAAGATGATAAATGCTGGCCTAAATCCAATGATATCAATACTTACATTAAGTATTAATTAAAGTCTTAATTTAACAATTGTTCAAATAGATAAAAGAGAGGCTTAACTACGTACATCTAAAATACAAGAGATGTGCATTAAATAAAACTGTGTTTAAAAAGTATAAGAAAGTATTATACAAGTACATGCTACTAATTTTAAAGACAGTTTCTTTGTTATTGTAACAGCAACAAGATAGCAAAAATAACAAATAACATATGGGTGACTTTAACAAATTTTTACACAATTTAGGAGGCTAGTTTAAATTTAAGGCACTGGCTCTACGTAGAGACAGTGTTTTTCTATTTGGACCTGGTCAAGATCTTTCTGCTTCTGTAATTCCAGCATTCCTTCACTCCCCAGCAATCTCCATGAGGTATGTATCTTCCTGCTGTTTGTGCATACATATTTTGGTTAGATTTAAAACAGGCTGACACTGACATGACCTCATTAACATAAAAAAGAAAATTCTATTCCCAAATGAGATTATATCTATAGTTATGGGGTTTAGAATTTACAGTACATAGCTTTGAGAGACATAATTTAATCCATAACATAAAAGTAAACGGATGAGAAATACACATCAAGCAAACAGCAAAGAGAGTGACTATGTTACTAACAGATAAAGCAGACTTCAGGACAGAATATTACTAAAGATTAAGAGAGGTTTTATAATGACAAAAAAATCCCTTGTTTCTTTATAAAGATATAACAGCCATAACTATATCTGTACCTAAGAACAGAGCTTCCAAATACATGAAGGAAAATTTGAAAGAATTAAACAAAGAAGGAAGTCCTCCAAAATCAAAGCAGATTTTAACATTTTTCTGTCTGTAATTGACAGAAAAATGAGCTTTGATTTTTTTTTTTTTAAAAAATACAGATGTTCTGAACAACATTCAACCATTTTGGCCTCATGTTGGTAGAACACTAAATCCAACAGCTATATGAAACACAGTCTTCCAAATGTACATGATATATTTATCAAGCTGAATTAAGTTCTAGACAATAAAGCAAACAAAATCAGACAAATATTTCTTCCATTAAGCTTCTTTTAAACTAGGCAACACTTTTTATGCTTTCTATATTCTCTGATCACAATAAAAGGAAACTGAAAATCAGTAACTAGATGTCCAGTAAATCCCCAGATATTTGGCAGCTAAACACCTCTGAATAATCCATGGGTTAGAGAAGAAATTACAAGCAGAATCTTGATGGATTTTAATATTGGCTTCCTTGTCTTTCTCAAACCCATTGGGCTTGTTCTCATCTTGAGACCTTTGAACTAGTTGTTTCCTCTGTCTAGGGGATTTCTTCCCCATCCACAAACCATTTGCCCCCTTAACTCCCTTAGTGATATGCTAAACTTTCCCCTCAATACAAATTTCTCTGACAACACTTTTTAAAAATGAATATTCAGTAGGCCCCTGTGTGGTACAAAATGTTTATGCTCAAATATTAATCTAAAAGTTGACAGTTTGGACCCACCAGAAGTAACACAAAAGCCTGGAAATCAAATCTTATAAAGATTATAGCCAATAAAGCCCTATGGAACTGTTCTAATCTGTAACACACAAGACTGCCATAAGTTGAAATCAATTTGATGACAGTGAGTTACCTCCTTTCCTGGTTTCATTGTAATCCATATCACTTAGCATTATGTCTACTATAAACCCACTCCACCTATTGACATATTTAGATGCTGATCACTAGGTTATTACACAAAAACAGCACTGTGTGAAAATGGAGACTGACTACATCAGACCATAAAACGAAGGATGACTACATCATTGCACTATTGTCAAATTACATCATTACATAATTGCCAAATTGCATCATTCTGTAACTCCAAACCACTAAAAATCATGACACAGCCAAGTTGACATCATACCTTAACCATCACAGCCAACATTACTTGCACTTTCTGCCTTGGCATTTATTACTACCAGACATATGTCGGTAATGTGCAAAATGGTCATATAGTAGATCTTTTACTATTGTCGTCAATGCAAAATGTCTGATAATCAGATAGTTGACAAGTGAAGAGTAGGTGTATTCTATATTGCTTTTCTTTTACTTCTCATTCAGCTTATCTTACCACATTGAAAGCTTAGTAGGTCAAGGGATTTTACAATGTACCAAGAGAATTTTATATAGAAAAAAAAATGGGGGAAAAAAACCCACTCCTGTATAATGGTCAGTAATCTATGACATTTAAGTAGAACAGGGAAAAATGTATTTCCCCAAAGCATAATAAATACATCATGACACCAAAAGTTGGCATAATGCAGTTGGCAATTTGCATTGCTAATTAGATCTAAAACTTATAGAAGTTTACTGTAATCTGATTATTTGGCTATTAATTCAGAGACTGATATTAATGTGGCCCTCTCCCTTTATCTTCCAAACCACTTGTCCTCTATCCTTTTAGAACTAGCATTCCTCATTGGAGATGTTTCTAAGTAAAATTATCCTGTTGCTAGTCTAGAATCTGGCATTATTGCTTACAGTCATTTTACTGGATTCAACCCAAACATATTAGAAGATTGAAATAAATTAATTACATTGTCTCTTTCAATAAAAGAACTACCACAGCCAAGCCAACATAAACAGGTTGTAACGGCAATGGCTAATTTAAGGGCTCATTAACAAATAACCATAGTAGCACTGTAATTCCCAACACTTCATCATCCAAATGTTAAACAAGCAATAAAGACACCAGAACAGAGACTATATAATATCAAACAGACTGAAGTAGATCAGATTATTTATTGATCATTATAAACATCCCAATACCCATTCAGTTTGAGCTGCCTGGCATATTCTCAGATTTAACTACACCCCAGAAATGATGGCAACATTATGCAATTTCTTTTCTGCTCATTTCTTTTCTTGCTTTGTCTCTCCTAGTCAGCACTTCCTTTCCTGATGATTTTTTCTGCCTTATTCACTGTGTCTTTTTCTTTAGTTGTTTAAGATGGTTGATAACTTTGAAAAGAATTTGGAGACTCACTTTTCACTTCGCTTGTTCACAGGGTGATGGCTGGAAGATGTAGCAGAAGCAAAGATACCAGAATTATCTTAGAATCAGGAAATCATTTTTGCCCCACCTCCTGGGCAAAAAAGAAGGTACAGCTTCTTTGATCCCAGTCTTACAAAAGCACCAGGTTGCAATCTGTGTGTAAAAAATAAAGATAAAATAATATAAGCCAAAGTGGCATATTGAGAAGGTATTCACAAAAAGTAACACATAAATGAATAACATTATTCAACTGTAACAAGTTTAACCACTGAAGTGATAACACTAGTTGCTGTTGCTAAGTGCAGCTGAGTTGATTCAGACTCACAGAGACCTCATTTGATAGACTAGAACTTCCCCAGAGGATTTTCTTAGCTGTAATCTTAAGAGTAGCAGATCATCAGGTCTTTCTCCTGGAGAGTGGCTGGGTAGGTTCGAATCACCACTTCTTCAGGTAGGAGCTGAGCAGAAGCTTATCTGTTGTGCCATTAGAACTTTTTGATAGCATTAATACTCTAACGAAAAAGTGAGCAAACATTTTAAAAAATGACAGATGAAAATATACAAATGAGCTATAAGCGTATGAACCTATAATCATGTATTCAATCTCATTCATACCCTCAATTGTAATAGAGGGTTAACTGAGGTCATAGAAAGGTAAGGATGAATGGTGCCCAGGGTCAATAAAACCTTTCTGTGTCCTGTTTTCCTACACTCTGCTTTAGAGAGCTAGACTTTGTAAATGCTACTTCTTCAGTGAGATAATCAGGTGTATAAACAATTGTTTGAAGCATAAATAATCACAATATTTTGGGAAGACAGCCTGGCAATGTGTTGCAATAACTTAAACAATGTTTAACTCCTCTAGCACTTTACTGTGAGGAAAACAACCAGATATACACACAGAAACAAGGGAATCATGATTATAAAATAAATATAATTTGTTTTACATATACATACATTTACATTATTCATATTTAAGGCAAAAAGGAAATAATCTCTATCTCTGGGTGTACAGTTGCTCAGGCACAAAAATCAGAAATGAAACACATTTTTAGAATTCTAATGTTGTGTACACTAGATTGGCCGCATTGCCACTAAAATAGTTATGTTTCCAGTAAAATGTCTTGGAAGGAAATCCAGAGCAAAGGAAGACTAGGCTTTTCTTCTTGTATTAATTAGTCTGGTAAGAAAGTGCTAATGAGAAAACAGTGCCAACCATAGATACCACATGGAGGTAAAAATGAGGCTGCCAGGAACTCCTTAAAGTTCATGTTGCTGTTAGTAGCTATCAATTCACTTTAATCTCATGGTGACCCCATATGTGCACAGGGTGGGGTCTGACAAATAAGTTTGCAAACTTGCCTCTGTGCACTTATGTTGGGAGCACTGTACAAACAACTCAGTATAGTTTCATAAGCTTGGTATATCTGTGTCTCACAGCTATGTTTGGGTCAACATGTGGCGGTGTCTTGTTGAGTGGCACTCATTGTTGAGTGCTTTTGTGTGCACTCATGAGAATTTGGAGCTTGAATTAGAAAAATGAACAAATACTCGATTTCTTGTTTTACTTGGCAAGAATAGAAGTGAACTCAGGGGAATGGTAGTCCAAGTTTATGGGGATAGTGCTATGAAAAAAATGGCAGTGTACAAATGGGTTAAATATTTTTCTGAGGGGAGAGAAAGTGTCACTAATGAAGAGAGGTCAGGTGGCTAATAATGAACAAAACTGACAAAAACATTGCAAAAATTCGTTGAATTGTGTGTCATTTTGTCAGCTGACTGTGAGAAGCATACCAGACCAAGCAAACATAGAGAAACAGAGAAATTTTAACTAAAAATCTTGGCATGAGAAAGGTGTGTACAAAAATAGTCCCAAAGGAGCTCACTTATGAACAAAAGCAAAGGAAAGCCAAAGTTTGCCAAGACCTTTTGGACAGGTAAGATGATGTTTTGGGCTGTGTTATCACTGGTGATGAAACATGAATGTACCAATACAATCCTCAAAGTGCCAAAGTGCACAATGGAATTTAGTTGATTCTCCATGACCCAAAAGTTCTGTAAGTGCAAATTAAGAGTTGCAATGATGTCACTAACTTTTTTTGATTTCGGAGGGATTGTTCATTATGAATTTGTACCAACTGGACAAACACTTAAGCAGGTTTGCTATTTGGTAGTACTGAAGAGCTACGTGAAAAAGTTTGATGAAAACTACCTGAACTTTTCACCAACAACTGACTGCTGCATCATAACAATGTACCAGCTCGCACAGCACTGTCTATGAAGCAGTTTTTAGCTAGTAAAGAAATAGCTATATTGGAACACATTCACTATTCCCCTGATCTAGCCCCCAAAGACTTTTTTCTTTTTCTGAAGATAAAGGAAATATTGAAAGGAAGACATTTTGATGACATTCTGGATATCAAAGGTAATATAATGACAGCTTTGACTGCCATTCCAGAAAAAGAATTCCAAAAACGCTTTGAAGGGTGTACTAGGTGCTGACATGAATGCATAGTTTCCCAAGGGGAGCTCTTCGAAGGTAACCACAATGATATTTAGCAGTGAGGTATGTAGCACTTTTTGTTGGCTAAGTTCTTGAACTTACTTGTCAGATCTTATAGAACTGCTCCATATGGTTTTCAAGGCTGTGACCTTCTAGAAGCAAATTGGCTTGGATATACTTTCAGGAAACTCTGGAGGGTTTGAACTGCTGACCTTTCAGTTGGTACCCCAGTGGTTAAGCATTTCTTCTACCCTGGAACTCCTTGAAAGCTTTATAGCCCAATTATATTTTTTTTCCTTATGCATTGCCAACAACAACAAAACATGAAGAAGCAGGGAAAACAACTGATATCAGATGGAGCCCATAATTCAAAAGTTTATTCTGTTAAGAAAAGAGCTATACAAAACCATTTAATTGGTGGGATGTACTATTCAACTAATCACAAAACTGCATGAGAACATTCTTTGAGCTCATTAGACATTTTCTCTGCTGGCTTAGTAATTGTCAACTGGAAAAATAAAGGATATCTTCACTTTGCACATTTTTTCTATGTTCAGTACTTTCTACCAGCTTCCACCACAGGATAGCCTGTGTCACTGGGCCCTTTGTAGTACACCGACAGCAGATAACATCTTTCAAAAGAAAGACCTTGGCTTGCCTATAAACAGATAGTGGGAAAATACCAGGGTCCATGTGGCTATGTTTCACACACTTAGGTTTCTTGCTTCTTACCCTTCTTTGCTCACCTTTGGACACTGTTTTTTTAATGTCAACTATGCTGGAGAATAATTTATCTTAAATCACATGTTTCCTTTGTAATTGTAATGCTTGATGAGTTCTGGCATTTGTAATCACTCATATAGCCACTACCATGAAAAAGATGCAGAATATTTCCCTCAATCCAAGACTTTTAGTTATGCCCTTTCTAATCAGTTCTTTCCATATCCAAATGAAAAACTTGCTGGCTTGCTTTTGCCACTACTAATTATATTCACCTTTCTAAACATTCATATAAGTACCATGTCTGCCCTTTTTTTAAATCAGTAGAATTCTGAGATGCCTTCATATTGTTGATGCATAATTTATTCCTTTATAGTGCTGAGTAATATTCCCTTAAATGACTGGATCAGAGGTTGTTTATATGTATACCTGTTGATGAATATCTGTGTTGTTTTCAGTTTTATGTTATAATAAAAAACTCTGCTGTGAACACTGTGCTTTACAATGGAAACTACAACTTGGTTAAAGTCTCTTGCCAATTCTAGCAGAGATTTTGTCTGTTTGTGTGCTTCATAGACTTCTATGATATACTACATATATTATTACCTCATTTATAAATACAGATTTACCACTCTTAAATTTTGACTCTATAAGCTTTCTGTTTCCTTGACTAATTTAATGAAGTCCTGTAGTCAAATGTCAAACAGAAATGGAAAGATTAAACATCATTGCCTTTAGGAGGAAAGTACTGATTATTATTATTGTTTTTTAATCACAAAATATTATGGTAGGGGTAGAAGTTTTATAGATTCTCTTTACCAGGTTGACAAAGTTTCTTTCTATTCTTAGTTAACTGACAGTTTTGACATATTTAAGTGTTTATTATTTTCAAATGTATTTTCTTACATGTATTAATCACGATTTTCATTTTTAAGGCTCTTAATAAAGAGAATAACTTGATTGATTTTTTAAAGATAAAGCATCCCTGCATTCCTATTGGAAAGTCTGCTTATTCATGACGTGTTATCTATTGAGTGTATTGCTATGTTCAACTTGTTTGTGCTTTGAGGACTTTGGGGTCTATGTTCTGTGGTTGATACTGGGCTGTAGTTTTCTTGGTATGGTAGCCCAGTAATGTTGACCTCATAAAACCAGTTGAAAAGTGTTTTTTTCCATTTTTATTTTTGGAAATAGTCTGTACAGGATTTGTTTCTTTCTTACATGTTTGGTAAAATTCATCAGAGAGATCATCTTGGCCTGATATTTTATTTGCAAGAGTTTTTTAAAAATAAACTTCAGTTTCTTTAATAGCTATAAACCAAACCAAACCTGTTGATGTTGAATCAATTTTGACTTACAATGACCCTGTAGGACAGAGTGGAACTATTGCTATAGGGTTTGCAAGGACTGTCTTGCAGATTTGAACTGCTGAAACTTGGTTAGTAGCTATAGCTCTTAAACACAGCACCACTAGGGTTTCCTTAACAGATACAGACTATTAATTTCTCTATTTCTTTTGAGTCAGTTTTGATAATTAGAGTTTTGGCATTTTATGTAATTTGCCAAATCTAATGGCCTAAATATCCACTTGTTATCTTGTTAATGTCTATAGTTGCTGTAGTTATATTGCCTATTTCATTCCCTATACCTACATTGTGTGACGGGTCTTTCTCTCTCTTTCTCTCTCTCTTTTTATTAATCTAACTAAATATTTTATAAGTTTATTGCTTTTTTTTTTTTTAAGGAATCTACTCATCGTTCTGTTAATTTTCCCAACTTTTGGCTACTATTTTTTTTATGCTAGTTTCTTTATTATTTTTTCTTCTAATTAATTTCCATTTAGTTTAATCTTCTCTTACCAGCTTCTTAAGCTAGACTTGTAACTGTTAATTTTTAGACCTTTCTTTTCAGTATAAGCATATTAAATCTATGACTTTCAAGAAATACTAGAGCTGAATCCCACAAATTGGCTTGTATTTTTGTCATTTTATTGCAGCTCAAAGTATTTTCTAATTTCCCTTGCAATTTTTTCTTCGATTTTGAGCTGTTTTGAAGAATTTAATTTTCAAATACTTGTGATTTTTCCTAACTTTTTTTTTCTTTCCTATGGTATAATCTAAGTTGTTTCACTGTATTTACTATCACAGCTCCCAATCTTTTGAGTTCTTCAGTCTTTCACAGACGCTTTTGAAGAATACAAGGCAAAAATTTTGTAGACTATCCCTCAATTTCCATTTATCTGTTTTTACATGATTAAAGTAAAATTATACATTTTTGGCGTACGTTTGGAATGAAGCAGGTAGTATAGCTACAGATGTAATGACACATGTTTTGGTGCAGGGTGTGAGATGTTAAGTGATATTGATTTGCCTTATTGTTAGGGAGATTAACTTTGATTGCTTTCTCAAAGTGTTATTCCTATTGTAAAATTACTGTTTTCCTTCAACATTCTGCAGTCCATCTTTCCTGTGACTATCCCAAAGTGAAGTTCTCCTCCTCTTCTCTAGATCTTATCATAGGCAGATTCTGGCTGATGGTTGTATTGAGATGTAAAAGGATATAACTTATAGTGTAATATCAATAGAGAATTCTTAGAACTATATCAGAAATAGGAATTCTGGTGGTGCAGTGGTTAAGCACTTAGGGTGTTAATAAAAAGACAAGCAGTTCATATTTACCAGTTCCTTCTTAGAAATCCTTTAGGGGAGTTCTACTCTGTCCTCTAGGATCACTGTGAGTCAAAATTGATTAATGGCGGGTTTACACACACACACACACACCATGAGGTCCAACAATTAAGTATACAAACTTAATTGTTCTAAGTGCTACATACCTTGTTGCTGAATATCACTATGTTCACCTTCAAAGTATTCCTCTTGGGAAGGTATGCACCAATGCCAGCACCTAGTCCACCCTTCAAAGCAGTTTTGGAACTCTTTCTGGAATGGCCATTGTACATGGTGGCAAGTTTGTCAACTTAATTGTATAGTTGTTTGTAAGGGAGTTTTTAGCCAGTAAACAAATAACTGTCTTGGAACACCCTCCCTACTCACCTGATCTGACCCCCAATGACTTTTTTCTTTACTTGAAGATAAAGGAAGTATGAAAGGAAGACATTTTGATGACGTTGAGGACATCGAGGGTAATATGTTGACAGCTCTGATGGCCACTGCAGAAAAAGAGTTCCACAACTGCTCTGAAGAGTGAACTAGGTGCTGGCATCAGTGCAAACATAGCTCCCCAAGGGGAATACTTCAATGGTGACTGCAGTGATATTCAGCAGTGAAGTATGTGGCACTTAGAACAATTAAGTTCACAGACTTGTCAAACCTCATATATATATATATATATATATATAATTATTTTCTGATTATATATGTATGTATCAGAAAACAATTTACTGAAGGACAGTGTGCTCATTGTATTGGTTTCCTATTACTGTTGTAATAAACTAACACAGAGTTAGTGGCTTAAAAGAACATAAATTTATTATCTTACAATTCTGGAGGTCAGATGCCTGAAATGGTCCTGAAATGGTCCTAGCAATCCAAAATAAAAATACTGGAAGTGGTAGGAGTTGGATCTGACTCAATGACACTGGGTTTTTCTTATGCTCCTTTTGGATATGTAAAGGAAAGCTGATTTCTTTTCCTTTCCTGGCTTCTATAGACTGCCCACATGCTTGGCTCACAGCCGCCTTCCAACTTCAAAACCAGCAATCATATCACTCTGAGCTGTTCTTCTATTATGTCTCTGTCTCTAACTAACTCTTATGCCTCCCTCTTTTACTTATAAGGACACTTGTGGTTTTAATGGATCCACTACAGATAATCTCCCTCTCTCACGACCCGTAGCTTCATCATGTCTGTAAAGTCTCTCGGGCCATGTTCAGGTCATTAGAACATGGATACTCTGGGCGCAGCATTAGTCTGTCTGCCACACCTATGGTGAGCTAATTTTTCACGTTTCTTCATCTTACTAATTTTAGACAGTTTAGATTAGTAAAGTTTACTTTTTATTTGCTGATTAAATTGGAAATTGAGCATAGGAAATAATATTCAGCACAACAAAGTTAACTGATTGTAAGAAGTCTCTGAGATGATGTGATAATTTCTAGCATAGTTGTTTGCTACTTGAAATGTTTGGGAACAAGAAACCCCAAGTCCAGTGCTGTCATGTTGATTTTGACTACAGGACATAGTAGAAGTGATTCATAGAATTTCCAAGAAGCCGCTAGCAGATTTGAACTGTCATCCCTCTGGTTAGCAGTCCTAGCACTTAACCACTACACCACCAGGGCTTCCTTAGTGGCAAGAAGGCCTTGCATATTTACAGTACTTCAAGTGTATTTTTGTAAGAGGATATACTTAGTGTCTACAAAAAGTCTTAGCACTCTCTGTATTTTTGTGTCGACCTGTAAATTACTGCTTAGCATGAAGCCTAGCATGTGACATTTGGCCAAAAATTCTTGTTGATCTATTACACAGCGTAACTAATTGTACTATTAATGTCTAGATAGATAAGCAAGGTATTTCTTGGGTACATTATTTAGCTCTGCCAGTGGATCCTGGAAAGAAAGCTTAAACCATACATCGTACCTACACATCAGATAACATCCCAAAGCTCCCATATAAGACGCTGTTTTGTATAATTAAACTGCAGCAATTAAGTCGATAGAGCATTGCTGTTCCAGTGTGTTTTTGTCTGAAGTGTTTCAGTTAGGGCAAAGGGTCCTCTTCTGATCTTTTGCAGAGACCCAGAATCTCTTGACCCCAACTCTATTAGGACTTTTATTTCCTCTCCTTCACTTCCTTCTGTACTGACCTAGATGTTGGAGAGGTACACATTCATTGTGTTGTACATTGTGCTAAAATCCTCCACATCATTTGACAGTTTGGAATGGTGGGTATCGACAATCTTTTACATGTACCCTTTTGGAATGTTCATCTTTTCCATGTGAAGTATTATTTTATGGGCTGTCTTATTAAGGAGCAGGATGATCAGGTTTTAAAAGAAGTAGGTAATTATGCTTTAATAGTCTTTTCTGCAAAAAGTTATGATCATGCTACTTGATTCTAATCAAATAATGCTGTCTATTTTAAATTTTCATAAGGAAAGTTCTCATGAGCCAGGCCATTCCAGGGGTCTGTATGGTTGTTCATATGTGATTCAATCATTCGTTAAACACTTCTCGTTTATACTTCTTTGGGACTGGAAGAGAACATTTTACGAGAGGACTATAAATGAAATTAGAAAATGATAACTATATTAGATGATGTTTTAAAAGCTTTACTCCTTGTTACCAAAAACAATAAAATAGTTTGATGGCAGTGACTTAAGTGATTACTAAGCATCTTTGCCTTGTGTAAAACAACTGCAAATAATTGAAACTTTGTGCTTCTGTCTGTTTGCTGGTTTTAAAAATAGCTTGTAAAATGTTGGGAATGTAATCACATGTCTGAGTACCTTGACTGAAATAACTATGTGGCTTTCTGCTTATAGTAATACATGAGAGAAAAGAGTTAGGTTGAGGGAAAAATGATTGAATAAAAAGGTACCAGGATGTGATGACTGGTTTTTTTTTTTTTTTTTTTTTAAACCTATCAACATTGCAACAGACATTTAAATTTGGAAATTCATTGTTAGGCAAGTGTGCTCTAGAGAAAAATCTTGTGACATGCCTGGAAAATCGTTTGCTAATATCTCAGAAACATTTAAAGTTCGGAGTATTCAGTTACATAAAAGGCTCTTGGAAAGACTAGGTATATAACTCGTAATTTCTTCTTAGTCATCTCAGTAAAGTAAAAAATAAATATAGATTTATCTAGACAAGAAACTGATCTAGAAAATGCCCCTTAATAAATGCCCAAGATCTATATAGGAGACCCACAATATTCTTGAGGAAGTTATGACAGCAACAATATTGACAACTTGAAATAAAAGGGACAGAGAGAAGATAAACTGAAAGAAGGCTTTTGGTCTCCCACATTCTCCATGCAAGAAATACCCTGATGAAACTACTCAGCTAAAAACATGTGTCTTTCATGAAAAAGAATGGATGACTAAGAGAGCAGAGTCTTGAGTCTAGAGGCCAGTGTTGCAAGTCCAAGAAGCAGAATCACAAGCTCAAATAATGGGACTATAAGCCAAAGAGGATTATTTTCAAGCATTAAAATAGAACGGGGTTTGCTCACCTGGATTTCAAAATTGTTTGGGATCATCACTCTTCCCACTCTTCCTCCCTTGATTTGCTTCTATGGGGAATGCCAGCCAACCAGCCAAGTGCCATCAAGTGGGGAATGGGAATGTCTAAAACTGTCTTATACCAGTCTCATCATTGTGTATTAAGAGCAGATAACTTATTTTCCATCTCCAGATGACAGATGTAGAGAAATGTTGACCAGGATGAATTAAATCCAGAGTTTCACCTATGTCTAATTTAATTGCTTTGATGATGGGATTTGGGGCTTTTGCGCTGATGATACTTAGATGAAAGTTTGGACTTTGAACTGATAACGCATTAGGTTTAGACTTGGAGGATTATTGGAATAGGGTAAACATATTGAGGTAAATTGGGGAGTGCAAAGTGTGTATTGTGGTAGGCAGAAAAATAACTCCCTAAAGATGTTCACCTTCTAATCCCCTGGCCCTGTGAATATTGCATATCAAATGGAAAAAGGAATTTTGCAGATAGAATTACGTTAACAATTTTGAGATGGGAAGGTTATCTTGGAGTATTCACGGGGACCCGATGTAATCGCAATGGTCATTAACCTAGGAGAAAAGATCTAGCCTTTTACAATGATGAGTCTAACCTATAACAGCATGAATGTGCAAACCAGCAAATGACTTAGGGAGAAGAATGCTTCTTTAAAATTAGAAGGGCACAGGAGAGGATTAGAGTGAGACGTGAGTATGGAAAAATGTGGGAGTGATGTGATGTAAAAATTCAACCAACCACTGGAGACATTGCAGATGGAGAAAGAGAGCCATGAGCCAAGGAAAGCTGCCAGTCCCTAGAAGGTACGAAAGGTCAGGAGATGTGTTATTCCTTAGAGCCTCTGGAAGAAAAGAATGCTTGCTGACATCTGTATTTGGGCCCCATAAGACCCATTTTTGTTCTGACCTCCAAAACCATAGGATAATAAATTTATGTTGTCTTAAGTCACTAAGCCTACAGTCATTTGTTATGTAATAATAGAAGACAAATTCCTGCAGGAACTAGGTTACACTGAAATTATTAATAGAAGTTCAGATGATAGGTGTTTGAAGCTGGGACTTTGATTTTTGAAGAGAACTCAGTCCCTTTCTGATGCTGATATTGTCAAGTGACCAAGAGTCTTTTTCTATGAGAACTAATAACTAATAGAGGCTAAAAATTGGGGCCAACTGTTGCTACTGAAGGAAGAGCCATTGCTGGGAAAAATAGATGAGAAATGCAGAAAAAAAAAGGAAGAAGGAAGGCCTTTCCTTTTTTTTCCTTCTTGTAAATAGACTAACAAGAGGATAGTTGGCAAAGAAAAAATACAATTTGGAGTATTGCAGCTCTAGCCATATAGAATTGTAATCCTTGTCAGTCGTGGTTAAGTTTGCTCTAACTCATGGCAACCTCACAGCTAACAAAATAAAACATTGTTCAGGCCTATGACATTGTCATAATTGTTGGTATGTTTGAGTTCACTGTTGTACCTATTATGTCAATCCGTCTATTTGAAGGCTTTTCTCATTTACTTTACATCTGTACTGTAGGGACTATAATGTCCTTTTCTTGAACTGATCTTTCCTGATGACATCTTCAAAGTAAGCAAGTAAAAATCTCACCACCTTCACTTATAACATACGTTTTTCTTTCTATTTCTTCTAAGAATGATTTATTTGGTTTTCTTGTCAGCCCATAGTATACTTAATATATCAAAGCATCATATATAGGGGTAAAGTAGGAGCTCAGAGATGTAGTATATAAACTAGTACAAATATTTTACTTATGCAATGTATGAGGCTCAGAAATTTAATGACAATTTTAGGTCATGCAATCAACACATGAGCACAGACAGAATTTTCACTCTAGTTTGTCTCATCTATACCTTCCCTCTCAAGCTTCTTTCCCTTCTAACAGTTGTCCTTGTTGCCTTGAGAATTGTCTCATTAGAATGCTATGGCAGGTCTAGCAGAATCAAGCTATACTAAGTAATAGAACTGGCAAAATACCTACCGACAGCTGCCTCATAGCCTTCTGGCAGGTACTATGTGCTATCTGAGATTTGCAAAGCCTTGTAAATTTGTGATTTTCTAGAGAAGAGCTGAGAAGCACTGAGCCCAAAGCAGAGACAGAGACTTTCTTACCTTCTCTTCTTACCTCCTCTTCTAGGATCCTTCTCCTATCTCTAGAGTAGGACTTGCTTATACAACACTTGACATTCATATAAATGCCACATATAAAAAACACTTTTTGAGAATTACATCTTATTTCTAAAAAAGTACTTTAGCCAAACTACATCTATAACACTAGAAGAGTAGGCTGAAATATTTTTATTCTGTTTCTGAGAGTTCCAAAGCATAGCTAAATGAGCATGAATTTTACCATGGTGTTAAAACACAAGAGCAGGCAAGTTTTACCTAGGGCACTTTTTTGTGTGTGTGAAACCCAACTCAGAAAACTTGAAACACCCTCACTGGAGAAACATTAACGAAGGCCTTGGCATCTAAGAATCATTCTTAAAAATTTCCTACTCTCAAGGATTCTTTTCTTTCAAAGTGCTATTCTCAAACAGAAAGTGGAAAATTCATAGTATCTGAAAGGTTAGATTACTTACTTTACCACCCTCTCTATAGTACCAGTAAGAGCAATATCAAGTGGTTTAACAATTGACCATTTATAAACGTGAATGCTTAAAAGAAAACACAGTTAAGATTTCAAGTCGTAGGGAAAAGTTTCATAAGCAATAACATTAGCCAAAATATGTTTGTCTTCACAGCTGGGGGAAACGTGTGTGGTAGAACATTTGAGACAAGAACATGTATTCAAACCACATATATTGCACATTTTCAGTCAAAAGAGAAAACAGCTATAAATCAGGTTGAATATTTACTGTGTTACTGTCGCTAGAAAGTAATGTCTCAGAAGTTATCCCAGTTTCTGCCGTAGAGAATTTTTACTAACTTTTTGTTGTTGTTCGAGTCAATACTTTGACTTGTTCCAAGGAATAATATTTACTCCAGGAAAATGCTTCTTCTTGTCATTTTTCCAAAACCCAAGTACCAAAAGCCCTTTTAGAAGCTGTTTTCTTTTTGGGATTCTCACTAAGCCACCTACTCATTGGAGAAAAACTACTTCAACATCAAAAACAAATAAGGCCAATTAAGAAACACAGTGGTTGGATGAATGGTCTCAGAAACTGGTGGTTAGTCAGTACAGCCGCTGACTTGTTCAGAAACTTGAATAATGATACCTTTCTTTGTAACACATCATTGATCAGGCTGATCTTATGATCCAAGCACTCACCTTTGAAATTCCATGTGCTACATGAATTCCTACACCATTTTCTTTTAACCACCCAAGGAGTGTAGTTTGGATTTCTTAATTAGTATTTGCAATGTACTTCAAGATTCCACGAGGAAAGAGCCTCTGGTTAGAAAGTACGGAAAGTAACGGTGTTTGCATAAGAAGTCTATAAAAGCATTTTATTTCAGGTTACATTTTTTTTCTTTTGATTAAGCTATGAACAAGTTTCCTCTGCCCATAAAGACATTTCAAAACTATCCTTACTAAGTTTACAAACTTACCACTCCCCTCAGCTTATTTTCTTAAATCTTGATGTGGCTTATTTTTATGGAAACAAGTTCAAACTTCATTTTTGAATTCCAGGTTTGTGCCCCAGTCTGTGCTTAGGTCAACTGAACGATGACACGAATGGAAAGAAAAGTTTTTCATCTGGACATGAAAATTTAAGAAAACAGACTTTGTTTCTAAACAATGAAAAGAAGATGAAGGAAACAAATTTTTGAGTTGTTTGCTTCATAGAGGTTTCTTCTATCTCAAAATAAAATTTATGATGTCCATGTATTAATTACCACAGTCTGAAATAAGTTGGGCCCATTTGTGTTCTGGCATGGACAGAGTAAGAACTGGAAACCACAAGAGTATTTAATTACATGCACACAAAGTAAGGGCTTGCATATACATATGCTATCAGAACGGAAGTAAACAGGCATATGCACACCCCAAATAATCTCTAGTTAGTTAATTATAGTAATAAAACATGTACATTTTAGTTAGTAAAGGAGTTGACATAATTCTGGCCTCTTGTAATGCCAGCATGTCGATGCGCTTCAGGCGTGCCAAGTAAAAGCTAAACACACACACACACCTCTGAGGTCATGGTTACTTTTTGATCAGCAGTATTGCAAAATAACCAAAGCCCTGGGAGAAACCATAAACTCTGAGAAACATTTGTAGGTTCTGACAAGCTTCCAAGCTTCCTGGTGGGAATACTTTATGTTTCTTTCCATCCTGCCGGAGGAGAGCAGTAGGTTATGGACATGCTCCTGGGCAATTAGAATTCCATAATTCAAATTAATAACCTCATAAAACACTGCAGATTATGTTTTGTTTTGTTTTTAACCCATAACCGAAGTATCATTCCAATTGCAATTTTGAAATTACTTGGAATTCATCCCAGGCTTGCTCAAAATAATAACAATCTGAAAACAGAAAATAAACGTTAAAGGCATTAAAAAAAAAAAAAATCGTGTAATGAAGAGGGTTTTTTTTTTTTTTTTTTCTTTTCCAAAAAATTACAATTTGATTTTCAGATTAGTCAGACATGGAAAATATTTGCTTTCCCTGGTTTTGCTTGACCAGTCGGTGGATTTTAAGGTCATGCTTTTCTCACGCTGACCTTTTCTGAGAAGGAAAGGGCACATGGCAGGAGGGGACAGGAAGGCAATTCCTTTTTATCATATTCCTGTTACACTGCATCACACTATCAGGTAAAATGAATGAGTAAATTAGGTTTTTGGTTGCATTTGCTGGATTATGTGTTTTACATATTTTCATAGTTATAATTTAGTAGGTTAGGCCTTTACATTAGAAGATGGATCCCATTAAAAGAAATGTTATTATGGAGCTGTGCATACTAAGTTTCATTTTCACTCAATTTAAAAAGAATACTTGGGAGAGCAGTGTGTTTAAGCACAAGAAAATGTGTAGTTAAGGTTCCTTTAAAGAGAGGAGCCAGTGTGTGAGAAGTGGTGCCTCTGGGGTGAATAAAACAATCAAATAGTCAGAAATGGGGTTACAGTCTTCACATAAATGACCACACTGCTCTATTTTCAGACCTCCTGCCTTTCTTTAATGACCATTTTTCTTTTACTTGAGGCAACAGAGGAAGACGAGCTGGCAGTAGAAGAGGGAGGACGGCTTTGGCCCAACTAGGGCAGGGCCTCAAGAGGGATGCCTTTAAGGATTTCTTATATTGTCTTACCAAGAAACAAGTCAATAAGCTACCAAAGAAAGGGATCCCATTCCAGCCCTGACCTTTATCTAGTCTAAAGCTTCTTAAACTTCAGCTAAACCACAGATTGCTGGACCTCACCTCAGAGTTTTTAATTTAGTGTTAGGTTAGGGGTGGAGGCCAATCATTTGCTTTCTAGAAAGTTCCCAGGTGAGGCTGATGCTACTTTCCCTAGGACCACAACAAGAGGTCTTCTTACTCAGAGACACCGCTTATGAAAGCCTAGATAGATGAACTGCTGCTTCATGGAGACTTTATCTACCACAAAAGAGAAAGTTGCCTGGTCCTGTATCATCCTTACAAGCATTGGCTTATTCAAAGTCATCATTGTGGCTAATATGTCAATTCATCTCATTGAAGGTCTCCTTCATCCTTGCTGATCTTACATTTCAGCAAACATGACATCCTCCTTGAGCAATTTGATCCCTACCAATGACTTTTCCAAAGCAAGTGAGTTGGACAATGTTCTACTGTGATCCATTGATTGCTTTCCATTTTGGTGCACTATTTTTAGGAAGTAGATCATGATGTGTTTCTTGATAGCCTGCCACAGAATGAAAGCTCTGCTAAAACCAGACAACCACGGGTGAAACCACTGTTACTACAAATACCGGTAGCATAGCTTCCAGAATCACAGTGACACTGAAGCCACCACAATGTAGATGGCTCCTGCAGAGGTAATACCTACAGAGGTAAAGAAACAAATGTATGTAAATTAGGTTTTGCTCATAAATTAGTTGAATATATAACCATAACTGAAGACTACAGTTCTAAACATTCAGTTGACCTTTTAGTTGCCAGAAGAAGTATTCACACACAAATATACCCCATTTATCTAAGAAGTTTCACTCTGAAAATTACTTATGTTTGCAAAATTATCTCCTTTCTCAGTTGGCACAGTAAGGGGAAAGTGAAGATTATCGAATGAGTCAGTAGAAAGCCACATAGAGATGTGGTTGTCTAGAAACTTCATTAATGGGGTTAGTTTATCTGAAATTTTTATTGTTTTCTCTCAAGTAACAGTAATTCTGAATAACTCAAGTAAAAATAAACTTTGCTTTAAGGATGTGGAGATGCTTATAAATTTCAATAAAATAACTAAGAACCAAGTTTAAGAAGGATAGGTGCCAAATACAGGCTGGGCTCTTTGTAGCAGATGGCTATTTGAGTGAATGAGTACCAGTGTAATCTATATTTTACTACTTGGGTTAACATACAAATTCCAATGACAAGACATGTGCAGTCACCATGAGTTTCAGTTAACTGGATTGCAGTGTAAACAGTATCTTCCCTAGTATCAGTAGACAACAATACTGTACAAGGCTGGACACCAGGGAACACAACTTTCTATAAAGTGTTTTTCTGATGTAGAGGAAAAGTACGCTAACCTCACTGTTTTGGAGCCTCGTATCTACACTGTTACATGTCAAGCTTTTTCCAAAACAACAATTTTGTAGTTGCTATCCCTTATTGATTATTTGGAAACCTTGGTGGTAGAGTGGTTAAGTGCTATGGCTGCTAATCATAAGGTCAACCATTCAAATCCATCAAGTGTTCCTTGGAAACTCTAAGGGGCAGTTCTCCTTTGTCCTCTAGGGTTGCTATGAGTTGGAATTGACAGCACTGGGTTTGGTTTTTGGTGACTGAGTCTATGCCATACACTGTACTAAGTACTTTCACATATGATCTAATTGAATCTAAGAAAACCACCAAAACTCATGAGTCATTACATTATTCTTATCTGACAACCGATGCATAGACAGATTGAGTAATATGGACAAACTCTTCCATTTGTTAATTCCTGAACTGTGATTTCCACCCAAGACTGTTGGATCCAAACAGGCTTTAAGTAAAAGAGTGGGCTGTATCCACAGTGTTGTTCTTCTTGTCATTAATTTATGACTTCCAGCATTCACTGAAAAGTAACATTGGCTCTAAACATAAACATCTCATCTGAAATTCACTGTTTAAGGTGTCGTGAATTAAACAAATATCTGTTGACTTGGCTAGGCTATGATTCCCAGTATTATATGATTATCCATCACTTTGTCATCTGATGCAATTTTCCTTTGTGTTGTAGATCGTATTTCCATAATGCTGATGAGAAGGGATTATCAGCAGTTATGTTAATAAAGCGGGACTCAATCTACAGGATTGGGTTGTGTCTCCTTTCAGATATAAAAGAGAGAAGCCAACAGAGACATGGGTACCTACTTCATACCTCCAAAAAAGGAACATCAAGATGTGAGGCTTCCTGTGCCAAAGGCAGAATAATGACAAGGCTTTTCCTCCAGACCTGATGGAGAAAGAAAGCTTTCCCCTGTAACTGATACTCAGAACTCAGACCTCTAGCCTACTAGATTGTGAAAGAATACACTTCAGTTTGCTAGAGACTTCAATTTATGGTATTTCTATTACAGCAGCACTAGTTAACTAAGACAAAACAGGAGACTGAGAGTATTGGTCACTAGCCTAGAGGGCATACATGGAAGCCATGTTTTTGCAGATGGTTAAATAATGCCAAATGTCTCAAGTTTTGGTTTTGTTTTGTTTTTCCAACCAAAAGGAAATTTTTTTTTTGGATATTCTAGATGGATCACTTAAGATAACAACTCTCATGTTTTACCTTAATGATTCTTTCCAATTTTGCATTCTGCTTAATAATATGCTTGTGTTTGCTTTAATATAAAATATTTATGTTGAAAGGTCATTGCTTACAGTTAGAAAGATTTTTTTTACATTTCTTGGTTATTGGATAAGATACTACTGCACTGAGTTTATAAATTTTGAAATTTTAAAACAAAATGGACTGAAATGAAGAGGATTTCATAACCAGGAAATTTATCTTAGTTTTACAATTAAGAATGTATTGGTAGATACATACATGCACCCAAATAGCAGCTGTTTTATTTTACTAAGTTATGTTGTGATAATCAATGAAGAAAACTACCCAGAAAATTGCCAAGAGATAGTTGAAGGTAGTGTATATACAGACTGGAAAGGTAGTGTACATACAGATTAGTGTATATACATGCTGGAAATATTATGAGTTTTTTATACATTTGAGTTATAAGACTGAAAGCTCTCTTACGATTTCTGGCATATAGTCATCAAAGAACTCTTTTCAGTGAAGAAACATGAATGATGGTGTTATTCTTATCTCTAATAAAGACACTGTAAACATCATTACTGTTAATTGAACTAAAATGCTCAAATGCCTTGTCATCCCCACAAGCAATTCTCCTAATCCAGCTCTAAACATTTATTTTAATTGCAGTGATCTTGTCATACACAGTAGCAATCTTGAGAGTTTCTAGTTGCAATTATTGATTGAGATTATTTGGCCTTGAATAAAAGCATCTGCTAGACAAGGCAGTTTTGTTAAAACTCCTTTGTTGCTAAGAACAAAAAGTAATTAATTCAGCTTATCCGAAGTCTGGCCCTTTGTTGAATGTTTTAATTTCCTTTCTCCATGAGGAAAGTTATCATTGAAGCCAGAGTTAAAACACTATGATTTTCTTGTTGTATGTTTGGGTTGCATTTTCTAGATTAAGCTGGAGTTCAGTCACTTCGTGTATATATATACAAAATAAACCAAGTTAACTGCATCATAGTTGTTTTTTTTTTTTTTTTGAGTAAAAATTTTCAATTTTACCACCCCATTGAACACATATGAGAAAACTAGGAGGCATATTGTCTGAGGTGAGTATTCTTGGTAAATGATGCAGTAACAGTTGGGTCATTCAGAATGTGTGATGTCCTTGATACAGATTATCACTCTCAAAGTTTGATATGGGCACCTTTTTTTCAGCTTGGCTGACTCTTTTTGATCTACAATAGATTTAGCCATGCCTATAGCATGGATTCCCTCAAATATTCTATTACTTGAGTTTCACCTTTCAAACTATTTTTGAAAATGACCTTGAAGTTACTGTAAAAGATATTTTATTTGACTATTTGCATATAGTGTTTTCTTGTTTGTTTTTTAATTCTAGCAACATCTTCTGTCTACTAATTATTCTTCAAATTGTACTAATTAGGATTTAAATGCTTTTGTGAAGTGATGATACCAGACCATTTTCTTTCAGGGTTTTCTAGCAAGGTTTCCCAGGTTTTAAGTTTACTAAGGGTTTTAAATAAATACCAAAGTATATTTTACTTTTTATGATACTACTTAAAGGACGTGTTGTGATTTTCTTAAAAGTAATTTTTTTTTTTTCTGGAAATCCCAGGAACAGCATCATGTCAGAGTCAACTCTCAATACCTCCAGATTTTATTGTTTTAAAAACAAACTTATGTAAATCCATAGGTGTTAAGATTCTGATTAAAATTTTCTGTAATTTTAAATTCGTGCCTGCATTTCAAAATATAAAGAAAAGTTATTACGTTTATGTTGGGGCCAAATGGCACACTAGACACATATCTCCAGTTCTCTCTGACAATTAAGGCCTACAATGATAAATAAACAGAGCAGCATGGACATCTGAGGAGCCCTAGAATCTGGCATAGGGTTGTCAGATTGGACTACTTGCCAGTAGTGGGGAAACTACATCTCTCTAACATAAGGCAGTGATATGCTGAGTCCTACTTCTGCTGACTCATCATTTGGGAGGACCTCGGGCCTTCTTTGGTATCTGGGAGGCAGAGACTGTCCATAAGCCAGCAGATATGCCAAACTGCAGTGCTAAAGTAAACAGCATACAGAACAGCAGAGAGACTGTGCTTGGGATAGCCACATTCTGAGAGCTTGGCTGCTGACTGAGGGCACCACTACCTTTCACACTCTCATTTCTGAGTGGCATCATAGATTCTACTGATTCACAGCAGAAAGGGCAGCTCAGGCTGGATGCCATCTTCATTAACTGGGAGGTATAGTCACCCACCTAAAGGTCTCAGCTGGGGTTAATTCTCTCCCTGAGAACCAGTGCCTTCCTGGAAAGTGTTTTTCCAGCAGAAAAGTTGTGTCTAGGATGGTGGTGCCTAGGGTTACATGTGGGCCTGCCAGAGGATGGCATCAAGGCCATAACCCCTCCCTACTTTGAACCATGACATAGCATCTGCAGAGGGCCTATGAGGTACTTTCATTGTCAGGGTGGGGCCTGCCACAGCTGAGGGTCTGACTGATTTCAGCAGCTGTTGAACAGCTCCTTCTTTAACAATAAAGTACCTTTTTTAAAAAAAGACCACTTGGAGAACTGACTGCTGAGTTCCCTACAGCATTTTCCTCCACCTTTCAGTGATCCACATAACAGTGTTGGCTGACAGCCCCCAAGTGACTTTGTAAGTAGGGGGCCATTGTTGCCAGCCAGAAGGTAGAGTCTGCCACCCCAGAGAGCCCACCTGGAGCAAGTCACAGAAGTAGACAGAGCTGGCTGGTGACCAACTTTCTTCTTAGAACTATGCCTCAACTTCTGTTGAGTTAACAATAGAGAAACCAAACAGCTTCCAGATGGTGCAAAGGGAACAGTCAATAGCTAATCATTTAAAGAAGCAATCCACCATGGCACTGGAAAGTTCCTAAAATAAAGAATCAAAAAATTTTCCACATGAAGAAGCCTTTCTGAAACTAGTGGAGGTTGAGTACAAAAGAATTATGTATACAACCCTCCTAGAGATTAAACAAAATGCAGCAGAACAAAATGAAAAATTAAGTAGGCCATTTGAACTTATGAAATATGAGTGATCTGAAATCCAGGAGATCAATAATAAAATTACAGAATTCAAAATTCAATCCAAAGCCAAAAGAACAGAATTGAGGAGAAGAAAATCAGATTTAGCGACCTTGAGGATAGAGCAACTGGCACCAGCATTTATGAGGAAAAATCAGAGAAAAGAAATGAGAAATGAAGAAGCAGTAAAAAACATGTGAGATGCTATTAAGAGGAATAATCTATGAATAATTCTAGTTTCTCAATAAGGAAGGATAGCTGAAAATACAGAGAGTATTGTCACAGAGTTTCTGAGAGAAAACTTCCCTGAAATTGGGAAAGATGAGAACATAAATATCCAAGATGCTTATCAAATGCCACAAAAATAAAACCTCAAAAGAAAGACATCAAGACACATTATAATCAAGCTTAATAAAATGAAACATAAACAGAAGGTCTTAAAGGCAGTGAGGCTTAAAGCAAAGCTAACTTACAGAGGGAAGCCCTGTAGGCTTTATTCTGACTTCTTGGAAGAAACTATATTGGCAACAAGGCAGTGGGATGACACTTTCAAAGCCTTGAAGGAGAAAAACACCCAATCAAGAATTACAGAGAGCAGGACTGGCAATACTAGTCTCAGATGAAATAGGCTTTATTATAAAATGCACTACTGTGGACAAGGATGGTCACTATCGATTGCTGTAAGGTTCAATACATAAGGAGGACTTAACAATATTAGGTATTTATAGGCACTTGGCTGGCCTGGCACCCAATACCAGAGCAAACACGGACAACACAGATAAATGAGATCAATCACGGCACAATAATAGAGGTTTCAACATTCCACTTTCAGTAATGGACAGGTCATCCAGAAAAAGAGTTCTATAAAGATATAGAAGTTCTTATTGCAACATTTAACCAACTAGACCTCATCAACATATACAGAACTTTTTACACATTGACAGATAAGTGCACCTTCTTTTCCAAGGCACATGGAATATTTTCCAGAATAGATCATGCATTAGGACATAAAGCAAATCTCAACAAAATCTAAACCATTGAATTATTGCAAAGCATCTTATCAAAATATAAAGCTTTAAAATTGAAATCAATAGCAGAAAAAACATAGGTAGCAATTCGAACCAATTGAAATGGAACAACTTTCTCAAAAATCCACAGGTTATAGAAGAAGTCAAGGACAAAATAGAAAAATTTATGAAATCAAATGACAATAAAAGCACAACCTACCAGAACCTATGGGATACAACAAAAGCAGTACTCAGAGGTCAGTTTATGTCTATAAATGCACACATCCATAAGGAAGAAAAGACCAAAACCAAAGAAACAACTCTACAACTTGAAAAAGTAGAAAGAAAACAACAGAGGAACTTCTCAGGCACCAGAAGGAAACAGAAAACAAAGACGAAGGCAGAATTAAATGGATTAGAGAATAGAAGAAGAACTGAAAAAATTAACAAAAACAAAATCTGGTTATTTGGAAAGATCAACACAATTGATAAACCACTGGCTAAACTTATAAGAGAAAAAAACAGGAAAGAAAACAAATAATCTGAATGAAAAATGAGATGAGAGATGTCATAACAGACCCAACTGAAATAAAAAGTATCAGAAAAGAATATTATGAAAGATTGTATTCTAACAGATTTAGAAACCTAGAGGAAATGGAAAAATTTCTAGATTCTATCACCTACCAAAATCATCACAAGGAGAAGTAGTACAACTTAACAAATCCATCACAAAGAAAGAGATTGAAAAAGTGATCAAAAAACTACCAACCAAAAGAAGTCCTGGCCCAAATGACCTCACAGGAGAATTCAACCGAACTTTTACAGAAGAGTTAAGTCCAATACTTTTGAGACTATTTCACAGTATAGAAAAGAATGGAATACTCCCAAATTCATTCTATGAAGCCAGCATAACCCTGATACCAAAGCCAGGGCAACACCCCACAAAAAAAAAAAATTGTAGACCAATATTACTCTTGAACCTAGATGCAAAAATCTTCAACAAAATCCTAGCAAATAGAATTCAACAATGTATCAAAAAAATAATTCATCATGACGAAACTGTATTCATACCAGAGATGTGAGTCTGGTTCAACACCAGAAAAACAATTAATCTAATCAACCACGTAAATATTGCAAAAATTAAGAATCATCTGATTTTATCAATTCTTGAAGAAAAGACATTCGACAATGTCCAACACTCATTCGTGCTAAAATCTCTCAGTAAAATAGGAGTAGAGAGGAAGTTCCTTAAAGCAATAAGGTGCACCTACACAAAGCCAACCACCTACATCATCCTGACTGGAGAGAAACTGAAAGAATTCCCTTTGAGAATGGTTACTAGACAAGGGCGCACACTCTCACCACTTCTATTCAACATTGTATGAGAGGTTCTAGCCATAGCAAGTACAGAAGAAAACAAAATACATGGCATCCCCATCAGCAAGGAAGAAGTAAAAGTCTATTTTCAGATGATATGATTGTGTATACAGAGAATCCTAAAATATTCACAAGTAAACTACTGGAACTAATAGAAGAGTTCAGCAAAGTATCAGGATATAAGGTAAACATAAGTGAATCAGTAGGATTCCTTTATATCAACAAAGAGACCATCAAAGAAGAAATCACCAAATCAATACCATTTAGTATAGCCCCAAAGAGATAAAATACCTAGGAATAAAGCTAACTATAGAAATAAGAGACCTATACAAAGATTATTACAAGACCTTACTGTTAGAAAGCAAAAGAGACTTACATAAATGGAGAAACTTATCCTGCTCATGGATAGGAAGATTTAGCATTGTGAAAATGTTTATTCTATGCAAAGCGATCTACATATACAATGCAATCCCAATACAAATTCCAGTACCTTTTTTTAATGAAATGGAAAAACAAATCACCAACTTTGGAAGGGGAATAAACCCTAGATAAATAAAGCACTTCTAAAGAAGAAGAACACACTGGGAGTCCTCACAATACTCAACCTTAGAAACCTATTACACTGCCACAGTAGTCAAAACAGCCTGCTACTAGTGTAAAAAGAGACATATGGACCAAAGGAACAGAGTTGAGACCCTAGATGCCACCATCCTCTTATGAACAGTTGATATTTGAACAAGGCCCTGAAACTATTAACTGGGGTAAAAACAGTCTCTTTAAGAAATGGTACTAGCAAAATCAGATATCCATCTGCAAAAAATGAAACAAGACCTATATCTGGCATCTTCCAGAAAAGCTACCTCAAAATGGTTCAAAGCCATAAATATTAAATCTAAAATGATAAAGACCATGCATGGAAAGAAAGGGTAAACAATGGAATTCTGTTACACAGCTTAGACAGACTTCAAAATCTGACAAAGCACTATCAACAGAACTGAAAATAGGTAAATGGAAACTACTAAGAATCAAACACTTGTGCTCATCCAAATACTTTATCAAAGAGTTAAAAGACCATATACAGAATGTGAAGAAATATTTGGCAACTACATGTCAGAGTGATGTCTGATAAATAAAGCATGATAGATACGCAAGGTACAGCAAAATATCAGCAAGAAAAAGGTAAATAACCCAAGCAAGCAGTGGACAAAGGAGAAGGGCAGATACTTCACCAAAGACAACATCCAGGCAGCCAAAAGACACATGAGGAAATGCTCATGGTCATTAAATTTCAGAGAAGTCCAAATCAAAACTACAATGAGATACCATCTCACCCAAACAAAGTTGGCCATAATCCAAAATACAGAAAACAACAAATGCTGGAGAGGCTATGAAGAGATGGGAATTCTCCTGTATTGCTGGTGGAATTGCAAAAGGATACAACTTCTTTGGAAAGCAATTTGTTGCTTCCTTAAAAAGCTGGAAACAGATATACCATTTGATCCAGTAATCCCACTGCTTGGAATATATTCTACAGAAACAAAGGCTGTCATTTGAAGAGTTACATGCACACGAGTGTTTATTGCAGTACAGCCCACAATAGAAAAAAAAAGATAGAATCAACCTAGATGCCCATCAATAGATGCATGGATAAACAAACTACTGTACATATACTCGATGGAACACTATTCAATGAAAAAGAACAGTGCTGATTTTAGGAAGCATCTCCTAACTTGGTTTCAATTGCAAGACATTATGCTGAGAGAAATAAGTCAGCAGCAAAAGGACAAATATTGTATGAGATCCTTGCTACAGGACTTAAAAATAGACTTTTGTACAGAAGAAAAGACTATTTGACACTACAAGGGGAAAGAGGGAGAGGGTTGGTCATAGATTACATAGTTGATAGAAATTTGGTCAGGTAGAAGCAGTGACGGCACACCGTAGAAAGTAGATCAACTTAGTTGGACTTCACCATAAACTGAAAGCTTTTCTAATCTCAACCCAACATTGCAATCATAGAGTCGCAGTGGTGGGGTCTGCAGACCATGCTCTTGGGGAACATTGAGACCAGCTGGCATAACTAGCCTGTTACTAAGAGAGTCTTCTGCACTCCACATTGATTAGTGGTGTATGGGGTCTTACAAGCTAGCAAGCTGCCGCCTGTGGTCCAGCAAGGGGTCCCAACTCATCCAGAACAGATGATCACTGAGAACAGCAGCCATGAGGCAAAAAGCGCTCAGGAGACAGAAAGACCAGTGTGAACAGGAGACCAGAAGAACCAGATGGTGCCCAGCCATCACGACAGACAGCAGTGATGGGACACACAATGTTGAGTCCTTGTGGCAACATGAGAAGAACAGTGGTGCGTCTTGAGATCCCTACTAAAAGACCACAGCTGATGGTCTGACAGCCTAGGAATGTCCTGGAGTATAGTCGCTAGACCTACTGCTGCCCCTGGCCAGAAAATACTACTGATGTCTACTCTTTGGACAAAAATGGATGGGACTCAGGGAAACAATGTGACCAAAAGGTGTGTGTACTTTATGAGTCTTTGCATTTACAGGATTCTGTCCTACTGGTCTCTTTCTAGATGGGAAAGAAGTAGGTAGAGAGGAGGGCACAGGAGCTTGTTAAGAGGATACAGTAAGCATAGAAAAGGAGTGTGCTGTCACTGGGTGTGGAGAGCAGAAGAATTTGCAGACAGGTGGTCATGAAAAATTAATTTAGGCTGTATACTTTCACTTAAGCACAATAAAAAAAGAAATTAAGAAATAAAAACATTATTACATTTAAATAATAAAAAATGACATTGTGATAGTAAAAAATAATAATTTTAGTTATTTCAGATGTTATGGAGTACAAAGTGGTGGGAAATATAATTCAGTTTGTTCTTGTGTATATCTATCTTGATTATAAATTGAAATATTTATCCTGGGACTTTTCATTTTGCTAATTTGTAACCTTTCATAATTAGTGAGAGGCATGCACATTGCTTCTGGAAAGAGAAGTTATTTCGTTACTTTCGTCTGTTTTATAGTGGGATTTAAAAGAGCTATCAATGTTAATTTTTTTTTCTTTTTTATACATGAAATAGGGTTTTGAGACTCAAAACAGAAGACGAGAGGAAAGCAAGTGTTTTGTTCATGCTAATGGAATTAGAAAAAGAGAAAAACTTTAGGGTTCCAGTCTCCACCTCAGGGCCTATGAGCTTGGAGTAAAAAAAGGAAGGGAAAAAAGCGGGGGCAGGGAGGAGAAAAGGATCAGGCCATAGGGTCAGGTTCAGAATAAAGAAAACCAACCAACCAACCAACCAACCAACCAACCAACCAACCAACCAACCAACCAACCAACCAACCAACCAACCAACCACCCACCCACCCACCCACCCACCCACCAACCAACCACCCAATACCAACCAATACCAACCAATACCAACCATCATTGAGTCGATTCCAACTCACAGTAATCCAGAATAAGGAAACTCACTAATACTCAGTTCTAGAAGTTGCTTACACGTTGCACTGATGCCTGTAGATTGTCAGGTGCACTTCGAGAAATGCACTGGTCTCATCCTGTGGCGTGTGTGCTTTTCATCTATAGTAGCTTGCGTGTTAGTTCTGGACCATTCAACTATGGCAACTTGTCTGCTCTCGCTGAATCCTTGCAGGCACATCTTCAGGCACCCCGCATCCATTTTCTTATCAGCTCCGATCACTAATAAGACCCTCTCAGTAGAGAATGTGAAACTTTGGTGGCGTAGTGGTTAGGTCCTATGGCTGCTATTCTAGACGGTGGCAGTTCAAATCCACCAGGCACTCCTTGGAAATTCTACGGTGCAGTTCTGCTTTGTCTTATAGGGTTGCTACAAGTTGGATTTGACTCGGCAGTGCATTCAGTAGAAAATAGGGTCTTCAACAACTAATGAAACAGTGGTGAAAATAAAAGGAGAATACACAGGAAGAACTTTGAAAATTACAAAATCCATCTCATTCCACAAGGCATTTTGTTGATTTTAGTTGTAGTACACAGACCCCGTGTTAGTGTGTGTGTGTATTTGTTGTGTGTGATAATCGAAGTAAGAAAACAAAATACTGATGTGTAAGGTAATGTCTTGGTCTATAAAACAAAGGAAATTCTAAATGTGTTGCCAATGAGAATTCTTTGCAAATTTCCATGTTGCAGTTTTCCCTTTCAGACAAACAAGAACCAGCCTTAAGAGCCACTGACAACAGCAAAATCTGATCTTATCACAGAGTTCCAAGTTCTTGATGTAAGTGGCCTGCTGGGTTTCTAATTAGCACAGAAATACTAGATTTTTTAATCACACAGCACACTAGCACAGTCTGGTTTCTGAATTTCACAAAAAACAGCTGACTTGGAACATTTCTACTGCTAATTCTTGTACATATATGTAGCATATCTCTCCAAGACAACTGTAACAGTAATGAAACAAAACAAAACAAAACAAAAACAAACACTGCTGTCCAGTCAGTTCCAACTCACAGAAACCCTAGAGGTCAGACTAGAACTTCCCCATGCAGCTTGCAAAGAATGCCTGGCAGATTTGAACCGTGGCCTTTTGGTTAGCAGACATAGCACTTGATCCACTATGTCACCAGGGTTTCCAATAACAGTAATGAAACCAAAAAAGACTACCCTTATTTTGCAATAAATTCAGTGTTCTGGATACATACACTGTATTTCTTCAACTGCTTGTGTACTTTAAAATCATATACCAGCTGACGTGAATGCCCCAATTTAAAAAGGCACTGTGTTACCTAGTTTTGTATCTTCCAGATACAAGGAATGGTACACACTTTCTACAGGGGGCTTGATGGCAAATATATTATGTTTTGTAAGTCACTTGTGGTCTCTGGCCCAAATTCTCCATTTTTTTAAAACAAAACTTTAAAAAATATAAAAATAAATGATTCTTATCTTGCAAGCTGTACAAAAATAAATTGTGGGACAGATTTTAACTGTTATTTTCTAATTCTTGTCTCAAGTCACTTAGCAGTTATACATAATAGCAAATAAGTAAATTTTTGTGAAGAAAATGGATAATAATAACAAGTAACAACTAGGGAGCCCTGGCGGCATAATGGTTGGAGCCTGGCTGCTAACCAAAAAGGTCAGAAGTTCAAACCTATCACCCACTCCTTGTAAACCATATGGGTGCAGTTGTATTCTGTCACACAGGTTTGCTAAAGATGGAATAGACATGATGGCAATGTATTTGGTTTCTCGGGCTTATTAAGCAATATGCTGGAGTATTCTTCAACATCTGTATTCCAATCAACATGTGTAAAAAGAATTAAGCATTTGTACCTCCATTAATCAGATTACCAAGTTATCATTGTTCCCGTAGAAGCTGATTAGACATAAAGCAAATCTAATTGATGCATTTTTACTGTTCGATTTTAGTTAACTGTTATTCTCCCTAGGTGAGTGGGATGATAAATACTCCAAAAAGGCATAATGTATATTAAAAAAGCTAGTTTTCTTAAAGGGCCTATATATTAAATAGACAAGGGTATAGCCAACAATAAAAATATGGATTAGAGTAAGGTAAAGAAACAAGGGGTATAAGTCTGTGAGATCTTAAATTATGAATATGCCATTATATATTTACTGAGTCATTCCCCAATGGGAGCAATAAGGATGTTTTGGTTAAGGATATAGAAAGAAAGCCAAAATAGAAAGTCCCTCCAACCCTAACAATTAGAGAAAACCAGGTAAGCTAAGACACATAGCATTTTAAGCTATGTAAAACTTGAAGTCATAAGATATCTAAAGGAACTGAATTCCAAAGAAGGACAACTCTCTGAGGAAAGATGGGAAACACAAATGAAGGTAGCTTAGAAAGAGGAGAGGAGGAAGAGGTAGCTATCATAGAAGTGGTTTAGAAGAAATCAGCTATAATATTAATGGATTCTTAAGACTAAGTGTAGGCTAGTGAATCATTTTGGAATACCTGGCAGTTTCAAACACGTTCACTTACAAGCTCTTCTTCAAAGGCTTCCACTGTGTGCCCTCAAGAAATACTTAAGGCAGAACATGAGACAGGAAAGACCCCCCCTCAGGGATACACCAATATAGAAAGAGATGCCAATCAATGGGGTAGAAGTATGTACTACATCCATCACTTCCCAGGGTCTTTATTTTATAAGAAGCAAAAGATGTTAGTTTCTGGGTAAGGAGCAGAAACCCTGTTATCTTCAGAGCCTTGGTAGCTTGAGGGTGGGGTGGAGAGCAAAACCTCTCTGTCTCTGAGGATAGATAGAAACCCACCTTGTTGTCCTCATAAATCAAACAAAAACTTATTGCTTCCCCTAAAAGCCTTTTACTTTCATGGGAGAGGCAAAAACAGCAAAACTTCAGTGTGGGGGAAATGGTCAAAGCTATCTCCTGTCTTAGGCTCTTCAGAAATATACATAAAATTTGCTTACCTTAGTGAATAGAGACAAGAACAGCAGAATACCTCACTCCAAGGGCCTAGACTCAAGATCTTGCCTAATATTAAATGCAAAATAAGAAAACAGAAAACTTGTCTATCTTCTGCACTAGCCCAGCACTGATCAACAAGCAACTGATGAGTCTACTGCTCGAAAAGCAATGAGAGTGGGACTTAGCAAACTAGACTTACGCATCATTTCCACTCAGCAGACTGTTTACTTACAAAAAGCCTGTGAGCTAAGAATTGTTTTAAGCTTTTTAAAGATCATAAAATAAAAACGAGGAAAAGTACGACACCACAATTGGCCTTCAAAGTCTAATTATTTGCTGTTTGTCCTTTGACAGGACGTTTGTTGACCTTTGGATGACAAGAGCATGGAAGCAGAGTCTCTCTGTTGCACAACTGTACAAATACTGTAAAAGATGGGAGTGGAGCAGGAACTCAGAGAAAAACTGTCTAACACATCAGAGACCACAGTAGGAATTCTAATGAGAGATAGGCACTGAAGAAATTTGAAGCATATGGTACACTTAGAGTAATAGCAGGAACACGAAAACACATACCTAACTCATCTAGCTCAACTTCTATCCAGATCAGCTCAACATCTCCCAATTACTAGCCTGGCAGAGAAAAGGTATGTTCATGCCCTGGTATAAAAATTATTTTCCTCAGTCTTTTTTATTATGTCTATAATTTAATAAGGAATTATAATTTTAATTTGCATTTTCCTAATGATTCAAGGTGTTAAGTATCTTTCATGTATACATTTGCCCTTAATATCTTATCTATGGTAAATTGTCTGTTTACATCTTCCATCTCTATTTTAAATTCCATTATCTTCTTGTTACTGAGTTTGTAAGAGTTCTTTATATATTGTGGATATAGAAGTCGTGTATCAGCTACTTGTTAGAAAGGAATTATGAGATACACAAAGAAAAAAATAAACAATTTTCAAGAGGGAAAGCAGTCAACAGAACAAGAATCACAAATGACCCTCACACCTGAATGATTAGGAAGTAACCTACTAACAGCTACAATTAAAGGATCCAGTAAAAAAAACTGGAAAACATACACGAACAGAAGCTGAAAAAGCAAAGCAAACAGTGTCTCTCCTCAAGATTCTGGAAGGAAGACAGTCCTGTTAATACCTTTATTTTAGACCAGTAAAACATACTTCTGCCTTCTGACCTCCATAAAAGTAAGATAATAAACTTGGGTTGTCTTCAGCCAGTAAACTTGTAATAATTTTTCACTGCATTAATAAGAAATTTATGTCAACATAGATACAAAATTTCTTGCAAATATTAGAAAATCAAATCTGGCAATATAAGAAAAGGGCACTAAAACATCATCAAGTAGAATTTACACCAGGAATTAAATGTCAGTTCAACATTTTAGAATCAATCAAAGTAATTCATTATACACACTCTAAAACAGAAAATAAACTACAAATGACCATCTCATAGAGAATAAAAGCACTTGATAAAATCTATTTTCCACAAATTAGTAGCAAGAAACTTCCTTCGCGAATAAGAAAGTTGGCTCACTTAATTATTTCTGCACGTTAGTAACTGCTACATATGAAAAACAATAACAAAAGCTAGTCCAGTATAAGTAGAAAATATTTTCTAGTATATGATAAAGGAATCCTATATTCACAATACATAAAAAAAAATCATAACCTAAAACTGATAATAAGAGAATCCGGTTGACTATAGACAAAATGTTTTGAACAGGCATTTAACCACAGAAGAGATATTAATGATAAGTATACAAAAAGATTTTTCATGTTTATTAAACTATGCATGCATCAAAGTGATTGACCACCATGTTTAAGGTCAGGCAGTCAGCTAGAGGAACTTTTATAGGTCTTGCCATGTTTCTTTTCTGGGTGAACATAGTGCTAAAAAATGATTCCAGTTTTGATTCACAAAAATAGAAATAATCTCTTAGTGGTAAAATGACAGGTAAAATGCATAAAATACGGAAAATAAACTAGAGTCAAAAAGTCCAGAAAAAGTTAGTGATCATGTTTGTTGTGTTGTTAGGTACCATCAGGTCACTTCTGACTCATAGCAACACTGTAAACAACAGAACAAAACATTGTCCAGTCCAGCACCATGCCCACAATCATTTTTATGCTTCAACTCGTTGTTGCAACTGCTGTGTCAATCTATCTCCTTGAGGGTCTCCCTCTTATTCTTTGGTTTTGTCTTACCAACCATGATGTCCTTCTCCAGGGATGAGTCACTTCCAACAGCATGTCCAAAGAATGCAAGATGCAGTCTTGCCATCCTTGCTTCCAAGGAACATTTTGGTTGTACTTCTTCCAGAACAGATCTGCTTGTTTTTTTCTTTCTTTTTTTTTTTTTTGGCAGTCTGTGGTATGTTCAATATTCTTCTTTAATAGCATAATTCAAAGGCTTCAATTCTTCTTCTGTCTTCCTTATTCATTGTCCAGCTTTTGCATGCATATGATGTGATTAAAAATACTGTGATTTGGTTTAGGCACACCCTAGTCTTCAAGGTGATATCTTTACTTTTCAACACTTTAAACAGATCTTTTGTAGTAGATTCACCCTATAAGATATGTCTTTTGATTTCTTGACTGCTGCTTCCATGGGCACTGTTTAGGAACCAAGTAACATGAAATCCTTGACAACTTCAGTCTTTTCTCCATTTATGATAATGTTGCTTAATAGTCCAGTTGTGAGGCTTTTTGTTTTCTTGCTGTTGAAGTGTAACCCATACTGAAGTCTGTGGTCTTTGATCTATATCAGTATTTCAAATTCTCTTCACTTTCAGTGAGCAAATTTGCGTCATCTGTATAACATAGGTTACTAATGTGTCTTCCTCCAATCTTGATGCCTTATTTTTGTTCGTATAGTTGAGCTTCTTGAATTAGTAGGTCAGCATACAGACTCAAAAGGTGCAGTTAAAGGGTATAACCCTGATACACACTTTTCCTGACTTTGAACCGTGCAGTGTTCCTTTGCTCTGTTTGCATGACTGCCTCTTGATCCACGTACAGAATCCTCGTGAGCACAATTAAGTGTTCGGGAATTCTCATTCTCTGCAGTGTTATCCATAATTTGGTACAATCCACAGAGTTGAATGCCTTCGCACGGTCGATGAAACACAGGTAAACATTTTTCTGGTACTCTCTGCTTTCAGGCAAGATTCATTTGACATAAGCAATGATATCCCTCGTTCCAAGTCTTCTTCTGATCCCAGCTTGAATTTCTGGCAGTTTCTTGCCAATTTACTGCTGCAGTTCATGAGAAAAATTTTCCTTGCATGTGATATCAATGATGTTCTGTAATTTCTGCAGTCGATTAGATCACCTTTCTTAGGAATAGGCGTAAACACAGATCATTCCAGGCAGTTGGCCAGGTAGTTGTCTTCCAAATACCTTGCGTAGATGGGTGGGCACTTCCAGCACTGCATCTGTTTGTTGAAACTTCTCAAGTGATGTTCCATCAATACCCGGAGCTCTGTTTTTCTCCAATGCAGCTTCAACTTCTTTCTTCTGTACCATCAGTTCCTGATCATATGCTGTCTCTTGAAACTGGTGAACATTAATCAGTCATTACTGGTATAATGACTTTGTGTATTTCTTCCATCTGCTTTTGATGCTTGCTGCATCATTTAATATTTTCCCTGTATAATCTTTCACTATTACAACTTGAGGCTTTTATTTTTTCAACAGTTCTTTCAACCTGAGAAAGTTGGAGTGGTGTTCTTATGTTTTGGTTTTCTATCTCCAGCTGTTTGCCCATGTCATTATAATACTTCGTTTTGTAGTCTTGAGCTGTCATTTGAAATGTTCTGTTCAGTTCTTTCATTTCATCATTTCTTCCTTTTGATTTTGCTACTTGTCATTCAAGAGCAAGTTTCAGAGTCCCTTCTGACATCTAATTTAGTCTCTTCTTTCTTTCCTGCCTTTTTGATGACATCTTGCTTTCTTCATGGATGATGCCTTGAAGAAATTCCACAACTCTAGTCTTTGGTCATTTGTGTTCAACTCACCAAATCCGCCATTTGTCTGTCAGTTTGTCGCATTGTGGGGGCTTTCATGCTGCCGCCATGCTGGAAGCTGTGCCACTGGTATTCAAACACAAGTAGGGTGACCCATGGTGGACAGATTTCAACTAAGCTTCCAGACTAAGACAGACTAGGAAGATGGTCTCAGCAGTCTACCAAAACCTTGTGAATAGCAGAGGAACATTATAATTATTAATCATATTTGCACATTATTTTCCATAATATCTGGAATTTATTTTTCCTGTTTCCCAATCAAAGTAGTTACATACAAAAGTTGAAGTAAGCATTTTTGTAGTAGTAATGAAAACAACATCACAAGTAAGAAGAGATTTTCACAAAACTATTAAACACAGAAACACTCTGTTATTTTGAGCATTTATGTTATAGTTTCTGTGGTGATTTTTTACCTTCAAGTCTATACCTACCTATGCTGTAGCCCTCATCAAGTTGTGTTATTCTCTGGCCCTGTGAATTGCGGTAGGTTTTTCCTTTTTGAAAAGTATTTTCTTTGTTTGTTCATTTGTTTTTAACTTTTCACTTAATCAAATGATATTAAAAAAGAAATAATGAAGCAGTATAAACGAAGGACTATTTCTAGACATTTTCCCACTTCTTCTAGGTTCTCAAATTTCTTGGAGTACAATTTTCATTCTATTCTGCTATGATAATTTTTATTTCAGATATATGATTTACAAATGCTTTGACTGATACATGATTTAAAAATATTTTCTCCCATTCTATAGGCTGTCTTTTCACTTTTTTAAACAATTTTACTTTTTATTTTGTTTATTTAACTTGTAAATTACATTCTTGAATTTCCTTTTTAAATTTTTTATTATGGTTTAGGTGAAAATTTACAGAGCAAATTGGATTCCACTTCAGTAGTTTGTACATAAAGTGCTCCATGATTTTGGTTGGATCCCCTACAATGTGTCACCCTAATCCTCTCCTCACTTCTGCCCTAAGTTCCAATTTACTTTGTTCTAGATTTTCTTCTCCTTTCTGCCTTCTTACTTCTGCTTTTGGGCAAATGTTGTTTTCTGAGCTCATGTAATTGATTGTTGTAAGGAATACACTCCTTTAAGGTGTTAATGTTTATTTTATGGGCCAGTCTAGCCTTTGTCTGAGAAATGGTCTCTGGGAATGGCTTTAGTTCTGGGTCAGAAAGATGTCTTAGGGTAATAATCCCAGGGATTACTCCAGTCTCTGTTAAACCAGTAAGTCTGATCTTGTGAATTTTGTGTTTCACATTATAATTTTCTCCTTCTCTGTTCAAAACCTTCTGTGTTGATTACAGTCAGAGTGACTGGTACTGGTACCCAGTTCCATCTAGTTCTGATTGTGAGGTCATGTAGACTGTGATTCACATGACCACAAGTCCTTCAGACTATCTGCTCTCTTGAGTTTGTATTGTTCTATATTTTACTTTGCTCTAGGCAGGAGGAGAACAGCAGTGGTATCTTAAATGGACACTAACCAGCTTTTAAGAACCCTGAAGCTACTCATCAAAGTAAGACGAGGAGCACTGTCTTTAGGAACTATGATGTGCCAATCGATGCAGATGTTCCCCAGGTCTATGCTCCCTAGACTTTGAGGAAGGCAATAACCCAAATATAAACTGAAATAGGCTACATCACAACATATCTAACGGAAATAAAAATTATCATGGCAGAATACAATGAAAACTGTACTCCAAGAAGTTTGAGAACTGAAAGGAAGTGGAAAAATTTGTAGAAATATGCTTACTTAAATTAGCACAAAAAATACAATGAAAAAAAAAACTGTACAGACCAGTAAAAGAAGAAATTGAAGGAATAATACAAATAACAACCCCCCTCCCCCCAAAAAGCCCGGGTCTAGGCAACTTCATTGAAGAATTCTACCAAATATTCAAAGAAGAGCTCACATCAGTACTTTTCAACCATTGCAGAATATAGAAGAGTAATGAATATTCACAAATTCTTTCTTTGAAGCTAGCATAGCCCTAATACAAAAGCCAAAGACACTACAAAGAAAATCACCAAACAATATCTTTCATGAATATAGATATAAAACTCCTTAATAAAGTTCTATACAGTAGAACTCAGCACCATAACAAAAGAAGTAAAAATACACCATGACCAAGAAGGATTCATGCAAGTGTGCAAGGATTATTCACCATTAGAAAATCAATCAGGCAGAGTCAAGGTGGCAGACTAAGCATGTGCCTCCTTAAATCCCCCTGGAAACCAAGACCTGTACTGATAATCAAGTGGAACCTTCTGGTCACCCAGTGAGCCCCATGCCATGGCACAGGGCTATTAATTTGGACTTCCTACCAATGAAAGAAAAACCTCCTCTCTTTTGCTGACTCCAGCTCCTGGCTAGTCCTGGCTCTCACAGGCTGAAGGTAACTCACAATTTGGACTTTTTTTCCCTGTCTTGGGTGGAGGGCAGAGCTGGGTCTTGCCTAGTGGCTAGCCTCAGACACACTGCTGGTGGGATAGTCAGGTGAAACTGCCATATTCTGAGAGCCAGGCTTAGAATTCTGTGTATCTTTCCACCTTTGGCCTGTTTTTCTGCCTCTGCTACAGTCTAGTTTGTACAGAAGTGGCAGCACCCTTGTGCAGGATGCCATTTTGGTTACGGAGACTTTCACTGGACCTAATTCTTAGCCTGGGAGCCAGTGCCTTCCCACAGAAGAGTGCTTTTCTGACAACAAAGCAATAGTTTACACATTGTCACCTGCGGCTGGGGCTCAGCAACAGAGGCTGAGGACTCATTCCATCTTGGAACTTCTGGCCCCACTTTCCACCTCTGCCACAGGGCAGGGTGTATGGAAATGGCAGTGACCTTGTGCAGGGTGCCATCTTAGATACAGTGGCCACAGCTGGACCTAATTCTTAGCCTAGGAGCCAGCACCTGCCCAGAGGAGAGCACTTTTCTACCAGAAAAACAGTAGTTTACACAGTGTCACCTATGGCTGGGGCCTGTCATCAGAGGCCAACAGGGCAATAGTATTGCTGTATTTTGAACTAGTTCATATTATCTGGGGTTGGATATAGATGTGCTTACTTTGCCAGGTGGGAAGAAGGACCTCTACACCTGACAATCTGACTGACTTGGGAAGTAGTCAGATACTTTTTATTTTTCATTTTAAGATGGCCTAGAGAAACATCTGCAATCCTTCCTCACAGTATCTCTCCCAACCTGTATCAACTCACATGAAGTCCCAAAAGCAACAGACCCTTGAGAAAACAGTAAACAAGAAATCACCCATGGCTTCAGAAGGCCCCAAAATGAAACAACCAAGGAATTTTCATGACAAAGAAACTTTTCTAAAATTATCAGAAGGTGAATACAAAAGGATTATATACAAAGCCCTTCTAGACCCTATACAAAATGCAGCAGAGCAAAAATGAAAAATTAAGCAACCTGTTTGATCTGATGAAACACCAGTACTCTGAAATCTAACAGATCAAGGACAAAATCAGACACATAGAAACTTCCATTCCAAGCCAAGAAAACAGAATGGAACAAATGGAAAAGAGACTTTCTGATTTGGAAGACAGAGCTACTGACTCCAGCATCCATGAGGAGAAATCAGAAAAAAGAAACAAGAAAAATAAAGAAGCATGTGGGACTCCATTAAGAGGAACAGTTTCTACAATTAATTGGAGTTCCTGAACAAGGCAAGACACCTGAGAACACAGAGAGTATTGTGGCTGAGCTGCTGAAAGAAAACTTCCCAGAGATCATGAAAGAGGAGACTATAGATATCCAAGATGCATATCGAACACCACTCAATATAGATCTCAAAAGAAAGACTCCACAGCATATTATAATCAAGCTTAACAAAATGAAACATAAGCAGAAACTCTTAAAGGCAGCAAGATTCAAAGCAAAGCTAACATTCAGAGGGAAACCCTGTAGGCTTTTGTCGGATTTCTCTGCAGAAACAATGCTGGCACAGAGGCAGCAGTATGACACGTTCAAATCCTTGAAGGAAGAAAACTTCCAACCAAGAATTATATATCCTGCAAAACTATCTTTCATATACAAAAAGGAAATTAGAACATTCACAGATAAACAGAAATTCAGAGACTTTTTAAAAACCAAACCAAAGCTACAAGAAATACTGAAAGAAGCTCTTGGCTTTGGCTTAGAACAAAACCACTAAGTTTACATTTTACAAGGACACATTATCCAGAATCCTACTCAGTTAGGGAAGGCTCCAAACTCAGTCAAAGCTTTAATACTGAAAGAAATAATCCAGTGATTATAATGAAAATTATGATGCCATCATATTAAAAAAAGGGATGTATTACAGTGGTTATAGTCCTTCCAGTTGACAAGACTCATAGTAATTAAAATTGAGTTTATACATAGTTTATTAAGGGGATCACATGGGCAGCCATAAAGCACAACAAAGATGCAACATACTATATCAAGAAATATAACACAGGAGTCTCAACAACTACACCTTCTTCTCCAGTTCACATGGGACGTACTCCAGTATAGACCATGTGTTAGTACGTAAAGCAATTCTCAACAAAATCCATACCATTGAATTAATGCAAAGAATCTTCTCAGAAAATCAATCTACCACATAAACGAACCAGAGTAAAAGAAACACATGATCATCTCAGTTGACTAGGAAAAGGCATTTGATAAAGTTCAGCATAAATTCTGTACAAAAGCTCTCAATGAAATATGAATAGAAGGGAAATTCTTCAACGTAATAAAGAGTATCTATATGAGACCAGTATCCAACATCATTCTCAATGGAGAAAGACTGAAAGCACTCTGCCTGGATAAATATTCCCTTCATCACCACTCCTATTTAACATTGTGCTAAGACCTAGTTAGGGCAATAAGGCAAGAAAATAAATAAATAAGTAAATAAAGGGCATCCATATTGAAAAGGAAGAATTAAAACTATCATTATTCAAAAATGATATAATTTCATACAGAGAGAACTCCAAACATTCAACAAGGAAATATTTAAAACTATTAGAAAGATTCTGCAGAGTATCAGGATACCAGATGAACATACAAAAATCAATTGGATTCTTATATATCAACAAGGAGAACTTCAAGGGGGACATCGGGAGAACAATATTATTTGTAATAATAGTCTGTCGTGGATTGAATTGTCCTCCCAAAATAGGTGTATCAATTTGGCTAGGCCATAGTTCCAAGTATTTTTTTTGACTGTCCACCATTTTGTTATTTTGTGATTTTCTTGTGTGTTGTAAACCCTACCTCTGTGATGTTAATGAGGTAGAGTAGGCCACAGTTATGTCCATGAGGCAGAATTCAATCTACAAAATTGTATTGCATCTTAAGTCAATTTCTTTTAAGATATAAAAGAGAGACAGGGGGTACTATACAACCAGGAAAGCAGCACTGGCAGCAGAGCACATCATTTGGACTCAGGGATCCTGGGTGGAGGAGCTACTAGCCCTCCAGATTTGACAGCAGAGAAAGCCTTATTGTGGAGCTGACATCTTGAATGCAGACTTATAGCCTACTAGACTATAAGAAAATAAATTTCTCTTTGTTAAGCCATCCACTTGTGGGCTTGTGATATTTCTATTATGCCAGCACTACATAACCAAGACAGTCCATTTCCGGGGACTGATCTCTCCTGATAACATGTCCAGTGTATGTAAGACACAGTCTCACTATCTTTGCTTCCAAGGAGCACTCTGGCTGTACTTTCTCCAGAACATATATGTCTATTCTTCTGGCAGTCCATGATACATTCAGTATTCTTCTCCAACACCGTAATTCAAGCACATCAACTCTTCTTCTGTCTTCCTTGTTCATTGTCCACCTTTCACATGCATATGATGTGATTGAAAACACCATAGCGTGGTTCAGACATACCCTAGCTTTCAAGGTGACATGTTACTTCAAAGAGATCCTTTACAGCAGATTTTCCCAGTGAAACATGTCTTTTGATCCTGACTGTTGCTTCTATAGGCATTGATTGTGGACCAAAGTAACATGAAATCCTTGACAATCTCAATCCTTTCTTCATTTATCCTGATGTTGGTTACCGGTCTAGTTGTGAGAATTTTTGTTTGCTTGATGTTGAGGTGCAACCTATACTGAAGGCTATGGTCTTTGGTCTTCATCAATAAGTGTTTCAAATCCTCTTTATTTCCAGCAAGTAAAGTAGTGTCATCTGTGTAAGGCAGGTTGTTAATGAGTTGCCGTACCACCCTGATGCTTCATTGTTCTTCACAGAGTCCAACTTTTCAGATTATTTGCTTGCTGTACAGGTTGAAAAAAGATACAGTGAAAGGACACAACTCTGATTCACACCTTTCCTGACTTGAAACTATCGGTATCCCCTTGTTTTGTTCACACCACTGTCTCTGGATCCATGTACAGATTCCATAAGAGCACAGTTAAATGTTATGGAATTCCCGTTCTCTGCAATGTTAGACATAATTTGCTATGATGTACCCAGTTGAATGCCTTTTCATAGACAATGAAACACATGTAAACATCTTTCTGGTATTTATCTTCTGCTTTCAGCCAAGATCCATCTGACATCAGCAATGATATCCCTACTTCCATGTCCTCTTCTGAATCCTGATTGAATTTCTGTCCGTTCCTTGTTCATTTACTATTGCAGTCACTTTTGAATTATCGTGAGCAAAATTTTACTTGCATGTGACGGCACTTGGCTTGGCTTGTGGTATTGTTCAGTAATTTCTGCATTCAGTAGGATCACTTTCTTGGGAATAAGTATAAATACGGATATCTTTCAGTCAGTTGGTAGGTAGCTGTTCTCTAAATTTCTTGGCATAGATGCCACGCCAAGCCAAGTGCCATCGAGGCATATATGAGTGAGGCACAATCAAGTGCAAAATTTTGCCTGTGATTTGTGTTCTAATACATGGTGAAAAAAGTAGAAAACAGACAGGATTGTTGAAGATTAGCTGACAGAAAACTTCCCAAATATCACAAAAGGTGAAAAGCTGACCATCAAAGGAGTTTAATGAACCACATATAGAATAAACCAAACACCAAACTCACTGTTATCAAGTCAATTCTGACTTATAGAGACCCTATAGGACAGAGTTTAACTGTATCATAGAGTTTGCAAGGAGTGCCTGTTGGATTTGAACTGCCAGACTTTGGATTAGCGATTGTAGCTTGTAACCACTATGACACTAGGGTTTCCTTCTGACTCATAAACCAGAAAAAAAAAAAGGCCACAAAAAAAAACTTCACATACTTAATGAAAAACCTAAAAAATATAAGGTATACACATTTGTAAACAGTTTCTGGGGTAAAAGAATGTCAATGATAGATTTTGAATATTTATTTATATTCTAGAGTTACAATGTGAGAGAGGGTAAGGTGTATACAAAACACTTAGCATGTGAAACAATATGTATAAATGTTCTAATCAGAGTGCCCCTTCTTAACTTCATTTTTCTATCCACTCTATATTCCCCTCCTAATTTTCTCCTGCTTCATCCAAATTCCAAACAGAGATGATTAGACTGGTTTGCCTGTCTAGAAAGTAGTATTGAGTTTTCCATGGGCTAAGATTAACAGGGATGTTTAGCTGGACATTAGGTCAAAATGTTTTGATCTTCAATTTCTTGAGACCCCATAAATGGGTTGACTAGAATCACTTTGTTCCTGAACAATTCTGTGGAATTTCTGGTGAGTTAAGCAAAATAAGAGTGCTAATTTTACAATTTTGTCATTCAAGCACTGTAGCATTTCCTGAAAAACCCCAAACAGCTTTCCTTTCTGAACCCCATGCTGTACCGAACAGCTAGTATAAGAAAGGCAGAGTAAATAGGAAGTCAGAACCCCTAAGGAGAACAGCAGGTATGACAGGTTCATAAAACAGAGGCCGCTCTGCAAGATGTGGTCATCTGGCAGCCCTATGAATCAGCCACACAAAGACAAGCCCCTTTGATCTACATGAAAGACTAGAGTTGTGAAACACAAACTTGAGTAACCTTTTAACTTTTCAGCTTGAGCAGTTCCCCCTTGTTCCTCAAATTCTTTTTTCCCTAAACTTCTATACCACTTCAGCTAAATCCATATAATTGTCGGATTTTCCTGTCTCTGTTCATGCGCATTCAGCAGCATCAGAGTACGTGTGTTCATTTTTGTAAAGACGCTGAATTCAAAAAAGGGCACCTAGAAGTTACACAGAATGCCTTTTAGGCTGGAAAGAAAAAGAAGAAGACACAGAGACAAAGAGAGCTGTGAAACACAGAAAATTTCCATTACATCTCGGTAAATATTCAAATGCTTGAAAACTTTCACCTTTTAAATCAAATACTGTTCTCATCAGCTCCAAAAATTTGGTATCCTGTGGATATATTCTTCACCTAGTATAAAACAAAAAACCCACTGCCTCTGAGTTGGTTCCAACTCATAGCAACTCTATAGAACTGAGTAGAACTGCTCCATAGGATTTCCAAGGAAGGCCTGGTGGATTCAAACTGCCAACTTTTTGGTTAGCAACTGTAGTCCTTAAACACTATGTCACCAGAGTTTCCACCACCTAGTATATTGGCTAATTAGTTTCTACTTCCAAAAAATAAAACAAAAAAACAAAAAACCATTGTTGGTGAGTTGATGCAGAGTCATAGTGACCCTATTTAGATGATTTAAAATACCAAATACTGTTATAGAGCTCTATAATTCATTAAAGCTGTTAGAGATGATGAGGTGTGTAATGGCAAGTTTTAGAGTTTATATTTTTATAATACGTTGTGTGATAGTCATCTAGTGATGCTTAACAGGAATACCACAAGTAGATGGCTATAACAAGAGAAATTTTATTTTGTCACAGTCCAATAGGCTAAAAGTCCGAATTCAGTGTGTTACCTACAGGGGAAGACTTTCTCTGTTGGCTCTGAAGGATGGTCCTTGTCATCAATCTTCCCCTGGGGATTTTCCGATATGCAGCAACCCGGGGTCCTTTCCAAGGGACATGTTCTTCTCCCAGCACTCCTTTTTGGTGATATGAGGCACCAGATTCTCCGTGTGCCTCCCTTTCCTTTATATCCCAAGAAGCCGCCTCAAGGCACAATACAGTCTTACACATTCGGTCCTGCCCCACCAAACACAACTGCTACCCATCTTTCTTCATTAGCATCATAGAGGCAGGATCTAAAACTTGGAGAGGCATCACTCAATACCAGGAATCTTGGCCCAACCATACTGCTACACACATTTTTTAGGGGGGACACAATTCACTCATGACATCATGTAAACAAATCATTTATAAGGATCAGCACACAGCTGGTTCTTATGAGGCGGAGGTTAAAGATGTCCCAAATGTTTAATTTTCCCAAGCACCCCATCATCTCTAACATCAACTATTCCTTCTTTCCTCAGTATTCTCCCTGCAGTCTTTGGGCCCCCAGTTCACTGCAGTGTTCCATAGAACTCACGAACCATCCGAAGAATGTGGGTCATGAGGCTGTGGAGGCTGGCAAGTCCCAAATTCAGGGGTCACACAGAGACTTCTCTTTGGCCCTCAGTCTCTACAAAAATGCATTCACTTTTCATGCTCTGTGGACTGGGAAGCCCACTGCACAATCATCTCCTTTGGCACCCTGCTGCTAGTCTCTGCTTTGAGTCTCTCCTTCTTTTGTGGTGATAGACTCTCCCCTCTGCTCTGGAATTGATGCCTTCTTTTTTTTTTTTTAATTGTCCTTAAGTAAAAGTTAACAATTCAAGTTACTTTCTCATACAAAAATTGTATACACCTTAGTTGCTATCCCTTTAATGTGACAGCACAATCCACATTTCTACCCCCAGTGTCCAGTGTCCATTAAATCATCTCCTGTCTCTTTGTCTTATCTCACCTCCAGAGAGACACTACCCATTTAGCGTCACGTATCTACTCTCTTCAAGACTATGTTTTTTATCTCTTATAGTCCAGTCTAATTTTTGTCTGAGGAGTTGCTTTGGGAATATTTTCAAATCTGGGCACCATGTCCTCCAGGAGCCCTACTGTCTTAGACCATTAAGTCTGCTCTTTTCAGTAAAAATTGGAGTTCTGCACCCATTTTTCACTTATTTCATCAGGGACTCTCTTGTATTCCCCGTCAGCGTGGTCGTTGGTGGCAGCCAGGTACCATCTAGTTCTTTGGTTTAAGGCTAATGGAGTTTCTAGTCTATGTCCTTACTATTTCTTGGGTGCATGTTTTTCTTGTACCTTTGATATTCTTCATTCTCTTTTGCTCCAAGTGGGTTGGGACCAATTGATGCATCTAAGATGGCTGTTTACTAGCTTTTAAGACCACAGATGCCACTCACCAAAGGGGGATGGAAGATATTTTCTTAATAGACTCTGTTAAGCCAACTGACCTAGATATCCCCTGGAACCCCGATTCCCAGACCCCCACCTTTACTACTGTTTGTTGAAGTGTTTGATAGTATTTAGGATTTATATAGCTTTTGGTTTACTCCAATATGCTGACTTACATTACATTATGTCATGTGCTGTCTTTCCTTTCACTTAGGATAATTTTTATCTACTATCTAGTTAGTGAATACACCTCTCCCTCTCTTCCTTTCTGTGCTTAAACCTTTCCTTGAGTTCTCGTAATAGTGGTTTCATAAAATATTTGTTCTTTTGCAACTAATTTCACTCAGCATAATGCCTTCTAAATTCATCCACTTTACGAAATGTTTCCCAAATTCATCCTTGTTCTTTATTGTTATGTAGTATTTCATTGTGTGAATATACCATATTTTGTTTACCCATTCATCTGTTACTGGACACCTAGGTTGTTTCCATCTTTTTGCTGTTATAAGCAGTGCTACAATGAACATGAGTGTGCGTGTATCTATTTATGTGACAGCTCTTATTTCTCTAGGATGTGTTCAAGAAGGAAGGTTGTTGGATCTTGTGGTGCATCTATTTCCAGCTTTATAAAGCAGTGCCAAATCAATTTCCAAAGTGGTTATACCATTTTGCATAACCACCCTAATACAGAAGTGTTCCACTCTCTCCACAATCTTTCCAGCATTTATTATTTTGTGCTTTTTTTTTTTAATTATACTAGCCTTGTTGGGGTGAGATAGTATCTCATTATAGTTTTTATTTGTATTTCTCTAATAGCTATGATCATGAGCATTTTGTCATGTAGTTATTAACTGCCTGAATGTCTTTTTTGGTTAAGTGCCCACTCATATTCTTCGCTTATTTTTTAATTGGGGTGTTTGTCTTTTTGTTCTTGAGGTTTTTCAGTATCTTGTAGATTTTAGGGACTAGACTTTGATCAGATCTGTTGAATCCAAACTTTTTTTTTTTTCCCACAGACTGTAGGTAGTTTTTTTTTTTTTTTTTCTTCTTTTGGTGAAGTCTTTAGATGAGCATAAACATTTGATTTTAGGAAGCTAGTTTCTCTTCTGTTGTTTGTGTGTTGTTAGTAATATTTTGTATTCTATTTATGCCATGTGTTAGGGCTCCTAACACGTCCCTATTTTATCTTCTGTCATCTTTGTCATTTTAGATTTGATATTTAGGTCTTTGATTCATTTAGAATTAGTTTTTGTGTATGGTGTGAAATCCGTGAGGTCTTACTTCATTTTTTTGGTGATAGATATCCAGTTACACCAGCAACATTTTGTTAAAAAGGATGTCTTTCCCCAATTCCTGATGACTGGCCAACTTCTCTAGGCCATGATTTTCAGTTTTTATGTGTGATCGCTCCAAGGATAGAATCTGCTGTGAGTAGCCAATCAGTTTAAAGCGAGTTTCCTTGAAGGTGTGGCCTTCACCTATGTTGAATCTGACTCGATGGTACTTGGCTTGGCTTGGCTGTAGCTTTTTGCTTGCTATGGGACCTGAGGCTGCCTCCCGTTTGACTAACTTCTGGCTCTCAGTACTTGAGCTATCAGTTTATCTGAAGATCTTGGAATTTATTGATATTCACAGCCTAAGTGCAGGAATCCTGCTCTCCAACGTGCTGGTCTTGGCTTCACCAACCCCTTCAGCTACATGAATTGAGAGAAACCTCTGTCCTGAATGAACTTGGGACATTTCCAGCCTCTACAATCACCTGAGCCTTTTCCTTTATATGCATCTCTCTCTCTATATATATGTGTATATTTATACACTTTACTAGTTTGCTGTCTAGAGAACCCAGCCTAACACACTATTTAATGAACTTGGAATTTAGTCAAATATAATCTGATCATAAGTGCATGAATTTATATTCTTAATTTGGCTTCGCTGGTCTATGTTTCTGTTGTTTTACCAATAGCAGGCTATTTTGACTCCATTTTTATTGTTGTTCGGTGCCATTGATTCTGTTCCAATTCATAACAACCATTTGTGCAATAGAACAAAATATTGCCCATCCCTGCACCACACCCATAATCATCAGTATTCTGAGCCCATTATTGCGGCCACTGTGCCAATTCTTCATGTTAAGGGTCTTCATCTTTTCCCTGGCACTCTACCAAGCATGATGTCGTTATCCAAAGACAATTTCTCCTGTCAACATGTCCAAAGTACATAAGACAAAGTCTTGCCATCCATGCCTCTAAGAAGTGCTGTGGTTATACTTCTTCCAAGACAGATCTGTTTGTTCTTTTGGCAGTCCATGATATGTGCAATACTCTTCTCCAGCACCACAGTTCAAAGGCTTCAATTCTTCTATCTTCCTTATTCATTGTCAAGCTTTTACGTGCTTATGATGTAAATGAAAATACTACGGCTTGTATCAGATGCACCTTAGTCTTCATGGTGATGTCTTTGTTTTTCAACACTTTGAAGAGGTCTCTTGGAACAGATTTTCCCAATGCAAGGTGTCTTTTGATTTCTCTACTGCTGCTCTCATAAGTGTTGATTGCGTTTCCAGGTACAATGAAATCTTTGACAACCTCAGTCTTTTCTTTGATCATGATGTTGCTTGCAGATCCAGTTGTAAGAATTTTTGCTTTCTCCCTGCTCAGTTGTAGTACATACTGAAGGCTGTGATAAGTGTTTCAAGTCCTCTTCTCTTTCAGCAAGAAAGGTTTTGTCATCTACGTAATGCAGGTGTCAGTGAGTCTTCCTCTAATCCTGATGCTCTGCTCTTTTTCACACAGTCCAGCTTCTCAGATTATTTGCTTGGGATACAGATTGAATAGTATAATGAAAGGACACAACCCAAATAGATGCTCACCTTTCCTGACTTTAAACCATTCTCCGTCCCCTTGTTCTTTTCAAATGACTGCTCCTTTACTGATACACAGATTCCTCATGAACACAGTTGTTTTGGAATTCCTATTCTCCACAATTTTATCCATGATTTGTTATAATCCACACACCTGAATGTGTTTGCATAATCAATAAAACAGAAGCAAACATCTTTCTGGTGCTCTCTGCTTTCAGCTAAGATCAAATCTATCATTAGCAATGACATCTCTGGTTTCATTTTCCTGTCTAAATCTAACCTGAACTTCTGCCAATTGTTTTTCAATATACTGCTGCAACTACTTTTGATTATCTTTAGCAAATTTTTACATGTATGTGATATTAATGATATTGTTCAATAATATTCAGTTGGATCACTTTTCCTAGGACAGCTCATTTGGTCTTTGGTCATTAGTGTTCAAAGTGTCAGGTCTGTTCTTGAGATGGTCTCTAAATTCAGGTGGGATATACTCAAGGTCTTACCTCAGCTCTCGTAGACTTTTCCTAATTTCTTTCAATTTCGATTTTAACTTGCATATGAGCAATTGATGGTCTCTTCTATAATCAGCCCCGGCCTTGCTCTAGTTGATGCTGTTGAGCCTTTCCTTCATTTCTTTCCACAGATGTGATTCCTGGGTATTCCATCTGTGGAGGTCCGTGTGTATAGTTGCCATTTATGCTGGTAACAAAAGGTATTTGCAGTGCAGAAGTTATTGGCCTTGCAAAATTCTATCGTGCAATTGCTAGATTATTTCTATCACCAGGCCATTTTTTTTTTCCAACTACAGATTCTTCTTGTTTCCAACTTTCGCTTTCCAATCAACAGATATTATCAATGCATCCTGATTGCATGCTTGATCAATTTTGGACTGCAGAAGCTAGTAAAAATCTTCAATTTCTTAATCTTTGACCTTGGTGGTTGGTGCATAAATTTGAATAATAGTCATACTAATTGGTTTTCCTTGTAGGCATCTGGATATTCCTATCACTTGACAGCATTTTACTTCAGGATAGATCTTGAAGTGTTCTTTCTGATGATGAATGAAACAACATTCCTCTAAAAGTTGTTGTACATAGAATAGTGGACTATGTAATTGTCTGAGTCAAAATGACCAATACCAGTCTACTTCAGCTCACTAATGCCCAGGATATCAATGTTTTTGTATTCTATTCATTTTTAATGATTTCCAGTTTTCCTAGAGTCATACTATGTACATTCTGTGTTCCTGGTATTAATGGATGTTTGTAGCTATTTCTCCTTATTTTAAGTCAGGAACATCAGCAAATGAATTTTCTGAAAGCTTGATTCTATTTGCATTATTAAGGTCAGCTCTATTTTGAGGAGGCAGCTCTTCTCCAGCTATCTTTCGAGTGCTTTCCAAACCAGAGTCCCATCTTCTGGCACTATAACAGACACTGTTCCACTCCTGTTCATAATGTTTTCACTGAATCATACTTTTCAGAAATAAACTGCCAGGTCCTTCTTCCTAGTCTTAGTCTGGAAGCACAGCTGAAACCTGTCTGCCATTGTTGACCCTGCTGGTATCTGAATACCAGTGGCATAGCTTCCAGAATTGAAGCAACACAAAAGCCTACATGGTATGACAAACTGACAGATAAATTGGAGTTTTGACTATTGTGGGAGTTTAACAAATTCCCAGATCAGATAGTGCTAGGCCTTCCACTTTTTCCTTCTTTTTAAGTAATATTTTCTTTCCTTTCCATTTGAAATTAGAGATTTGCTTCTTCATCTCGCTGAAGAATGCCATGGGAATTTGGATCAAGACTGGCTTGTATATGTAGATCTCTTTGGGTAGAATATACATTTTTTACAATACTGAGTCTTCATATCCACATACAAAGTATGTTTCTCCCCTTATAAAAGTCTCTTTTAGTTTCTTATAGCCAGCAGTGTCTTGTAATTTTCCTTGTATAGGTCATTTACATCTCTGATTACATTTATTTCTAAGTATTTCATCTTCTTGGAAACTATTGTAAATGGTATTGATTTCATCTTCAAAATTCTCTTTATTGCTATAGAAGAATCCCACTGCTTTTTGTATGTTTAGCTTGTATTTTGATACTTTGTTGAAAACTTCTATTAGTTCCAGTAGTTTTCTTGTGAATTCTTTTGGGTTTCTAAGTACGAGATATTATCAGCTGCAAATAGAGATATTTTTACATCTTCCTTACCAATTTGAATGTCTTTTATTTCTGTTTCTAACCCTATTGTTGTAGTTTGGACTTTGAGCACAGCGATGAATAAAAGTGATGACAAAAGGCATCCTTGTCTGGTTTCCATTCTCAAGGGGAATACTTTCAGACTCCATCCATTTTGAATGATATTGGCTGTTGGCTTTGTATAAATGCCCTTTATTATGTTGAGGAATTTCCCTTCTATACTGACTTTGCTGAGAGTTGGATTTCGTCAAATGCCATTTCAGTATCATTTGGTAAAATCAAATGGTTCATGTCTTTGTTTTATTTATGTGATGGATTACACTGACTATTTCTCTAGTGTTAAAACAATCCTGTATACTGGTAATGAATTCCACTTGGTCATGGTGAATTATTTTATTTTATTGAATTTCTTTTTTTTTATTTGACATGATTGAGTGAAAATGTACATTCCCGTATAAATTTACATGCCCACCTATATACAGCTTCCACTGCTCTTAAATTATGTTATTTAGAGTTATGTTAACAATTTTTGTGTCTATGTTCATGAAGAATATCAGTTTAAAATTTTCTTTTGTTGGTGTGTGTACCTGGTTTTCATATCAGGGTTATGCTGGCTTCATAGAATGAGTGGGAGTATTCCATCCTTTTCTATGTTCTGAAATATTGGTGTTAATTCTTCTCCAAAAGTGGTAGAGTGCTTCAGTGAAACCATCAGGGCCAGGGCTTTTTGTCATTGAGAGTTTTTTAAATTATCTTTTTAGTAGCTTCTTTTGTTGTAAGTTTATTTTGTTATTATACTTCTGTGTTAGTTTACATAGATAATGTGTTTCTAGCAAGTTGTTCATTTCCTCTATCTTTTGAAATTCGTTAGAGTACAATCTTTCATAGTATTCAGTTAGGAGTTTACAAATTTCACTTAGGTCTTTTATAATATTATTCATCTCATTTTTTTATTCTGGTTGCTTGTTTCCTCTCCTATTTTTCTTTTTTCTATTTCACTAATGTTTCATCACTTTTGTTGATCTTTTCAAGAAAACAGATTTGGGTGTTATCTCTTTCTATTGTTTTTCTATTTTACATTTTCTTAAATTATGCTCTAATTTTTATTATTTGTTTCCTTCTGGTGCCCGAGGACTTCTCTTGCTGCTGCTCTCTGTTTGAGGTATAGGGTTAATATTTCAGTTTTTATGCTTTCTTCATTTTGGATATGTGCATTTATTGGTATAAATTGACCTCTGGCCATTGTCTTTGCTATATCCCAAAGGTTCTGGTAGAATGTGTTTTCATTCTTCTCAGATTCTGTGGATTTCTTTATTCTGTCTTTTTTTTTTCTGTAATGCAGAGTAGCTTTTCAGTAAGGTGTTCAGTTTCCATGTGTTTGATTATACTTCCATGCTTGTTCTGCTATTGATTTCACCTTTCATGACTTTGTGATCAGAAAAGATGCTTTGTTACATTTCGATGCTTTGGATTCTGTTAAGGCTTGCTTTATAGCCTAATATTTAGCCTATTCCACAGAATAAAAAATTGCACTGCCATTGAGTCAATTCCAACTTGTAGTGACCCGATAGGATAGAATAAAATGGTCCCATAGAGTTTCCAAGGAGTACTTGGCAGCTTTGAACTGCTGACCTTTTGGTTAGCAGAAGTGGAAATTAACTACTATGTCACTGGGGTTTCCAGTTATTCCTTAATAACTGGAAAAGAAAGTATACGTGGCTGCTGTTGGGTGGAGTGCTCCATCTGCCTACGGGGTCAAGTTGGTTTGTTGCATGTAGTATTTAGATCTTCTGTGTCTTCACTGAAGTTCTTTCTGGATGGTCTGTTCTTCACTGAAAATGGTCTGTTAAAGTCTCCTACTACTATTGTGGAGGTAACTATCTCTCTTTTCAATGCTGTTAGTGTTTGTTTTATGTATTTTGGAGTCCTGTCATTGGATGGGTAAATATAGTGTTTTTGTCTTCCTGGTATATTGACTTTTTAACCATTATATCATGGGTGCTGGCAATCATTGTATGCTGTCTTTCTTTTCACTTGGTGGGAGATTTTACCTTAACTTCTATTTTGTAAGAGATTAAGTTTACCACTCTTCTTTTTTAATTGTTGTTCACTTGATAAGTTTCTTTCCATCTGCTGAATTTTACTTTGTTTGTGTCTTTATAGACTAAATTTGTATCCTGTAGGTAGCATACAAAACCAAAAAAAAAAAAAAACCTAGTGCCACTGAGTTGAGACTGACTCATAGCAACCCTGTAGGTCGGAGTAGAACTGCCCTATAGAGTTTACAGTAAGTACGTGACAGATTTGAACTGCTGATTTGTTGATTAGCAGATGTAGCAACTAACCCACTACGCCACCAAGGTTTCAAGGTGGCACATAGTTCATATTTGTTTTTTTTTAATCCATTCTACCATTTTCTATCGCTTTATCGATTCATTAGTTCATTTACATTCAGCATAATATTGATAGATACGATTTTGCTGCCGTGATTTTGATGGGTTTGCACGTGTGTGTGTGTTGCTGGCAGTTTTTTTGTTCCATTTGCTTTTCTGTGCTGAGTCATTTTTCTTTTATGTGTTTTCAACTTTTTCATTGTTGATTTTTTTGTTTGCTGCATGTTCTATTTTTTTGGATGTGTAGGATTGTTAGTTTCCTTTATGATTTCCTTAATATTTTCCCCACCTTTTCTAAGTTTAAACTAGTCTTTCATTTTTCTCATATTGCTTTAACTTCCTCTCCATATGAAGTCTGTGACTAGAGTTTTCAGTCCCTCTTCTTTTGTTTTAGTGTTGTCATCTTTTACATAATGACATCTCTATTGCTCTATTTTTACTGCTGCTTTTGCTTGATTTATTTGTGTGATTTCCTTTGCTGGATTGATATCTATTCTGTCCTATGGTCTAGTCTTGGGTTATTTTCTGATGTTATTGACTTTCTAACCATAGGACTCCTTTTAGTACATCTTGTAATTTTGGTTTGGCTTTTGAAAATTCTCTAAACATTATGCCTTCATATCTGAGAGACAGTTTTGCTGGATATATAATTCTTGACAGGCAATTTTTTTCTTTCAAGCCTTTCAGTATGTCATCCTATTGCTTTCTTTCTTTCATGGCTTCTGCTGAGTAGTCTAGACTTGATTTTATTGACTTGTCTTTGGATATGACATTTATCTCTACCTGCTCTTGGTATTCTCTCTTTATCTTTGCTTTTGGTAAGTTTGATTATAATATGCCTTGATGACTTTCTTTTGTTATCTACTTTCTGTGAGGTGAAATGAATATCTTTCATAATATCAGGGAAGCTTTGTGCTAGCAAATCTTCAACAATTGTGTCTGTATTTTCTGTTATTCCCCTTCTAGGAACTGGCATTCCAATCACTCTTAGGTTATTCCTCTTCAAAGAGTCCCACATAATACTTAGGTTTTCTTCATTTCTTGCATTCTTTTTATCTGATTTTTTTTTCTCAAATAATTTGATGTTAAGTGCTTTATCTTCAGTCTCAGTAGTTCTGACTTGTATTACCACAGTTCTGTTCCTATAACTTTCTGTTGCGTTCTCTAATTCTGAAATTTTGTAGTTAATCTTCTGGATTTGTGTTGGCTATTTACATGTGGATTCTTGCAGCGTGTTAAATTTGTCATCACGTTCTTCTGTAATTTTCTTAAGATCCTCTGTTGCCCTGTCTGTGTTCCTTGACTTTTTCTCCATTTTACCTGGTCTCTTTTCTAATCTCTTGAAGAGTTCTGCATACTGGTCTTTTGTATTCTACCTCCAGTAATTCCATGAAGTTCTTTTACTTAGGAAGACTTCCTGAATCTTTATTTTGGGATCTTAGTGAAATGATCATGATCTGTCTTTTTATGTGATTTGATATTGACTGTTGTGTCTGAGCCATCATTAAGTTATTATATTTACTTATTTTATGTTTTCTTACTGTGTCCTGGGTTCTTGTTTTGTTTTGATATGCCCAAATAGTCTGCTCATATAGGACTGTTTGATTATCTGTGCCTTTGAAGCTCTAACATCCTGTCACCAAGTGGTTAGATCTGTTACTAGATACGTGAGACCAGGATTCTATTTTTTTTTTTTTAATATTTAGCTCAAGTGTTTAGGTAGTCAGTCACCAAATACTTGTAGTAAGCTGTTGCTTTCAGGCCTAGATGTCCAGGAGTGATTAGAATAGGCTCTCATATCTGGTTGTAGTAGCTTGTCATAAACTGAGCAAGGTAGAGAACACACAGTAGCCTGTGAGCATGTGGAAGGAAAGTATGACTCTGTTCCCTAAAGTCAGTAAATGAATGAGTTTTGAGGAGATTATGGGCATCAAATACAGTTGATTGTAAGGACTTGAAGGCATTACTTGTTCTTGGACCCTTGTCATAATTGGCTAGATGGCATAGATGGAGATACCAGTCCTCAAGCCACTGCTGCGTGTATAAGAGGACACTTCTTAACGTCAAAGAGGTATCAAAAGTTACAAACCCACCAGTATACCACATTGCTGATATAACTGAAGTTAGGCTTCCGGTATATACCCTATTATATGAGGTCTGACAATTAAGTGCATAAACTTAGTTGTTCTAAATGCTACATACCTCATTGCTGAATATCACTATGGTCAACTTTGAACTACTTCCCTTGGGAAGCTATGCACCAATTCCAGCACTTTCAGATCCAACTCGAGAGTACTTGGCTTGGCTAGTTCACCCTTCAAAGCGATTTTGAAATTCTTTCTGAAATGGCCATTACACACAGTGGCAAGATGACAAGTTCATGAATTCACCTGATCTGGCCCCAGTGACTTTTTCATTTACCAGAAGATAAAGGAAGTATTGAAAGTAGGACATTCTGATGCCATTCAGGACATCAAGGGTAATACAATAGTAGCTCTAATGGGCATTCCAGAAAAAAGAGTTCTAAAATTGTTTCGAAGAGTGGACAAGGTGCTGGCATTGGTGGATAGCTTTCCAAGGGGAGAACCTCAAAGGTTATTGCAGTGATACTCAGCAACAAGGCATGTAGCCCTTTTTCTAGAATGAGCTCATGAATTTAATTGTCAAACCTCATGCTGTGGTAATTCGGGCCTATGCTGTTGAAATGGGCCCACATAGTTTTAAGCAGGGGAGAAAGGCATTCAAAGCCCATGGACACCTCATTCTTGCACATAGCCAGTGGAACTGTGCCTGGCTTGGAGTCCCTGGATAGAGGATCTGGCATATTATTTTTTCTTATTTCTTAATTTGTTTTCTCTCCAAGCCCAGGAGAATTGCTCAGGGTGTGCAATGGACCCTACTCAGAGGTCAAGGTATGCAGCAATCTCTGAAGCTGGTCTGGGACACAGTGCAGAGAGGAGAGGGGTGAGTAAATGAGAGGAAGTTTCTTACCAGATGGGGTGTTTTTTTGATCTGCATGGTAGGATAAACATATATACTTATTTTTTGTCAATTGAGCACTGCTATTTACTGGTTTTGGAGGCTTTAGTAAGTTCTTCATTGCTTGATCTCTTTCAGCGTGGAAAGCACATCTCATGCACCACTGCTTGTCTCACAACACGTGCCAGCTGACTCAGCCTGCAGGTGCCAGTTCGTTGCTTCTGAACCATCCCTCTACCTACCACTCAATCCAGTTCCTCAAGTTTTCCTTTGATGTTTAGGGATCCTAAATTGTCATACACAATTTATTCACTTGTTTTTTCAGCTGTTTATTGTAAGAAGACCACAGGAAGCATGTTGACTACTCTGCCATCTTGTCCCAGGCTCCAGACTGACTCTTTTTTAAGCAAAGGGACCCATCCTCTCAGTGAGCCACAGTTAACTTGTTTGCACAGCCCCATGCAATCACCTAGGTGGAAATTAGCAGACCATAGCTTGAAAGGCTGTGCAAGAAAGTAATTAAGTGTACTGTACCATGTTAATATAAGGATTTTGTTTTGGAAGTGAGAATGTTATATTTCATCACTTGATCAGTAATTTATTTAATTCTGTGTATTGAACAGTTGTTCTATACAAATAATCTAGTGCATTTTATACCATAGTATAGCATATGAACTATATTTACCTTGGGATTTTGCATTTATGTGAAAGATTAAACACTTTATTCTTTAGCAGAAGGGGAAAAAACTAATAGCTCATGATGAGACAATAACATATTACAAAAATAAGATTATCATTATTTTGGACAAATTACAACAGATATTTTATACCAGAGTGTACTGAGACAGCTTGAGAACTTACCTTCTTCCATTATATTTTGTTGTTGTTGAGTGCCATCAAGACACTATTAACTCATAGCAACCTTATGTAACAAGGGGGGACTCATCACATAGAATTTCCTATGCTGTAATTTTTACAGGAGCAGGTCTCTAGATCTTTTGTCTCACAGTGCTGCTTGTGGGTTCGAATTGCTGACCTTTTAGCTGAGTATTTAATCATTTCAGATGAATGTTTAACCACTGTGTCATCTCTTTTCCAGCATATCAGTTTTTATTAAAATCAGTGTAGGGGCTCACTTTATTTTTTTTTGTTCATGATGGCAGTATTTAGAAAAAATAGTTATTCTAAAAATTAGCATGACTTATACTTTTTTATAAACATTGAAAACATCAAATGTATTTCCAAATTACTGTGTTTCAGGACTTCTTGCTTCACAAAAGAATGTATATTAGATGTTGATTTAGGTATTATTTTAGCTTCCTAACAATTCAGTAGGTCTCCATGTGTATCATATACATGTTGGCATGGAGGCAGTGGGATGGGACATTCAAAGCCTTGAAGGAGAAAAACATCAAACCAAGAGTTATTTATCCTGCAAAACCGTCTTTCAAATATGAAAATGATATTAAAACATTCACAGATAAACAGAAACTCAGAGCCTTTGTAAAAGCCAAAGGAAAAGTATAAGAAATATTGAAAGAAGCTCTTGACTTAGAAGAAATACTGGAAGTAGATCTTGGCTTAGAAAAGCAAAACATTCACTCTATATTTTAGGAGACAGTACAGGGCACATCATCAAGAAACCTATTCAGTTAGAGAAGGCACAAAACTCAACCAAAGCTATAATATTAAAAGAAATGATTCAGTGATCATACCACAAAAACTATGATATGATCACATTAAAAAGAGGGATATACTACAGTAGTTATAGTCCTTTCAGAAGGAGAGGAAGTTAATAAGATATGTAGAAGTTAAAATTGGGTCCAAACATAGATTATTAAAGAGGATCATAAGGGTAGCTGTGAAGCACAATAAAGATGCAACATGTAAAAACAAGAAACATAATACAGAAGTCTCAACAAACACAAAACCAATGCTGAAAAGGGGGGAAAAATCAACCAATAAAGAAGAAGCTCTCAGAACAGAATATTAAGAGCAACAGAGAAAACATCAACACAAAAATAAATACATCACAATGACAGCACTATACATGTACCTATCAATAATTACATTGAATGTGAATGGACTGAACATTCCAGTAAAGAGACAACAAGTGATATCCTGGATCAAAAGACATGACCCTTCTATATGTTGCTTACAAGAAACTCAGCTCAGACTTACAGATATGAATAAACTGCAAATTAAAGGATGGAAGAATATGTTCCAAGCTAACAGTACACAATGAATAGCAGATGTGGCAATACTACTCTCAGATAAAATAGATTTTAATGTAAAATCCACCATTGTGGACAAGGATGGACACTACTTATTGCTGAAAGTTTCAATACACAAGTAGGACTTAACAATATTAAATATTTATGCACCCAATACGACAGTACCTAAATACATCAAAGAAAGAGTGAACACATTCAAAGAGGAGATAGATCATTCCACAGTGATAGTGGGAGACTTCAACACTCCACTTTCAGTATTGGATAGATCTTCTAGAAAAAAGCTCAGTAAAGACACAGAAGGGACAATTAACTAGCTAGACTCATCGACGTATACAGAGCTTTCTATCCATCAGCAGATAACTACACCTTCTTCTCCAGAGCACATGGAACATTTTCCAGAATAGACCATGTGTTAGGACATAAAGCAAATCTCAACAAAATCCAAACTACTGAATTATTGCAAAGCATTTTGTCAGACCATAAAGCCATAAAAGTCAAAATCAATAGCAGAAAAAACTTAGATAGAAAGTGGAACTCATGGAAATTGAGCAACATGTTGCTCAAACAGCCATGGGTTACAGCAGAAATCAAGAATGAAATAAAGAAATTTATGGATTTCAATGAGAATGAAAAAACTTCCTACCAAAACCTATGGGATACAGGCACAGCAGTGCTCAAAGGTCAGTTTATCTCTACAAATACACACACCCAAAAGTAAGAAAGAACTCAAACCAGAGAATTAACCCTACAGCTTTACAGCTTGAACAAGAGGAAAGAGAATAATGTGGGAACTCCTCAGTCACCAGAAGAAAACAGATCCTAAAGATTAGAACAGAACTAAACTAATTGAAAATAGAACAATTCAAAACATTAACAAAACCAAAAGCTAGTTTTTTGAAAAGATCAACAAAATTGATAACCTATTGGCTAAACTTACTAAAGAGAAACAGGAAAGGAAACAAATAACCTGAATAAGAAACGAGATGGGAGATGTCACAACAGATCCAACAGAAATAAAAAACATCATAACAGAATACTGCAAAAGACTGTACTCTGACAAATTTGAAAACCTAAAGGAAATGGACAAATTCCTAGATTCATATCACCTACCAAAATTATCACAAGGAGAAGCAGAACAACTTAACGAACACATCACAAAGGAAGAAATTGAAAAAGTCATCAAAAAACTACCAACCAAAAAAAGCCCTGGTCCAGATAGCTTCACCACAGAATTCTTCCAAGCTTTTAGAGAAGGGTTAACTCCAAAACTACTGAGACTATTTCACAGCATAGAAAGGGATAGAATACTCCCAAATTCTTTTCATGAAGCCAACACAACCCTGACACCAAAGTGAGGGAAAGATACAACAAAAGAGGAAAATTACAGCCCAATATGACTCATGAACCTAGATACAAAAGTCTTCAACAAAATCCTTGCCAATATAATTCAACAACATATCAGAATATAAATCTTTAAAATTTGTATTTGGTCAATATTACACACCACAGATAAACTCTGTGATATACTCAGTTCTGATTGCACCAGATTTGAAGCTCTGTTTATAATTATGCAAATGTTTTAGAGAGTACCTTGTTCCACAACCTTGGTATTAATTGTAAAGTCAATTGAAGTCAAAATGTCTTTTTTAAAACACAGTGTTACAATCACTCATTAAAATATTCTGGAAAAAATATAATGAGTAGGAGTCAGGATGCATATTTTTCTTACTTATCAAACTAGAGAAGACATTTTCTGTGTTCCTTATTACTGAATGTTTATCTACATGCTATTATAAGAAGTCAGAGCAATCACTAAAAATGAAGTATAGGAAAACTTCACAATTGTATAAATATGGTACTTTTGAACAGATGTCAGTACATGATTGTTATGATGGTTAAGGTTGTACGTCAGCTTTCCTAGACCATCATTCTCAGTGGATTGGCAGTTATGTAGTTTGGCAATTTTGTAATAATGTAATGTGACATATATCTATATAAAAATATAATTATGTAGTTATCCTCCTTTTCTGATATAATGTAATCCTCTCCATGATATGATCCACTGTGGTCAACAAATCAGTTGAAAGACAGTTTCCTAGGTGATATGGCTTGTGTTCAATACACACAAGTGTTGTGATAAAGGTGACCAGCTTTGGCTTGCTCTGGATCCTGCGTCTGGCTTGTTGTCATATGATCTCTCTTTCCTGGGACTTGAGCCAGGAGCCTGTCAGATTGCCAACCTATCTTGGATTCATCAGCCCTGGTATCTACATGAGTCAGAAAAAGGCTTCAGCCTGACACCTGACCATTAACTTAGGACTTACCAGCCTCTATAGCCATTTCCTTGAGATAAATCCCTACCTACCCACCCCTCTACTATTTCTCTCTATGCATATACAGCTATCCATGTATACAAATATACATACTTGTGTGTGTGTGTGTGTGTGTGTGTGTATAAACAGGGTATTGCTATTCCATGGCATGTGATTCTTTTCTACAGTTTTGTCAGAATAAGAGATATAGTGAAGATGTTTATTTGGTTTTACTTTTCCTAGATGAAGTGGTAAAAAAGAAACTTAAGAGATCACGGCTTCAAATGCACACTTTAAACAATGCATAACACACTTGTGCCTTGAAAGAAAATGTTATTTCTTTAATAACAGCTGATATTGCCCAAAGTTAAACCCAGAGTCTTATCGTAATAGTGGCTAAATTAGAACACATATTGAATTTGCAACCCCAAATGATACCTAAAGTTAAAGTGAAGGCATTGATTGGAAAGAAATAGGATCTTAAAACTTGAGATGGACATATATGGGAAGATAATCAAGAAGATAGGGAGACTAAGCCTCTAAATTACATTGAATCACTCTTGTCAACACAAATAGACTTCTCACTCCCATCTAAAGAGATTACTTCATTTTTGTCTGATAAATTACTTTTCCCAGTAAAACTAATAGCCATTCTATCCCAATATGATGAAATTGAGTAAGCTGCATCTGAAGAATTTTTTTTTTTCTTTTTTTGAGTTGTCATTGCATGACGCATTGCCTATGGGAGATACCTTACAAGATGTTGATGAATATTCTTGGAACACATACCACCCACCACCCATTTTTGCTTCTAGACCTATAACTGGATTTAAGTCCCAATGAGCCTCCCAAAGTAGAGTACAAAGTAGTGACTACACTACACTCCAAAAAACTGCTTCAGTTTTCTAATACATACAAAAAGAAACTCCTTGGGGAATATGTGTGGGAATGAGACAATGGTGCAAGAAACATGAGTTTATTGAGATGAGCCCACTAAGCATAGATCCTTCATTCTATGTCAAAGCTCAAGAGGTTCAGAAAGGATCTAACAGTTTATTTGATTTGTTTGATAAAGCATAGGTTAAATGGTGGGCTACAGTAAGTGAAGATGAAATGTCACACTTCTGTTGGTATTCTGTAGAAGAAAATATCCAAAGACTCAAGGAAATGGGCATGTTAAAGTGAATTTATCAGGTTAGATTTACAGATCTACATACAGAATGCCTAGAGGACACAACTTTTACCGCTACTGTGAGGAACAGATTTGTAAATGGAACCCTAGCATCCTTGAAAACTGCTCTGATTGGTATCTTATGTAAACCAGATTTGATAGCGGCCTCATGGGGAGTTCCTTACGATCAGCTGAATGAGGAAGAGAATATTGATGCCTGGTTTATTGATCATTCTTTACAATATGCAAGAACCACTTGAAAGGGGACAGAGGCAACTCTACAGCCCCTTCCTGTGATCTCCCTGAAGGACAGTAGTGAAAGGAATTTCTCCCAACACACAGTACTTTGCCTGGAAAGAGAAATGGTTAGATGCATGATCGTGTACTGATTAATGGTCTATGGCCAATAGTTTGGCTGGATGGTCAGGGACTTGGCAGGAACATGAATGGAACATTGGAGAAAAAGCTTTATGGGGAAGAAGTCTGTGAATAGGTCAAAGAAGTGAAAGTTTGTGTCACATGTGAATGTTCACAAAAGGATAGCCTCAGCAGAGGATGATTTTAAAAACTAGGTAGATAGAATGACATGGTCTGTGGAAACCGGTCATCCTTCTTCAGCTATTCCCATCATTTCCCAATGGGCTTATGAGTAAAGTGGACATTGTGGAGGGATGGAAGTTATACATGGGCTCAACCATATGGACTTCCACTTACCAAAGTTGACTTGGCTTCAACTAGTGCAGAATACCCAATCTGCCAGCAGCAGAGACCAATACCGAGTCCCTGATATGGCACTTTTCCTCAAGGTGATTAATTAGCAATATGTTTCCAAGTTGATTACCTGGGACTGCTTCCATTCTGGACAAAGCAGCATTTTGTTCTTGCTGAAATAGACACTTACTCTGGATATGGATTTGCCTTCCCTGCAATGCAGTGCTTCTGCCAAGACTACCACCCATGGACTTAGAGAACACTTCATGGTATCTCACATAGCACTGGCCCAAAAAAAACTCCACAGCAAATGAAGTTCAGCAGTGGGCCAATGTTATGGAATTCACTGGTCCCACCATGACCCCATCATCCTGTAACACCTAACTTGATAAGAATGATGTTACGATGTTATAAAGAAATAATTACTGTGCTAACTAGGGGTGGCAGTACCTTGCAAGGTGGGGGCAGTGTTATCCAGTGAGCTGTATACGCCCTAAGCCAACATCCAAAATATGTTGCTGTTTTTGCCATAGCTAGGATTCATGTGCCCAGGTTTCAAGGAGTAGATAAGGAAGTGGTCTCACTCGCTATTATACCTATTGACCCATTACAAAATTTTTGCTTCCTGTGCCTGAGACCCTAAGCGCATATTAGGAGACACCACAATAATTTCAATGAACTAGAAGTTAAGAATGCTACTGATCACTTTGGGAAGCAGAACAGTCAAAAAGAGGTATTACAGTATTGGCTGAAGTTATTGACCCAGATTATCAAAAGGAAACCGTATTGATATTCCATAAAGGAGTTCAGGATCCCTGTTGGTGAAGTAGTTAAGCATTTGGCTGCTAACCAAAGGGTCAGCAGTTGAAATCCACCAGCTGCTCCTTGGAAACCTTGTGGGACAGTTATACGCAATCTTATCAGGATGCTCTTAGAATCAATGTGACCGTAACAGGTTTTCTTTCATACTGGAGTTAAAGAAGTATATGCTTGGAATATAGGAAATCTCTTAGATCATCAATTTGCACTACTTTGCCCTGTGATTAAAGTCCATGGAAATCTATAGCTGAATTCTGACATGACTGGTAACGGTCCAGGTCCTTCAGGAATGAAGGATTGGGTCACACCACCAAGCAGAAAACCATGACCAGCTGAGCTGTTTGCTGAGGGGAAAAGGAAAACAGAACAAATGGTGAAGAAGGTAGTTCTAAATACCAGTTACAACCACATGATCAGTTGCAGAAATGAAAACTATAATTGTTTTGCATATTTATTCTTTGTATATGTGCATCAAATATGTTTATTTTCTTCAGTTATAAAATTTAAGATGTAAATGTGTCTGTAAACACACTGCCATAGAGTGAGGTCTGACTCATAGTGGTCCAACTCATAGCAACCCTGGAGGTCAGAGTAGAACTGACATAGGGCTATACACATGTTAATTTTATCACAGTAGGCCCAAGTATGACTCCATGATTGTCTTTATATAAAGACTGTGTCTGATTTAAGTGGATGTGTACAGATGACAGGATGACAAGAGATAGAATGTGAAGGTTAAGGTTGTGTGTCAACTTTGCTGGGTGGTGATTCTCAGTGGATTGGCAGTTATTCAGTAATGCATTGTCAGCATTAACAATGTAATTTGGCAGTCAAGTAATGACGTAATTTGATAGTTTTGTAACGATGTAATTATCTCCCATTTTGTGATATGATGTAATTGCTTCCACGATGTTATCTAATGTGATAGACCTATCAGTTGTAAGAGGAGTCTCCTCAGGGACATGGGCTACATCCAACATATATAGATATTCTGGCAAAACTCTGACTTTTGCTCTCTCTGGATTCTGCAACTACTTCCACATCGTTTGGCCTCCTATTCTTGGGACTTCAGCCGGAGCCAGACATATTGCCTGCCAATCATGGGATTTCTCAGCCAACAAAGACTATGAGCCAGCAACCTGGTACGTGACCTGCCAGTTTTGGATTTGTTAGCCCCTAAAGCTACGTACATCAAGAGGAGCCTCCAGCCTGACACCTGACCCATTGATTTGTGATTTAACCAGCCTCTACAACTATGTGAGTCATTTCTTTGAAATCAGTCTTTCTCTCCAAACACACACACACACACACACACACTTCATTGGTTTTGGTTCTCTACAGAACCCAGTCTAAGACCATTGTCAGTTAGTCAACACATCTTTGGGACTTGCTTCTCAATTTCTGAAGGTGGGACAGAGCCCTGATAGAATATATCAGAATTTGGAGGGTTCATTTAGAATTGAGGAAACCCTGATGGTGTAGTGACTAAGAACCATGACTACTAACCAAAAGCCTGGCAGTTCAAATCTACCAGCTGCTCCTTGGAAACTTTATGGGGCAGTTCTAGGGTTTCTATGAGTTGGAATTGACTCAATCCACCAGACACAACATGTTTGTTTTGTTTTCCTTCTCTTTTTGGTTTATGTATAAGTGAACTAAAGAATGTCATTACGTTCTGTAATCTGTAACATGTATGATACACTATTACATAACCTTCGAAGTATTTCTTTTTGCTCTGTTTCTGGGTATAATATAAAGAAAACATTGGTTTATATAACCAATCTTATGTACAACGTAGAGAAAAAGCTCTTGTGATAAACAAGCAAACTCAATTCTTGTAATACTATGTGCACAAATGAGAAAAACAATTTGTAGCTTACCAAGTAAAAAGAAAACTTTTCTGTAAATTTCCATTGGTTTTATGTATTTATTTTGAGTTTCATAATATTTAATTTATTTTGAAACTTAAAGAAAACAGATCAAGGACGTTACTTGCTATTTACGTTTATTGAAAGAAAGTTTTACTTTTTTTGGCAAACATTAATATGGATAATCATTTTGTGAAAAACAGTACAGCAAAACTTTCACAAGGGAAAAAGATATGAGGGAAGTATAGGAAAGTTGAGAGAAATAGAAAATGGAAGATGGAGGTGAAAATTGTTATTCCAAAAAACATCTATTTAAGAACTATTATGTGTTAGACCCACCATGTATCTTTCAGTTTGCTGTACTGTGGGGGGTTGCATGTTGCTGTGATGCTGGAAGCTGTATCAACAGTGTTCAAATACCAGTAGGGTCACCTGTAGCAGCCAGATTTCACCTCAGCTTCTAGACTAAGATAGATGAAGAAGAAGGACCTGCTACTACTTCTGGGAAAAAAAAAATTAGCCAATGAAAACCTTATCAATAGCAGTAGGATATTGTCTGGTATAGCCCTGGAAGACAAGAATCTCAGATTGGAAGGAACTCAAAAGAAGACTGGGTATGACTTGCCTTCTCAAAGTAGAGTTGACCTTAATGTGGATGGAATCAAGCTTTTGAAACCTTCATTGGCTGATGTAGCATGACTCAAAATGAAAAGGAAACAGCTGAAAACATCCATTAACAATCAGAACATGGAATGTACAAAATATAAATCTACAAAAATTAGAAATCATCAAAAATGAAATGCAGTACATAAACATCAGTATCTTAGTCATTAATCAGCTGAAATGAACTGGTATCAAGCATTGCGAATCGGACAATCATGGTGTACTATAGTGAGTATGACAAATTGAAGAGAAAAGGCATTGCATTCACCATTTAAAAAAAAATCAAAATCTATCCTGGATACAATGATATCAATATTAGAATAGTGCTTAAGATGTTTGTATGCTAACCGTGTTGTGATCCACCAACTGCTCCTTGGAAGCTGTATGGAGCGGTTCTACTCTGTCCTATGGAGTCACAATGAGTTAGAATTGACAGCAATGGGTTTTATTTGTTTGTTTTCTGGTTTAAAAGGAACATCAGTTAATACGACTGTTATTCAAATTCATGAACCAACAACTAAGGCCCCAAAATGAAGAAACTGAAGACTTTGCCAGCTGCTATAGTCTGAAATTAATTGAATATTCAAATTAAGATGCATTGATAATTACTGGTGATTACAATGTGCAAGTGAGAAACAAAAAATAACAATTACATGTTGAAACATATGGCTTTGATAATACAAATCATTACAGAGATTTCATGATAGAATTTTGCAAGACCAAAGACCTACTCATTGAAATTACTTTTTTTCAACAATATAAAGTATAACCGTACATGTCGACCTCACCAGATGCAATACACAGGACCTAAATTGACCACATCTGGAGAAGGAGATCACAGAAAAATCTCAATATCATTAGTCAGAACAAGACTAGGGTCCAGCTGTGTAACAGAACATCAGTTACTCATAGGAAAGTTCAAATTTAAGATGAAGACAACTAGAAGAAGTCCACAGGAGCCAGACCATCCCAAGAATAGATTTGATGCACTGAACACTAATTACCGAATACTTGACAAATTGTTGCTTTACATTAAAGAATTCATGCATGAAGAGGGCAAGAGATCATTAAAAGGACAGAAAAGGTCAAAATGGATATAAAGCAAATGGAAGAAATTGTGAAGTAAAAGAGCTGAATAGAAAATTTCAAAGGGTAGCTTGTGAATAAAAAGTTAAGTATTATAATAACATGTGCAAAGACCTGAAGTTAGAAAACCTAAAAAGTAAGAGCACATTCAGTGTCATGGATTGAATTATGTCCCACCAAAATATGTGTCACCTTACTCAGGTCATGATAACCAGTATTGTGTAGATTGTCCACCATTTTGTCATGCTACCTGATTTTCCTATTTGTTGAAAATCCTACCTCTAAGATGTTAATAAGGCAGAATTAGATTAGGCTGTGTTTTAAGATGATACCTTTTGAGATATAAAAGAGAGAAATGAGGAGAGAGATATGAGGAATCATGCCACCAAGAAAGCAGCACAAGAAGCAGAGAACATTGTTTGGACTTGAAGCTCCTGCTCTAAGAAGCTCCTAGACAAGGGGAGGATTGAGGACAAGAACTCCAGAACTAACAGAGACAGAAGTCCTTCCCCAGGACTTGGATATCTGAATGTGGACTTCCAGCCTTCTAGACAGTGAGTGAATAAATATCTCTTCTATAAAGACATTCATTTGTGGTATTTCTGTTATAGCAGCACCAGGTAACTAAGACACTGCATTTTTCAAACTAAAAGAACTGTAGAAAAAATTAAGCCTCCAGATGCAATACTGAATGATTCTATGGGCAAAGTGCTAAATAATGCAAGGAACATTAAAAAAAAAAAAAGATAGAAGGAATCATCACTGGGCCAGAGAAAATTATTTAATGTTCAGTTAGTTCAGGAGGTAGTATGTGATAAAGAACTGATGGTATTGGAGGAAAAAGTCCACTATACATCAAAGGCAATGGTGAAAAACAAGACTCCAAAAACTGACAGAATTCCAACTGAGATGTTTCAACAAACAGAAGCCTTGCTGCAAGTACTCACTCGTCAATGCCAAGATAACTGGGAGGCAGCTACTCTACCAACTGACTGGAAGAGATCTATATTTGTATCCATTCCAAAGAAAAGTGATACAAATGTGGAAATTACCTAATGGTATCATTAGTATCACACAGAAATAAAATTTTTCTGAAGGCGATTCCAAAGGGGTTTCAGTAGCACATCAACAGGAAACCTCAAGAAATTCAAACCAGATTCAGAAGCGGACAGGGAACCAGAAATATCATTACTGATGTCAGAGGGATCCTGAATGAAAGCAGAGAACACCAGAAAGATTTTTACCTGTGTTTTAATTACTATGAAAAATCCTTCGCCTGTGTGGATTATAAAAAATTATCTACAACATTGAGAAGAATGGGACTTCCAGAGTATGTCATTGTGCTCATGCAGAACCTGCATATAGGTCAAGAGTCAACCATTTGAATAGAGCAAATGGATACTGCATGGCTTAGTCAGAAAATGTACAAATCAGGGTTGTATCCTTTTACAACACAGTCTGGATGCTAGGCAAATAGACTAAGAATCTAGGCTGTATAAAGAAGAGCAGGGCTCAGTATTGGTATGAGACTCATTAACAACTTGAATTATGTAGATGATACAACCTTGTTTGCTAAAAGTAAAGAAAATTTGAATCACTTACTGAGAAGATCAAAGACCACTGCCTTCAGTATGAATTACTCCTCAACAAAAAGAAAACAAAAATCCTCACAACTGGACTGACGTCATGATGAATGGAGAAAAATATTGAAGTTGTAAAGAATTTCACTTTACTTGTATTTACAATTAATATTCATGTAAGCCGCAGTCAGGAAATCAAATGACCCAATGTACGAGGTAAATCTGCCGCTGCTGCTGCTGCTGCTGCAAAAAAGAAAACCTCTTTAAGGTGCTAAAAACTGAAGGTATCTCTTTGAGGACTAGGGTGCACCTGATCCAAGAGATAGGGTTTTCAGTCACTTCATGTGCATATGAAAGCTGGACAATGAATAAGAAAGACTAAACAACAATTAACACCTTTAAATTACAGTATTGGTGAAGAACATTGAATATAGCCTTCACTGTCAAAATATTGGAAAACCTAGTCACTTAGTGGTTAAGTGCTATGGCTGATAACCAAAAATTTGTCAGTTCAGATCCACCAGGGTTCCTTGGAAACTCTTTGGGGCAGTTCTACTCTGTCCTATAGGGTCACTGTGAGTCAGAATCAACTTGACAGCAATGGGTTTGGGTTTGGGGTCAAAAGGATGAATGTATCAGTCTTGGAAGTACAGCCAGAATACTGCTTAGAAGTGAGGATAGTGAAAATTGGTCTTATATACTTGGACATATCATCAGGTGGGACCAGTCCCTGGAGAAGAACATCGTGCTTGGTAAAGTAGTTATCATTGTTAATTGCTACAGTTGAGCCAGTTCTAATTCATGACCACCTTGTAAATGATCTAATAGTATAGTGCCTGATCCTCAACCATGCCTGCAATGATTGTTGTGCTTGAGCCCGTTGTTACAGCCACCGTGTCAATCCATCTTGTTCCTCTTTTTCACTCTACTTTACCAAGCATGATGTCCTTCTCCAGGGACTGATCTCTTCTGACAACAAGTCCAAAGTTTATAACATGTAGTCTAACTATCTTCTAAGGAGCACTCTGGTTGTACTTCTTCCAAGACATACTGGTTCATTCTTTTGGTAGTCCATGGTATACTCAATATTCTTTTAATATCACAATTCAAAGGCATGAATTCTTCTGTCTTTTTTATTCATTGTCCAAATTTTGCATGCATATGATGCAATTGAAAATATCATAGTTTGGGTTAGGTATACCTTAGTCATCAAAGTGATATCTTTGTTTTTCAACACATTAAAGAAAGCTTTTGGAGTAGATTTTCCCAATGCAACGTCTTTTGATTTCATTACTGATTTTTTTTTGTGTGGACTGTGCATCCAAGCAAAATGAAATCTTTGACAACTTCAGACTTTCCTCTGTTTATTGTGGTGTCAGTTACAGATCCATTTGTGAAGATTTCTGCTTTCTCTGTTTTAAGGTGTAATCCATACTGAAGGCTGTCGTCTTTGATCTTCATCACTGTTTCAAATTCTATTCACTTTCAGCAAGCAAGATTCTGTCCTCTGCATAATGCAGATTGCTGATAAGTCTTCCTTCCATCCTGATGCCCAACTCTTATTCATATAGTCCAAGTTCTCAGATTATTTGCTCATTTTACAGATTGAACACATACGGTAAAAGGATACAAGCCTGACACATAGCTTTCCTGACTTTAAACCATGTAGTGTCCCCTTGTTGAGTTTGGAAGACTGTCCATTGATCCATGTACATATTCCTTGCCAGCCAAGTGCCAATGAGTCGGACCCGACATATTCCTTAAAAGCACAATTAAGTGTTTTGGAATTCCCGTTCTCCACAGTGCTAGTCATAATTTGTTGTGATCCACATGGTTCAATCTCTTTGCATAGTCCATAAAACACATGTAAACATCTTTCTGGTATTCTCTGCTTTCAGCCAAGATCAGTCTGACATCAGCAATGGTATCCCTAGTTTCCACATTGTTTTCTGAATCTGTTCTGAATTCCTCACTCTTCCCTGTTTATATATTGCTACAAACTGCTTTTGAGTGAACTTCAGCAAAATTTTACTTGCATGTAGTTTTAATGTTATTGTTTGATAACTTCCATATTCAGTTGGATCACTTTGTCTGGGAGGGTACATGGATTGGATCTCTTCCAGTCTGTTGACCATATAACTGTCTTTCAAACTTCTTGGCATGGAAAAGGAGCACTTTCAGCACTCTGCATCTCTGTTGAAACATCTAAATTGATGGTCCATCAATTCCTGGAACCCTGTCTTTCACCAATGCCTTCAGTGCAACTTGGACTTCTTCCTTCAGTATGATTGTTCCTGATCATACACTACTTCTTGAAGTGGTTGAATATTGAGCGATTCTTTTTGATATAATGAGCTTGCATTTGTTCCATCTTTTTTTTATGCTTCCAACATCATTTAATATTTTCTCCATAGAACTCTTGACTATTGCAACTTGAGGTTTGGATTTTTTCTTCAGCTCTTTCAGATTGAGAAATGCCAAACATTGCAAAGAGTCACTGAAAAGATTCAGTGTGATGGATTGTCACAGTGGCTGCAACAACGGGCTTAAGTGTAACAATGATCATGAGAATGACCCAGGATCAAGCAGTGTTTCACTCAGTTTTATACAGAGTCACTATGAGTTAGAACTGACTCTAAAATCTCTAACAACAACAGCATACGACAGACACTGGTGCCACACTGGTTAATCACTTAGATGCTAATCAAAAGATTGGTGGTTGGAACCCACTAGCTACTCTGTGGGAAAAAAATAAGGTGGCAATATGCTTCCATAATGATTTCAACCTTAGAAACCTTGTAATGAAGTTCCCCTCTTTCCTATAGGGTCACTATGAATTGGAATCAACTCGATAGCACACAGCAACAGCATATGTCACACAGCATTTCATTTTAGCCACAGCTACATTTAACTCAGTCTGCAAATACTGGTAGACAACTTAGGTGATGATGAAGATCAGAGTATGAAAACTGCTTTGAGCTGTACATTCTGGACAATGGGCTGTGTTTGTTCACTAGTTTAGTTTCTCCTTTCTACAGTCTAGTGTCTCTACTCCTCTGATGCAAATCTGATGTTAGATGTCACCAAGCGGATTCCAACTCGTGGATACATCATGAGTTCTAAATAGAACTGGTCCGTGGGGTTTTCAAAGCTATGACAATTTGGAAGCAGTTTGCCAGGCCTGACATCCAGTGCACCTCTGAGAGAGTTCAAACTGCCAGCCTTTAGGTTACCAGTCTAATACTTAACCATTTATGTGACCAGGGCCTGATGCAAATCTGGACCTTAGTAAACTATAAATCACTACAGATATGGGCCATGTGAGCTGAACTGTTTTCAAATCATTGAAACCATAAATATTAAATAAGTGACTCCAAGAAAGCTACTCCATAATGCTAGGAAACTTCATAAGTCAAGATTTTATGATACCAGGGTAAATGATACTGGAGTTGATAACAGTGAACACAGTGTGAGAAAGACTGGTGCCATCAGGTGAATAACGAGTAATTTTAGCAGGGGTTATTTTTATGTAGTAATGATTTCATTGTTCACAAATTCAAGAGTTATATACCTAAGAGATACAGCAGGAAATTTGTAGTTAGCGGTGATATTTTATATTTTATTTTTTAAGCAGCCATTAGTAAAGAGTATCCATCAGGAAATGAGATTAAGCATGTTAGTTTTCAGGCTATATATTTAGGAAAATAATTCATACTAAGAAAAAATACATATTTATATTAAGAGTATTGTAGATAACAAGCAAATGGGTTGTATTAATAGCAGTAAAAAGCGTATTACACACCCTTGTAGGTTTCCTGATAAAATTACCAAAGAAGATGTTGGTAGCAACACTGCGGGAGGTTATAATATGAAACGTACATTCTTGAACTTCATCAAAAAGGATAATAGATGATGGCCCGTTCATGTTTAGCCAAATTTTCAGTTTGTAATTCTGCAACATGACCCCTGAAGTTTTATATAAGCATAAAAATGATAAGGTATTAAAATAATTTCCTTATGTGGTGCACTGAATCATACCAAAACTCATTGCTGTCGAGTCAATTTCAACAGCTACCCGTATAGGACAGAATAGAATGTCTCCAAAGAGCTTACAAGGAGCATCTGGTGGATTCAAACTGCCAACCATTTGGTTGGCAACCGAGGCTCTTAACCACTGCATCACTAGGGTTTCCATAGCAGCCCATTATTTTATTGAATTTTCTTTTCCATGACCTTGCTTGTTGTAGTAGCTGTACCTTTAGGGATGAAGAGACTTACTCAGGACTTCACTTCCAGTCTCTGCTGGATAAAGAAGGAAAAGACTATTTTAGAAAGACACACTACTCTCACAAATTCCACACGGCAATGCTCTGAACTATCTAGGCAACATAAACGGCAGTGAGTAGTTGTGTATGAGCTAATCCTAACTCATGGTGACCGCATGTAGAGTAGAACTGTGCTCTGCAGGGTTTGCAACAGCTGATTTTTGAAAGTGGATCATCAAGGCTTCCTTCAGGGGTACTTCTGCATAGACTCCAACTTCCAACTTTTCGGCTAACATCTGAGCACATGACTCCAAAGTGGTGATCATAGCATAGATTATTATAACAAGATCCTTTTAACTTCTTGGAGTAAATTAAGGATACACCTCTGCATTTTCTAATCAACTGTATTATATACATATATTTAAAGACAAATAAAAAACCCCAAACCTACTGCCATCAAGTGTATTTCAACTCATATTGACCCTATAGGACAGAACTGCCTTCATAGAGTTTCCAAGAAGTACCTGGTGGATTTGAACTGCTGATCTTTTAGTTAGGAGATGTAGCACTTAACCAAAAAGCCACTAGTATTTCTGTATTCTCTAAAACCAAATACAGAACCATCAAGTCAATTCTGACTCATAGCAACCCCACAGGACAGTGTAGAACTGCCCAATAGAGTTTCCAAGGAGCATTTGGCAGATCTGAAAAGTCATCCTTTAGGTCAGCAGCTGTAGCACTTAACCACTACAATGCCAGGGTTTCCATATTATTATCTACCTATAATCTGGGCACAGAAATATAGAATTATTTGACTTCTTTAACCCTAAGTAAATATTTGATGTTTTATTGTGCTTGCACTACATCCACTGTATTTCTTTAGAGTTATTCCCATAAGGGAGTTACTAGCAAGTAGAAAATACCTACATCTTACAGAAAATACCACTAATCGAACAGTCAAAGTCTATTATGTTCAGTAAGAATTTAGAACAGAAGAAATTTAATCCACATGCATAATAAAAGAGCTGGGGAGCCATAACAGAAGATGTTGGGGCAACCAAGGTCATATCAAGCAAAAGGCTGATACAGATTCTTGATGGTGGAATAAAGAAGACATGCAAATTACTTAGAGGGTACCTGGGATGTAGGGATTCCAAAAAGAATCTAGAATGATGACAGGGCTTGTTCTGAGGTGAGTAAATTATGGAACACACCATTACATTCAGAGGGGTTGCTAGAGGTAGAGGACTTAAGGGAGAAAAATTATAATGGCTCTTTCCATGACCATACTCTCCAGTCTCCCTCAATGCTGCCCACTGGCTGAATCTAGAAGGAATCAGCTTTCACAGGGCTCAGAATACCAGCCTGTTGGAATCAACATCCCTATGGAAACAAAGCAGCAAGAGTGAGGAAAGGGCAAGCATTCCAAAGATTAGCCTAGCTAATAACCAGTTGGAAATGCTACTAAATGCAAACTTTTTCTATGCATATCAGGGCTGGGAAACATTAACCTGCCAGAGTTCTTTTACTTAATGTTCACAATTTGAATATGACAAGAGATTCTGAAACTGTCCTTATGGAAACATTTACTTTGAGGTTTATATTTTGACATTTTTTAACTTAAAATTCATGCAGCTTATTTCTGTCTCCTTTCTATATGTAGCTCATCGTGGGATTTTGCAGGCTTTTTTTTTGCATCTTGATGATACATAAAAGACAGCTTTAAAATTATGATAAAATGTTGTCTAAATATGTATCCCATAAAAATTTCATTATCAAAGTACTACAAAGTGTTTTTCAGTAATTTATTCTGTAAGTGTAAAAATGTCACTAAATTGGAAGCATAAATACATGCTTCTATGCTATGCCCATGCCAAAATCCTTTAAAAGATATCTTGACTCGAGACCTCCTGCTTTATATTGGTGTTCTGTAGATGCGCACAGATCTAAAGTTTCCTGCCTCCATCTGCTCAATGGGTATTATCATTTGATACGTAGATATAAGGTTTAAAAATTTTAACGAGCTGATCTTCCCAAACTTTAAATGTTTGATCTTTAAATTTAGTTTTAATTCCAACAAACTGCTCTTTCATGATCATCCCACATATTGGTGTCATTGCATATCAGTGGAACAAAAGGTTTCTTTCTAACTTTTTCCAAATCATTTCATTAGCTCATCTAGTACAGTGTTTTTAGACTGGGTCTGGAGAGTTATCCTTGGGTGTCTTCGATTTGTAGATCTGATACATACAGGTACGTAGCTTGAATTTGGGTTGTAACAGATAGCTTTGCACAGTAGAATAACCCTGAGATCCATTTTGTAACTTTCATGGAATCTTTCAAATTGAGATGTGTATTATAAGGTCTCTTAGTCAATATATGAAAGTAATGCTAGGACATAACTATAGTATCTTTAAAAGTAAAACTCAGTTGTTTGGGGAAAACACATAGCTCTAACAAGGTATCTTATCTTGGGATATCAGATCGTATTATATAACCTAAAACTTAACCAAGTGGAAGACAACACTAAAAATAAAAAAGGGGAGTACTAGAAGAGAAGGGAGTCCTACAACCAAATTTAATGTGTCAAAGTAGTGCATAATGAGAAGTCTATGATAGCTAATAGATTTTTTCTATTCTGGTTGTCTTACAGCACACATTTAGCTGAGCTGATAAATAATCATAAGTAAGGTAATTTAACAATCTTTCCTTGCTTTAGTTACTTGCTCATGAACTTACTGATTATTGTTTAGTTTGAAGCCCAGCCCTAATCCAAGATAAGCAGGAGCCGTATAGGGTCACTATGAGTAGGAATTGACTCAACTGCATTTTGCCACCCCCCATAGGTAGAGCCAATATGGTGATATGCCAGGAGGTCAGGTTAGGAGGAACAGACAAGACATTCCCACATGTTCAGTGCAGAGATTTGAAGCAGGATCATAGGGATCCCAAAATAATCCATCAAACAGGCTATCAAGTCATCTATATGAGTGAGATGGACTGTGAAGTTGCACTAGACAGGGTGAAGGTCATAAAGTCAGAACTGCCAAGAGCAAAATCATCAAAAAGAGAATAGTATGACCATAAGGGTGGCAGCAAAGCACAACAAAGAAGTGACATATCAAAACAAGAAATGTAACACAGGAGTCTCAACAAAGACAAAACCAACACTGAAAAAGGTGAAAAATCAACCCGTAAAGAAGAATGTCCCAGAATAGTAAGAGCAACAGAGACAACATCAGCACAAAAACAAATACAGTAAAATGACAGCACTAAACACCTATCAATAATTACATTGAAGGTGAGTGGACTGAACGCTCCAGTAAAGAGACAAGAAGTGACATCTTGGATCAAAAGACATGACCTGTCTGTATGCTGCTTACAAGAAACTTACCTTAGACTGAAAGATATGAACAAATTGAAAATTAAAAGATGATATAATACATATCAAGCTAACAATATACAAAGAAGAGAAGGTATGGCAATACCAATCTCAGATAAAATAGAATATACTGTAAAAAAAAAAATCAACTAGACCTCATTGACATATATATACCTTTCTATCCATCATGTTGAGTGAAATTAGTCAGTGGCACGAGGATAAATATGGTATGAGATCCCTACTTTAAGGACTTGAAAACTGACTCATGTACAGAAGAAAAGACTCTGACAGCTGCAAGGAAGGGGAGGGAAGGAGGGAGAGGGCTGGCTATAGATTAGATAGTTGATAGAAATTTGGTTGAGTGAAATCAGTGACAGCATGTATTAGAAAGAATATCAATTTAACTGGACTTCAACATAACCTGAAAACTCTTCCAGTCTTAACCCAGTAGGTATGGACAGAGTAGCAGAGGCAGGGGTCCAGAGATCATGCTCTCAGAGGATGTCAAGGATAACTGATATAACTAGCATATTGCTAAGAGAGTCCTCTCCACCCCATATTGGTGAGTGGCGTCTGGGGTCTTAAAAGCTAGCAAGCTGCCATCTGAGGTACACCATTTTGTCCCAACTCATCTGAAAGAGGTGATCACCAAGGACAAAAATGACACGGGGGAAAGAAAACCCAGAAGACAGAAAGACCCATGTGAATGGGTAACTATATCAACATGTGACCAGAAGAACCAGATAGTGCCTGGGCACTTCTAGTGACAGCTGTGATGGGGCTCACAAGGTTCAGTCCCAGTGGCAATATGAGAATAAGGGGAGCGCCCTGAGAACTCCACTAAAACACTGCAGTTGATGATCTGAAAGCCTAGGGGCTTCCCTGGAGCATGGCCCCTAGACTTGAAGTGGCCCCTAATCATAAATCATTATTGAGGTCAACTCCTCGGATAGGAATGGATTGGATTTGGTGACACGAATGACCCTATCGTGTGTGCACTTCATGGTTGTATGTGTCTATAGGATGTTGCCCAACTGGCCTTTACTAGGGAGGAATGGAGAGAGTGGAGAAGAGGGGACAGAGGATTGTTAAGAGGATATGACTTGTATAGAACAGAAAGGGGGAGTGTGCTATCACCAGGCAAGGAGAGCAGTAGGAGCTGCTCGTAGGCAAGCATGCAAATTTAAACAGGGTTGTACACTTTCACTCAATCATTATAAACAACAACAACAAAAAAATTAATTAAATGAAATGAAAAAAAGAGAGAAAGAGAATGGTATGAGAGTCATGAAAATGATCTCAAAGCCTCAGGAACAAAACCATGATCATTTGTTACATCAATGCGGAAGATACTGTCAGAGCACCGATGACACCTTGTTACATATTTGGCTTGTCATTTCAACTTTACTAGATGGGAAAGAATGCTTTGGCTCATATTTTAAGCTGTATTGCATTTCTCTAGTTCATTTTCAATAAGTATACTACATAGATGGCCTTCTCATATATTGCTCTCTTGTGTGCTCAAATAAGCTTAAGTTTTTCCTTTCTAAATACAAATGACTTGGTATACTGAGAGAAGTAAAGTTTTGAATAACAAAGAAAAGGGCAGAACAAGTCACGTGGGGATGATACTCTGGGAAGTTCTACTTGTCCTTACTGCTCTTTTATCTTGTATCAGTCAAGTGTTAACTTACCAAAGCAAAAAAAAAAAGCATTCTAAATCTCAGTGACTTTCAGCACAACAATGATTTAGTTCTTTCATTCAACTCACAGTCTCTCTCTGGCTCTGCTCTACTCAGTCATTCAGAAATCTAGGCTCTTTCATCTAGCATCTGCCTTTCAGCGCCTCAGAGTTCTTGGCTGGATTTTCTGCATCTAACAAAAGAAAGACGAGGAGGATGCAAAAAAGTACATTATTGTCCAGGTCTGGACATGGCATGTGTTATTTTCACCTACATGCCATTGGCTAGAACACAGCCACGTGACTCTGTGGAACTCCAAGGCTGGTAGGTGGACTTTAAATGTGTGTCTAGTGGAAAAGGTGTCAGGCAACAATGAACACATATCTTGTTCTGCTATATCTCTTGTCTTCTCATCTCTCTCTGTATCATTCTCCATCAACAGAAAAGTTGTGGAAAAACATACTAACATCAAAACTAAACCAAACCCATTGCCACTGAGTCGATTCTAACTCATAGTAACCCTATAACAAAAATCACTCCCAAATATGCTTGTAAGTTTCAACACATACATTGCAATTTATATTAAAAATGATTAAAATCTGGACAGCATAGTCCTTACGTGCAAACTGAACACAAAGTTAGTCTCGCATGGCTTTGGGTTAGAGTTCCCTGTGGTTGTTTGTTGTAAGAAACGTATCTTGTAAATCCATATTTCAACAACAGAGGTGTTTATGTACTTGTTAAGAAAGAGCTTTTCAGTGGCATTTTGGAGAAAGTCTAGTACTACTCATTTTGAATAATACATCAGGGAAAAATCCTTCAAACAAGTTCTTCAGGTTAAAAATCTGACACAACTATAATCATACACACTTTTACAAACTTCATGTCAGAGGGGAGAAACAGGTTCTCCATTTATGTAGTTAGTTCTAGAATTGTGGTGTCTAATACAGGGGCCATAAACCACCTGTGGCCATTTAAACATAAATTAAGTGAAACAAAAATGTAGTTCCTCAATCTCTCTGGCCAAATGTGAAGTGCTCAATAGCCACATGTAGCTTGTGGCAATCATGTTGGACAGGACAGATAGTGATCATTTCCATCAACATAAAAAATTCTACTAAAAGTGGTGCGGAATCATAGTTTGCCAGCTCATAGTAAAGTGCGAGGGAGGGAGAACTAGAAACAAAAAACTCAGATCAGAGAGAATATGCACAGCAGGCGAAGGATGCCTGTCTGTTACCTATTTCCTTTTTTCTCATTCATGAAAAAAACTGAATCTATTCAGTATGTTAAAAAAGAAAGCTTATTTATTAGGTGTTTGCTTTGATGACTGAAGGATGGTGGCCAGCCCAGTGAGGATTTTATTGCTTGCACCAGCATAGAGAATGATAGCCAGCCAGCCAAGTGCCCATGATAAAGTGATCTAAAAAGAAAGCCATTCTACTTTGTGTGAATGGGCTTAATAAATTCAGTAAACAGCAATCAATCTGATCTGCAATATTTAAAATAGCAAAATATCTCTCTATAAGCCTTTGATATGAAAGCCAAGCAAACAGGCCGCCAAAGGCTTATTTATTTACTTATTTATTTATTCCCCCTCCCCTCCCTCCTTCTCTTCCTCACTCTCAACTCCAGCATTTACCCTCCCATCTCTTGCTTTTTTTTCAGTTCCTGGAACATTCTGTGTTGTTTTTTTTTTTTTTTACAAGTTTGATGTGGTCCTGTGTCTTATTCCCTTCCAGGCTTGCAGCTGTTTTGGCAACAGAAGAAAAAATCCCCATAACAAATCAAATAAAAGCCCTTTCTGTGAAGAGGAATCGAAAACAGCAGGCCTCAAAGAGGACTGCACATGAGATGCCTTGTTCTGGCTTTCAACACAACTCAAATCAGAAACACATTACCATAATCTGAAACAGCCCACTGCTAACACAAGACAGATGGTGGCTAATAACCCATGCATCATTAATAAATAAATTCCAGCATTAAAGGCTTTACAAAGTATGACAACATTATCTGGGCACAATTACTGCCCCCCTCCCACCGCCAACATCATTTCAGTGCGTTATAGGCTGGGCTAGGTTTATTTTTATTTTATTTTTTTCCTCCTCCAACTCCAGGAATCTGAAGGAAGTTTAAATACAACTCAAGTTTTAAACAGATGAAACCTATCTCAGTGTACAAGACAGGCCTGAAACTCCATCAGGGAAAAATAAAATAGCTGCCAGCATGTAATAGCTCCCATGTTCTACCATTGGATCAGCCTGTGGCAATTTACCGCACTGCCCGCGCTAGCTGCTTGCCCTCCCTGGTACGCCTGTGTGCCTGTATCACACGGCACACTTCAAGCGAGAATTCTGGCATCAGATGTGCCACAAAGCTGAAAGATATATGTGTAATTTCTCAGCTTTCTTTTTGCAAACGATACCATCTGTCTCTTCTCTCTCAGCTCCCATCAACAAGGAAGGAAAAAAAAAAAAACTTTAATTAGGTGGAAACAAGTGAAAAAGAAGGGGAGGGCAGTAGCATTTTAACTCTATATATATTGGAAACTTCGAAAGTAAAAAAAGCCATAAGTGCACATCAGATGCAGACATTGGTGGTTCAGTGGTAGGATTCTTCCCTTCCGATACAGAGACCTGGGTTTGATTCCCAGCCAACAATCTTAGATGCAGCCACCACCCCTCCATCCTCAGAAGCTTGCTTGTTGCTATGATGCGGAAGAGGCTTCAGTGGAGCTTCCGGACTAAGACAGACTAGGAAGAAAGGCCTGGCAATCTACTTCCAAAAGTCAACCAAGGGAAATTTACAGATCATTACAGTCTAATCTGCAACCGATCTTGGGGATGCTGCAGGATGATGCAGGTAGCATTTTATTTGATTATGCTTGAGGTTGCCACGAGTCAGGGTGACTGTGGTCACTAATGATAGCATATTCTGAAAGACAACACATTTGAGCTTTGATTCATTTGTTCAGTGGGATAATATTATTCCAACTGGGTGTGAGGAACACAAGGAGGTAGCACAGGATGATTCTGACTCTGGATGATGGTGTTTAGGTTTCCTAGAGTCTTGCAGCATTCCTACAAAGCCTAGGCTCCCACTTTATGCATGCCATCCTAAATCACAAATCAGAGCATGGTGCTGGCCATTAAATTCCGGAGAAATACTGACTTTGGTAGAACAAATAGCAAGTTTTATTTCCCTAATATTAAATTACATGTTCCTTCTCGACTACAGGCAGTATAAGAAGTTTTGTCAAACTAAAGAGGTTACTTTTACATTAACTCATTTGACGGGTAAAGTGTGAGAGATGGGGAATAATAAATTCTAAATCAGCCAATCCCAGACTACCACCAGGCTAAGTGAAAATATCTACATGGGACATAGCCAATGGGCCAGCCCATTATTTATATGGATATAATTTAGAGTCCCTGAGCACAGAGTTACTTCTCCCCGGGGTAAGAACTTTGGAAAAAAGAGAAAAAGGAAAAAGAAACTCCCTCTGTGGAACAGCTGTGCTGTTTCTTTCGGCACGCATACAACTTTCTTCCACTTTGACTCAAGTTAAGACTGATCTGCAATACGTTCTCAATTAGCATCCGAATCCTTTGCCTCGCTGCCCTCCTCTTCCCCCAACTTAAATCAGTATTTTGATGTGTACATATGTATCTACTTTCTCTTAATTGGCTGCATGTTTATCTTATTTCCCCCATTAAATTGTAAGATTCCCGAGGGTCAAAACCATGTCTAATCTATGCTTTAAATTCCCTTTAGCACCCGGCACAGAACACCACACCCCAGCAAAATGAAATCACAACCCAGAGAGCAATGCCAAGGCCCCTGGCAGTGCACATTCGGCTGGAGTCTATGAGTTCCAGGTGAGTCTGTTCCAAGACAGCTTTTCTTTGAACTCTCTCCAGTTTTCTCCAGGAACAGCTGCTGAGGGATGGTCAGAAGGAGGTGAGTTAAGCTTTAATTGGTTCCTGAGGTATGCCGTTTCCTTCATGACCTGAACGTGATGGAGGGAGATTTAAATGGACTCTGATCTTGAATTACCAGAGAATGGAAGAGGAAAAAAAAATCATATTGATCAAGAGACATTCCAAAAGTGGTGTGTTGTATCAAAGCAAAAATGAGTTTCAAAAAATCTTGGTTTGTTTCCAGCTCTGTAGTTTCTGATATCAGTTTTGAAAGTCTGTCTTTGCTATCTGAAGGTAAATCCTGAACAGTACAATTTACAAAGCTGGTCCTGGTCGCACAGCACTTACATGCTGAGCTGCCAACCCAAAAGTCTGGGTTTGAATCCATCAGCTGCTCCACAGAAAAGAGACAGGGCAGTCTGCTTCCATAATAATCACAGCCCTGAAAATGTTATGAGGCTGTTCTACTACACCTTACGGGGTTGCTATGAGATGGAATTCACTCAACAGCAATTGTTAACGTTTTGTTCTGTTTTTGTTGGTTTGTTTGTTTTTCATGGTGTCATTATCTTCATCAACCTAGTCAAATAAGAAATTATTAAATTTGTTTGTTTATTTCCCTGGCCCCTAGGGTCACAAAGAGTCGGATCCAACTCAACGGCACTTGGCTTGGGTTGTTTATTTTAACATACAGCTTACAATTCTAAGTCAGTTCACCAGATTTAAGCCTTGTTCTCTGGAGTTTTAAGTGAAAAAACAAAACAAATGAAGCCTATACACACAAACATTAAAACTGTGAAAGCAATTCATAATTGCACAATAGTTGTATCATGTGTGTTGCTTTTATTTTTGTATAGCAAAGAGCAAAATGCACCAAGAAATTTCTTTTGATAGTCAAGAAAATCTATTCCTAGGACATTAAAAAGTGATTCACTTATCTTTTATTGAATATTTATGTGTGCCAGGCCTTGTACTGAGGGTTGGGGTACAGCAGTGAAGAGAAATCTTGATGTCATAGAAGAGGAGAAATTAATCAGAATACTGGGCTGACTGGATGAAGAGAATAGCTTTACTTAGATAAACGAGATGAAGAAATCCAGGAGAGTAAGGCCCTTTTGTGATACCAGATAGAAGACTTAGGAGTGCCTAACAGTCTATCACAAGCCTGAACTGGAAAGGACAAAGAGGCTACATAATTTATAAAATATATCCTGAGTGATAGACAAGGGTAAAGGACAAAGAGACATGCAGGTATTTGTTGTTTCATTAAGACTTTCCTAGATACACACTAGTAGCTACTCATTTTCTTCTTCTTTTTCTTCCGTTTTTATGTAGCTATTTGTAGAGTGTTGTCAAGCAGGACATCCTGCTTGATAAAGCAGAGGATCAGTGGGACAAGAGGAAGATACTCACCAAGATGGACTGGTACGGTGGCTGCAACAGTGGGCTCCAGCATAACAGTGACTGTGAGGATGGAACAGGACTGGCTAGTGCTTCATTCTGTGGTACACAGGATCACCGTGAATTGGAACAGTATTGACGGTGCCTAACAACAAGAGCTAGAACAAATTATTCAGTTTTACAAGTAATTGTGATGTTTCTGGGGCCTTGGTTCTTTTCTCTGTTAAATGAAAAAATGCCCATCTCTCACAGAGTTTTGTAAAGACTAAACAAAATAGCATATGCAAATTTCTTAAAGTGGCATAAAACATTTATTAGATATGCAATATTTTTTCCTATTGTTCTCATTGAAAAAGTCAGGCAGAAGGCTAGACACTCTGAGTCCAAAACAACTAATTTTCTTTGCAATTTGGAAGGTTACAGTCTAGGGTTAAAACCATTTAGAGTTTAGAGAATGTGCTATCCACATTTATTCATCCATGATGTCCATGGAGCACTTAGTCTGTCCCAGGCTCTGTACTAGGTACTAGTGCACCATAAAGAGAAAAAGAAAGCATATCTCTGCCCTTATTTGCAGTTTAGTGGAAAGTGGGATGATAGAGATTAATAATAAGTTACAAAATTAAAAGCCAAATTATAATTGCATACATATACCAGAAAGAAAGAATGTTTCAAAAAGTAAGGAGTGATCTGTTGTTCCTAAGTATGTAGAGTGATCATGTGATATTAAAAACAAAACAAAAACAAACTCTTTGTGACTGAATGGATTCCAACTCATAGCCAACCTGTTGGACAGAGTAGACGTGTCCTCACACAGTTTCCAAGGAGCAGCTCATTGATTCAAGCTGTCCACTATTTGGTTTGCAGATGTCATTCTTAACCACTGTACCACCATGGCTTCCATGTAATATAAAGACTTACAAATGTTACTTCTGTTAGTAGCTTGTTAGTAATTATGTATACTTGTAAGATCTGATATCAAGGAATTGCCGAGTATGGGAGAAAGATTAGATTAGTTGGAAAAAGACAGAAAACTGAAGAAACAGAGATGCTGATTATTCTTACTGTATGCATTTAGGAGATAAAGGTCTACCTGTGATGGCCCGGAGGCTCAAAGAACATTGGTTTTAATTCAGCCTGTGGAATAATGATCAGTCTGTAGGAGAAACTAACATCTAGCCTGAATCTTAAAGAATGAGTTGTGCATATAAAGAAAAACAAGAAGCAATTATAACTAGATAAAACACCAAAACTGAAACCCATCACCATCTAGTTGGTTCAAACTCACAGAGACCCTAAAATTCAGAGTACTGCTATTCCATAGCATTTCCAAGGAGTACCTGGTAGATTTAATCTACCAACCTTTTGGTTAGTAAGCATAGCACTGAATCACTACTCCACCAGGGTTTCGAAGTAGAAGAAATAGCATGACTAAACTTAGAAGTGTGTGAAACAGCAATTTATGTATCATTTGGTTTGAGTAATTTCCTTTTGATCATTTTTCAAATATCTGACAATACCTTGTTGTTAGCTACCATTCAAGTGGCCCTGAATCATGGTAACTTCATGCATAACAGGATTGAACCATTATGATCCATAGGGTTTTCGTTGGCTTATTTTTAGAAATAGATTTTATAGTCTGTCTTAGTCCTGAGGCGTTGCTGAACCCTTTTCAGCTTCATAGCAATGTGCAAGCCTCCACTAACAGATGGGTAGTAGCTGTGCATGTGATGCGTTGGCTGGTGATCAAACAAATCTCCTTTATAGAGGGCAAGAATTCTGCCATGGAACTTCCACATCCCCCCAACAGTGGTTTAAGGTACAAAAAGTAAGCTGAAAGTAAAATTTCAGTTTACTTTATCTGGTGAAATACAAAGTTCAGACTCATGTATCAATCACCTGTTTCCATGATAATGCTGTCTAACAAATAACCACACAATGAATTTATAACCAAATGTGGGCTCTTGTCTTGTGCAAGCAAAATAGGAAGGATGCCACCAATTGCAACAGAAAAAAGAAAGTGGTAATTTGTTGATTACACAAACAAGAAGCAACATAGAGCTCATGGCCAAAAGATCACATGTTCGTTACCAAAAGGGAGTGGAAAGTATTTATGTCCCCAAGTCCCTAGGGTACAGGGTTGGTCCCTGAAATCATAAATACCAAGCGTTCTCATTCCCAAATCTGGGAGCTGGTTGCTGAGTCATGTTGCAGAGGAAATCTGAGTTGTGGGATTTCTCATTTTGCAGAGGGGCTTGGCTGCTGCTGTGTGTTAGAAAATATCTTTCCCTCTGGCAGTGCTCAGCTCCTGAGTCAGGTAAGCACACAATTCTTCAAGTCTACATGTGTACCAAGGTCCTGCATTGCTTGTACACAAAGATCTAGTGATAAATTCAAACCTCAGTAAGGGACCACAGTTTGGTTGGCTACAAACAAATGAAAGGAGCATCACGCTGGAGCAGAGGAAGCTTTGGCCGAGGTTTCACAATGTCATGAAATGATAAACATTTATTTTCACTTTTAAGCCTGTAAATCACGTAGTTTCTCCTGATCTTGCCTGGCACAGTTGATCTCAGCTGGGACTGTTTACAAGTCTCTGGTTGGCTATGGGTCAGCTGTAGGCTCGCTCTTCTATGTGACTTTACTTGAAATGACTCAGCTTTTCTTCACAAGGTCCCTTATACTTTGCAGGCTAACTAAACTTTGTTGTCATTGGTGTGGCAGAAATATAAAAGAGTAAGTAGACGCATGAAAGGCCTTCTGTTGCGTAGGCTTGGAAAGGGTGCACAATGGCTTCCACTGTGTTCTTTAATAAAACGAGTCACAGGCCAAGTCAAAGAGTCAAGGAATCAAGGAGTGCGGAAGTAGATTCTACCTCTTGATGGGACTTGCTTTCCAGTAATATTGCAAAAGGTGTGGATACAGGCTGTTGTTAGTTGCCATCAAGTTGGCTCCAGCTGATGGCAGTCTATGTATAACAAAACAAAATGTTGTCCAGTTCTGTACCATATTTAAAATAATTTGCATGTTTGAGTCCATTCAAATAATATTCTGTTCGGATCCGACTCGACGGCACTTGGCTTGGCTTGGCTTTGATCTATAAGACTTTCATTGCATAACATTCTAAAGGTCTTTCTTTGTAATTTTTGCCTGGAGATTCACTTAAACCTACCTACCATGGGTGACCCTCTCAGTGTGTGAAATACTGGTGGTATAAATTCTATTGTCAGGGCAGCACACAAGGCATCAGTGCAACTAATCCACAGACCGGCAGCTGGTGGATATCGCCAAGGTGAAGAACTGAAACTATTTTTACAATCATTTTATCTCATAGGTAAGACTGTTTGATAGTAATTGTTTATGTACAATTTCTCTTCAAATTAAAGATGAAACTTCAAATACTTTATATAAGATCTTTTACTTGTCAGAATTTGTCATCTTTCTGGATAGATAGTTTTCTGGAAGTTAACTGCCTTGCCAATATTGAAGGTACAAATATAAAGTGATAGGTGTTCGTCGTGGATTAAATTGTGTCCCCACAAAAATGTGCGTAGCAATTTGGCTGGGACATGATTCCGGCTATTATGTGATCATCCCCCATTTTGTGATTTTCCTGTCCTGTAAATCCTAATCTCTGTTGTGGTTAACAGACTGGTTATGTTAAAGAAATTACGGTGGACCTGTAACACCATTTCTAAGGTCACCTCCTTGCTCCAATGTAAAATAATTTTCTCCGGAGCATGGTTTGTACCACCTTTCATCCTTTAAGACATAACAGGAAAGGGAAGCAAGTAGAAAGTGGGAACCTCAAGCTACCAAGAAAGCAGCACTGGGAGTAGAGCATGTCCTTCATTCCTGAAGTTCCTGCTCCAAGATGTTCCCTGACCAAACACTAATGTAACTCATGGACCTTCTTCCAGAGCCAGCAGAGGGAGAGAGTTCCCCTGGAACAGATGCTCTGAATTTGGACTTATCGTCTACTGGCAGTGTAAAAGTTAACTTTTATTTGCTAAAGGCATCCGATGACTGTATTTCTGCGAGAGCAGTACTAGCTGTAGCTGCCTAAGACAGTGTTGAAGATGGAACATCTCTCCTTCCAAGCCAGTCTGCATATATGTTGACCTCCTTTTCTAGCTTTGTCACTTTCCCCAGACAGGGAAAATTGCTATTATTGATCAAGTGGTCTTGACACTGAAAGGTGTCTCAAAGAACTGAAATCTAAGTCTTGTCCTTTCATGCATGATTCCTGGTTTCCATGTCTCTAAAACAAACAGATCCTTGTAGATCAAGCTCATCAGATATTCTTCTTTTCTACCTCTATTGTATTAAAGTTGCACTGTGAGTCACACCAGAACTTGTTCTGAACCTTGAGCTTTCTGACAGGATTTAGATTTTGGAGGTAGAAGAAAAAGTAGTATAGGTGAGTGAGAAACCACTTATTACGTCATCTTGAATCAATTCTGATCATGACAGCTTCATGTGTGTCAGAGTAGATCTATGACCCATAGAGTTTATGGCAGCTGACTTTTTCAGGAGATCTCTAGGCCTTTCTTCCGAGATGCCTCTGGCTGTGCTCAAAGCGCCAACGTTTGGTTAGCAGTCAAGCGCATTAACCATTTCCACCATCTAGAATTATAGGAGGATGAGGACAAAGTGCTAGTTAGGTCTTGATCGCAGTCTTTGCTATAAATGAGTCTTTTACCAAATAGTCCTATGTAACAGTTTTGAGTTCTGGTCCAGATATTATAAAGTTGTGTTTTAATTGTAACGCTGGTCACATGTTTGTGTATGTCTCTCTTAGGAATTCTATGAACATCACCAGAATCCCTAATAGTCTCCCTGACAACACTACTTCTCTAAGTTCCAGTGAGCTTCTCAGAGGTGGTAGAAAGTGAAGTCGCACTTCAAGGCAGAAGAAAATGGTGGAGAAAGAAAAACAAAATAGAAGATAGTTCTCATATTAGAAAACTGTCTTATCAATGGAATAACTTACTGGTTTCAAAATATGGAAATTTGACCAGAATTTCTCAACATTTCATTTCACAAAGTTTCATGCTTTTTTACATTTACTTTGAAGCTTCCTGAGCTTGAAAACATGAGAATAAAAATGAAGAAGAATCTGTTTTGTGAATTTCTTCTTTTCTTAGCCCAAACCTCTTGGGCTTGCATCAACACTGTTTGATCATAGCTCCAGGGACTTACATATGGCATCACTATCTGACCCTGACATCTCTGTGATGTGGCTTGGGAAGTCAGAATGTTCTAAGCAATCCTGTACAAATTTCCAGGACCAGTAATCTCAGAATGTTGAGGCACCATGAACCTATTGTAATCACTAGATGAATCATTTCTTAAATTGATCTTGATTTCTTCACTGTAAAGATATTTCAATAAAAATATAAAAATAGTGATCCTTTGGCATCCCTTTTTATAAGAAATAAGCTGATCTACCAAAATAGGAAGAATAAACAAGTATAGGAGAGTAAGAGAGAAGACTTTTAGAACAATTGTATAACACCCTAAAATATTTAGAAACTTTCACTATAAGTGACTTCAAAATAAAATTGCAAGTGGGAACCACTGAGCTAATAAGAAACCAGAGTATCCTATGGATTTGAAAAGGTATAACCAATACACTCAACTACTTTCCAAAGATTTTTGGGAGTTGCAAAAATGTTTTGAACAGTGCCTAACATAGTGAAAAATGCTTAAAAGATGTTAGCAGAAAGAGGAAATTGGTAATATCTTCTGTTTGCTCTGTCTCTGAATTTCTCGGCTTCCTCATTGACATATAAAACCTGGCAGAGAGAGGTTCTTCCCCAAAACTAGATAACTGTATGCAAATATATTGATCTTAGATACTTTGGGGTTAGGAAAAGTTTCACTAGTTAAATAAAAATATTTACAGTGTAATGGCACAGTACCTGGGAGTTAGGTTTAGCTAAAACACCATGCAGAAAAGACTTATTTTAGTAAATCTCATAGAATTTGATGCTAAAAGTGTATTTTTCTAAGGAGGCTTCTGAGACCAGGATTATGGAGTAATAGGATGATTACTGTGGTCCCTGACACAACACAGACTCAAAAAAAAGAATGAATTGATTGTATATAACATTCTAGGAGCCCCAAGCATCAAAGACATAGTTAAGAAATCAGAGTGAGTGGCAGGGGAGCACGGAAAGTTTAAGAAGCAGGAAGGAGTGGCCAGACCCAGGATGACTTGATACTCTGCAAGCAGATGCTCCTGATAAGAGTGTGGTGAGGCAAGCTGTGGAGTTTGGAACACATTTTCCACACTGGGAGGGACCAGGCAATAGCATCCATTCATACTTCTGGAATTAGTGAAAAGTGGTACCAGATAGTCAAGAGTTAAAGTAACTTTCATTTAACCTACCATATGTGGGTCAAAAAACTCCTTGGCAGTTAGCTTCTCTCCCTTTTATCTGCCCTCCTCCTGTTCTGTACTGGGTCCAAGCTGGCTCCAGAGACTGCTGCAAGTAGGACCAGTTACGCATTCTGAGCCATTCTCCCAACTTTGGAGAGGGAACAAACTAAAATGTAGAAAAAAAAAATAACCTGCCAGCTCTCCTAAGTCAGGAACTCAGGGCACAAAAAGTTCCTTTGCCAGGAATGGACACAAGGATTCCATGGACTTTGAATGCCTTTCAACCCTGTATAGACCTGTGTTGAGTATGACAACAGGGGAGGATGACAGAAAATACAGAGAGGACTGGTAAAGAACTGTTGGCAAAATTTTCCTGGCATAAGAAAAGATAAGAAAATATCTATCCAAGATGCTCACCAACCAGACATAACACAGATCTCAAAAGAAAATCACTAAACCATGTTATAATCAAGCTTACCAAAGCCAAAGACAGAGAATTTTAAGAGGATGCCAGCCACACCAAGTGCCGTCGAGATGGGGATAAACAAAAAATAATCTACAAAGGAAAATCAATAGACCAAGCTTGGAATATTCAGCAGAAACCATAAGGCAAGAAGGCAATGGGATGACATATATAAAGCCCTGCAGGAAAAAGATTGTCAGCCAAGAATTATATATCCAGCAAAACTGTCTCTCAAATATATATAATGGACAAATTAGGATCTTTCCAGATAACCCTAAGTTTAGGGAATTTGAAACACAAAACCAAACTTACAAGAAATACTAAAGGGAGTCGTTCAGTTAGAAAGTTGGTGACATCAGTTAACAACCCAAGTCTACAATGCAGGGCATAGTAACCAGATGTCACCCCCAGACAGGGAAATCATAAAACTGAGTCAAATCTAAAATACTGAAAACAGGGAAATAGAGATGACCTTATGTAAAATATGACAACATAAACACAAAAAACCCACCCACTGCCATAAAGTTGAGTCAAACTCAAGGCAACTCTACAAGGCAGAGTAGAATCTCTCTTACAGAGTTTTCAAGGAGTGCCTGGTGGATTTGCATTGCCAAACTTTTGGTGAGCAGATACAGCACTTAATCACTACACCACCAGGTTTCCAAAAACAGAAAAGAAGGCTTAAAATTGTAGTAGTATAGTCTTCACAGGGAGAGGCAGTGAAGGTGGTATAAAGAGACAAAAGTCTGGTTTAAACTTAGAAAAATATTTGTAGATATTAAGCTAACCACAAAGAAAACCAGCAACCCTAAATATTAAAATGAAAATCAATAAAAATATAAAGATTTAGCAAATACAAACCCCCTAACAAGGAAAAATATGACTGGAGGAAGGAGAGTGGGTGGGGAGGAGGGGAAAGGAGACTGTTGGGAGGATGAGACATGTATGAAGCAGAGACGAATAGTGTGCTGTCACTGGACAGGGAGAGCAGTGGAAGCTGCATATAGGTTGGCATGTAAATTTATACGAGAATGTACATTTTCATTCAGTCATAATAAAAAAAATGACTCAGCATAGAAAATTAAGTGAGGAATAAGAAACTGGCAACAATGCATATACAAAGAAAGGGCATCAAAATGACAGCACTAAAATCATTCCTATCAATAGTAACATTGAATGTAATTGGATTAAATGCAAAAATAAAGAGACAGAGAGTGGCAGATTGGATTAAAAAAACAAGCCCCTAGTCTATGCTGTCTACAAGGACACACTTTAGATTTAAAGATAAACTCAAAGAATACAAAAAAAAAATATCAATCAAACAACATTAAAAAAGAGTAGGGGTGGTAATACTAATTTCTGGCAAAACAAACTGTAAAGTAAAATCCACCAAAACAGATAAAGAAGGGTACAATATAATTATTAAAGGATCTAAAAGCCATGAGAAACTAAGCATATTAAGTACTTATGCACATGACAGAACTCCTAAACACATTAAACAACCTCTAACAGCATTGAAAAGATACAGCTCCACATTAATAGTAGAGTACTTTAATAAACCATTTTTGGTGAAGGACGAAACATCCAGAAAGAAGCTCAGCAAGACAAGAAAGATTTAAATGCCACGATCATCCAACTGGACCTCATAGACATATACAGAAAATTCAACCCAACAGCAGCCCAGTATACTTTCTTCTCCAATGCGCATGGAATAGTCTCCAGAAAACATGTTATGCAATAAAGCAAATCTTAACAGTATCCAAAGCATAGAAATACTGACCAGAAAGCCATAAAAGGAGAAATCCATAAAAGTAAAAGCAAAAAACAAATGAAAACTGAATAACACCTTGCTTAAAAACTATTAGGGTATAGAAAAAAATTAAGGATAGAATAAAGAAATTCACAAAATCAAATTAGAATGAAAACACATCCTACCAGAACCTTTGGAACATAACAAAAGCAGTACTTAGGGGTCAATTTATAGCAATAAATTCACATATATAAAAAGATAGAAGAGTCTATATCATGTATTAAGCCTACAACTAGAATAGAGAGCAATAAAGGAAGCTCTTGGGAACTAGACTAAAACAAATTATAAAAATTAGAGCAGAATTAAGTAGAAAACACTAAGTGCAAAACCTGGTTCTTTGGAAAGTTTCACAAAATTGATAAGCCATTGGCCAAAATGACAAATGAAAAAAAGGAGAGGAAGCAAATTACTTAAATAAAAAATGAGATAAACAATATCACAACAGACACAATTGAATTTGTGAATCATAACAGCATATTATGAAAAACTGTAATGAATTTGAAAACCTAGAAGAAATGGATAAACTTCTAGAAACACACTACCTACCTGAACTAACAGAAATAGGGGTAAACCAACTAAATAAGCCTATGCCAAAGAAGAGATAGAAAAAGTACTTTAAAAACTTCTAACAAAAAAAGCCTTGTCCCTGATGGCTTCATTCCAGAATTCTACCAGACTTTCAGAGAAGAGTTAGCACTACTATTCACTAAAGGTATTTCATAGTCCTTGGATAAGTCAAGTGTTCTGCAAAGAAGAACAAAGTGGGAGACCTCATGCTGCCTGACTTTAGAACCTATTATACCACCACAGTAGTCAACAACAGATACATAGACCAACGGAATAGAATTGAGAACCCAGACATAAAATCATTTACCTGTGAGCAGCTGAGATCTAACAAAGGCTCTAAGTCTGTAAACTGGGAAAAAGATAGCCTTCTTAATAAATAGTCTTCTTATAACTGCTTATCAATCTGCAAAAATATGAAGCAAAATCCATACCTCACACCATGTTCAAAAGTAACTCAAAATGGATCAAAGGCCTAAATATATAGTCTAAAACAATAAAGATCATGGAGGAAAAACAGGGCAATGCTAGGAGCTCTACCACATGGCATAAAAGAATACAAAACACTACTAACAGTACACAAACAACAGAAGAGAAAATAGATCACTGAGAACTCCTAAAACTCAAACACTTACGCTCGTCTGAACACCTCATCAAAAGTCAAAAGACAATCTATATACTGGGAAGTAAAATTGATTATGACAAAGCCGATCAATGCCTAATCTTTAAAATCTGTGAGATATTTGAAAACCTCAACAGGAAAAAATGCAAATAATCCAACAGCCAAAGAATATAAACTGGAACTTTACCAAAGAAGATATTTGCTTAGTTAAAAGATACATGAGGGCATGTTCACCATAATTATCCATTAGAAAAGTGCAAATCAAAACTATGATGAGATAATATCTCACCTCAAGACAGCTAGCATTAGTCAAAGAAGTACAATATAATAAATTTTGGTGTGGCTGTGGAGAGACTGGAACATTAATACACTGCTGATCAGCATGTAAAATGGTACAACCACTTTGAAAATCGATTTGTTGCTTCCTTAAAAAGTTAGAAATAGAAATACTACATGATCCACCAATCCCACTCCTTGGAATTCAACCTACAGAAGTAAGAGCTGTCATACAAATAGATATGTGCACACTAATATTCATTGCAGTACTGTCTACAACAGCAAAAAGATGGAAACAACTAAAGTGCTCATCAACAGATGAATGGGTACATAAATTACGGTATATTCACACACTAGAGTACTAAACAACGGTATAGAATAATGACAAATTTGTGAAATGTCTCATAACATGGAGGATTCTGGAAGGCGTTATACTGACTTAAAACTATCAGTTTCAAAAGGACAAATATTGTCAGAACTCAAGAAAAAATTTAAGCACAGAAGAAAACATTCGTTTATGGTAATGAGAGTAGGGATGGTGAGAAAGGTATTCATTAACTAGATACTGGACAAGAATTATTTTAGGTGAAGGGAAGGACAGCACACAGTAGAGAAGTAGTCAACACAACTGAGCTAAACAAAAAGCTAAGAAGTTTCTTGAATATAACCAAACTCTTCAAGGCACTGGGGAACAGGGACAGGAGGCTGAGGACCATGGTTTTAGGGAACACCTAGTTCAATTGGCATAAGGAAGTTAATTAAGAAAATGTTCCACATCCCACTTTGGTGAGTGGCATCTGGGGTCTTAAAATCTTTCAGTGAGGGCCTAAGATTCATCAGGTGCTCCCCCAGCTGCTTGGAGCAAAGAAGAATGAAGAACACCCAAGACATAAGAAAAATTTGAGCTCAAGACACAGAATGGGCCACATAAACCAGAGATTACATCAACATAAGACCAGAAGAACTGTACAGTGCCTGGCTACCATGAATGATTGCCTAGACAGGCAATAAAGAGTCCCTGATGGAGTGGGAAAAATGTCGGGTTCAGAACTCAAACTCTGGTAAAAAGATCACACTTAATGGTCTGACAGACTTTAGGGTCCCCTGAAGACATAGCCTACAGACTCTGTTACCCCAGAACTGAAACCATTTCCAAAGTCAACTCTTCAGGCAAACATTGGACTGGAGTATGACATAAAATGTGTTTCTTGGCTTAAGTAGATACACAACACTAACTGGACAGCTCTTCTCTGGAGGTAAGATGAGAAGGCAGAAGGCAACAGGAGCTGACTGAATGGACATGGGAAATAAACTACATGATGAAGAGGAGTAGTGAGGTGCCACAGTTTGGGAAGAGCAAACTAGAGTCACACAATAATGTGTGTGTACGTTTTTGTATGACAAACTGACTTGAATCATAAACTTTCACTTAAAGCACAATAAAAAAATGAAGCTAGAAAAAGTATTTTCTTATTTAGATGATTGCAGTACACATAAGTGAGACTGAATAGAGCTAAAAAATAATTGTGGGCACAAAACAGAACTAAATTCTACACACTCATCTTGTTGAGATATGGCCTTTGTCGTACTTTGGTAACATGAAAGACTTGAACCTCAGTTGTATGGTCATATGGTCATTCTTTGTTTAATTTTTGAGGAACTTTTGAACTGTTTTCCATGGCCACTGTACCTCTTAACAACATCACCTAAGCAATAGAGGAAGAATCTACCTGTTGTTTTACATTTTGTTTGTTTTATTTTATTATAGCCATTCTAGTGGGTATGAAGTATGAAGTGCTATGTCACTGTGGTTTTGATTTGCATTTCCCTAATGACTAATGATGCTGAGCATCGGTTCACGTATTTGTTGGCTATTATAAGCTTTCCATGGTGAAATTTCTATTCATGTCCTTTGCCTACGTCTAACTTTTGTTTTTATTTTTGTCATTTGTCAAGTAATGCCAAGTGCCGTCGAGACGGATCTGACTCATGGCGACATAGGAGTTCTTTATTCATTCTGGATATTAAGTGGTTATCAGACATATGGTTCCCAAAAGTTTTCTCCAAAGCCATAAATTATCACTTTATTTTTGGATAAAGTCCGTTAGTACATAAAGTTTTCCATTTTGACAAAGTTTTACCTATCTATTTTGTTTATTTTTGCTTGTGCTTTTGGTATCCTATTTAAGAAACTACCCGGTGGCACAGTGCTTAATTGTTTGGCTGCTAACCAAAAAGTCAGCATTTCAAATCCACCAGCTGCTCCTTGGAAGCCCTATGAGGAAGTTCTACTTTGTCCTATAGAGTCATGATGAGTCAGAATTGAGTCAATGGCAGTGCGATTTTTTTAATTGTCAAAAACTGTATCTCCCTTGTATAAATTAAATATTTATGATTAAATATAATGTTTCTTATATTTTTGCCTTTTTTGGTGCTAGAACATACTGATTCTCCTAATTTTCTGGTCAGTCTTTCTCCTTCAGGATCTCTGCCTCCTCCTCTGTTTTTTAAATGGAGAAAACCCAAAAGTTTGTTTCTTACTACTATCATGTTTAGTAATCTCAAGTATGTTCATATTTTCAACTATCACATTTTATAAATGACTCACTAGCCTATAACTTGATCTTGATTTATAGGAATTAGTGGCCTCACACGTTGGGCCACTGGGTTTAATGACCTTTCATATTCTCTATCAGCTATATGCTTATTTTTACCATATTCCAAAACAAGAATCAAAGTCAAGTGAAAATACTAGGTAAACACTTACCTACAGCCAAGCCCCATAACATTCTAACGCTACAATATTTGGAAGCTTCACAAACTCCACATATCTGTAAATTAAATATCACCCACTAATTGTCCCTCTGACATCCCAGACTAACATGTCCACAAAATGTTTATCACCTTTCTACCTCCAATACTTTAAATAAGCTTCTTTTCCTGACTGCTTTTGCTGTAATTGACTTCTTTCTCCTAATCCCCAAGCACATGTACCTGCTTATCTTTTCCACAGTTCTTGATCCAATCCATTGCTAAATCTTAGAAAATTTACTTTTTAAATCATCTATCATTTTTTTCTCTTCTATTCATTCCCATTGTCACAACCCTCATTCAGAATCATACAAATGCTACTCAGGTCTATTAACATTTACAGGTCTTCCTGCAACCACATTTTGCCATCACATTCTATTCTACATGTCACTGTTAGACTGATACCCTCATTCAAAATAAAAAAAAAATCTTAGAATTCCTAAAGGAGACAAAAATGAAACCAGACTCACTGCCTTAGAGTTGATTCTGACTCATAGAGACCCTATAGGACAGAGCAGAACTGCTCCATAGAGTTTCCAAGGAGTGACTGGTGGATTCGAGCTGCTGATATCTTGGTTAGCAGATGTAGCACTTAACCACTATGCAACCAGGGTTCATGACATCAATTTGAGACAAATTGGTCCCCTCAACTTCAGTAGCTATGATTTTTAGCCATTTGTTCTTAGATAAATAACTTAATTCTCTGAGCTACAGATTTTTCACTTTTAAAATAGGAGTTATAAGTATTATTGCAAACCACAAATCAGAATCTCTGGGTGGCACAAATTATTACATTCTTGACTACTAGCTAAAAATTTGAACATTCAAACCCACCCCAAGGTGCCTCAGAAGACAGTCTAGTGATCTTCTTCTGCAAAGTTAAAGTCTCAAAAACCCTACTCTATGCACGTGAAGTCATTACAAGTTGAAATCAACTTGATGGCAACTAACAACTGTGTGTGAGTCCTCTGTATATACACATTACCTATACTATCTCGAATTCTCTCAGTCTCAGTGAATAGTAACTATTTGTATCAACACTTTAGGAATGAAAAAATTGGACTCTCAAAGTGTAACTAAATTGTCAGGCATTGCAAGAATAGGGAAACTGGTGGCACAGTGGTTAAGTCTTGCTGCTCCTAATGGAAAGGTCGGAAGTTTGCATCTACCAGGCTCTCCTTAGAACCACTGTGGGGTGGTTCTATTCTGTTCTATAGGGTCTCTAAGACTTGGAATCAACTCAAAAACAGTGGGCTTTTAGTGTGTTTTGCAAGACTAGATGTTGTAGCTATTACCAAAGAGCATAACTTTGTAAATTAAGTTTTCTCTCTCCTATCAGAAGTTAGACTGATAGAATAATTATTTCAGTGCAACAGCCTAAGGGATATAACAGTTATTGGATAAAATATTTTTCTGAATTATTTGCTGATACCAACTAACTATTAGCTCAGATTCATAGACATGTTCTACAATGCTTACACTGCTCCTACACCCTCTGAAAGTAGTTCTTGCAGACCTATACTGAAGGATTGACTTATGAGCTCATGTTTGGGCCATAGACAAGGTAAATCACCTGGAGCAAGCTCAGCATAGACAGACACAAAGATCTGCCAGGGGCATGTTTATTTCCCCAGGTTTTTGAACTAAGAAGAAAAGCTGAAAAACAGTAGAAATTACATGGAAATAGAAGAATCACGGAGACTGGAAAGTAAAAGAACAGGAAGGAAAGGAGAGAAAAAGGACAGAGACTGCCAGAGAGAGGCAAATGCACAGATGCAGAAACAGAAGGAAAGGAAAGAAGCAGATAGAAAAGAGGACCGAGGACAAGAGGTTTTGTGATTCCACCACAAGTGAGAGATGTGGAGAGACACTGGCTTGATTTCTGATGGCTTTTTAAGTTCCTGATTCCAAAGACCCTTTGAACATCCTATGAGAATATTGCTTGCCCCTAAAAAAAAAAAAAAAAAAAAAAGTAAAGAAAGAAATTTCCTTTGATCTAGTTTAAGAGGATTTCTGATGCTTGCAACTGAATTCTGCTTTATTTGGATTTTCACAAAATTGCTTTAAGAGCTATGTATCTACACTTACCTCTTCCAATCTCAGCACTAACTTAACTAACTTATACTCTGCACGTATCCAGTGTGGTTTTACAAAAAATAAAAGTCTGAATGCTCTTCATCCTGCTTGGAATCCTGCATCTGGATTCCTGTTCAATCCAAAATTCAAGTGAGGATCATTAGCATGGCCGAAAAGGCCTCACCTAATTGAATTCCTGCTTACCTTTCTGATGCCTTCCCACATCATCTTCCCTATCACAAATCCACAGCTTCCCTGCAGGTGTTGTTCTTTCATTTTTAACCAGCCTGTACTTGAGCAGTATTGGTTCAGCGGTAGAACTATCACCTTCCACGAGGGAGACCGGGTGTCGGTTCCCACCCAGTGTACATCATGTGCAGACACTACTTGTCTGTCAGTGGAGACTTGCAGGTTGCTATGATACTGAACAGCTTTCAATGAAGCTTTGATATTAAAACAAATTAGGAAGACAGTCCTGGCAATCTACTTCAGAAAAATTAGCTAATGAAAACTAAAAGGACTGCAAAAATCCGATCCCTTTGTGCATCAAAGTTCCATGAGTCAGGAGTTGACTCTACAGCAGATAACACAGCAGTATCTACCTCAGGGCTTTGGTGCTTTTTTCCCTACAAGCAATCTATTTCTCTAGATTCTCTCAAGTCTGTTTCCAGAAGTGGATTTCTTGAGTCAAATATCTGTGTTTTTTAGATTTCAGTAGGCATTACCAAATTGTTTTTCATAAAGGTTTTGCCAATTTACCACTAAAATGTGAAACTGTATAGGGTCATTATGAGTGAGAATTGACTTGAGTGAGAATTAACTTGAGTGAGATGGTATGAGTTTAGTTTTTTTTTTTTTTTTTGCTATTTTCCCCAACAAGTAGTGATTCAGTATATCAAAACTTTACAGCATTGCTAATCTCTTTCCCAAGTATGAGTATTTCATTCTTTCTTATTTTCCATCATGTAATCTTAGCTACCAAATGATGATCATCTTTTTTTTAGTTTCTTATACAATACACGTTCTCACTAATTTTTAATCTTTCACAGAGAAGAATTATTCTCAGTTTTTGAAACAGCCATACACCCTCCACTTCCCATCTCTCTGCTCCCAGTGTTTTACTTGATTAACTCGTTCTCATCCGCCAATCCTCAGCTCAGGTGTCTCTCCTTTAAAATCCTTCTCTGATGTTAGGATGTTGGTTAAAGGCCCTTTTAGGTGCTCACAGAGCTCCCTGTTACGCCCTTACAATCACCTCTATCAGATTGCATTTTAATCTCTACATTTTGTTTTCTGTAGCCCACAGTGGTCTGTATATAGTGTGAGGTCAGCCACCGTGGCTTATTCATTGCTATAGCCCTAGACCTAGCTCAATGCTTCATAGACTCTGAAAGTTAGACTACCTTCTGTCACTGTAACACCAAGTTTTTACTGCTATTGAAATATGGGGCCTGACAAGAGACTAATCACTCATTAATTGTTATATATCAGTCACTGTTCAAAATACTACATATATCACCTTGTTCGTTCTCAGGACAATTATACAAAGTGATAGGAATCTTAGGATTCCCATTTTAGAGGTGAGAAATTGAGTCACAGAGAAGCTAAGGAATTTTCCCAAGTTCTCAAAGAGGTGGAGTTCCTGAGAGAAGAGTTTGGGCAGTAGAAACTCATGGCCTGCATTCTTTATCCATAATTCTTATGCTATCTTTGAGAGAATCAAATGCTATATTTATTGAATACATGTTCCAGTTATCTCTACGGATAGGAAGCTTTGAGAGTGTCTTGGTTATTCAGTGCTGCTATAACAGAAATACCACAATTGGATAGCTCTAACAGAAGTTTATTCTCTTCCAGTTTAAGCAGTTAGGAGTCTGAATTCAGGGTTCCACCTCCAGGGGAAAGCTGTCTCTTTTTGTCAGTTTTGAAGGAAGGTCCTTATCATTAGTCTTCCCTGGATTAGGAGCATCTCAGCACTAATCTCACATCATCACATCATAGAGATAAGATCTGCAACACGTAAGAAAATCACTATCTGATGACAAAATGGTGGAGAATTATACAATGCAGGAAATCTTGACCTAGACAATTTGACACATATTTTAGGGGACACAATTAAATCTATGAAACAGAATCATACTGGAACTTACTGATTTGTCTGCATGTTCCCACCTCAGGCTTTAAGAGTTGGTGACATCTTCTGTGTTTTCTGATATAGAGCATGCTTTTACCTACACCTTTCAAACTGCTCCATGGCCAATGGCCTCTCATCAGGAGATTACAAAAGAGGAGATGGGAGGGATGGTTTACTCTGATACAAAAAAGTAGCTCAGAAGTATCCTATAGAGGAACTATTCTGAGACAAAAATTATTCTAATTTGTGTGCATTCCATTCCAGATCCCTAAGTGGTTTATCTATCCCCAGGCTCAATTCTTTTCCAGTTACACATATTGTAGCCAGATTGTACACTTGTACATGTGCCTGTTTCAACTTTACTCAAAAAACAAATCTGATTAGGACATTTCCTTGGGTTAAAACTCTTTATTATCTTCCCTGGACAATGAACAAAGAAGACAGAAGAAGAATTGATGCCTTCAAATTGTTATGTTGCAGAAGAACGTCGAATGTGCCGTGGACCACCAAAAGAACAAACAAATCTGTTCTGGAAGAGGTACAACCAGAGTGCTCCTTGGAAGCAAATGGCAAGAGTTTATCTTACGTGCTTTGGACATGTTGTCACATTATGCTTGGTAGAGCGGAGGGTCAAAGAGAAAGAGGAAGACCCTCAACTGGATGGAATGACACAGGGGCTGCAACACGGGCTTAAGCATAAGAATGATTGTGGACATGGCGCAAGACTGGGCGGTGTTTCGTTCTGTTGTGCACAGGGTCGCTATGAGTCACAGTTGACTTGATAGCACCTGACAACAACATTATCCTGCCAAAGTCTACAACTGAACATGACTAATTGGGCCCCATCTCTCTAGCTTCCAGGTTCAGTACTCTTTCTCCTCAGACAGTTACCCTTTGGTCAAACAACACTTATTTTATGTCCACATGGGCCTCAGGCTCTCTCCTGTTTCTAGTTCTTTGCTGTCACCATTCCCTCTACAGTGGCTGCGCTTTCCTTTCCTTTCATCTGACAGAAGCCAGTTTATTCCCCAACCACATCTAATTTTCATTTTCTCCCAGCTCCTCTACATGTTCCCTATAATTTCCTTATTATTGCAATCATCACATTTTTGAAATTGCTTATGTCATTTATGTCCTTCTTCATTGGTTATGGAAACCTTCGTGTTGTAGTGATTAAGTACGACAGCTTCTAACCAAAAGGTCAATAGTTCAAATCCACCAGATGCTCCCTGGAAATTTTATGGGGCAGTTCTACTCTGTCCGAGAGGGTCTCTGTGAGTTGGAATTGACTCCATAGCACTGGAGTTTTGGCTTAAGTAGTTGGTTATAAAAGTTTAAGGGCTAGAATATACCCTCCATACATGTTGCATTGCTTTGCATACAAATGTTATATAATATTTTCAGAATAAAAGTTGTTGAATAAATGAACTTTAACTTTTTTTTTCCCTGGAGGAGCTGAATTGTAGATGATTTATAAATAAATAAAAGAGGGAGAAGATAGTATAGTGCTAAAAGCTAAAGGCCAGAATTTTATCCACAGGGACAGTCTCTAAAATGTCACTCTATCTTAGGCAAAAAAAAAGGCTATTCTGAATAATATAACCTACCTATTCATTGAAAAAAAAAGTCAATTTTATAGACTAGCACTGTGCAGTAGTGGTATGAGTCACATATTTAGTTTTAAATTTTCTATAAAGTCTATTTAAAAAGTAAAAAATAGGTTATATTATTTCTATGTTTTCACTCATTCCAGTATATACAAAACTTCAACATGTAATCAGAGTAACAATTATTAGTGATAAATATTCCTTTTTCTCTTTCTAAACCTACGAGACTCACCTGTGTATTTTACAATTCTAGTACATCTTATTACAACTAAAAATTCAGTTCTTCAGTCTCCCTATTCACACTGCAAGTACTCAATAACTATGCGTTAAAGACAAACAAACAAACAAAAACTACCATTGATTTGGTTCTGACTCTTAGTGACCCTATAGGACAGAATAGAACTTCCCCATAGAGTTTACAAGAAGTGTCTGGTGGATTTGAACTGTCGACTTTTTAGTTAGCAGCTGCAGCAATTAACCACCAGGGTTTCCAACCAAATGTTAGTAGCTATCATATTGGGCAATATAATCACAGAGCATTTGTGAAAGTAACTTTGCTCCATCCTCATAGAACTACAGAGTACTGTAAAGAGCTGTGGACTTTGAAAAGAATTATAATCCCTTGCTCTCTGTATCTCTCTCACCCCGGCACATTTTCTTTTAAATCTAGCTAAACAAGAAAGAAAATATTCAGTATAATGGTCTTCAAAATTCAAGCACGGTTTACCATCTAGTAGAGGCCAGTAACCACAGGAAATGGGAGCATTCTGGGTATTTCTGATGCTCATCGCAGACACCATCCCTGTTTGTTGAGACAGCTGGATTCCCACAGTGAGGAGAGATAGGAAACAAGAACACTGTTCTTGTACCAGTAAGTGGGACTGGAGCAATGATCCGTGAAATGGTGTCCTGGAAACTCCGTCGCAGGCACCCCACTGTAATTGTTTTTAAAATGGTGGTGAAGCACAGAGCGTTCTGCAAATCTTTTCCTAACCACCTGCTGTAAATTGTGAAGGCTGCAGTCACCCCCCTCAAACAGAGAGTGTCGGCCGCCTGCTGCAGCAGCAACCTGTATCTGCGCCGCTGAGCAAAATGAGCTCTTTGTTTTGGGTAACTGGAATGGAAGAGAAGTGCTTTGTGGTTTTCATTGCAAACTATTTCTTTCGATTTACAAGTTTGTGATAAATTACCAGCTTTGGGATCAGTAGGATTGCCATGTATATCTTATCAAGTCAAAATACGAAGTAACTGAACTTTTAGTCTATAGGGTCATTATGAGTCAGAATTAACTTGATGGCACTGGGTTTGGGAACCTTTAGTCTGGCTTTCCATTCTGTCTTTATAGGTAAGTGACAAAAGATTTTGGAGTTCTGAGAATTTCTTATATTTAGGAATGTCTACTACCTGTGTTGGAAACTCTAGTAGCGTGATGGTTAAGTCCTCTGGCTGCTAACCAAAAGGTCAGCAGTTTGAATCTACCAGGTGCTGCTCAGAAACTCTATGAGGCAGTTTTACTTTGTCCAATAGGGTCAGTATGAATTGACTCAATGGCAGTGCTTTTAGAGGGTAACAATGAGTCAGAATTGACTGGACAGCATCATGTTTTGTTTGTTTGGGTTTTTTGTACTGCTTCTGTTGGAACATTTGGAAATAGCGTTAAGAAAGGGTGCCTGCCTGACAAAGAATACATTACCCACATTCCCAGCCTTCAAAACTGTACTGTGAGACTTGAAAAATAATGGCTATGTTTTATTTCATTCGCAGGAAAGGAATCATAGAGGCTTCAGACAGGAAAAAAATCTTCGATGCCAGTCAGGTTGTTTCAGTCTCCAGCTGGTATAGGAATGCCTTTGAAAGCAGGCCATCAGCTTCTGCAGCTAACACATCCAATGATGGAAATTAAATATTCTGTAAAGCAGAGTATTCTATTATGTGTTTACTTCTAAATCTTTCCTACTTTTTTTCTTTGTGCCTTCTAATACTGTACTTAAAATTGTTATCCTTGAATTTCAGTCCTTTTTTTTTCTAATTCAACATTTTACAAACTTAAAAATACCATCTTCCACATAACAACCTTTTAAAATACTTGCCCTTGCTGAATTCAGATTCTCATGCAAATCTAGATTTCTGGAGCCATGGAGACTAAATGAACCCCTGAGACTATTGGTCTGAGATAATCTTTAAACTTTAAGCCAAATACAGCCCCTGAAGTCTTCAAACCAAAAAATATTTTAGCTTAAATAGCAAAAAATGTTTGCCTTGAGCATTGTCCTCTTTTAAGATCTATCTCTGTGGACTCAAACTGACAACAGTAACTAAAAAGATTAGATAGGACACTTCGGAAACAGTGAGTTTATGTGAAAGGGTGAGAAACAACTTGGAAAAACAGAAAGAATGCTTGTACAAATTGAAGAATGTAACTAATGTTACTGAGTTGGACACATTGAGATTGTTGAAGTGGTACATGTTCTGCTATGCATATTATCAACCACAGTAACAACAAAAATAAAAAAAAATATTCTTAAAAATTTGACTTCAAATCTTCCCCAAATCATCTTTTTGCCCAGGTGAATGCCTTTATTAACATCAGCTAAAACTCTCATGGTGTAGGCCAGCAGTTTAATTCCACTAGGTACTCCTTGGAAACTCTGTTGGGCAGATCTACTCTGCCCTATAGAGTCTTTATGAATTGAAATTGAGTCATAGGCACTGGGATTGGTTTTCTTTTTGAGTTATTACATGTGAATTCGACGTTTCTTACTGTGAGAACGTTTGAGTCTTTACAACCTTTAGAATTTCAATGTACCTTTTAAAATATAGAATTTATAACTGAACATGATATTTCAGATAATTTTATGGCTAAGAAAACTCTATGGAGTTATTATATCCCTTTATCTAAATTTACACTAATGCGGCCTAAGATTTCACATACTCACACACTGTGATGGATCTTTCTGCTTCTTTACTTTGATTTTTATCACTGTATTCTGTTCCCTTTAGAAGTATGTGCCCTTTTCCATTATGAAACAGTTTTTAAAGTACAGAAAAATATAGGGAAAATAAAAAATAATGACTTATCTCCTACATACATACAGCTTTTTAAACTATTGATGATTATTCATCTTTGCTTTGGATTTTATATACACACACACATAAGGAAGTAGAAAGGCACAGAGAAAAGATTTTCATAGCCTTCCTGGTATACTTTCTGCATATATTTTCCCAAGAATCACTATTCTTATGGATGATTTTCCCATGCATGGCTTTCTAATTTTACCTTAAACTATCTACACAAATTTATATATTGATATTCATATCTACATCATCTCTGAGTATATATTTATTGTTAGGTGCCATCGAGTTGATTCCGAGTCATAGTGATCCTGTGTATGTTCATACAACAGAACAAAATACTGCCTGGTCTTTCACCATCCTCACCATTCTTGTTACACTTGAGCCCATTGTTGCAGCCAGTGACAATCCATCCTGCTGAGGGTCTTCTTCATTTTTGCTGACCTATTTTACCGAGCATGATGTCCTTCTCCAGGTACTGGTCCCTCTTGATAGCATGTCCAAAGTACATGAGACAAAGTCTTGCCATTATCCCTGTTAAGAAAAATTTTGGCTGAATTTCTTCCAAAACAGACTGGCTTGTTTTTCTGAAGTCCATGGTATATTACTAGCACAGTAATTCAAATATATCAGTTATTCTTTGGTCTTTCTTTTCTTGTCCAACTTTCACTTGTATGATGAGGTGATTGAAAACACTGTGGCTTGGATGAGGAGTACCTTGATCCTTAAAGTGACATCTTTGCATTTTAGCATTTCAAAAAGATCTTTTGCAGTAGATTTGCTGTTGTCATGTGTCATTTGATTTCTTGACTGCTGCTTCCACGGACGTTGATTATGGATCCAAGTAAAATGAAATCCTTGACAACCTCTTTTCATTGTTTATCATGATGTTGATTATTGGTCCAGTTATAAGGATTTTTGTTTTCCTTCCGCTGAGGTGTAGTCTATACAAAAATCTATAGTCCTTGATATTCATCAGTAAGTGCTTTAAGTCCTTTTTACTTTCAGCAAACAAGTTTGTGTAATCTCTATATTGCAGGATTTTATTTGTCTTCCTCCAATCCTGACACCTTATTCTTCTTCATATGGTCTGGATTGTTGGGTTATTTTTCTCAGCATACACGCTGAATAAGTATGATGAAAGGATTCAACCGTGACACACACATTTCTTGACACTAAGCCACACAGTATTCCCTTGTTCTGTTCCAAAGAGTATCTCTTGGTCTACTACAGGTTCCTCATGAGCAAAATGAAGTGTTGTAGAGTACTCATTCTTCATAATGTTACCTATCATGTCTTACAACCCACACAGTCAAAGGTCTTTGCATTATCAACAAAACACAAGTAAATAGCTCTCTGAGATTCTCTGACTTCAACCTTGATTCAACTGACACGAGCGTGATATTCCTTGTTCCACATTCTCTTCTGAGTCTGTCTTGAATTTCTGGCAGTTCCCTATCAGTGTATCGCTGTACCCACTTTCACATGGTTTTCACCAAATTTTACTTTTGTGTGATATTAATAGTATCATTCAATTATTTCCACATTGTTTTGGATTACTGCTTTTTGGAATGTATACAAATATGAATCTCTTCCAGTTGGTTGGCCCAGAAGCTGTCTCCCAAATTTCTCCACAAAGAAGAGTGAGCCCTTTCAGTCCTGCATCTATTTTTTGAAACATCTCAATTGGATTCAGCCAATTCCTGGAACTTTGGTTTTCACTGATGCTGTCAATGTAGCTTGGACCTCTTCCTTGAATACCATCGTTCTTCATCATATACTGTCTCCTGAAATCTCTTAATGCCAGTGAATTCTTTTTTTGGTACAGTGACTCTGTGTATTCCTTTGACCTCCTTTTGATACTTCCTGTGTCATTGAAATTTTCCCTATAGAATCCTTCAGTGTTGCAACTTGGGGCTTGATTTTTTTCTTTAGTTCCTTCAACTTGCAAAATGCTGTGCATATTCTTCCCTTTTGATTTTCTAAGTCCAGGTCTTTGTATATGCCATTATACTTATTTATTTTGTCTCCTTGAGTAAACCTTTGAAATATTCTGTTCAGCTCTTTTACTTCATTATTCTTCCCTCTGCTTTAGCAGCTGTATGTTCAACAGAAACTTTCAGATGCTTCTAACATTCATTTTGGTCTTTTTTGTTTCTGTATTATTTAATGACTGTATACTTTCTTTGTATATAAAGTCCTTTTGTCACTCCTTAACTCATCTGATGTTCAATTATTAGGGGTTCAATTAATCAAATCTATTATTTCGATAGTCTCTAAGTCCAGGTGGGATATACTCAAAGTCATACCTTGGCTTTCATGAATGTGCTTTGATTTTAACTTGAACTTAAACCAAATAAGTGCCTGGAAGATTCAAATAGCCAGTATTTTCATTAGCAGATCTAGCACTTAACCACTGTACCACAACGGTTTCCACCTTGAACTTAGGTGTGAGTAACTCATGATCTGCTCCATAATTAGCCCCTGGCCTAGTTCTGACTGATGATACTGAACTTTTCTGTTGTTTCTTTCCACAGATACAGTCAGTTTGATTTTTGTGTGTTCCATTTGGCAGGGGTCATGTATATAGTTGTTGTCTATTTGTTGAAAACAGTTATTTACTGTGAGAGTCATTGGTCTTGCAAAATTCTGTCGTGAGCCATTTCTATCATCGAGGCCATATTTTCTTTACCAGTCCTTCTTTGCTTCCAGCTTTTGTATTCCAAATGACAGTAATTATCAATGCATCTTGATTGCATATTTGATCACTTTTAGATTGTAGTAGTTAGTAAAAAATCTTAAATTTCCTCATCTTTGACCTTAGTGGTTGATGTGTAAATTTGAATAATTGTCTTAACTGATCTTCCTTGTAGGCATATGGGTATTATTTTATTATGGACTTTGTTGGACTTTAGGACAGTTCTTGAAGATGAATGTGATTCATCTGTCTTCAGTTTGTCATTTGTGGCATAGTGGAAGATACAACTGTCTGATTTAAAATGGCTGATACTAGTCCATTTCAGCTCACTAATGAATAGGACATTGATTTTATACATTCTGTTTCATATATGATGTCTTCACATTTTCCTAAATTCACATTGAAAGCACATATAGAGTTAGTTATATGTAATTATAACTTGTTCAAGATGTTTCATATGTATGTGGTTTACTGCAAAGTACTTTTATAACTCTAGGCTATGCTTTCTGGATTTATTCATTATTATATAGTTAGTCTAGTTCTTTTCTAATCAATGAACATGTGTTTTTCTTTCTTTGCTGTTACAAAAGATCACACAGAGAGAGAGAGAACAAAAGTATCCATATTCCCACCCCAGTTTCATCTATTACATTGGTATGGCATATTTTTTATAATTAATGAACTAATTTTCAAACGATAAAATCCACATTAGTTTTTGCCTAATGTTATTTTTCTCTCCAGAAGTCCATTCAGGTACTACATCACATTCAGTTATTTTATCTCCTTTGGCTCCCCTTACATACCAGAATTTGTGAGACATAACTAACACAATATGGAAAGAGACATTTATAGCATTATATACTTATATTAGAAAAGAGAAAAAGGTTCAAATCAACCTAAAAAATCTACAAGAGGAAAATAAACAGAAGCAATCAGAATAGATAGAAAACAAAAACAGAATAAAATAAAGTTAAAAATACAAAAATGGCACAGAAAGCAAAAGAAAAACCTGTCTCTTTAAAAATCTAAATAAAATTGTATATGTGTTAGAAAGATTATTATGTCAAAGCATAAAAGATAATACTCTCAATTCCACACACTGCTTTACAAGTTAGATGAAATAGATCAACTCCTCAAAAACCACAACCTACCACAACTAACTCAATATGAAATAGATGACTTTTTTCATTAATAAAAAACTATTTATTTATATTTATTTATTTGTTATGCATGAGAATGTACATTCCAATATAAATTTGCAAACCTACCTATATGCAGCTCCAACTGCTCTCCTTGCCCAGTGACAGCACACTCTTGCTCTCCGTTCTATACAAGTCATACCCTCCTAACAATCTCCTATCCCCTCCTCTCCACCCTTTCCCGTAACTCCAGTAAGAGGTAGGATGACATCCTATAGATACGGTCACCAAGTCCAATCCATTCCTTTCCAAAGAGTTGACCTCCATTATGATTTATGGATAGAGGCAGCATCAGGGTCAGGACCCATGCTCCCAGGGGAACCCCGAAGTCCCTGGACCATCATTTGTGGTCTTTTAGTGGAGATCTCAGGGTGTACCCCTTTTTATTCTTGTGTTGCCACTGAGACTCAACACTGTAAGCCCCATCATGGCTACCACTGGTGGTGGTCGGGCATCATGTGATTTGGCCGGTCACATATCAATGTAATCACCCACTCACATGGTTCTCTCTGTCTTCTGGGTTCTCTTTGCCCATGTCATTTTGGTCCTTGGTGATCATCTGTTCCTGTTGAGTTGGGACCATCTGGTACACCTCAGATGACAGCTTGGCAGCTTCTAAGACCCCAGACGCCACTCACCAATGTGGGGTGTAGAAGACTCTCTTAGCAAAATGCTTGTTGTGCCAATTGGCCTCAATTTCCCCTGAGAATGTGGTCTCTGGCCCCCCACCCCAGCTACTCTGTCCTTGCAATATTAGGTTAAAATGGGATGGATTCATGTTACTTCATGTTGAAGTCCAGTTAAAATTGATCTTCTTTCTAATGGGTGTTGTCACAGATTTCAACCAACCAAATTTCTATCAATGATCTAAGCTATACCCTACCCTCTCCCTCCTTCCCTCCCCACCCTTGCAGCCCTCAAAGAGTCTTTAATTCCATGCATGAGTCTGGTTTTAAGTTCTTATTGTAGGGGTCTCATACAGTATTTCTCCTTTTGTCTCTGACTACTTTCGCACTAAATAATGTCCTCCAATTGAAACTAGGTTATGAGATGGTTCCTAAAATCATCATTGTTCTTTATCACTGCGTAATGTTCCATTGAGTACATATACCATTGTTTACCTATCCATTCATCTGTTGTTGGGCATCTGGATTGATTCCATCTTTTTGCTATTGTGGACTGTGCTGCGATAAACATTATTGTGCATGTGTCCATTGGTGTGAAAGGCCTTGATTCTGTAGGATATATTCCAAGCAGTGGAATTACTAGGTCAAATGGTATATCTATATCCATTTTTTTAAGACAGCATCAGATTGCTTTCCAAAGAGGTTGCACCATTTTGCAATCCCACAAACAGCATAGGAGAGTTTCAGTTTCTCCATAGCCTCTCCAGCATTTGTTGTTTCATGTTTTTTGCATCATGTCCAACTTTGTTGGGGTTAGATGATATCTCATTGTAGTTTTTTTTTTTATTTGATATGACTGAATGAAAATGTACATTCCCGTATAAATTTACATGCCCACCTATATGCAGTTTCCACTGCTCTCCCTGCCTGGTGACAGCACACTATTCCTCTCTGCTCCATACATGTCTCATCCTCCCAATAGCCTCCTTTTCCCTCCTCTCCAACCACACTCCTTCCTCCAACCAGAGGTCAGCAGGCTGATATCCTATAGATGTATAGAACCATAAAGTGCGTACAATATACGGTCACTCTGTATTGCCAAGTCCAATCTATTCATGTCCAAAGAGTGGATCTTCGTTATGATTTGTACTTTTCATTGTAGTTTTGATTTGAATTTCTTTAACAGCTAATGATCGTTAGCATGTCTGCATGTGTCTTTTGGCTGCCTGAATCTCCTCTTTAGACACGTGTCTGTCCATCTCCTTTGCCCATCACTTAATCAGATGATTTGTCTGTTTCTTATTGATATTTTGTAGTACCTTATAGATTATGGAGATCAGGCATCAGTCTGATGTATAGTTGCCAAATATTTATTCCCATTCAGTAGGTGGCCTTTTAATTCATTTGATAAAAAGTCTTTGGACGAACAAAAGTGTTTGAGTCTTAGTAGTTCACATTTATCCATTTTCTCTTCTGTTGTCTGTGCTTTGTTTGACAGATTTTAAAGTCTGTCTGTGTTGTATACTAAAGCTTCCATTCTTGATCCTATTTTTTCTTGAATGAACATTATCATTATAGATTTGATATTTAGATCTTTCACCCAATTTGAGTTGGTTTTTGTATAAGATGTGAGATATGGGTCTTGTTTCAATTTATTGCAAACAGATATCCAATTTCACCAGCATCATTTGTTGAAGAGATTGCTTTTACCTGAGTTTAATGTCTTAGAGCCTTTGTCAAATATCAGCTGTTCATAGGAGGATGATGTCATCTCTGTGGTCTCCATTCTGTTCCATTGATCTGTCTCTCTCTTTTTGTACCAGTACTAGGCTGTTTTGACAACTGTGGCAGTGTAATAGGTTCTAAAGTTGGGTAGTGAGTGGCCTCCCGATGTGTTCTTCTTCTTCAGTAGTGCTTTATTTATCCAAGGCTTCTTCCCTTTCCAAACAAGGTCGGTGATTTGTTTCTTCATCTCATTAAAAAATGTTACTGGAATTTGTCTTGGGATTGCATTATATAAGCTTTGAGTAAAATACACATTTTCACAATGTTAAGTCTTCCTATCTATGAGCAGGGAAGGCTTCTCCATTGATGTAAGTTTCTTGTAGTAAGGACGTGTAGTTCTGTTTGTAAAGGTTTGTGATTTCTTTGGTTTGATTAATTCCTAGGTACTTTACTTCTTGTGGGCTATAGAAAATGGTATTGATTTGATGATTTCTTCATTAACAGTCTCATTGTTGGTATAAAGGAATCCTACTGATTTACTTATGTTTATCTTGTATCCTGAGACTTTGCTGAATTCTTCTATCAATTTGAGTAGTTGGCTTATAAATGCTTTGGGATTCTCTGCATATACAACCATATCATCAGCAAACAGGGATTTTGACTTCTTTGCTGATACAGATGCCTTTTATTTCTTGGTATTGTCTAATTGCTCTGGCTAGAACTTCTAGTACAATGTTGAGTACAAGAGGTGAGAGTGGGCATCCTTGTCTAGTTCCCCATTGTCAAGGAGAATTGTTTCAGTCTCTCTCCATTCAGGATGATGTAGGCAGTTGGCTTTGTATAAATGGCCCTTATTGCGTTGAGGAATTTGCTATCTATTCCTGTTTTGCTGAGAGTTTTTAGCATAAATCTGTGTTGGACTTGATCAAATGCCTTTTCTGCATCAACAGACAAAATCAGATGATTCTTGTCTTTAGTGTTATTTATGTGGTTGTTCCCATTAATTGTTTTTCTGATGTTGAGCCAGCCTTGCATCGCTGGTATGAATCCAGCTTAGTTGTGATGAATTATTTATTTGATATGTTGTTGTATTCTATTGATAAGTATTTTGTTGAAGATTTTTGCATCTTAGTTCATGAGTTATATTGTTCTGCAGTTCTCCTTTTTTGCTGGGTCTTTCCCTGGCTTTAGTATTAGGAGTATGCTGGCTTCATAGAATGAATTTGGGAGTATTTTATCCCTTTCTATGCTGTGAAATAGTCTCGGTAGTATCGGAGATAACTCCTCTAAAAGCTTGGTAGAATTCTGTGGTGAAGCCATCCAGGCCAGGGCTTTTTGGGTTTTTAGCTTTTTGAAGACTTTCTCAATCTCTTCCTTTGTGATAGGTTTATTAAGTTGTTCTGCTTCACCTTGTGATAATTTTAGTAGGTGACATGAACCAAGGAATTTGTCCATTTCCTCTAGGTTTTCAAATTTGTTAGAGTAAAATCTTACATAGTATTCTGTTATATTTTTGATTTCTGTTGGATCTGTTGTGATGACTCCCATCTCATTTCTTACTTGGGTTATTTATTTCCTTTCCTGTTTTTCTTTAGTAAGTTCAGCCAATGGTTTGTCAGTTTTGTTGATTTTTTCAAACAACAGCTTTTGGTCTCTTCAATTTTTTCAATTGTTTCATTCTCTAATTCACTTAGTTTTGCTCTAATCTTTAAGATCTGTTTTCTCTGGTGCCTGTGGGGTTCCTCTGTTGCTCTCTCTCTACTTGTTGAAGCTGTATGGTTAGTTCTTTGGTTTGAGTTCTTTATTCCTTCTGGATGTGTGCATTTATGGAGATTAACTGACCTCTGAGAACTGCTTTGGCTGTATCCCAGAGGTTCTGGTAGGAAGTGTTTTTGTTCTCATTTGAATCCATAAATTTATTTATTTCATCCTTGATTTCTTCTATAACCCATGATTTTTTGAGCAAGGTGTTGTTCAGTTTCCATGAGTTCTGCTTTCTATCTGTTTCTCTGCTATTGATTTTGACTTTTATGGCTTTATGATCTGAGAAGATGCTTTTCGTGAATTCAATGGCATAGATTTTGTTGAGAATTGCTTTATGTCCCAACACATGGTCTATTCTGGAAAAAATTTCTTGTGCACTGGAGAAGAAAGTGTAGTTGTCTGCTGATGGATAGGAAGTTCTGTATATGTCAACGAGGTCTTGTTGGTTAACTGTGGCAATAAGATTTTTTGTGCCTTTATTAAGCTTATTTCTAATATTGGACAAATAACATGTCCAATATTGAGAGAGTTATTGTGGAGTGATGGTTCTCGTTTTTGAATGTAGTCAGTGTTTCTTTGATGTATTTACATGTGCTAGCATTGGGTGTGTAAATAATATTGTTATTATTGTGTATTGAAACATTCAGTTTCCCTCTGAATGTTAGCTTTGCTTTAAGAATTGCTGCTTATGTTTCATTTTGTTAAGCTTGATTATAATATGGCTTGGAGTCTTTCTTTTGAGACCTACATTGAGTGGAGTTCGGTATGCATCTTGAATATCTATATTCGTCAGATCTGACTCGACAGCACTTGGCTTAGTTTCTTTCATAATTTCTCGGAAGTTTTATGTCAGCAGCTCAGCAACAATACTCTCTGTGTTCTCAGGTGCCTTGTCCTGTTCTAGAACTCCCATTAATCGTAGGTTGTTCCTCTTAATAGAGTTCCACATCCTCCTTAATGCTTCTTCATTTTTCTTGTTTCTTTTTTCCGATTTCTCCTCATAGATGCTGGAGTCTGTAGTAAGAAAGTCAGAAAGTCTCTTTTCCATTTATTCCATTTTGTTTTCTTGGATTTGAATGGAAGTTTCTACATCTTTGATTTTGTTCTTGATCTGTTGAATTTCAGAGTACTGGTGTTCCATCATGGCCAGCCAAGTGCCATCTAGTCAGATCCAACTCATGTTCCATCATATCACTTGCTTAATTTTTCATTCTGCTCTGATGCATTTTGTATAAGGTCTAGGAGGTCTCTATAGATAATCCTTTTGTACTTGCTCTCTGATAGCTTCAGAAAGGCTTCTTTGTCCGCAAAGTTCTTTGGTCCTTTTGGGGGGGTGGGGCTTCAGAAGCCATAGGTGAGTTCTTCTTTACGTTTTTATCCAAAGTTTGTTGCTTTTTGGGCATCTGGAGTTTGTTTTGTTTGTCTGGTGTTCCCTTAACAGGATCTAAAGCTCAATCTGAAAAGGACGGTGATCATCAGACACCTCTATGTACTCCAGAAGCTGGGCTCAGTGGAATCTATGGGGTAGCAGGCTCCACCTCCCAATTGGCAAAGACACGGCCCTACCTATAGAGTCACTGGGAAGCCTTCAGCAGATCCTATAATGTGGGTCAATAAAGGCTGGAAGAGATGCCTCCAGGATGCACCACAGTTGTTCCTCTAGGCAGTAGTATATTGAAAGGTAAAAGGTATCTGACAGCTACCAAAGTCAGTTAGACTCTCAGGTATACAAGTCTCTCTTCCCAGCTAGCAAAGTAAACAACTCTATATCCAATCCCAGACTCGTAAACTAGTTTGGAACATGGAGAGGCTACTGCCTTGTTGTCATCTGCCACTAGGCCCAACCCATAGGACACTGTATGCAAAATGCTGCTTTTCTGCCAGAAAAGCCCCCTCCTCCAGGAAGGCACTGCCTCGAAGCTTGGGAATTAGGTCCAACTGAGGTCTACATGTGGTTGCTTTGCCTCCCAGTCAGAGAATATGGCATCCCGCACAAGCTCTCCTCCCTGCCTCGGAACAAGCTACTCAGTGGCAGAGGCTCATAGGGAGATGCCAAAGGTGCACAGGTACACAGAGACCAAAGCTGGGCTCTCAAAATGTGGCGATTCTGCCCACTGATCCCACCGGCAGTGCATCTGAGCTTATCTGCCAGTCAAGCTCCAGCCCTGTCCACCGATGGAGACAGAAAAAAGTTAAAATGACAAGTTACCTTCAGTCCATGACAGCCGACGCTCAACAAGGGTAGGGGTAGGAAAAAGAGAAGAAGTTTCCCATTCAGTGCTATGTAGTCCAAATTGACAGCCTTATGCTGTGTCCAAGGGCTCACTAGGTGTCCAGGAGCCTCTGTTTAATTATCAATTCAGGTTTGGTTTCCAGAGGGCTTTAGGGAGATGTGCATTTAGTCTGCCATCTTGATTGTGTTCCTGAAATAGAAGATTTTTTTTATTAACCCTACAACTATTAGACATATTGAATATATAATTTTAAAATTTCTAATAAATAAGTCTTAAGACCCTTATAGTTTCACTTAGGAATTCTCCCAAATATTAAAGAGGCACTAACACCAGCTCTATACAATTTCTTTCAGAGACACTTCTCAATTCATTTCTAGCACCTTATACTAAATTACTCTGATACTAAAACCAAACATAACAGAAAAAAGAAAGTCGAGACTTACAGCTCTTATGAATATGAATTCCAAAATCTTTCACAAAATGTTAGAAGATAAACTCAGCATTATATGAAAAGGAATTGTGTACCATAATCCAATATGGTCTATTCCAGGCATGTAAGACAGAGTCACTATTCCAAAATTAATCAATGCTGCCTATTATATTATCAGGTTAGAGACAAAAATTAAATTACATCAATTGATGCAAAAGATTTTTTGACAAAATTCTACATCCACTAAAGATTAAGCTCTCAAAAAAGTATGGCTGGGAGAGAACTTAACTAGATAAACAGCATCTATTAAAAAGATACACAACTCATATTTAATGATAAAGATTAATCCCTTAACCTATGATAGGGGAACAAGGCAAAATATCTGTGCTCACATATTTTATTCAACATCATCCAGTGTAATAAGGCAAGAAAATGAAATAAAAAGTATGCAGATTAGAAATGAAGTAATAAAGCTGTTTCTATTTACAAGATGATGTGATTACCTGCACAGAAAATTCCAATGAATTTACAAATATACTTCAAACTGTATGATCAGTTCTGAAACATCACAGGATGCAAGATAAACATAGAAATCAATTTTATTTATATATGCCAGCAATAAACACGTGGACACGGGAATTAAAAAATACAATAGAATTGCTCAAAAATAAAGACTTAAATCCAACAAAATATAAATAGGACTTGAATGCTGAAAATAAAATCCTGTGCAAGAATATTTTTTTAAAGTCCAAATGAATAGAAAAACATACTGTTTTCATAGAAGACTCAACACAGTAAAGATGACGGTCATCCCAAATTGATTTATATTCTTGTCAAAATCCTTGCAAGATATTTTGTATCAGCGAGATTATTTGCAAACTTTGTGTGAAAAAGCAAATAAGCTTGAATGCTCAAAACCATTTTGGAGAAAAAGTAGTGAAAAATCAGTCTAGTTGATTTTAAGACCTATTATAAAGCTAATGTAGACACATAAATTAATGGAACAGAATAAAAACCTACAAATAGTTCAACACAAAGATGTGCAGCTGACTGTTTTACAAAAATTTGCAAAAGCAATTTAGTAAAGGAAAAATGACTTTTTCTATAAATAACACTGAAGCAACTGCACTTCTGTAAGTAAAGCATTAGTCTCGACCTAAACTTTACATCTACTTAATATTAACTCAAAATGAATTATGATTTTAGAAGTAAAATGTAAAACTTTAGAACTTTTAGAAAATAAAATAGATAAAAATCTCTAGGATTTAGAGTTGGGCAAACCCTCCTTAAATTTGACATAAAAAAAAGTCCATACAAGAAAAATGTTTATAAGTTGAACTTCATCAAAATTAAAACCTTTTGCATTGAGAAAAAATCCTTATCAAGAAGATGAAAAATAAAAAACAAAACAAAACTACAAACTGGGAGAAAAATTTGCAAACTGCTTAGCTGAAAAAGCACTTGTATTTAGAATGTATAAAAACCTCAAAACCCAGCAGCAAACATGTGTAAACACAGAATTAAAAAAATCCATTTAGAGGAAAGTTTAAGGATATGACATTTCACTGAATAAAATATACAGATAGCAAACAAGCCAATCAAAAGATGTTTAACTTCATTAGCAAATGCAGAATAAAGTCACAGGAATCTATCACTACACAACTACCAGAATAATTAAAATAAGAAAATAGTGACAATACCAAATGCTGGCAAGTATGCAGACAGAAAGATTAGGTCACTTATACATCACTGATGGTAAAGTAAATGATACAGCCCTTCTGGAAACCAGTTTGATTGTTTCTTAAAAACAATAACAACAAAAAATAACCCAACAACTTGTAACTACCGTATCACCTAACAACTGCACTCTTGGACATTTATCCCAGGTAAGACTTATGCCAAAAAAAAAGAAAGGAAAGAAAAAATATTTGTACAAAATTATTCTTGGCAGCTTTATTTTCAGTGACCAGCATCTGAAAGCAATGTCAGTGTCTTTCAATAGGTGATTGGTTAAATAAACTGTGATTCATCAATACTGTGACTAAATCTTCAAAAAAAACCACTGCTGCTGAATTGGTATCCACTCACAGTGACTATTTAGACAGAGTAGAACTGCCTCATAGAGTTTCCAAGGAGTACCTGCTAGAATCAAACTGTTGACCTTTTGTTTAGTGATTGTAGCACTTAACAACTACACTACTATGTTTTCCACATTAAGACTAACCAAAGCAAATCTCCTGCTGTCAAGTCTACTCCAACTCTTAGCAACCCTGTAGGACAGTGTAGAGCTGCCCCACAGGGCTTCTAAGGAGCAGCTGGCAGATTCAAGCTACTGACCTTTTGGTTAGCAGATGTAGCACTTAACAGCTATGCCACCAAGGTTTCCATAAAAATAAATAAACCAATAAAAATGAATGAACCAATAAGCCAATAGTCACCAATAAAAGTAAACAAACTGTGATACACTCAACAACTTGGATATATCTCCAGGGCATTTTTCTGAATAAAACATAAAAACAGTAAATCCAAAAAGGTTATACACTGTATGACTCCATTTAGGTAACATTCTTAAATGATAAAAATACAGAAATAGAAGTAGATTAGTGGTCCCCAGTCATTAAGCACTGAGTGGAGGGAAGGTGAAAGGGCTATACATCAACTATCTGATAGATTCTTGTGGTGATGGAAGTGTTCTGTATCTTGACTACATGTCAATATCCTACTTGTGATACTGTACTATGGTCTTGATAGATGTTGTCATTTGGGGTAAAGGATACATGAGATTTCTTATATTAGGTTTCATATGAAATCCCTCGTTTCAAAATTAGAAAGTTAAATGTAATTAAAAATACTTTAATAGCAGTTTTACTTTGATTTTTGTGTCAAAGAGGAATAAATTAATGTCATCAAACCACTATCTAATTGGTGGGCCTGTTCTTTCTTCCTTCAAATGTAAAGTCCATGGTTTCTATGCAACATTATTCACAAATATTTATTAACTCATAAGTATATGTCATTTGTGTTTTTGTGAAGTAACATGCTATGGTAGAGATACAAAACCCACTGCAGTTAAGTTGATTTAGACTCATAGGAACCCTATAGACAGAGTAGAACTTCCCCAAAGAGTTTCCAAGGAGCACCTGGCTGATCTGAACTGACAACCTTTTGGTTAGCAGCTGTAGCACTTAACAGTTAGGTCACGAACTTTTCCTAGAGAAATGATAGTGAGCAAAAATAACACAGTTCTGACCCTGGTAGAGCTTATAGAAGTGAAGGAAAAAGTTGACAGAGAAATTAAGTCATTAAATTCTTACAAAATATATCGTATGAGAAGTGTTTTTTATAAGACAGAACGAGAACAGAGACAGAGTGGTCGAGAAATGGTTTTATAGGTGTTTTCACACTGTGATACAAAGAATATAACTGTTCTATCATGGATTGAATTGTGTCCCTCAAAAAATATGTGTAGCCACATGACTGGGCCATGATTCCCAGTATCTTGTGACTGTCCTCCATTTTGTGGTTTTCCTTTGCTGTAAGTTAAAGGATTGGGGTGGGGCTGTAAATCCCTTTATAAGATCACCTCCCTGCTCCACTGTAAAGGGAGTTTCCCTGGAGTATGGCGTGCCCCACCTTTAACCCGTTCATCTTGCAAGAGGTAAAAGTAAAGAGAAGCAAGCAGAGAATTGAGAACCTCATGTCACCAAAAGAGAAGCACTAAGAGCGGAGCACGTCCTTTGGACCCGAGGTTCCAGTGCTGAGATGCTCTCACTGGATTTGGACTCAACCTACTGGACTGTGATGATTTCTCATATTGTAGCTTATAAATGGATCTGTGGCTTACTGGACTGTGACAATAAAAGCTTCTCTTCAAGAAACCTTCCTCGGGGGGCGGAGTCAAGATGGCGGACTAAGGACACGTCTCTTTCTATCCCTCTGGAAACCAAGACCTGAACTGACAATCAAACAGAGCCTTCTGAGCACCTAATCAGCCTCAGGACACGGCACAGAGCTGTTAATTGGGACTTTATACCACTCAGCGAAAAATCTCCTCTCTTTCGCTGACTCCCCCTCCTAGCCCCGGCTCTCACGGACGGAAGGTAAACGCACCAGTTTGACTTTTTTTCCTCGGTCTCGGCTGGCGGGCGGAGCTGGGCCTTGCCTGATGGCTGGACTCAGACGCTCTCCTGCGGGGATAGGCAGGCGAAATTCCCATATTCTGAGAGCCAGGCTCGGGACTCTGTTGATCTAGACACTTTGAGCCTTTCGTTTTGTAGCTGCCTCAGTTGGGTTTGTCTGGAACTCCGTGGTCAGGGTGCGGGACGCCATGTTGGTACCGAGATTGTAGCAGGACCTCGTTCTTAGCCTGGGAGGCAGCGTCTGCAAACGGGACAGCGCTTTTCCGTTAGAAAAGTAGTGATTTTGCATAGTGCTGCCTGCATTGGGGGCCCTGCAACAGAAGCAGAGGAATCGCTGCCTCTGGGCACCTTTAGCCCCCTTGTCTGCTGCCTGTGTGGAGGATGCCATCTTGGATACGGTGGCCGCAGCTGGACTTAATTCTTAGCTTGGGAGCCAGAGCCTGCCCACAAGAGAGCGCTTTTCTATCACAAAACCAGTACTCGACACAGTGTTGGATAAGGCTAGGCCTTGTCAGCAGAGGCCACCAGGGCACTAGCAGTGCTGTATTCTGAACTAGTTTGTTATCATCTGGGGTTGGATACAGTGGCGCTTACTTTGTCAGATGGGAAGAGGGACCTCTACACCTGAAAACCTAACTGGCTTGTGAACTGGTCGGATACCTTTTGCTTTACATTTGAAGACAGCCTAGAGAAACATTTGCAATCCATCCTCACAGTACCTCTTCCAGCCTCTATATACTCACATGGGACCCAAAAAGCAACAGACAATTGTGGCATACAAGCAATCACTCATGGTTTCAGAAGGATGCCAAACAAAGCAACCAAGGAGTTTTCCAGATGAAGAAACTTTTATGAAAGCATCAAGAAGTGAATACAAATTGATTATATGCAGGGCCCTTCTAGACCTTATACAAAATGCAGCAGAACAAAATGAAAAATTAAGCAAGTTGTTCGATCTGATGGAACAACAGTACTCTGAAATCCAACAGATCAAGAAGAAAATCAAAGACATAGAAACTTCCATGCAAAGCCAAGAAAATGGAATGGAACAAATGGAAAAAAGAATTTCTGACTTGGAAGACAGAGCTACTGATGCCAGGGTCTATGAGCAGAAATCAGAAAAAAGAAACAAGAAAAATGGAGAAACATTAAGAAGCACGTGGGACTCTATTAAGAGGAACAACCTTCGATTAATTGGAGTCCCTGAACAGGGTGAGACATCTGAGAACACAAAGAGTATTGTTGCTGAGCTGCTGAAAGAAAACTTCCCAGAAATCATGAAGGAAGAGAATATAGACATCTCAGATGCATATCGTACACCACCCAATATAGATCTCAGAAGAAAGACTCCAAGACATATTATAATCAAGCTTAACAAAATGAAACATAAGCAGCAACTCTTAAAGGCAGCAAGACTCAAGGCAAAGCTAACATTCAGAGGGAAACCCTGTAGGCTCTCGTCAGATTTCTCAGCAGAAACCATGCTGGCACGGAGACAGTGGCACAACACATCCAAAGCCTTGAAGGAGAAGAACTTCCAACCAAGAATTATATATCCTGCAAAACTGTCTTTCAAACATGAAAATGAAATTAATACATTTCCAGATAAACAGAAACTCAGAGACTTTGTAAAAACCAAACCCAAACTACAAGAAATACTGAAAGAAGTTCTTGGCTTTGGCTTAGAAGAACGAAACCACAAACTTTATATTTTAGAACGACACACTACTCAATACTCATTTAGGGAAGGCTCCAAAGTAAATCACAGCTTTGATTTGGAAAGAAGCAATCCAGTGATCATCATGAAAACTATGGCATCATCATAATAAAAGAGGGATGTACTACAGTCGTTATAGTCCTTCCAGATGGAGAGGAAGATGACCAGACTGGTAGTAATTAAAATTGGGTTTATAAATAGTTTATTAACGGGGTTCATAGGGGCAGCTGTAAAGTACAACAAAGATGTATCATACCATTTCAAGAAATCTAACACACGAGTCTCAACAACTATAAAACCAGCTCTGAAAAAGGTGAAAAATCAACTCACAAAAAAGAGTGTCTCAGAACAGACTAATAAGAACAACAGAGAAAACATCAACATAAAAACAAACATATCACAATGGCAGCAGTGAACACATACCTATCAATAATTACATTGAATGTGAATGGACTGAATGCTCCAATAAAGAGACACCGAGTGTCATCTTGGATCAAAAGACACGACCCATCCATATGTTATCTACAAGAAACTCACTTGAGACCTAAAGACAGGAACAAACTGAAAATTAAAGGATGCAAGAATATATATCAAGCTAACAATGAACAAAGAAGAGCAGGAGTGGCAATTCTAATCTCAGACAAAATCAACTTTAATGTCAAATCCACCATCGTGGACAAAGATGGACACTATTTATTGCTGAAAGGTTCAGTACACAAGCAAGACTTAACTATATTAAACATTTATGCACCGAATGTCAGAGCACCTAAATATGTCAAAGAAACACTTACTACGCTCAAAAGAGAGTTAGATGACTCCACAATAATAATGGGAGACTTTAACACTCCACTCTCATTACTAGACAGATCATCTAGAAAAAAGCTCAGTAAAGAAACAGAAGACCTCACTGACACAATTAACCAACTAAACCTCATTGATATATACAGAACTTTCCACCCCTCAGCAGACAACTACATCTTCTTCTCCAGTGCACATGGAACATTCTCCAGAATTGACCACGTGATAGGCCATAATGCAATGCTCAACAAAATCCATACCATTGAATTATTGCAAAGCATCTTCTCAGATCATAAAGCCATCAAAGTTGAAATCAATAGCAGAAGAAACAGAGATAGAAAGTAGAACTCTTGGAAACTGAACAACATCTTGCTCAAAAAAACATGGGTTATAGAGGAAATCAGGGATCAATTAAAGAAATTCATGGATTCCAATGAGAACAAAAACACTTTCTACCAGAAACTATGGGATACAGCCAAAGCAGTGCTCAGAGGTCTGTTTATCTCCATAAATGCACACATCAGGAAGGAAGAAAGAAACCAAATCAAGAAACTAACTCTACAGCTTGAACAAGTAGAAAGAGAACAACAGAGGAACCCCTCGGGCACCGGAAGAAAGGAGATCATAAAGATTAGAGCAGAGCTAAATGAATTAGAGAATAGAAAAACAATTGAAAAAATTGAAAAGACCAAAAGCTGGTTTTTTGAAAAGATCAACAAAATTGATAAACCACTGGCTACACTTACTAAAGAAAAGCAGGAAAGGAAACAAATAACCCAAATTAGAAATGAGAAGGGAGTGGTCACCACAGACGCAACAGAAATCAAAAACAGCATAACAGAATACTATGAAAGACTGTACTCTAACAAATTTGAAAACCTAGGGGAAATGGACCAATTCCTTGACTCATACCACCTACCCAAATTATCACAACGTGAAGCAGAACAACTTAATAAACCCATCACAAAGGAAGAGATTGAAAAGGTCATCAAAACACTGCCAACCCAAAAAAGTCCGGGCCCAGATGGCTTCACGGCAAAATTCTACCAAGCATTTAGAGAAGAGTTATCCCCAATACTATTGAAACTATTTCACAGTATAGAACGGGATGAAGTACTCCCAAACTCATTCTATGAAGCCAGCATAACCCTGATACCTAAGCCCGGGAAAGATCCAACAAAGACAGAGAACTACAGACTCATATCACTCATGAACTTAGATGCAAAAATCTTCAACAAAATTCTTGCCAACAGAATACAACAACATATCAAGAAAATAATCCATCATGACCAAGTGGGATTCATACCAGGGATGCGAGGCTGGTTCAACATCAGGAAAACAATTAATGTGATTAACCACATAAATAACACAAAAGACAAAGATCACCTGATTTTGTCCATTGATGCCAAAAAGGCATTTGATAAAGTCCAACACCCATTCATGCTAAAAACTCTTAGCAAAATGGGCATAGACAGCAAATTTCTCAACACAATAAGGGCCATTTATACAAAGCCAATTGCCCACATCATCATGAATGGAGAGAGACTGAAAGACTTTCCCCTCAGATCAGGAACTAGACAAGGATGCCCACTGTCACCTCTCCTATTCAACATTGTGCTAGAAGTTCTAGCCAGAGCAATTCGACAGGACGAACAAATAAAGGGCATCTGCATTGGCAAAGAGGAAGTTAAAATCTCCCTGTTGGCAGATGATATGATTGTATATGCAGAGAACCCCAAGGAATCTATAAGTAAGTTACTCAAACTGATAGAAGAGTTCAGCAAAGTCTCAGGATACAAGATAAACTTAAGTATATCAGTAGGATTCCTTTATACCAACAACGAGACTGTTAAGGAGGAAATTATCAAACCAATACCATTTGTGATAGCCCCTAAGAAGATAAAGTACCTAGGAATTAATCTAACCAGAGAAACAACAGACCTTTACAAAGAGAACTACAAGACCTTACTACAAGAAACTAAGAGAGACTTAGATAAATGGAAACACCTACCCTGCTCATGGATAGGAAGACTTAACATTGTGAAAATGTCTATTTTACCCAAAGCAATTCATTTATATAATGCAATCCCAATACAAGTTCCAGCATCATTTTTTAATGAGATGGAGAAACAAATTACCAATTTTGTTTGGAAAGGGAAGAAGCCCCGGATAAGGAAGGTACTACTAAAGAAGAAGAACACACTGGGAGGCCTCTCATTATCCGACCTTAGAACATACTACACTGCCACAGTGGTCAAAACAGCTTGGCACTGGTACAAGAACAGACAAATTGATCAATGGAACAGAATTGAGACCCCAGAAATGACACCATCTGCCTATGAACAGTTGATATTTGACAAAGGCCCTAAGACATTAAACTGGGGTAAAAACAGTATCTTCAACAAATGGTGCTGGCAAAATTGGTTATCCATCTGCAATAAACTGAATCAAGATCCATATCTTACACCTTATACAAAAACCATCTCCAACTGGATAAAAGACCTAAATATCAAACCTAAAATGATAAAGCTCATCCAAGAAAAGGTAGGAACAACAATGGAAGTTTTAATACACAATGAGGACAGACTCCAAAATCTGTCAAAGAAACCTCAATCAACAGAAGAGAAAGTAGATAAATGGGAACTATTAAGAATCAAACACTTTTGCTCATCCAAAGACTTTATTAATAGAATTAAAAGAACACCCACAGAGTGGGAAAAAATATTTGGCAACTCTATGTCAGATCGATGCCTGATCTCCATAATCTATAAGATACTACAAAATATCAATAAGAAGAGGATAAACCATCCAATTAAGCGATGGACAAAGGAGATGGACAGATACTCCACTAAAGAGGAGATCCAGGCAGCCAAAAAACACATGCGGACATGTTCATGGTCTTTAGTTATTAAAGAAATTCAAATCAGGACAACAATGAGATACCATCTCACCCCAACAATATTGGCCATGATCCAGAAAACACAAACCAACAAATGCTGGAGAGGCTGTGGAGAAAGTGGAACCCTCCTACACTGTTGGTGGGGTTGCAAAATGGTCCAGCCTCTTTGGAAGGCAATCTGGCGCTTCCTTAAAAAAATGGATATTGATATACCATTTGACCCAGTAATTCCACTAGCTGGAATATATCCTACAGATTCAAGGCCTTTCACACCAACGGACACATGCACCAGAATGTTTATCGTGGCACAGTCCACAATAACAAAAAGGTGGAATCAACCCAGATGCCCAACAATAGAAGAATGGATAGGTAAACTGTGGTACATATACTCAATGGAGCACTACGCAATGATAAAGAATAACGATGATTCCAGGAAACATCTCTTAACCTGGTTTCAACTGGAAGACATTATGTTGAGTGAGAGTAGTCAGCAACAAATGGACAAATGCTGTATGAGACCTCTACGATTAGATCTCAAAAACAGACTTGTGTATAGAAGAAAAGACTCTTTGACAGCTGCAAGGGAGGGGATGGAGGGAGGGCGAGGGGGGGAGGGTTTAGTTTAGGTAGTTACTAGAAATCTAGTTGGGAGAAAGCAGTGACAGCACACATTAGGAACAAGAACAACATTAAGTGGACTTCAGCATAACTTGAGTACTCCTTCCATCTTAACTCAATACTGCAAGGATAGAGTAGCTGGGGCGGGGGCTGGGGGACCATGCTCTTAGGCGAATTCCAGGCCAATTGGCATTTTGCTAAGAGAGCTCTCTGCACCCCACATTGGTGAGTGGCGTCTGGGGTCTTAAAAGCTGCAAAGCTGCCATCCAAGGACACAGCAAATGGTCCCAACTCAGCAGGAACGGATGCTCACCAAGGGCCAAAATGGCATGCGGCAAAGGCAACCGAGAAGACCGAGAGACCCACAAGAGTGGGTGCCTACATCGACCTGGGACCGGAAGAACCAGATGGTGCCTGGCCACCACCAGTGATAGCCATGATGGAGCTCACAGAGAGGAGCCTCACTGGCAACACAAGAATAAAAAGAGGTGCATCATGAGATCTCCACTAAAAGACCTCAACTGATGGTCCAGCGGTTTTGGGTTCCTCTGAGAGCATGGCCCCCGGCCCTGATGCTGCCCATTCCCATAAATTATAACAAAGGTCCACTCTTTGGACAGGAATGGATTGGACTTGGCAATGCAGAGTAACCATATATTGGAAGCACTTTATGGTTCTATACATCTATAGGATATCATCTTGCTGACCTCTGGCTGGAGGAAGGGGAGTGGACAGAGAGGTGGAAAGGCGACTGTTGGGAGGATGAGACATGTATGGAGCAGAGAGGAATAGTGTGCAGTCACCAGACAGGGAGAGCAGTGGAAGCTGCTTATAGGGGGGCATGTAAATTTACATGTGAATGTATATTTTTACTCAGTTATGTTAAATAAAAATAAAAATAAAAAGAAACCTTCCTCTTGTGGTATTTTCTGTTAGAGCAGTACCAGGTGACTAAGACATCTTCAAATTTATTTTACATATTACATGCTGTGTCTTAGATACTTCAGATACGCCAGATGGGATCAGTCCCTGGAGAGAGTTCATACTTGGTAGCGGGAGGATCAGCAAAGAGGAAGACCCTCAACAAGACGGATGGCCATGGCGGCTGCAACAACTGGCTTAAACATGAAAACAGTTGTGGATGTGGCTCAAGACCAGGTAGTGTTTCCTTGTGTTGCACATAGGGTTGCTATCAGTCAGAACCAACTCAGCAGCACCTCACAACAATAACAACGTGTTATTTTTTTTTTAATCTGTCTACTTCATTTTGTCTCCTCAACAGGTATTTTAGATTAAAGTGCTGTCATCACTCATTTGGATTATTACAACAGCCTTTTTCATTAGTCTTTCCACATCACTAGACCTAAAAAACTAAAATAAATAAAATAAAACCGTATGTGAGTCTGTGGGGTAGACTGGATAGCAGAACAGGCTTTGAATTTGACAGTCTAACTATGTAATTTGAATTATATTTATTTAATCACCTTAAATACCACAATAATCTACAAACTAGTTGGCATTTTGACTCATGGCAGCCCATATGTGCCAGAAGAGAGCAGCGAGTACATTTCAGTGGCTGATTTTTCAGAAATAAACCACTAGGCCTTTCTTCCAAAGTGCCTCTGGGTGGACTCAAACTTCCAGTCTTTCGGTCAACAACCAAACGCATTACCCTTTTGCACCACTCAGAGACTCTTACTTTATATATAAAATGTAAGCATTATCACAGAGAATGTTTCTAAGACTCTATAAAACAGTGTTACCTGGAGCATAGTCAGCAAGCCCTAAGTAGTAAAAGTAAGTAAAAGTTAACAAAAAGTGCAAACTCTGTTACAAGTGAAAGTTTTACTTTAAGAAAAGAGAATTTGATCAAGTAATATTTTTTAAAAAATCCTCAAACAATACATGTGCCAGATCTTAAAATACATGTCCCTATCTCTTACACTAAGCCATGGTAAAACTTTGTTGGGCCAGTTACAACATGTGTTTGTAAGCAATAAAATAGCATTTAAAATGTAAAAATCTTTGCTGATTTTAGTTTACAGAAATTAATATACTGCAGACTCATTTATAGTTCAAAGACTTGCTTTTGACTGTATTATGTTATTAACAGGAGTTGGCAAACAACATCCTTCAGGCAAAATCTGGCCTCCACCTGTTTTTTGGTATAGCCCTCAGATTAAGAATGATTTTTACAATTTTTAATGGTTGAAAAAAATCAAAAGGAGAATATTTTGTAACACATAAATGTATGAAATTCAAATTTCAGTGATCATAATAAAAGTGTTATTGGGACATAACTACTTGCTTTTATTTACATACGCACTGTGGCTGCTTCTGCATCACAGTAGTATAACTGAGTACTTACAGCAGAGGCTATACTCCTAAAATATTTAGTATTGGGTTCTTTCCAGAAAAATTTTCCTGACCCTGTTATTATGGCATCACAACTTGGCTATTATGTATTTGGATAATGACTTCGATCTTTCTGTCCCTTTTTGTTGTTAGTTATTTCAAGTTGACTTTGATTCGTGTTCACTCTGTAAAGGACAGAATGAAATGCTCAGTCTTACATCATCTCGGTGATTATTGGTGTGCTAGGGTCCACTGTTGCAGCCACCATGTGTTTGAGAGCTTTATGGGGACTCTGTGAGTTGAAATCAACACAAAGGCAACAGCTTTATTTTCTGACATACTCATCCTCTAGCACCATATCACACTTTTTTTTCCTTCTTCTTCTTTGTACCTTTCCCTGTCTAAAGCAAAGATTGTCACAGATACTATACCTGTTCTCCTTTTTTAAAAAAAAAAAAAAAATGAAAGCACAAGACCTTGGCAACACAATTTTATGGAAAAGTAATCTCTATAATCAATTATTGTTTATCTTTTATCCTTTCTCTAATAGTATAAAGTCTCAATCTCCTTATAGAACTATGAAAAGAGCAACGTTTTATAATTTTAAGTGCAAAAGAAGTATACAAATTAATTTCAGGAGTATATATGGAGGAGGAAAAAATTCTAGATGTAGTCTAAATCTTTTCCCTAGATTTATTATTGTAAGAACTATTAGTGGTTAATTTTTTAAAAAATATCCCATCTTAGAAAATGCCACTTCTTCCTCTACTTTAACCTTTGCCAAGACCCCAGAGCAATTAAGGAGTGACCAGGGTAAAAGTGAAGATCTTTGAAAGCAATGGTTCTGAAAAATCAAAACTACACCCATTGCTGTTGAGTCTGTTCTAACTCTTACCAACCCTATGGGACAAAGCAGAACGACACCATAGTTTTCACAGAGCCTGTGTTAAATGATGAGAACATAAAGTATGCAGTGTCATGAGTATTGACTGCCTGTAATGGATAAAAATTTTTCCTGAAAATATATTGTATTCTCAAAGGGAATTCTTAATTTTCCATGACGACGCAAGTTTTATTTGACAGCTAACCTAAGTCCTGAGACTTCTATGCTTCTTGAAGGGATGACACACAAGTGGCCTGGAATTTCTCAGATGGTGCTTAATTCCAGTGCTAGTGAAACAGGAGGATGTCAGGGCAAAGTTTCAGAGGTGGATAGCAGACATGCTACCAGGTTAAAGCAGATCCCTTCAGAATAGGGCAGAAATTATGCTTCAATGAAACGTGAAACTGTTTAATTAAAAATGCGTGTTGTGTTTTGGGAGAAAATAAGCAGGATTTCAGAAAGGAGATCAAATTGATTCTACCTTTTCTTACTGAACTGCTATGAATACTAATACAATCCTCATAGATATTCTAAGCATTTTATCTAGAGTTTCCCGAGAAACACCCACTTTTATTTTCCATTAACTTTCTATCTGCTTATTAAACCAGTAAATCAATAACTACCATTAAAATGCACATGTAGAATAAGAGAAGGAAAATCATGTTGCTTAAATGGAAGATGTTTCTAGCGGTTATCCCCAGAAACTTTTATATTCTTTAACTTTTATCCATTATTCCTTAGAAGATCACAAAATCATTATTTTACACTGAAAACATTTTCAACTTTTCTGATAAATATTTTTGTTCTTTATCTTGAAAATCTAAAGTAAAACACATTTTTTGAAGAAATAAGTCTTGTCTAATTAAACTTTTTCTGTGCTAAGATGTAGTTCTGGCCCAGTAGGAGACCACAGAAGACTTCAAAACAATCTTGGTGAGGCAGTTGATGTGCAGATTTTCTGATACGATTTAGTGCTTCACAGAGGTTTGGGAAACTAGAAAATGTCATTGCATTCTAATATCAAATAGACTGCATAGAGTATCTGCATTATCCTGAATTCTAACTGTTCAGAATGTTTACAGGAGTCTCTAACCTGTACTCTATACACAAAAGAGAATAAAATTATGACCATGTTTACATAGCAAATCTTAATTACTCTAATCAAATTTGTGGCTTTTATTCCCCCCTGTTTTTAGTTCTCATTTTCAGAGTCAAATATGGACACAGTTTGTGTTTTTATTTGACTAGTTAATCTTGTTTCTTATTTCTCAAGTTCAGATGCGGGTGTGGGTGTTTGTAAGAGGAGAGATAATCTTCTAGCTGAGTTTACATACAGAATTGACATGTCACCTCAGATTAATTAATATAATTAACAGTGACATCTGACCTGATGAATTTGGCAGTTGTTGTTGTTGTTAGATGCCACAGAGTGGATTCCCATTCATGGGGACCATACGACACATCAGCAGATGTCTTTAATCAAACCAAGAAACAGAAACTTACCATTTTTTAAGTCTTCTTAGATTAGATACAATTGGACACTTTTTTTTCCTGGAAACAGTCAGATAGTGAATATTTTAGGCCATGTGGAGCATGCTGTCTTCACCTCAACTATTTAATTCTGTCTTTTCAGTGCAAAAGTGATCATATTTTTATTAGGCACCAGCTTCCAACTCATGGCTACCCTATGTACAGCAGAATGAAGCACTGCCTGATCCCGCACTACGCTCTCAACTGCTGTATGCTTGAGCCCATTGCTGTAGCTACTGAGTCATTCCATCTTATCGAACATCTTTCTTTCTTTTACTGACCCTCTGCTTTACCAAGTATGATGTCATTCTCCAGGGTCTGGTCCTTCCTGATAAGATGTGCAAAGAATGAAAGGCAAAGTTTCCCAGCCCTCACTTCTAAGGAACGTTCTGGCTGTATTTCTCTAAAATGTTTTATTTTTATTTTTATTTTTCTGTCAGCCCATGATATACTCAATATTCTTCATCAACGTCGTAATTAAAAGGCACAATTATTCCTTGATTTTCCTTGTTAATTGCCTGGCATTTGCATGCATCTGAGGCAGTTGAATATACCATGATTTGGGTCGGGTGCACATTAGTGCATAACGGACACGATTTCTTCCTTTAAAAGTCGTTTACCTTAATGGATGAGATAGAGATTTATCAATTAATCTCAAAATTAGTAATTAGAAGTGGTAAACAAGACACATGGCCAAGCTTATAATGAAGTCATCAAGGACTTTTTACTTGTACTCACAATCAATGCCCATGAAAGTAGCAGTCAAAAAATCAAACGATGTATAGCCAAGTGCCGTCAAGTCACCACAAGGTCGTCAGTTCAAATCCACCAGGCGCTCCTTGAAAACGATGTATGAAATGGGCAAATCTGCTGCAAAAACTGCTCTTTCAGGTGTTCAGAAACAAAGATGTTACTTTGAAGACTAAGGTGAACCTGACCCAAGCCATGGCATTCTCATTGGCATTAGATGAATGTAAAAGCTGGACCATGAATAAGGAAATTCAAAGAACTGATGTCCTTGAAATACAGAGTTGACAAAGAATGTTGAATACACCATGGAAGACCAGAAGAAAGAACAAATACGTCTCTAATAAGTGCAGCCAGAATGCTCCTTAGAAGGGAGGGTGGTGAGACTTCATCATCCTTACTTTGGACATGTTACTAGAAGAGGGCAGTCTCTGGAGAAAGACATCTTACTTGGCAGTCAGCAAAAGAAAGAAAGATCCTCAGTGAGGTGTACTGACACAGTGACTGCAATGATGGGCCCAGGCATAACAACCACCGAGTGGGTGGTTCCAGGCCAGGGAGTAATTACTGTGGCTGAGTTGCAACTTTCTCACTAGCACCTAACAGCAATAACATGTATGCCTCTTCACTGAAAGAACAGAATTGAGAAGTTGAGATTAAGACAGTATGTCCCATACAGCTCAAAATATTTACTATCTGGCCATTCTCAGAAAAAGATTGTAAAAGGAAAGAAAAAGTTCCTAAGAAAACTTAAAAAGTGACAGGCTTTTAATTTCTTGTTTGGCTTGATGATGTTGTGTCCTAGGATCCTAGGATTTACTTATTTATTTTGTATGTATGTGTGAGAGAGAGTGAGAAGCATTTAAAAAGTGGAAAATGAGAGCATGCATAATCTAGAACAAAGAGCGGAAGACATTTCACTTTTTTTTTGTTAGAAAGATGATCTTTAATTGATTGGGAAGAAATATTTCAAAATCTGCACCTCAAGATACTGCTCAGACAGTAGAAAAAAAATTATCCTGGAAGAAAAGTAATATATTTGGGCACAAATATTTAAAAAAAAAAAAATTGAGTCTCAAAATTCCATCAGGTGCTCAGATAAAGAGTATAATAGATAGAGAGCCTAATAAAAACATCACCATCAAAATGTGCACTGTTATAGTTCATATCGTCTTTCAAAACAAGTAAAGTGATCCTGAAAATCATTGTAAGTTGTCGTTCATGCTTGTTTCGCGTGCTTAAAATGATTTTGGCTGCTTTAAAACACATAATCTGTACCTAACTTTATTAGTTCACCTTGACCTTTCCGTCCCACCAACAGGAAAAGACAATATGCTTTGAGATGGGAAAACCCTTTATTAATGGTCTGATGAGATTTGTCACTTTAAAGATCATTTCAGTACCTCAGCGAAAGAAAAGCATAAAAATGCTGTCTGGGAGAAGGAAAGGTTTCTATTTGACTTACTCATTAATGCCTTAATGTCTTCAGAGATTTTCTTGGTTTTGACTTCTCTTTTATCCAATCTCAAATTTTAAAACAATGAATTAAATCATTGAAATTATGTGTGCTATCTGCTAAGGAATTTAGAAACTATTAATCAACCTGTTTGCCTAAAGTCAGCCTACTACACAGAATTGATTTACATTACTAAGTTAAAAAAAAAAGATTTTAAAACTTTAATAATGTATTTATTATTGTTTTTAAGACAGCAGAAGTATTATTATTCTTAAAGGGAGAGAAATGTCGTTAATCCTGACTGACAAGTTCCCTTTCTACTGTAAAAGATTCAAAGTTCAAGAAAAGATATCAAGTCTAAAATGATAAAAGAGCCAATTCATCAAGAAGATACAACAAATATAAATACACACCTAACATTAGACAACATTCCACTGCTATTTATAAGGCTTTTACTGAGCAGTATTGTAAGAAGTAGAGTCTCAGGTCTTCTTTCCCTGTCTGTCTTAGAATGGAAGCTCTGAGAAAACCTGTGCACCATGAGTGACCCAGCTTCTAGCTTCTAGCAGTACAGCAACATGCAGATCAGTACAGTACAACAAACTGAGAGCGTGACATGTCATAGTGTTTTCAGTTGCCTCATATACATACAAAAAACTGGATAATGCTTAAGGAAGATGGAAGAAGAACTGATGCAGTAGAATTAAGATGCTGATGAAGAGTATTGTGTATACCACGGACTGACAGAAGCATCAACAGCTGTATCTTGGAAGAACTACACCAAGGGCACTTCTTAGAAGTGAGGATGGGTTGTGTTTTTCTCATGTTCTTTGGATATGTTATCAGGAGGGACATCTCTAGAGAAGGAAATCATGCTTGTTAAAGTTGAGGGTCAGCACAAAAGGGGCAGACTGCCAACAAGTTGAGTTGATACTGTGGCTGCATTGATGCGCCCAACATAGCAATGATTGTGACTATGTTGCAGGACCAGAAAGTGTTTCATTCTGTCGTAGATAGAGTTTCTATGAGTTGGAAATGACTTGACAGCACCTAACAACAATAGCAACAACTTAACATCACAGTCCCCAAATACATGAAATGAGCACTTATGTAACTGAAAGAAGTAATAGACAGATAAAAAATAATAGCTGGAGACTTTACAACATCATTTCTATAACAGTCTATAAAGATCTGTGAGGAAATAGAGGACTTGAACAACACTATAAACCAACTAGACCTAACAGACATATGAACTCTGTACCCAACTACAGTGCAATAAACATTTTCACCCAGTGAAAATAAGTAGTTCTCCAGGATACACTATCTGTTAGGTCACAGAACAAATCTCAATAAACATTAAAGGACAGAAATAATATAAAATATGTTATCAGATCTGACTCGATGGTACGTGGCTGGCTTGGCTATGCAAAAATAGAACGAAGCCAGAAATTAATAACAGAAGGAAAAAAGGGTAATACATAAATATATGGGAATTAAGTAATACTCTATTATGCATCAGCAGGTCAAGGGAACAACCAGAAAATACTTGAGTAGAACTAAAATGAAAGCACAATATACCAAAACATATGGGAATTTATAGCGTAAATGCTTATTTAAAAAAAAAAAAAAATCTTAAATAGTAACCTAGCTCCTCAAAGTGAGGAACTGCAAAAAGAAGAGCAAAATAACTCCTAAGCTACCAGATGGAAGAAAGTAGCAAGGATCAGAGCAGACATTTAAAAAAATAGAAAATAACAAAGAGAATCAATGAAAGCAGAGGTTGGTTCTTTGAAAATATCAATAAAATCAACAAATCTTTTAGCTAGACTGACAAGAAGAAAGAGAGAAGATACAAATGACAAAAAGAGAAACGAAAGGGGGACTATTACAGCTGATATGACTGCAATGACAAGAAAAAAAGACAGAACTATGAACAGAATTCCCAGTAAATTAGATACCATATATGAAATAGTAACATGCTGAGAAATACATGAACTACCTGAATTGACTCAAGCAGAAATAGAAAATCTCAAGAGACCCATGACAAGTGAATAAATTGGATCACCAGTCAAAGACCTTCAAACAAACAAACAAAAAACCTTTGACCAGGTCATGAATTGAGGGGGGGCGGGATTCTCCTTAAAAAATAATGTCGGCAAAATTGGAGATCATATCTGTCTACTAAAAACTGTAGCAAAACCTACATCACACATCTTACACAAAAACTAAATCAAAATGAATCAAAGACCTAAATATCAAATGTAAAACTATAAGACTATGGAAGGAAAAATAGGGTCAACATTGGAAGTTCTAAAAAATGGCTTAAGCAGACTACAAAATCTTACTAAGGTCAGTTGCCCTAACTAGTCTTTTTCTAAAAGAGTCTTCTGCACTGTATATTGGTGAGTGGCACCTGGAGTCTTAAAAGCCAGCAAGCTGTCATCTAAGGAAAATCAGTTGGTCCCAACCCACCTGGAACAGATGAAAACAGTAAATACATGAGAACAAATGTGCCCAGGAGACAGAAGGACCCATATGACTGGAAACTACATCAGGATGAGGCCAAAAGAACTAGATGGTGCCCAATCATCAACAAAGACAGCCTCGACAGGGGACTCAATGTAGACTCCGTGACATAGCATGAAAAAAGAGATGTGTAGATCAACGACCTTTATTAAAAGACCAGAACTGATGGTCCAACAACCTGGAGGGTCACCTGTGAACATGGACGCTAGACTTGCTGCTACCCCAGAGCTGAAGCCAGTACTGAAGTCACCACTTCAGACAAAGAATGGACTAGACTTGGAACACAGAGTGATGCATGTGGTGTGTGTACCTGAGGGTTTAATATGTATTTGTAGGAGTCTGCCTTACTGATTTCCTTTCAGAGGGGAGAGAAAAGGGCAGAGGGGAGGGTATAAGTGTTGGTTAAGTCGATACTGGAAGTAAAGAGTAAAAAGAGTGTGCTGTCACAGCGTGAGAAGAGTAGACAGAGTTGCAGAAAGGCAGGTATTTGACTTGGACTATCAACTTTCTCTTACAATAGAAAAATTAAAAAATAAAAATAAAAATCCTGAACCAAATGGCTTGACTGGAGAATTCTACCAAATATATAAAGAATAGTTGACATTAGTGCTTCTCAAAATCTTCTGAAAAATAGAAGAGGAGGGAAAACTTCCTAACTTATTCTATGAGGCCAATGTTACCCTGATATGAAAGCCACAGACCCTACAAGAAGAGAAAACTATAGATCCATACCCCATATGAGTATATAGAAGAAAAATCCTCAGTAAAATTCAGGCAAACTGAATCTAAGAGCATACTGCAGTTATTACATGCCATGATCAAGTGGGATTTATCCTAGGAATTCAAGGATGTTTCAAAATTAAAGTCAACCAATGTAATGTATCACATTAATAGAACAAGAGACAAAAATCACATGGTCATCTCAATAGATGTGGAGATGTATTCAACAAAACCTTATACCATTCATGATAAAATCGCCCAACAAACCAAAGAAGGAAAATAATTTCATATGATAAAGGGCATTTATGTTAACATCATAGTCTGTGGAGAAAGATTAAGTGCTTTCTCTTTAAGACAATAAACAATACAAGGATGTATTCACTATTATATCAGATGCCCTAGCCAGAGCAATTAGGTAAGAAAAATAAATAAGAGATATCCAAATTTGAAAGGGAGCAGTCACAGATAGCATAAATTTCTAGCTAGAAAACTCAAAGAATTCACAAGAAAATTACAAGAGTTAATAAATGAACTTAATGAAGTTGCAGAAAACAAAGTCAATACACAAAATCAATAGGGTTTCCATATACCAACAATGAGCAATCTGAAAGGAAATTGATAAAACAATTTCATTTACAATGATATCTGAAAGAATAAATTACTGTGAAATAAATTTAAACAGGCAAGCAAGAGACTTATTCACTAAAAACAATAGGGCATTCACAGAAAAAAATAAAAGACCTAAACAAATTCAAAGACATTTTGTGTTCATAGATTAGTAGACTTAATATTGCTAAGATGGCAATGCTACCCAAAGTGATCTATTGATTCATCACAATCTCTATAAAAATTCAAGTGACTTCTTTACAGAAATGGACAATAAAATCTTTAAATTTATTATGGATTTTAAGGGGCCCCAAATATTCACAAAGATCTTAAAAAAGAAGAACAAAATAGGAGGAGTCAAACTTCCCAATTTCAAAACATACTATAAAGCTACAGTTATTTAAAGAATCTACCTGAAAAAATCAGGGATACTGTATTGAACGAGCATCTGCTTCTAGATAATTTCTTTTAACTGTAGCAAGATGTGTATATAACTAAACATTTATAATTGCAAATACCTTTATGTGTACAATCAGTTATTTTAATTATGTTCATTGTTTTGTTCAACCATCACCACCAGCAACAGAATTCAGAGTTTAGAAATACATTCATGTGTCTATAGCCAACTGACACTACACAACAGTACAATGTCCATGATATAGGGAAAGAGCAGTCTGTTCAATAAACGAGACTGGGGCAATTCGATTTCAACAAGAAAAAGAATGAATTTGGACCCATATCTCATATTATATATGAAATTTTCATACTATATACGAAAATTAACTTAAACTGGATTAAAATCTAAGAGTAAGAACTAATATCATAAAATTGTTAGACCAAAGCGCACATAAATGTTTCAAGACCTAGTTTTCAACAGTGTATTCTTGCATATAATACTGAAAGTGTGAACAACGAAATGCAGAACAGATTAATGGGACTTTATCAAAACTAAAAGCTTTCATGAATCAAAAGACTTTGTCAACAATGTGAAGAGACAACCTACATATTGTATCTGGGAATCGTGTCAGATAAAGGATTAGCATCAAGGATATAAAAGATTTCCAACAATTCAACCACTAAAAGACCAATACCCCAATTAAAAAATTAGGAAAATGAACAGATACTTCACCAAAGAATTCAAGCGACTATCAAGCACAGGAAAAGATGCTCTATGGTGTTACTTTTTAATTTAGATCTTTGATCCAGTCATCAGAGAAATGCAAATCAAAACCAAAATGAAATACCTGTTCACCCCCACTAGGAAGGCTATTATCAAGTGAAAAATAATAAGTGATGGTGAGGATGTGGAACAACCAGACACCTCATCCATTGCTGGTAGAGTTGTAAAATATCACAGCTTCTGTGGACAACAATTTAGTAGTTCTTTGAAACTTAAATTTACAACTATCATACAGCCTAGTAATACTACTCCTAGGTCTATACCAAAAAGTGAAAACAGGAACTCAAGCAGCCATGTACACCAAAATTCACTTGTAGCTTTATTCACAATAGCCAAAAGATGAAAACCATCTAAATGTGGATTTTAAAAAATGAATAGATTATTAAATTATGCTGTATACAGATAATCCCAGACTTACCAAGGGGTTCCATTCTGACAACTTCACCAGAAATTTGTTTTGACGTAAATTAAATACCTCTTCCTTTTCTTTTTTTTTTTTTTTTAGTTTTTATTATTATTGCCTCTTATTATCAATATCTTTATAAATTCTGTATTTTTCTTTGGAGGTTGGAAACATTATTGTATCACAGTTCAACTTCTGTATGTAGTTCAATTGCTCAAGATTCTATCCATTACAACTGCCGACACTGACTTCACTGTAGATCAGGCCATAGCCAGCAGTGTTGGCAGTGGTGTTTTGAGCAGTAAATTCTAACACTCAACAACTGCAAGTGAACATTGGAAAATGGTAACATCAGCAAATTATACCTACAACATCACGTATGTATACAGTAAGTTACTAATGATAAGATGTATTCAAAGAAAAAATTCAGCTGTAAGTGCAGTTTACTGTAACTGGAATATTTTATAAATCATGGATTATGTATCATACAATGGAATGTCATTCAACCATAAAGAAAAATGAAGTTCTGATATATGTTAAAATGTAGATGAACCTTGAAAACATTATGCTGAGTGAAAGGGACAAATGTGCAAAGGGACAACTATTACATATGATCTCGCTTATGTGAAATATACATAATAAGCAAATACATGGAGACCACGTTTATTAGCATTCATCAGGGATGAATGGGAGAGGAACATGGCAAGACACTGGTAAAGGAATGATAGATTTCTATTAAAGATGATGAAAAAAAGTGGAAATTAATAGGGGTAATAGTTGCAAAACACAGAATGTATGTTTGTGTGGAAATGTTTTCACCTGGCAAATGTTTTTACAACAGCGAATGTTTTGCTATATGTTTCACCACAATAAAAAAGAAAAAAGGAAGTGGTAGAGAGAGATTCTCCTTCAACATAATACCCCTTGCTACTTCAGGAGTTGGAACTCAGTCGCAAAGTTGAATGACATAGTGTGACGTGAAGCAGCTGCTGTAAATCTTATTATTGGTTTTCCTAGTGTGGCCACCCCTATTCTAAGACTCCTGGATATGGGACGCCTCATCCTCAGTTATTTCAAACTATCAGGTATGGTCCTAGGGACTTAGTATGAATACCAAAGATACTCATGTCACTTGAGAATTCGAACAGTTTACAGGTTGCTTCCAAGGAGTTAAGACAAAGAATACACTTCTCTTTGAGTAATGTCAAATTCCTTACTGCACGGGATCCATCTAATGATTAGTTTGACAAAAAGTATTTCTTAAATAATTAATGGTTTTCCAAGGGATCTTCTTCAGTGAGACAGACATATAGTTTCTTACGTTAATATTCTTTTTTTGAAATTTATAAGAATCCTGCCCTATTGGCAATTTCTTTTCATTCCCAGTCACAGGCAAATAGAACACATGAGGAATCAGAATTTGGAGAGAGCACCGTGTCTGGTAGAGGGGACCCAAAACCAACATGTTGAGACAAGGAAAGCCTAATTAGATTTTTAAATCAAGATTCAAACTTCAAAAAATAAGCTGTGTGGTCAGGAGACCATAACTGATGGGAGAAGGCCAGACATCCAGGGAGGGAGGCTATAGCCTCATTTAAAAATTGGCAGGAAAATCTCCTCTGGCCATGAACAGTTCCAGGGGATGGAGGGCAGCAAAGCCAGACTCTTCAGCCTCAGCAGCACTAGGAACACCAAATGTTCCCGGCTGGCAGTGGGCCTTTAGGAAACCACTTCAGCGAAGTGCTGTTGCTAGGATTTTAAGTATCTTGGAAGCCTACAAAATGCTTCCTATTTTTCATTTGCAAGCACTGTCAAGAAAGGGTAAAGAGAACTTGGTAGGTCTCCACAGCCCAAGATCTTTCTGAGAGACTTCAGTATGATCATGCCGCCTGTGACATTGTTACAGTATTTTGAAGCAGAACATACTGTGAGAGCTGTGTTGTCTCCATGGTGATTTTCTCTGTAACAATGTGGGGTTGCAACAATCCTGAAGTCCTCTGTTACAATTTTTAACACTACCATGTACAAATGTATGCAAACTTGTAAAAAGTCTCTACGTGGAAGCATACCAAATAAAAAAATAAATCCACTGCTGTCGAATCGATTCTGACTCATAGCAACCCTATATGGAAACAGAAAGGGACAATTTATGGAAGACTCAAATCAATGTGCCCTGCAGGAACAACAACAACAACAACAAAAGTCGTATTGTGGAAGAATATGTATTCTCTACTGAGAAATGTAACGACTTTTGAAATCATTTTGATTTTTGAACACAGAAATTTTGGTCCGTGTGTGACCAAATAGAGAGAGGATTTTTTTTTTTTAATGAAAAAACACAAAGGGTAAAGATTTCCTTTTTTGCTAAGTATCCCTTTATCAGTCAAAGACAGACCCCTTCTTGGAGTGATGTAGTCAACCTTTAAAACAGGCACTGCAGAAATTCACTGAAGGAGAGCAAAGTGATTGGGATGAGTGCTTACCCTGTCTCTAGCTTCCTATGGGAAACTCTCTTATGTGTCTATAGATGAACAGTTGCATAGCGGATTATTCCACGTGAAGTCATTTGGCAGGAGAAAAGGAAACAGTCCAGTAAACATCAAGAGAACATTTTCTTGCTAAAAAAGAGCAGAATCCAGACAAAAGACCTCCTGGCATTCACCCATAAGATATCCCGTGACACTAAGGCATTAGGACAGGTACAGCGTTAACCTGATCAAGCACTGTATCCCGAATTCTGAAGTACTTGCCTTGGGGCAAATGCAAATTACTGAAGCGGTGTGCTGGGAAGCAATTCCGTATTGAGTTCTGGAATGTTGTGTTGCTTCACTCTACTATTTTTTCTAAATATGCTAGTTTGATTAGGAAAAATTGGGCACTGACTCTGCAATAACATAGGAAATTTACATGCACCTCCACACATACATATGTACATGCCGCTCGGTAACAAGCCTTTTATCAAAACAGACACTGCTTCACTTGCTTTCAGTCCCTTAGATGGCTGATGATGCCTAGTTAGTGGTCTGGAAATGTTCTAGTTGTTTCTATATGTAATAAAATATAATCTCTTCCTTTTAGGCTCCTCTGTATTTTTGTTATTGTTAAAGATGTTTGTTTTTAAAACAAGATAGTCTGCCATTAGGATCCCTGTTGATGTGATGGTTAAGAACTGGTCAAAAGGCAGATGATTCAAATCCACTAGCCCCTCTGCAGCAGAAAGACGTGGCAGTCTGCTTACATACAGATTACAGTGTTGGAAATCCTATGGGACAAATCTACTCTATATTACAGTGTTGTGAGTCAGAACTGATTCTGGTGGGAGTTTAGGGTTTGGACAGTTCTTCTAGCATAGTTGTGCTTACTTGCCTATTTTGATTTTGCAATTATTTTTGGGTAAACTCAGAATATTTACAGCCATTGGCCACTCTGATATTAGGTATTTTATGTACCCAAGGTTTTTATTTTCATTCATTTCCATTTCCTGTCTGCAACTGGAGAAAAATCTGCATTGCCAGTACCAAGAAAAATATCCCAATCTGGCGCAACTCATTACTAGAATAATGTTCTTACTAATGTAAAAATTAAACAATGTGTATCATTGTTAGTTTAACATACATTTATTTTATACTGAATCTGCATGCTTTTTCTCATGTGTTAGACATTTTTATTGCATCTGTAAGATGTCATATTCTCTAATGGAAAATTTTCATATGCCAATATTGCACTGCCAATCATTTTATTTGTGAAAGATTAGGGGAAAAAACTGTAACTGAAAGCATATTGTTTTCCCTTTGTATTTTTCTAAGTCCTCTCACTATGATACATGGAATAAGAAAAATCATCTATATTTGTTTCTTCTTTGTAATTTCTTTGTATTTATAGAATTTAAAGGGAAAATAAGTATTTAAGCTGTAATTGATCATAATGTATATAAAGTTTGAAAAAGTAATAAATGATAATCTTAAATGTAAACTTGCAGAACTCATTACCATATATTGATTATATATCACTTTATAAAGTGCACTCCACCTTCAAATGATACTTTCTTAGCATTTAGGGTTCTCACTGGTAACAAATAAAGTTCATAAGATTAAAGAAAAATATACAGTTTTATAATTATAAAAGTTTATTTCATTATTTTGTCAATTGAAATGGAAAAAAAGAAATAAAAAATAAAAAATAGTCCTGCAAACCCCTCTGATAATATTCAACATAATATTTTATTTATATTGTTTTGTTAAAAATTCCTCAGATACAAAATTTGAATGTCTGGGTAACATGTATTTGTATTTCTATAACATATTTTATTTCATCTTTTTTCCTATTAATGGTATTTATGTTGATTTATATATATGTATTATCCTATTATAAATAATAATATAATAAATGACTCTGTATATGAATATTTTATTCTCTTTTTACATTCATAAAAGAGATTAATATTTTTCCATATGTGTCTTCATTATTTAATGCTACTGCAACAGAAATACCACAAGTGGAAGGCTTTAACAAACAGAAATATATGATCTCACAGTTCAGGGAGCTGGAAGTCTAAATTCAGGGTACTAGCTCCAGGGAAAGGCTTTCTCTTTCTGTCACCAATCTTCCTCTGGTTTAGCTGATTTTCAGCATAAGGACCCCTGGACTAAGAAACAAGCTCCACTCCCAGCTCTTCTGGAATCTTAGTGGTAGGAGGTTCCTCTCCTCTCCACTCGCTTCTTTCTTTCGTATCTGAAAAGATACCCATTCAAAACACAACCTACTCTTGTAGATTGTGTCTTGCCTCATTAACATAACTGCCTCTAATCCTATCTTATTAATACTATAGACTACATTGCCATAGAGTTTAGGACTAAAACACAAAGAATAATTACACCAGATCACAAAACGGTGAACAACCACACAATATTGGAAATCATGGCCTAGGCAAGTGACACATATTTTAGGGAAACACAATTCAGTCCATGACAGTATGTTTTTTAGCCATTTGTACTTGAATAATAGATGGGCTCCTTTACACATATACATACAAACACATACACTTTCATTTATCTAGCATATCTTCTTTTAGGAACCATGTTCAGCCTTAATCCTCAGTAGACTGTGATTTAGATTCAGTAAACCTGTCTACCTCTACTCCCAACCTTGATAATTACCCGACCCCTCCCCAATTACCACATGCCACAAACAGTTGAAATCAGAGTCTCTGTGCAAGAGTTATTATTGATATAACAATTGATAGGTTGATATTGAAAGGGGGAGTGAGCTCCTCTATTTTGTTACAGAAAACTCTAAGGACAATGGAAACTTGAGATATACCATAACCATTTTGCTAACACCATTCTGCCTTTTAAAAACATCTCTGAGAATTAAACCAAGAAGCCAGTAAGACTGAAAGGTGGAATGAAAATATTTTCATAAGTGTGTTAGTGTTTTTGAATCTAACTGTGATTAAATCCAGATACAACATGCAAATTTTTCCAATAACAAAAGCTCACATATGTGTGTGTGCATATGTATGTGTGAGTGTATACACACACAAACATATGTACTGGAAAACAAACTTATTGCCTTTGAGTGGATTGAAACCCACAGGGACCCTGTAGAAGAGAATAGAACTGCCCCATAGAGTTTCCAAGGAGCACCTGGTGAATTCTAACCACTGTCATTTAACCACTATACCACCAGGGTTTCCTATACATAAATATGTACTTAATTTTGGTTCATCCAGCTTCATTACTGTTCCTGCAACATATAATAAAAATTTTCTGATTAATATAACTCCTCTATTTTCCTAACATGTGACTTTTTAAAATCTTAATTTGCAAATGTATCTTAGCATTGTGAAATTTATTAACTCTCCCAATTATAAGAATTTTTTTTCTATTATAATATTTTCATTTTAATTATATTTGAGACTTTTGGCATCAGAATATAGGAAAATGTGTTCATAAGAGTAGTAATATTTTCTTCCATTATTATTATTTTGCATAGGTAGTATTTTCACTTCCAGAAATCTGTTAAACACTTGCCTATGTTATTTTTCCAGGCTTCTTAATTTTCATTTAGTTCTTTAATGAAATGTAATTTATTTTAGTTGTGTGTTGTAGGCTGAGACTCTATCTTCATATTTTCCTATAGTTAATTTATCTGTGAAAGGTATAGAATATCTCATAGTTCATCCCTTTCATAGTTTATTGTGGTTCTCCTTGTATCATAAGTGAAGGTTTTTATATACTATGGTATGTCTCTTGCATAAATATCCTGGTTCATTTGGAAACAGCAATGAATCTGTAAAACATCTCATAACACGGAGGAATCTGGAAGGCATTCAGCTGAGTGATATTAGTCAACTATAAAAATATTGTGTGAGACACAAATATTGTGTGAGACCACTATTATAAGAACACAAGGAAAGATTTAAACGGAAGAAACAGACTTGGATTGTTACAAGAGTGGAAAGGGAGAGAGGGACATATTCACTGACTAGACAGTAGATGAGAATTATTTTAGATGTTGAGAAGGACTGCACACAATATAGAAGAATACAGCTAAACTGGACTAAATTCAAAGCTGAAAAGTTTCCTGAATACAACCAAACACTTCCCAGGACAGAGTTGTAGAGGTCTGGGATAATAATTTCAGGAGATATCTCAGTCAACAGGCATAACAAATTTTAAGAAGCTCTTCTGCATCCTACTTCGGTAAATTGTGTCTGGGATCTTAGAAGCTAGCAAGTAGGCATCTAAAATGCATCAGTTGGTCTCAACCCACCCAGAGCAGAGGAGAATTAAGGATATCAAAGACATAAGGAAGACACAAGCCTAAGAGCCAGAAAGGGACATATAATCCAAAGACTACATCAGAATGAGACCAGAAGAACTTGCTACCACCAATGACTGCCATGAAAGGGAAGACACCAAAAAACTCCCTAATGAAGCAGGAGAAAAGTAAGGTGCAAAACTTGAACTCTATTAGAAAGTCCAGACTTGGTGGTCTAACACACCAAAGGGTCCCTGAAAGGCAAGGCCCCCAGGCTCTCTTTTAGTCCTAACAGTCTTTATCTCTCTCTTCTTCCTTAATCTTTCTCTTCTAGATCAATTAAAAATTTTGGTGACGAGAACTCTGATTCGCCCAGTTGAGGCCCTGAGCCCAGTGCTAGACTACTCATTCACTGCCATTTGGTAGAGGGCAACTTGGTCATTGTGGACAGGGGTAGCAAAGTTAAAAGACTTCTGTGAGCTAAAAACATACTCTCCAAATGTCTATTTTTGGAAGATTAAAAAAAAGCTATTATTAAACCAATGTCTAGGTAAGTCAAGTTTCTGGCATCACACAGCACTTCTTATTTGACCATTGCTTGTCTTTGATTTCCAGTTCCAATTTCTTTTTGGCATTCAATAGCCCATGATTGTTTTTCAGGAGTAAAAGACAAAATCTCTCCATCTGTCACCCAGAATATTTGAATAAAGATATAGGAAAAACAATGAGTGGTTGAAATACTGACATTTTTGTCCATTTATCTGTATATTTGCAGAAAATCTTGATTTTTAAAATTTTCATCTGAACTTTTGTTACATCAGCATTACCTAGACAGCTTCATATTTAATAACACTACCATAGCTTTAAAAAAATTAAAACTGTCCAGTTCATTAGACTTTCCAGTTTTTCTTCATTTACTTAAGAAAATCTCCATAACAATAAGCTGAATGTATGAACTTCAGCTGAAATATTCCTTATTTACAAACACTTCTTTCTTTTTTTCTTTCTCTTTCTCTCTCTTGCTCTCTCTGTCTTTCTCTTTCTCTCTACTCTTACTCTGTCTCATTAATCAAGTTTTAAAGCATGGTTACCTTCTCTATAGATTTATTTTCCAGAGATTCATATTTTCAAGGAATGTACTGCACGTCTTTTGGGAAAAGGCCCATGGGCATCTACACAGAACATTAACTACAACCCAAATGTAACTACCTCTTTCTTCTACATGGTGGTGTTTGGTGGAATTCCCTTCATGCAATTTACATCTAAGTAGGCCTGGCTACATAATTTGTGGGGCCCAGTGCATAATCTGCCTGGTAGCATAGTGGTTAAGTTCTACATCTGCTAACCAAATTGTTGGCAGTTCAAATCCACCAGGTGCTCCTTGGAAACTATGGAGTAGTTCCACTCTGGCCTATAGTCACTATGAGTTGGCATTGCCTCAATGACAGTGGTTGTTGTTGGTGGGTTTTAGTGCACAATGAAAGTGCAAGACTGCTTGCTAAAACATTTGGAAGAATTTCTAAATGACAACAGCAGAAGATGGAACCAAGCATGAAGCCCTTCTACATGCAGGACCCTGTGCGACTGCTCGGCTCACACACACATAAAGCTTTCCTTGCATCTAAGGGTCAAATGACACTAGCAATTAACCTTCAAAACACATTGCCATGGAGTCAATTCCAACTCATTGCAACCCTTAAGGATGGAGTAGAAGTGCCCCATAGGGTTTCCAAGGAGCAGCTGGTAGATTCCTGCAACCTTTGGTTAGCAGACAAGCTCTGAAAGAAAGTACCACTCCGAAAGTGTGAATTGGATGTTGGAAGAAAGTCTACTACTGCTGTCAAGTTAGTTCTGACTGATAGCAACCCTATAGGACAGAGTAGAACTACCCCCATAATTTTAAAGAAGCAGCTGGTGAATTTCAATTACTGACCTCTGGATTAGCAGCCAAGCTCATAACCACTGTACCACCAGGGCTTTTAGACCTCATCAGTTTTCCTTTACAGTGTCTTCACAATAAATGAAGAGAGCAACTAGTTCTTTTTAAGTGGTTAATATAATGTTACAATCATAACAACACTGAAAATTATAATGACTTCTAGAATACGAGATTCACATACTTAAAAACCCAGTGCCATTGAGTTGATTCCAAGTCACAATGACCTTATAGGTAAGATTAGAACTGCTCCATAGAGTTTCCACAGAGAGCCTGGAAGATTCAAACTGCCAACCTCTGGTTAGCAGGTTTATGCATACAGTTTGCAAGTGAGTAATTTAATCATGTCTGCTACCTTTAAATGCTATATGACTGCATTGGTCCTTGTGTTATGTTGTGTTTACCTCTAGAGTTACCGTGTACATTTACATTTATTGTCTACTTTTGAGTTAGTAATTAAAAAATAAATAAATAAATTAAACCACCATCATAAAACTAGAATAGAAAAATGCCCCATTCAATAAAGTTTTGGTAAGAAGAAAATATTTTATGTTGTTCTACCAATAGAAAGAACAAACTTCTGTAAGAAACAGTTTCCTTGGCCTATTTTTAGTCTAGGAGAGAAGCAAGACTTTTAATTCAGATTTAAAATACATTCTGAAACTGTGAAGTCCAGACAAAACCCATTGCATCAAATTCAACTCATAGTGATGCTACAAGACAGAGAAGAACTGCCCCACAGAGTTTCCAAGGAGCAACGGATGGATCTGAACCATCAGCTTTTTGATTAGCAGCCAAACATTTAATCACTGTGCCACCAGGGAGCCAACACTCAGAGATACCATCCAAAAGCATTTTATCTGTAGCAGTAAATATTCAAATATAGTAACATCTCTGAAGTTAGTAATCAGATGTAAACTTTAATAGTACTAGCTAAGAACTAAAGTCTTATCTTGATTGGTAGTTCTTATCTGTAGTATGGGGAGGAAGGGTTGATACAGTCTCACTCTAGGCTTTCAGTGGATGTAAATTACATGTCAAGTAACAGTGTCCCAATCCTCTGATAAGGACAGTGAGCCTGTGTAGATAAGAGAGAAAACAGATAAGAGGAAGCAAAAAAGGAAAAGAACACAAGAGATTTAAACCACTACTCCCAGGTTTTCTGTGTACATACCATGCCTTTTTAATTTCTGAGAAACGCAAGGCATTGAAATAATGAATCCAGACAAAAGATAAAAACGGGTAACAGATCTGTACTTTAGTTCAAGTTCTTCAATTAACTACTTCTGTGTCCTTGGGTTGCTTTTTATTTTCCTCTGAGCTTTAGTTTCCTCTTAACATTAAGAGAGACTATATGAGAAAAATTAAGACATTATAGTTCTCAAATTAAGGATTCAGGTCTCATAGAAATTAAATAATTTTGTGGCAATGGTTACTGAATTTTTCTAGATCCCTCTCTGGGAAATCTGTTGTCATCTATTTTATCCAGCATTAATGGATTGCCTGATTGGATTCAGATACTTTGATAACTCCTGGAGACACAGAAACCTGGGAGCATAGTGGTTAAGTGCCACAGCACCTAAGCAAACAGTTGGCATGTGTTTTAGTCAGCTAGGCTGCTCTAACAGAAACACCACAGAGAGGATGGCTTTAACAAAGAAAGATTTATTCTTACACAGTCTGGTAGGTTGCAAGTCCATATTCAGGGAGTCCTCTCCAGGGAAAGACTTTCCCCTTGTTGGCTCTGGAGGAAAGTCCGGTATTACATCAGTCTTTGTCCAGGGAGCGTCCTCACGCAAGAACCTCTGGTCTGAAGGACACGCTCTGCTCCCGGTGCTGCTTGCTTTATGGTAGCGAGGTTCTCAAATTGTCCTTTGTTTCTTTTTCCTTTTATTCCTTGCAAGCTAAAAGCATTAAGGGTGGGGCAAGCCATACTCCAGGGAAACTCCCCCTACAGCAGGAATTCACAGCCCCACCCTAATCCTTTAACATACAGGTTGGCAAAACCACACAATGGAGGACAGTCCCAAGATACTGGGAACCATATCCCAGCCACGTGACTACACACATTTTTGGGGGGACACAATTCCAACCATGACAGCATGCTCCATGGAAAAGATGTGAGGCTGTTCTACTCTGTCATATAGGGTTGCTATGAGTCAAACTGACTCAACAGCAGTGGAACAAGAAATATAGAAAAAAAAAATCTGTTACTGTTGAGCCAATTCTGAATAGTGGCTGTTAAAACACGGGGTCTGTGGTGCTGTGTCTGTGTAAGACTACTGACGCATGCTTCTTCATATTAAAATAAAAAGAAGGCATTTACTTTTTCACTTATCTCCCTATGCTTTCAACAAATGTTACTGATCTCTGGTGTTTTAACTACTCTTATCAGACATCCTTATTGTGAATTTAAAATTTTTTTTTAAAAAAGTATGGGGAGTTCAGAGTAAGCTCTGGGATCTGACATTTTCTGCCTTAGATTAAGTCCTTCATGTTTGAATTTGAGTAAGTAAAAGTGGTATGTTATTTTAGAAATGATGATGTTTTCTTCTGAAAGAAATTGAAAATGGTAATAAATTTGGAGGATAAAAGTGGATTCTGTAACTAGACACTATTAACCTTGCAAAGTAAGCAAGCTAAAAGGGTAGGAAATTGAGTCCTTGAATTTTAGAGCTAGGAGCTCTTTCAAAGTTAATGCTCTATTCTAAGCTCCTTTGAGAAAATTGACATCCAGAGAGGCTATACATCTTGGACAAGGTCACTCAGCTGGCAAGTGTGAGAACCAAAACTTTCAGTGAGATCTGTCCCCTACTACAATAGGTGCCTTTTTTAGGAGGTAGTTTAATATCATAGTACAATATGTATTCATAGAAGCTTGATGTAAGATGTGACAGTAGAAGGCTTAACATATTATGTGTTTAGGAAGATTGGTGTACAAAAAGCTATCTCACTGAAAATCCTGTCTAACAGATGTCAGAGGAAGGAGAAGTTTCTTCCTTATCTAATCAAGTTTGGTCCATGGAAAAGTACAAGGAGCATGTACCAAGCTAGACAGGGGAGTTTTGTAGTTTCTGTCCTATTAATTGATGTTTCAGTGACACTTTTAAGATTATTTGATTTTTAATGTTCCTTGGAGGGGCTAGAAATTTATTTTCTTGCATTCTTATTTATATATTTTCTTTGAAACCTGAGCATCCACACAATTTAAAACGATGTACAATGGTAAAGACAGGTGACATTTCTAATAATGTATTTTTAAATTACCTACCTTAGAGTAAAGCAAGTTATCATATTGACCTATTTTTTCAGTTGAAAATATTGAAGCTCAGTAATAATACTCCAGGTCATCTAGTTCATTGCTAGCAGAATCTACTTAAAAACTCAGATAGGTATACATAGAACTTCTGGTTTCTGGTCTGACAGGTAAAATGCTTAGAAATTTATCCCTTCTGTCTTCACAGCAAATTGATTTTCTAGTTCATAAAAAGAAAAACAAAAAACAAAACAAAACAAAAAACCCAGTGTCGTCAATTTGATTCTGACTCGTAGTGACCCTGGTTCATACATAAAGGGAAAAGACCCAGAATAGTCAGCACAAGACCAAAGAAGAATGAAGTTGGAAGACATACACTACCTGACTTTAAGACTTACTATAATCAAGACAGAGTGGTGTTGATAAAATAACAGACAAATAAGTTGGTGAAATTTACACAGAACTCAGAAATAGACTTGCACAAATATAGTCAGCTGATCATTGACAAAGGAAATTCCTGGAGAAATGATAGCCTTTTCAGCAAACGATGTTGGAACAATTGGACATTCATATGTTGCAATTAAATAGATACATGAATAAATAAATAAATAAATAAATATACCTTGACAAAAATTAGCTCAAAATGAATTATAGACTTAAATGTAAGACAGAAAATTATATAACTTCAAGAAGATGATGTTAAAAAAAAAATCTACATTGCTTTCAGTTTGGTAATGACATTTTAGATATCACATCAAAAGCCTGAGTCAAAAAACTGATAAACTTGGCTTATTAAATTTAAAAAATCTACTCTGCAAAAGAAACTGTTAGGTGAGTGAAAAGGTAAATCACAGATTCTGTTACAAGATGGCAGAGTAAACAGATGTCTCCTCATCTCCTTCTGAGAACTAAGGCCTGGATGACAAGTTTTATGGAGCACTGAATACCTGAGAAGCCTTGGGACCTAACATATTTGACTGGGCAACAGTATGGGACTAATCTTCGCCTCTCAGAAACAATCCAGCACCACTTGACCTCTGCTTCTGCTGCTACACTGTAACAGAGAACTGCAGCTTATGCAAAGGCCGGTAATGGTAACATACTTTCATTATAAGAAGGCAGGTGAAGTTTGCTTTTCCCCACTGCCTGTTCAGGCCAGCCTGTTGTAACATACTTTCCTTATAAGCAGTTAGGTGAAGTCTGCTGTTCCCCACTACCTGTTCAGGCCAGCATGTTGGACAGCTTCCAGCTACCAATTCAGTACCTGGACAGCTCCTTGCACAGCAGTGCACTTTACTTTTACTTTTACTTTTAAGGTTTGCTTTTCTAAGGCTGAGAGCCTTATATTTTCTCTCTGGAAATCTCTCTATTGAAAAATCTCTTTTCTCCCACATTTTAAGATTGGCTGACAGCCCCCGATTTCTCCATAAACAGAGCAGCCTCTTTGCTATTCAATAAGCAAAGTCTTCCACCCTCGGGAGTCCATTATCAGAGAAATCAAATAACATCTAGATGGCATGAAAGCAACAGACCATAATTAATCATTTAAAGAAACAGTTTCCAAATGTTCCAGAAAATTCCCTAAATAAAGATTCAAAAAATTTCCCAGATGAAGAAGACTTTCTGAATCTAACAAAGATTGACTACAAAAAAATTATATCTAAAATCCTCCTAGAGATTAAACAACATGCAATAGAACAAAATGAAAAATTTGGTAAACTATTTGATATGCTAGAACATCAATGACCAGAAATACATCAGATTAATAACAAAATTACAGAATTGGATAATTCTATCCAAAGCCAAAAGAGTAGGATTGAACAGATGGAAGTTAGAATCAGTGACCTAGAAGACAAAGTAACTAACGCCAACATTTGTGAGGTAAAATCAGAGAAAAGAAATGAGAAAAATGAAGAAACATTAAGAAACATATGGGATTCCATGAAGAGGAATAATTTATATTTAATTGGAGTTCCTGAAGAAGGGAGAACTAATGACAACATAGAGAGTATTGCTGTAGAGATGTTGACAGAAAACTTTCCTGAAATTATGAACAAAGAGAACATAGATATCCAAGATGTTTATCGAACACTACAAAAGTTAGATCCAAAAGAAGAACGCCAAGACATATTATAATTAAGCTTAATAAGCTAAAACACAAAGAAATACTTCTGAAGACAGCAAGGCTCAAATCAAAACTAGCATTCTGAGGGAAACCCTGTAGACTTTCATCTGACTTTTCTGTTGAAACAATGCTGGCCAGAAAACAATGGGCAGACACATTCAAAGTCCTGAAGGAGAAAAACTTCCATCTCAGAATAATTTATCCCGCTAAATTGTCTATCAATATAATGGTGAAATAAAAACTTTTGAAAATAAAGAGAAGTTTAAAGACTTCATAAAAACTAAACCCAAATTACATGAAATATTGAAAGAAGCTCTTCCAAAATATATGTTTTAGGTGATAATTTAAGGCACTTCATCCAAATTTCTAATCAGTTAAGGAAGGCACAAAACTTCACCAAACCAAGCCCAAAACTACAATACTATAATAAGGGAATCCATGATCATATTATTACAACTATAATGTCATCACATTAAAAGAGGGATACACTGCAATAGTTACAGTTGTTTTTGATGCAGCAACAGTTCCTGACTTCTAAAATAGTTAAAATTGATTTCAATAATTATACATTAAGGAGGATTAGGTATGTAGCCATAGAACAGATTAACAATATACCATTTGAAATTAAAAAACCCAGTACAGGAGTCTCAATAAATATAAAATCAAAACTCATACCATCCATAAAGAAGATGTCCCAGGACAGATTAATAAGAACAACAGAGAAAACACCAACATGAAAATAAACATATTGCAATGACATCACTAAAAGTATACCTATTAATAATCACATTGAATGTAAATGGACTGAATGCTCCAGTAAAGAGACAGCGAGTGATATCCTGGATCAAAAGACATGACTCATCTATATGTTGCTTACAAAAAACACATCTTAGACTTAAAGATAAGAACAAGTTGAGAACTAAAGGTTGGAATAATATATATCAAGCTAATAATAAAAAAGAGCAGGTGTGGCAATATTAATCTCAGATAAAATAGATTTTAATGTACAATCCACTACTATGGACAAGAATAGTCACTATTTAGTGCTGAAAGGTCAATACTCAAGCAAGACTTAACAATATTAAATATTTATGCACCCAATACTAAAGCATCTAAATAGTTGAACAAATACTGAAAACATTGAAAAATGAGATTGATTGTTCCACAGTAATGGTTAGGGACTTTAACACTCCCCTTTCAGTTAAGGATAGATCATCCAGAAAAAAGCTCAGTAAAGATACAGAAGATCTTACTACAACAGCCAACCCACTTGACCTTATTGACATATACAGATCTTTTCATCCACCAACAGATAAATATACCTTCTTCTCCAAAGCACATGGAACATTCTCCAGAATAGACCATATGTTAGGTCATAAAACTATTCTCCATAAAATCCAAAACATTGATTTATTGCAAAGTACCTTCTCGGACCACTGAGCTATAAAAGTTGAAATCAATAACAGAAAATTCATAGGTAAAAACTCCAACATGTGGAAACTGAACAACACTTTACTCATAAAGCCTTGGGTTATAAAAGAAATTAAAGACACATTAAAGAAATATATGGATTCAAATGAGAATGAAAACACATCCTACCAGAATTTATGGGATACAGCAAAAGCAGGTCTCAGAGGTCAGTTTATCTCTATAAATGCACACTTCTGGAAAGAAGAAAGAGCACAAATTAAAGGATTAACCTCACAGCTTGAACAAGTAGAAAGAGAGCAACAAAGAAACCCCTCAGGCACCAGAAGAAAACAGATTATAAAGATTAGAGCAGAACTAAATGAATTAGAGAATAGAAAAACAATTGAAGAAATTCACAAAACCAAAAGCCGGTTCTTCGAAAAGATCAACAAAATTGATAAACCATTGGCTAAACTTACAAAAGAAAAACATCCAAAGATACAAATAACCCAATTAAGAAATGAGTTGGAAGATGTTACAACAGACCCATCTAAAATAAAATATATCATAACAGAATACTATGAAAAGCTATACTCTGATAGGTTTGAAAACCTGGGGAAAATGGACAAATTTCTAGATTCATATGACTCACCAAGACTATCACAAAGAGAAATAGATCAACTTAGTAAGTCTATCACAAAGGAAGAGATTGAGGAAGTCATCAAAAATATAACAACCAAAAAAAGTCCTCGCCCAGACAGCTTCACTGGAGAATTCTACCAAACTTTTAGAGAAGAATTCACTCCAATACTAATGAGGCTATTTCATACCATAGAAAGAGATGAAATACTTCCAAATTCATTCTATGAAGCCAGCATAACCCTGATGCCAAAACCTGGGAAAGATCCCACAAAAAAAGAAAATTACAGACCAATATCACTCATGAATCTAGATGCAAAGATCTTCAACAAAATTATAGCCAATAGAATTCAACAGCATATAAAAACAATCATTCATCATGATCAAGTTGGTTTCATTCCAGAGATGCAAGGCTGGTTCAACATCAGAAAAACAATTAATGTAATCAACCATATCAATAACACAAAAGATACAAATCATCTGATTTTTGTCAATTGATGCAGAAAAGGCATTTGACAAAGTTCGACATCCATTCATGCTTAAAACTCTCAGAAAAATGGGAATAAAAGTGAAATTCCTCAATGTAATCAATAGCATCTATGCAAAGCCAACTGTTTTCATCATCCTGAACAGTGAAAGATTGAAAGAATTCCCTTTGAAAACGGGAACTAGAGAAGGATGTCTGCTCTCACCACTTCTATTCAACATTGTGCTAGAAGTTCGAGCCAGAGCAATTAGACAACTCAAAGAAATAAAAGGCATCCGTATTGGCAATGAAGAAGTAACGATTTCCCTCTTTGCAGATGATGTGATTGTTTATACAGAGAATCCAGAGAAATCCATAAGTAAACTATTAGAGCTAATAGAAGAATTCGGCAAAGTATCTGGATACAAGATAAACATAACTAAATCAGTAGGATTCCTTTATAACAACAATGAAATTATTAATGAAGAAATCACCAAATCAATCCCATTTACTATAACCCCCAAGAAGATAAAATACCTAGAAATAAATCTAACTAGAGAAATAAGAGATCTTTACAGAGAAAACTACAAGACATTGCTACAAGAAACTACGAGGGACTTAAATAAGTGGAGTAATCTGCCTTGCTCATGGATAGGAAGACTCAATATTGTGAAAATGTCTATTTTGCCCAAAGCACTCTACTTATATAATGCAATCCCAATACAAATTCCAGCTACATTTTTTAATGAGATGGAGAAACAAATTATCAGCTTTATTTGGAAAGGGAAGAAACCCCGAATAAGTAAAGCACTACTGAAAAAGAAGAACATGCTGGGAGGCCTCTCACTACCTGACTTTAAAACCTATTACACTGCCACAGTAGTCAAAACAGCCTGGCATTGGTACAAAAAAGAGACTCATAGACCAATGGAACAAAGTAGAAACCCCAGAGATGCCACCATCCTTTTATGAACAGCTGATATTTGACAAAGGTCCTAAGATTTTAAACTGGGGTAAGAACAGTCTCTTTAACAAATGGTGCTGGCATAACTAGATATCCATCTGCAAAAAATTGAAACAAGACCCATATCTTACACCTTATATAAAAATCAACTCAAATTGAATAAAAGACCTGAATACAAAAGCTAAAACGATAAAGCTCATCCAAGATAAGACAGAGTCAACAATGGATGTTTTAATACGCAATATAGACAGACTTCAAAATCTGACAAACAAAACACATTCATCAGAAGAGAAAATAGATAAATGAGAATTAATAAGAATGAAACACTTCTGCTCATCCAAAGACTTCATTAAAAGAATTAAAAGACCACCTACAGAATGGGAAAAAATATTTGGCAACTCTATGTCAGACCGACGCCTGATCTCCATAATCTATAAGGTTCTACAAAATATCAATAAGAAAAAGACAAATCATCCAATTAAGTGATGGGCAAAGGAGATGGACAGACACTTCTCTAAAGAGGAGATCCAGGCAGACAAAAAACACATGCAGACATGTTCATGATCATTAATTATCAAAGAAATTCAAATCAAAACGACAATGAGATACCACCTCACCTCAACAAGGTTGACCATGATCCAAAAAAAACTAAACAATAAATGTTGGAGAGGCTGTGGAGAGATTGGAACTCTCCTTCACTGCTGGTGGGATTGCAGAATGGTGCAACCTCTTTGGAAAGCAATTTGGCATTACCTTAAAATAATGGATATAGATATACCATTTGACCCAATAATTCCTCTGCTCGGAATATATCCTACAAAATCAAGGCTATTCACACCAACTGCTACATGCACACGAATGTTGATTGCAGCACAGTCCACAATAGCAAAAAGATGGAATCAACCCAGATGCTCAACAACAGAAGAATGGATGGGTAAACTTTGGTATATATATATATTCCATGGAGTACTATACATTGATAAAGAACAACGACGATAGCAGGAAACATCTCTCAATTTGGTCTCAACTGGAGGACATTATGTTGAGTGAGACTAGTCAGCAACAGAAGGACAATTATTATACGAGACCTCTACGATAAAAACTTAAAAGCACACTCATACATAATAGAAAAGTCTCTTTGACGGCTACAAGAATGAGGAAGGTGGGAGGGCGGTAAGGCAAGGGGCGAGGATTTAGATCAGATAGCTGTTAGAAGTTTGGTAGGGTGAAACTGGTGACAATACACGTTAGTAAGAAGATCAATATTAAAGGGACTCTGACACAACTTGTGTACTCCTCCTTTCTTAACCCAGCATTGTAAGCACAGAGTACGTACACTTTCATTTTTTTATTTAATAATAATAATAAAAAAAGAATGTGAACTGTATATAGTGAACAGAATATGGAAGAAACAAATGTTGGGAACAAATAATGGTTCACTTAAAAAAAAAGAAAAGGCAAATCACAGACTAGGAGAAAATATTTACAAAAAATATATTTGATAAAGAACTTGTATCCAAAATACACAAAATTTTTAAAATGCAACAATAAAAAACAACCCAATTACAAAATGAGCAAAAAATCTGAACAGCAGCATCACCAAAAAACATGTACAAGTTACAAACAGACATACAAATAGAAAATACTTCATAAGGAATTTCAAATCAAAACAATGAGAAATCAAGACACTAAAATCCAAGACACTGATGACAGTAAACACTGGTGAGGACATAGAGCTACAGAAACTCATTCATTTATATTCATTCATTTCAGTTTGGAAGACAGTCTGAGAGTCTCTTGCAAAGCTAAAATATAGATTTACCATAAAAGTCACCCAATTTGGCTCCTACATATTTACTGAAATAATATGCAAATACATGTGCACATAAAAACTTGCACACAAATGTTTATAACAGCTTTATTCATAATTGCCCGAATTTGGAAGCAACTAAGAGATCCTCTAATAGGTTAATGGATAAATTTACAGTGATACATCAATACTTTGTGGTATTACTCAACCTATGGCCACAAGAAAGACATATAAGAAAGAAAATACCATAAAGCAAAAAGAGCTAGTCTGAAAATCTACATACTGTATAATTCCAACAATATGAGCTTTTGAAAATGATAGCAAAAATATCAGTGCTTGCCAAGGCTTCATAGGGTTAGAGGAGAAATGAATAGATAGAGCACAGGGCATCTTTTGGGCACTGAAACATTTTATATGACACTGTAATGGTTGACACATGACATTAAGTATTTGTGAACAATGAAGATCACAGAAGAAAAAATTGAGATGATACTGGAAGCCCTTATCCATGGCATTAATGGTCTGCAAAAAATCACCAACAACCGTCAAACACCAGAATTGAAAATAGACAACTGGAAACTCTTCAAAATCAAACATGCTTATCCAAAGCACTCATCAAAAGAGTAAAAAGACTACCTACAGAATGGGACAGAGTTTTCAGCTGCCACTATTCTTATCGATGTCTAATTTCTCTAATCTACAAGATACTGCAAAACCTTAACAACTAAAACACAAATAATCCAATTAAAATTGGGCAACCCAATTAAACATTGGACATGAACAGGCACTTCACCAAAAGAGGCAGAGAATGTCATCGGGTACCTAAACAAATATCCATGATCACCAGCCATCAGAGAAATGCAAATCAAAACTATAATGAGATACCATCTGGGCCCAACAACATTGGCAATAATCCAAAAAACACAAAATAATAAATCCTGGCAAAGACGTGGGGAGATTGGAATCCTTCTATACTATGGGATTGTGAAATTGTACAACCATTTTGGAAATCGATTTGGTGCTTTCTTAAAAACTAGAAGTAGAAATACCATATGATCTAGCAACCCCACTCCTTGGACTATATCCCAGAGATATAAAGGTCACCACACAAACAGATACATGCGCACCAATTGTTATGGATAGAATTATGTTCCCCCTAAGATCTATAGCAGTTTGGCTAGGCCATAATTCTTGGTATTGTGTGATGTTCCTCCATATTGGAATTCCTGCCTCTGTGATGTTAATGAGGGTAGATGGGTGCTGTTGTGTTGGTACAGCAGGGTTATGTGGGATTGTTTTGTGTCCTGAGGTAATCTCTTCAGATATGTAAGAAAAAATCTGGCAGAGTGATTTAGAGACATCGTACCACAAAAAAGCAGGGCTGGGAGCTGAGTGCCTCCTTTGGAAAAGACCAGGGTCCGTGTGCCTCAGAAGCTTCCAGTCCAGAGAAAGATTTATGACAAGTGCCACCAGTGCCAGAAGAGTACGTGTTCCACTGGTGCTGACACACTGGATTTGGACTCAGCTTATTGGACTGCAATAAATAAAATTCCTCTTTAAAGCCATCCACTTGTGGTATTTCTGTTAAAGCAGCACTAGATATCTAAAACAGTATTTTAGTACTGAGGTAGTCTGGTACTGTTCTAACAAATACCTGAAACTCTGAAACACTTTTGAAATTGTAAATGGATAGTAGACTTAGAAAGAACCAAGGAGAACTAAGAACAGTGAAGAAGGTACAAATGGTGAGAAACAGCAGCAGCAGAACCAGATCAACATAGACAGCACAAGAGTAGGATCACAGAGTGAGAGTACTGAGTGCCAGTGCACAGAGTTTTCCTGGCAGAGTGGGGTGCCCCACGGGACTTGAATCCATGAAGCTAGGCTTGCTGGCTGATAAACTGAAAGAGCTGCATGCATGTGTGCAGGAGGCTACCTGGTAGAGTGGCATGTCTCTGGGCATTTGAATTGGTGGAGCTACAGAGCTTTGGGACACTTGCCCCAGCAGAGCAGAAGCAGGCCTGAGGCCCAGGCCATGAGGCCATAGCAAGCAGAAGCTGAAGAGACCGAGAGAGTGAGAAAGCTGAGTTGTCTCAGTCTCAAAGGTAGGACCATGACCTCAAGAGTTTGAAAGGATGGAGCCATGGTCCCTGATGTTTCTAACTGTGGCATTGCCACTCCTGTGGAAAATTGTGTGTCTGAAGCTAAGGGAGTAATAGTTACTATCCCAGTGGGCTTGGAAGGCAGAACTGTAGCATACAGCCAGGGAACTTCCACTCAGAATCTGGAGATGACAGCTGATACCTAGAGTCTGGAGGGCAGGACCACTGTGTAAAATGTCTCACAGAATGGAGCATTCTTTCACAGTGTTTAGAGGTAGTGTGATGGGTTCTGTTAACTTGCTTGGTGCTTGTTAAATGCCTTGTTTCCTTGTGATTTCTCCCATTTGGAGTGGAAGTGTCTGACTTGTGCCTGCCAGTTCGGTCACTGTATTTTAGAAGCAGACAACTTGTATTCTATATTTTATAGCTGAACATCAATCTCTGGATTTCAGACTTGGACTTTAAGACTATTTTGCTATCATGTGGTGAATATGTTTTACATGTCCCAAAGATGTGATTTTTTTAGAGAACAAAGAGTGGAATGTCAGGGACAGGTTTGGGTTTCCCACAAAGTCTGTAGCAATTTGGCTAGGCCATAATTCCTGGTATTGTGTGATGTTATTTCATGTTGGAATTCCTTCCTTTATGATGTCAATGTGGGTAGATAGGTGCTATTGTTGGTGGGACAGGATCTAATATGTAGGATTGTTTTGTATCTTGAGGCAATCTCTTGAGATATATAAGAATCTGGCAGAGAGATTTGGGGACTTCATACTACTAAAAAGCAGGGCTGGGAGTTGAGTCTGTCATTTGGAAAAGACCAGAGTCCTTGTCTGACTATAAAATGATACTGGTAAGTAGTGTGCTTCTTGGCTTAAGTAGATATATAACACTAACTAAGCAGCTCCTGACCAGAGGTGAGATGAGAACAGAGGGGGACAGGAGGTGGTTGGGAAACACAGGGTAGAAAGGACTGCGCTGTCACAGGGTGGAGAAAGCAGTTAGAGTTACATAGCAGTGTGTGTGCAAGTTTTGTATGAGAAATTGACTTAGATTGCAAACTTTCACTTAACTCACAATTTTCTATATATATAGAAAACCATCATATGTGTATGAAATATAATGGCAGAGAGAAAAGAGTAAATCTGCAGTTGAACCCCTGCTGTTTGTAAAAGGAAAGGACATGAAAAAGCACAGTATTGGTCTGGGATAATAAAGATTTTGTAGTCTTGCTAGGAAGGCCTCTGGGTGGTAGAAATGATTTATAGTTGACTACTAACTTGGTGACACAGTGGATAAAGTGACCAGCTGCTAACCAAAAGGTTGGCAGTTCAGAGCCACCAGTATTTTGGTTCTGGGGGAGAGACACATGGCAGTCAGCTTCAGTAAAGATTTACAGCCTCGAAAACCCTACGTGGTGACTATGATTCAGGCTCAGCAGCAGTGTGTTTGCTCGCCTAAAGTTGAGCTGTTTCATCCCACCCAGCAGTGCAGCATGATTTGTTTCCGTAAAGATTACAGCCAGGAAAACCCTGTAGAGCAGTAGTTCTACACATGGTGACACAGGGAGTCACCAAGAGTCAAGCTCCCACGGCAGGAGCCTTTTCTTTTTTGTTTGTGCGTATGTGGGCATGTGTGTGCGCGCGTGTGTGTGTATGTGTGTGCGTGTTGTGGTCTTACTACTGGAAAATTTCTTAGCTGGTTTGTCTATTTCTGGTTTTTCCTAGCAAGAATCCCTCTTCCTCACCCTCTCCCCAGGTGGCACTGCTCTACTAACACACTTTTTTCAGCATGATGATGACCTGGAGACTGCCACATAGTTTGAAAAATCATACATCCTTGTTTATTACTCAGTTTTTAAAAGTAAACCAGCGTTTTTGATTTCTGGGGACTCCGATTCAGAAATTTCAGTGGCTTGTGTTCCTTGGATTCATCTCTGACCTTATGTTATGTTCTATCTTCTAAGACTATACAGTTACAAGTGACAGGAATTCTACCAAATGTGCTTAAATATAAAGGTAATCTGTTGTGCCAAATAATAGGGGAATCCAGGAGAAAGAACCAGAAAATCTGGTTCTAAATCTGCTCAAAAAAAATGCAATCAGACAACATCTTCTTCTTCCTCTCTCCATCCCAAATCTCTTCTTGTCACATAAACTCTTTTCCTACCAAAATGGATTCTCCGGTGGAGCAAGACAGATGGCTGCTAATGAGTCCCAAACTCACTTTATCAAGTTTCATCAGTACCAGAGGAAAATCGTTCTTTTCTTGTTTGGTTATGTAAAACTGGAAAGAGTCACTGGTTGATCCTATGTCTCGTGATCACTCCTGTGAGAAAGTCTCACTCCTGTGAGACAGCTAGACAGATTAAAAAACAAACAAATGCACGGAAATACTTTGATTCTTTGAAGCAGATAACCTTCAGGATTATCCAGTCATACGACCTAATTTTCCTTAAGCTGACTGTAACTTTCCACCTAGAACAGAAAGCATTCTGACTACTGTAGTATTCACCTGAAAGCTAAAGCTAAAGTGAATCTTGGAAACTGAAGTTATGTCTCTGTGTAACATCTCTCACAGACTGAAGACTGAGATTCCCTTTCTCAAGTACATTAAATGCCATATCAGACTGGGCTCACAACTATTCACACAGCTCTCTTTTCTCCTCAAGCAGAAATAAAGTGACTTGCATTCTAATTCTACTTACAAGTAGTCGTAGAGAAACCCTGGTGGTGTAGTGGTTACGTGCTATGGCTGCTAACCAAAATACTGGCAGTTCAAATCCACCAGACACTTCTTGGAAACTCGGTGGGGTAGTTCTACTCTGTCCTACTGGGTCACTATGAGCGAGAATCTACTCAACAGTGGTGGATTTTGTTTTATTTTTTATTTCCGTGGTAGTCATAGTAGTAGTAAGTTTGGATCAGAAGCATCTTGCTTTTTTCCTCTTTTTTTTAAAAAAAAAACTGTGCAGTTTTACCTTTCAGCAAAGTTACCACTTATCTATTGACTATTTAATGTTCTTCCATCCCCACGTCTCTCCTCTCTTGGAATCATCAAAAATTGTTTCCTTTGTGTTTAAATCCTTTCATCAGTTTTTTCAGTAGTGTTCTCATACAATGTTTGACCTCTCGTGATTGACTCATTTCCCTCAGTATAATGCCCTCCAGATTCATTCTTGTTGAAAGATGCTTCACAGATTCATCATTGTTCTCGATCGTTGTATAAATGCACACTCCACTGTACATATGTACCATAGGTTGTTTATCCATTCATCTGTCTATGGACATATAGGTTGTTTCCGTATTTTTTGCTATTGTCAACAGTACTGCAATGAACACGAGCAGGCGTAGGATCTGACAATGAAGTCCACGAACTTAATTGTTCTAAGCGCTACATACCTGTTTGCTGAATATCACTACGGCCACCTTCGAAGTACTCCCTTTGGGAAGCTCTGTGCTGATGCTGGTGCTTAGGCCATCCTTCAAATCAGTTTTGGAATTCTTTCCAGAATGACCACTGCACATGGTGGCAAGGTAGCAAGTGTGTGAACTTAGTTGTACAGTTGTTTGTGAGGGAGTTTTTATCCAGCAAACAAATAACTGTATTTGAAACACCCTCCCTACTCATCTGATCTAGCACCCAGTGATGTTTTCTTTACCCAGAGATAAAAGAAATATTGAAAGGAAGACACTTTGATGACATTCAGGATATCGAGGGTATTACAAGAACAGCTCTGATGACTACTGCAGAAAAAGAGTTCCAAAATTCCTTTGAAGGATGGACTAGGTGCTGGTGTTGGTGCGTTGTTCCCCAAGTGGAGTAATTTGAAGGTCACTGTACTGATTTTCAGCGATGACGTATGTAGCACTTTTCCTAGAATGCGTTCCCAAACTTAACTGTCAGTCGTCTTATTTCTGGGAACGGGATTGCTGGCTCGAATGGTATTTCTATGTCTAACTTGCTAAGACGTCACCATGTAGTTGTGCAGAACAATTGTTTCATCTTGCTTTTCAACCAGCAGTTCCACTGTACCCACAGCCTCTCCAACATTTTTTATTTGTATTTTTATTCCTGCCAGTAATGGGTGGGTAAGATGGTATCTCTCCCTGTGGTTTTAATTTGTATTTCTCTGATGTCTAGTGGTCCCAAGCATTTCCTCGTGTGTTTGTTAGCCACTTGAATGTCTTCTTTGGTGAAATGTCTGTTCCTTTTCTTTGTTCATTTTTTAAACAGATTATTTGTCTTTTTGTTCTAGGTATGCTGAATTTTCCTTCAGATTTTAGGAATTAGACCTTTATAGGATATATAATACCTCCTCTTATTTTTTTTCACTGTCTTTAGGTTCTCTTTATCCTTTTGGCAACTTCTTTTGATGAGCTAAAAGGTCATCAGCCCAAATCCACCAGGCACAGCTTCAAACACTATGGGGAAGTTCTACTCTGTCTACATGGTCACTATGAGTTGGATTCGACTCAACAGCAGTAAGGTAAGTTTTATACGTTTAATTTTAGTAGATCACAGTCATCTAGCTTATCTTATGGAGACTGTATTTTGTTATGGTTTACATTCTGTTAATTCCATATATTAGGCCCTTTAGCAATGATAGTATTTCTTTCTTCTGTGATCTTTATGGTTTTTCGATTTTATATCTATGTCTGATCTATTTCAAATTATTTTTTGTGTATGATATGAAGTATGGGTCCTCTTTCTTTTCATGTTTTTGCATATGGACATCCAGTTTTGTCAGCTCTATTTACTGAAAGAACTTTCTTTTCCCCAGTTGATGGACTTTGGGCCCATGTGGAAGTTTAGGTGACTTGTAGGTGGATGGATTTACATCTCAGTTCTTGATTCTGTTACACTGGTCAATGAAACTGTCATTGTACCAGTGCCAGGCAGTTTATACTACTACTGTTGTACAGTAGGTTCTGAGACTAGGTAGTGCAAATTTTCCTACTTAATTCTTCTTTGGTGGAACTTTACTTATCTGGCAGCTTTCCTTTCCATATAAACTTAATAATTAGATTTTTGTCTCTTTAAAGAATGCTGTTGGTAATTGGATCAGGATCACAGTGTATTTGTAGATTGCTTTTGGTAGAACTGACCTTTTTGCAATATTGAGACTACTTATCCGTGAGCATGTTGTTTTTCCGTTTAGGTAGAACTTTCTCTTTTTTAAAAAAAATATTGTTCTTTAAGTGAACGTTCACAATTCAAGTTAATTTCGCATACAAAAACTTACACACATGTTGCTCTGTAACTCCAGCTGCTCTCCCCACACTGACAGCAGACTCCTCCATTCCATCCTGTATCTCCTATGTCCATTCAACCAGCTCCTGCCCCATCTGCCCTTTCATCTCACCTCCAGACAGGAGTTGCTCAGTTTCCAGTTAACTTTCTTCCAAGGAGCACAGTCTCCACTGGTATCATTTTATGTCTTATAGCACAACCCAATTTTTGTTTGAAGAGTTCATTTTGGCAATCGTTTCAGTTCTGGACTAACACAGAGTTCAGTAGTGAAGTCTTTCGTGTACCCCTCAGTCTGTTCGATTGTCAAGTCTGGCCCTTTTAACAGAGTTCAAGTTCTGCTCCCCATTTATCTCGCATTACTTCAAGAACTCCTGATTGTGTTCCTTGTTGGCACAGTCATTAGTGGTGGCTAGACAACATATAGTTCTTCTGGTCTCATGCTGACGTAGGATCTGCCTTATACAGCCTTTCTGTTTCTGGGGCTTGTATTCTCTTTATGACTTCTTTGATGTTCTTCATTCTTCTCTACACCAGATAGGTTGGTACCAACTGATGCTTCTTAGATGGCCACTTGCAAGCTTTTAAAACTCAGATGCAACTCACCAAAGTGGGCTGCAAAACATTTTCTTAATAAATGTTGTTATCCTAATTGATGTAGATGTCCCCAGAAACCATGGTCCCCAGATCCTTGCCCTTGTTACTCAGTCCTTTGAAGTGTTTGGTTATATTTGGGAAGCTTTTCAGCTGTTGGTTTAGCCCAGTGGTGCTCAGACTTCTCTTCTACTCTGTGTTATCCTTTCTTTCATCTAACATAATTTTTGTGTACAATCTAATTGATGAATGTGTCTCTGTATCCCTCACAACACTTCTGACTACCGAACACTGTTTTCTTCTGTTTTCAAAGTATTTCTTGCCAAGTGCAGTCGAGTCTGTGGTGGTTATAATAGTGATCTCATAGAGCTAACTGATCTCTCTGAGCATAATGCCTTCCAGTTGATAACACATTATGAGATGTTTCCTAAAACCATCATTGTTCTTTATCATTGCATAGTGTCCTATTGTGTATACATACCCTAGCTTGTTTTTCCATTCCTCTGTTGATGGGCATCTAGGTTGATTGCATCTTTTTGCTATTTTGGACAGTGCTGAAATAAACATTTGTGTGCATGTGTTCACGTGACAGCCCTTATTGATGTAGGATATATTTCAAGCAATGAGACTACTGGAACATACGATACTTCTATTTCTAGCATTTTAAGAAAGTGCCAGATTGCTTTCCAGAGAGATTGTACCATGTTACATTCCCACCAGCAGTGTAGAAGAGTTCTAATCTCTCCACAGCCTCTCCAACAATTGTCGTTTTGTGCTTTTTGGATAAGTGAAACTTTGTTGGGGTGAGATGGTATCTCAGTGTAGTTTTGATTTGGATTTCTCAAATGACTAATGATCATGAGCATTTCCTTGTGTGTCTTTTAGCTGCCTGATGTCTTCTTTGGGAGTGTCTGTCCATCTCCTTTGCCCATTGTTTAGTTGGGTTATTTGTCTTTCATTGTTAACACTTTACACTACCTTGTAGATAATGGGGATCAGATGTCTGTCCGATATGTAGTTGCCGAACATATTTTCCCAGTCTGTAACCAGTCTTTTTACTCTCTTGATAAAGTCTTTGTATGAGCATGTGTTTGATTTATCATATTTTCCATTTATCTGTTTTCTCTTCTGTTCATGCACTGATAATAAGATTTTGTGGTCTGTTTAAGTCACATATCAGTACTTTCAGTGTTCTCCTTATTTTTTCTTCCATAATCTTTATTGTTTTAGATTTGATATGCAATTCTTTGATCCATTTTGAGTTAGTTTCTGTGTAAGGTGTGAGATACGGGTCTTTCTTCAGTTTTTTGCAGATGGGTGTTCAAGTTTATGAGCACCATTTGTTCAGCATACTGTTTTTTCCCCAGTTTATGACCCTTGGGCCTTTGTCCAATATCAGTTCTTCATAGGTAGATAGGGTTATTTCTGTATTCTGTAATCTGTTCCAGTGGTCTATTTATTTATTTATTATTATTTATCTATTATTATTCATTATTTATTTATTTTAACCGGTACCAGGCTCTTTTGACTACTGTGACAATGTAATAGGTCCTAGGATTGGGTAGTATAAGGCTTCTCACTGTGTTCATCTTCTTCAATAGTATTTTACTTATCCAAAGTTTCTTCCCTTTCCAAATGAAGTTGATGATTTGTTTGTCTCGTTAAAAAAGTGACATTTGAATTTGTATTAGGATTGCATTGGGTAAAATAGACATTTTCAGAATGTTAAGTCTTCCTACCCATGAACAAGGTAATTTTCTCTATGTATATAAGTCTCTTTTGTTTTTTTGCACTATGACTTTGTAATTTTCTTTGAACAGGTCTCTGACATCTCTGGTTAAATTTATTGCTGTGTATTTTATCTTCTTGGGGACTATTGTAAATAGTATTGGTTTGGTGATTTTCTCTTTGATGGTCTCTTCGTTGGTGTAAAGGAATTCTACTGATTTACTTATGTTTATTTTATATCCTGATACTTTGCTTAACTCTTCTATTAGTTCCAGTAGTTTATTTACAGATTCTTTAGGGTTTTCTGTGTATAAGATCGTGTCATCTCCAAATAGAGATACTTTTACCTCTTCTTTACCTATGCAGATTCCCGTTACTTATTTATTTTGTTACTATTATCTGATTGCTCTGGCTAGAACCTTCAGTACAATGTTGAATAAAAGTGGTGACAGTGGGCATCCTTGTCTGGTTTCTCTTCTCAGGGGGAATTCTTTTACTCTCTCTCCATTCAGGATGTTGTTAGCTGTTGGCTTTGCTCAGATGCAACTTATCACATTAAGGAATTTCCCTTCTATTTCTATTTTGCTGAGAGGTTTTAACATCAATGGGTGTTGGACTTTATCAAATACCTTTTTTTGCACTAGTTGACAAAATCAAGTGATTTTTATCTTTTGTTTTCTTTGTGTAATTGACTACATTAATTGTTTTTCTGATATTGAACCAACCCTGCATCCCTGGCGTGAATCCTGCTTGGTCCTGGTGAATTACTTTTTTATGAATTGTTGAATTCTATTGGCTAGGATTTTGTTGAATATTTTTACATCTAGGTTCATGAGAGATATTTGTCTATAATTTTCTTTTGATGTGCTATCTTTACCTGATGTTGGTATCAGGGTTATGCTGGCTACGTAGAATGAATTTAGGAGCGTTCTATCCTTTTCTATGCTGTGAAATAGCTTCAGTATAATATTGATATTAACTCCATTCTAAAAGTCTGAGAGAACTCTCCAGTGAAGCTGTGTGGCCCAGGACCTTTTTTGGTCCTTAGAGTTTTGTTTTGTTTGTTTTAAAATTACTTTTCAATGTCTTCGTTTGTGAAGGGTTTACTAAGTTGTTCTACTTGTCTTTGAGATAGTTGTGGTAGGTAATGTGATTCTAGAAATCTGTCTGATTCCTTTAGGTTTTCATATTTATTAGAGTACAGCTTTTCATACTGTTCTGTTTTTGACTGTTAATTTCAGTGGGGTCTTTTGTGACATTTCCCATCTCATTTCTTATTTGAGTTGTTTGTTTTTCCTCCTGTTTTTCTTTTGTGGGATTAGCCAGTTGTTCATGACTTTTGTTGATCTTTTCAAAAAAGTAGCTTTTGGTTTTGTTAATCTTTTAATTTTTTTTTTTTTTTTAATTCTCTAATTCGTTTAGTTCTGCTCTGATTTTTATTATCTGTTTTCTTCTGGTACTCAAGGGGTCCTTTTTGTTGTTGTTTTGTTTTCTTTGTACTTGTTCAAGTAGTAGGGTTAATTTTTTGGTTTGTGCTCTTTAAACACTTTGCATGTGTACATTTATTGAGATAAATTGACCTCTGAGCACTGCTTTTGCTTTATTCCATAGATTCTGGTAGGATGTGTTTTCATTCTCATTTGATTCTATGAATTTCTTTATTGCATCCTTGATTTCTTCTATAACCCATGAATTTTTTTTTAACAAAGTGTTGTTCAATTTCCATGAGTTTGAATTTCTATCCACGTTTTTTCCTGTTATTGATTTCAACTTTCACGGCTTTATGATCTGAGAAGATGCTTTGCAATATTTTAATGGTTTAGATTTTGTTGAGAGTTGTTTTATGGGCTAATACATGATCTATTCTAGAGAATGTTTCATGTGCATTGGAAAAGCAAGTATACTTGTTTGCTGTTGGGTGAAGAGTTCTTTATATGTCTATGAGGTTGTTGAGTTAGTTGATTGTTATAATGAGATCTTCTGTATCTTTATTGAGCTTTTTTCTGGCTGATCTGTGCATTACTGAAAGTGGAGTGTTGAAGTCTACTTTTACTGTGGAGTGCTCTACCTCACTTTTCAATGTTGTCAGAATTTGATGTATTTAGAAACCCTGATATAGGGTGCATAAGTATTTAGTATTATTATATCCTCCTTATGTATTGAACCTTTAAGCTACAAATAGTGACCGTCTTTATCCATTCTGGTGGATTTTATTTTAAAGTCCATGCTCTCTGAGATTAATATTATCACTCTTGCTCTTCTTTGTATGTTGTCATCTTGGTGTATATACATATATATATACATATATATATATCAACTTCCGACTCAACGCCACTTGGCTTTGGCTGGCATCAGCTTGGTGTATATATACACACATATATACACCAAATATATATATATTTTTATTATGACTGAGTAAAAATGTACATTCCCATATAAATTTACATGCCCACCTATATACAGCTTCCACTGCTCTCCCTGCCCGGTGACAGCACACTGTTCCTCTCTGATCCATACGTGTCTCATCCTCCCAACAGTCTCCTTTCCCCTCCTCTCCACCTATTCCCTTACTCCAGCCAGAGGTCAGTAGGATGATATCCTATAGATGCATAGAACCATAAAGTGCATCCAATATATGGTCACTCTGCATCACCAAGTCCAATCCATTCCTGTCCAAAGAGTGGACCTTCTTGATGATTTATGGGCAAAGGCAGCATCAGGGCCAGGGACCAAGCTCCTGGGGGAACCCCAAAGCTGCCGGACCATCAACTGTGGTCTTTTAGTAGCAATCTCAGGGTGCACCCCTTTTTATTCTTGTGTTGCCAGTGAGACTAAACTTAGTGAGCTCCATGGCGGCTATCACTGGTGGTGGCCTGGCACCATCCAGTTCTTCTGGCCCCAAGTCGATGTAGACACCTACTCATGTGGATCTATCTTCTGAGTTGTCTTTACCACATGTCATTTTAGTCCTTGGTGAGTATCTGTTCTTGCTGAGCTGGGACCATTTGCTGTGCCCTCGAATGGCAGCTTGGCAGCTTTTAAGACCCCAGACGCCACTCACCAATGTGAGGCACAGACAGCCCTCTCAGCAAAACGCCAGTTGTGTCAATTGGCTTTGGTTTCGCCTGAGAGCAGGGTCTGCTGCCCCCTGTCCCAGCTACTCTGTCCTTGCAATATTGGGTTAAGATGGAAGAAGTATTCAAGTTAAGCTGAAGTCCACTTAATATTGTTCTTGTTTCTAATGTGTGCTATCACCAATTTCACCCAACCAAATTTCTACCATCTAATCTAAACTCTCCTCCCACCGTCCCCCCTCCCATCCCTTGCAGCTGTCAAAGAGTGAAAGTAGTCAGCGACAAAAGGATAAATATTGTATAAGACCCCTACGATAAGATCTCAAAGACACTTATGTATAGAAGAAAAGACTACTTTTTAATAAATAAAAATAATCCGACTCGATGGCACTTGGCTGGATTGGCAAAAATAATTTGCCTCTACAAATTATTTATTAACCAATGTGAGTTTTCAAGATAGCCTTCCTTAAGAATGCAGAATACATTATTTTTTTGATGACAGTGGTTAACACTATTGCTTTCTCTCCAAACTGTACACTTGGTCTGATATAAGAGATAACCTTTGGACAGTTTCAATGGTTAAATCTAATGCCATCTTTATCACAATAAAGTTATGATTTGTAAACAGTTGGATAACATACGTCCTTAAAATTGTGTTTCTTTAGATCCCCTCATACTTCTGTTTCCAAGAAGTTAGGAGGAGGAGGGTAGGGAAGGGAACTAGGCAACTATGTTGGCACATTAGCTACTACTTATGTCTTAGATTTTCAAAATGGCATCCTTCACTAGATAGCCTCAGAGTAAAACTGTAATAATTAAAAAATACAGTAAGTTAAAACAGTTGAAAAACACCTGAGAACAGTATTAAAACAGTATGACCAAAGAGTCATTAAAACAGTGACATCTTCCTGCACCACTGGATATGACAAGCTGAGAGCGTTCTTTTGCATGATTTTTTATTAGGTCAACATAAAGAGAATTTATGTGCTATTTATATTTTCCATAATTTATTTGTTATTTATATTTTCCATAATTGCTCAGTAAATGCACACTGGGGTACTTGAGTAAATAATAAATGTTTAAAAATGTAGAGGAAAAACACTTTGTATACTGCCTTTGTTGCCCTAAGGAAATTAAAACCTTAGTTTTCCAAGGGAGTTAAACATTGATGTGTATAAATTAATATGTTATTTCAGTTGAATGTCAGTAAGTTAAGACTGTACATTAATTCCAGTAGTGATTGAAATACTTTGTGATATCTTACATAAGAATAAAATGACAACAAGAATGATTATCTATTTACAGCATTCTACAATTTAGTCACACTTAAGATAAAATTATGTTACTAAAAAGTCACAAATTTTATTGATTAAATGCAGAAGTAATAAAATATCTCATGAAAAAGAAATTATGAAGTACAGCAAGGCTAATCATTGTCCAGGCCAATTTTAACCAAGCAACCCATTATAAAATGTCTACATTTTAGATAACAATTTAAAGACACTAAAATTAACGTCTATCTAGTAGATTACTTTGAGTCTAACCAACCTTATATAAGGACACACACTTTCTAAATCTGCGTTCTAATTCTCTTCAACAAATGATATGCAGTATAGCTCTTTCCCCTTGAAACACTCATCTACATGTCACTCTAAAAATTGTATTTTCCATTATCTAATCTACTAGATCGTAAGTTAAGTGAGGCCAGTTCCATGACTCATTTGCTTAACACAGTATCACGGTGATTAGAAAATCCTCAGCATATCAGGGTTCTATAGAGATTGGTTGAAGGATAATTTGGCTAGCTATGTCACTCAGGGCTCCCAGGACCCCTGAGCTAGCAGTGCAATAATCTCCTTGATCATACTCTTTTCTCATCACAAGATTCTAGTACCTGCCAAAGAAGAGATCATCACCAAGGTGCAGGGAGAGGAATAAGGACCAAAATGAATTTGCAGAGGAAGCTAGCAGACACAAAGCCAGAAAACCTCAGAATTAACAACAGCTGAAAAAGAAGGTTCCATTTCTTTACTTTTCCTGTAGGTGATAAAAAACAGATAACTAAGGGATGGAAAACAAAAGCTAAGTATTGTGAATGGTGAGATTCAAAAAAGCATAGAGTTTTAGAGAAAACTGTCTGGACCTTTGTGAAATTTATTAATGCTCTACTTTTCTAAAATGGCCACTAAAAAGATATTTTGAGTCCATCATAGTGGTTTCACGTGTCCATTTTTTCATAACTGTCTGTTTCTGAGGCCTTCACTGTTGTAGTGGTAAAACCAGAGCTAGATATGTTTGAGATATTAAAAGGCTTACCTCTCGGGACTATCAAAGCCCATGAGGACACTATTTAGAAGCTAATGTTTAATCAAGTAAATCTGATGCAACACTCGAAACTGTCATACTCTTCTACACCAAATTCTAGAAAAACTTATTACTAATAGAGGAATTAAAATACTGCTTTTAGACATGTAAATTGATGCATTCTGCACTGAATCAGTTACGTAAGTATAAAATGATCTGGTTTTCTCCAACAAAACTGTGATAAATGTAGACCCAGAGCACAATTTATCTTATACTTGCCTTGATGACACAAGTTGTCATTAACTGGTATTGAATGGGGCCCTAACTCACAGAAACTCATGGCTGGGGGAGAGTTGCCTCCTCAAAGCAAGGTCAATCTTAATGACATGGATGGAGTCAACCTTTCAGGACCTTCATTTGTGATATGACATGACTCAAAGTGAGAGGAAACAGGTGCAAGCATCCATTAATATCAGAACCTAGAACATATGAAGTATGCATCTAGGAAAATTGGAGATCACCATAAATGAAATGGAACACAAAGCCATCTCAAGAGTAAATTTGATCATTTGAACACTAATGACTGAATGACAGACAAGTTGTTGAGTGACATCAAGGATTAGTCGTGAAGAAAGCAACAGGTCATTAAAAAGACAGGAGAGAAAGAAAAGACCAAAACAGGTGTCAGAATAGACTCTGAAACTTTCTATTGAGCATCAAGTAGCTGCAGCAAAGGAAAAAAAATGAAGTAGAAATGCTGAACAGAAGATTTCAAAGGGCAACTGGAGAAGACAAAATAAAGTATTACGATGACATGTGCAAATACTTGGAAACAGAAAGCCGAAAGGGAAGACCATACGCAGTATTTCTTAAGCTGAAACAACTGAAAAAAAAATTCAGGTTTCAAGTTGGCCTTGAGCCTTGAAGGTCAAACAAGGATGGAAGGAATAGACACTGAAACAAATTGGTTAATGTTCAGGAGGTAACATGTGATCAGTAACCTACAGTACTGAGGGAAGAAGTCCAAGCTGCACTGAAGGCATTGGCACACAAAAAAAATCTAGGAATTGATGGAATGCCAACTGAGCTGTTTCAGCAAATGGATGTGGCACTGAAAGTACTCACTCATCTATGCCAAGAAATTTGGAAGACAGCTACCTGAATCACCTACTGGAAGAGGTACATATTTATGCCTATTCCCAAGAAAGCTTATCCAACCAAAAGCAGAAATTATTGAATAATGTCATTAATACCACTTGCAAGCAAAATTTTGCTTAATATCACTCAAAAGTGAATTCTGCAATATATCAACAGGGAACTGACAGAAATTCTTGATGGATTTAGAAAACAATGTGCTGATGTCAAGTGGATCCTGGCTGAAAGAAGATAGTATCAGAAAGATGTTTACCTATGTTCTCTTGTTTTATTGACTATGCTAAGGCATTCAACCACGTGGATCATAACAAATTATAAATAATATTATGAAGAGTGGGAATTCCAGAACTATTAATAGTGTGCATGAGGAATCAGTATGTGAATCAAGAGACAGTTGTTTGAACAGGACAAGGAGACACTGTATTGTTTCAAATCAGGAAAGGTATGTTTCAGGGTTATAGCCTTTCACTATGCCTATTCAATCTGTATGCTAAACAAATAATCTGAGAAGCTGAGTAATATGAAGAACAGCAAGGGATCAGGACTGAAAGAAGACTCACTAGTAACCTGCAATAAGCAGATGATACAAACCTTTCTTGCTGAAAGTGAAGAGGACTTGAAGCCCTTACTGATGAAAATAAAAGAACACAAGCTTCAGTCTGGATTATACCTCAACATCAAGAAAATAAAAATTCTCACAACTGGACCAATAAGCAGCATCATGATAAACAGAGAAAATATTGATGTCAGTGATTTATTTTACTTGGGTCCACAATCAACAACGATGGAAGTAACAGTCAAAAAATCAAAAGGCACACTTTCCTGGGAAAATCTGTTGCAAAAGTTCTCTTTAAAGTGTTGAAAAGCAAAGATATCACCTAGAAGACTAAGAGGTGCCTGATCCAAGACATAGTGTTTTAAAATACCTCATAGGCACGTGAAAGCTGAACAGTGAATAAAGAAGACGAAAGAAGAATTGACAGCTTTGAGCTGTAGTGTTGGTGAATGTTGAAAACACCACAGGCTGCCAAGAGAATGAATCTGTCTCTCTTGGAGAAAGTACAGCCAGAATACTCTTACTTGAAAGAATGGCATATGCATTGGACATGTCATCCAGAGGACTCAGTTCCTTGGGAAGGGCATTCAGTTTCTAAAGCAGAGGGTAGCAAAAAAGAAGGTCCTCACTGGGATGGATTGACTCAGTGGTTACAACCACAGCTTCATGCATGTCAACAGTTGTGAAGATGGTGCAGGATGGGGCAGTGGTTTATGCTCTTGTTCACAGGATTGTTATATGCTGCCATCAACTCGGTGGCACCTGACAGCAAAGAGTAGAATCACACGTCTTATCTCCATGCTTACATTTCATGGAATCACGTTTAAGCTCTTTCATTTTCCTAAATTTTTCTTTGTCCCTAATGTAGCTTTCAAAATGTTCCTTGAGGTTGGGAAAATATATAATTTAAGAGGTAGGAAGGGGTCATCATAACATATGCTAGCAGCACCCTGCCTATAATCCTTGATCCTTGCAAAGCAGAACCAAATCCACTGCTGTCAAGTCTGACTCATAGTAACCCTACAAGACAGAGCAGAACTTCCCAATAGGGTTTCCAAGGAGTGGCTGATGGATTCCAACTGCTGATCTTTTGGTTAGTGGCTGAGTTCTTAACCACTGCACCACCAGGGCTCTACTCTCTAGTATATCACAGATATGTTTTTCATAGGCACTGTAATTCTTTACCTATACAGTTTTTCTGTACACAGGAACATGTTCAGCTCTCTCATGGATCAAATTAGCAATGCTAGAAGTTGGGATAAATAGTTAACACTCCTGAGATCAGTCCTCAAACAACAAGACCAAGAGTTGCTAAGTAAATGTGCCATCTTTCTCACTATTTAGAAAACTTTACACTGAGAATGGTCTACATGGTTGCCCAGAAGTTCCTCTCAGGATTGTACCTTAGTGGCCCACCTGCTTTTTAACAACTCCATACAGGCTTTCTTACCATCTGTATCTAACTTCCATATGTCCCCATTGGTGCTTCTTGGAACAAGTTTTCAGACAAACATCTTCAGGCAAACATCTTCTCTCAAATTCTAATTTCAGGGTATATTTCTAAAAAGAACCCATTTTAAGACAGTGCTTATTAAATGAGATAATAAAATGTGAAGTTCAAAAAGTTAGAAAATAGAAATGTGGAAATGAACATCACCACGAGTTAAGGAAATACGCAAACTGGAAAATAGTAAAGTGAAAAGCTAGAGAAAGAAAGTGGTAGACATATTAAAAAAGAAATATAAGAAAAAGAAAAAAAGTGGTACAGGAGCAAAGAAAAAGGAGTAAACAATTAGACTTTTTAGAAAGGAAAGACCAAGGAAAGGCATAAATGCTGTTAGTTTATCACTAGCTCCTTATTTCTACTTTATCCTCTGATAGTATTTTTTTAGTAGGAAGCTGAGTGATTCAGCTAATCTGGATGTTGAGAAGCTGGGAAAGAAGTTAAGACAGACTGCAGTCACAGTAAACTTTAGGGAGTTCAAGCACAAGAACCAAGTAGGAAAGAAGCAAAACAAGAACCAAATGAGATATCTGTGTTTAACGTGCATGTCAAACAGGAAGTCGTCATCAGGAGTTAACATATAGAGAGCCAAGGGAGATAAACATAAGAGAAATAAGATCAGCATGAATTATATAAAGAGTAGCCCTGAAAAATTCTAGAGGAACTGTTTAATGAGCACTACTTTGCTCAGATCTTTAGAGAAGAATCATGTCTCCTATTTTTCCATCACTACTTTGATTTATCTTCTAAACTTTCTCCTCAGCATCATGCTAAGGAAACATGAATATAGTAAAGTCACTTGAGAATTGAGAACCAAAATCTATTCCCTAATCATCCTACTATCAAGTTATTTTGGTCGTCTAGTACTGTTCTAACAGAGATACCACAAGTGGATGGCTTTAAAAAAGAAAAGTTTATTCTTACAACAGTCCAGTAGGTGACAAATCCAAATTCAGGGTGTCCGCTCCAGGGGCGGGCCTTCCCTCTGTTGGCTCTGTAGGAAAGTCCTTGTGTTGCATCAGCCTTTGGTCAGGTCTGAAGGCTGTGCTCCGCTGCAGGTGTTCTTTCCTGTTTGTATGAGGCTCACAACTCTCTGCTTGCTTCCCAATCCTTTTATCTCTTGTAAGAAAACAGAGGGTGCATGCAGCACTCCAGGGATACTCTTTACATTGGACCAGGGAGGTGATGTTGGCAAGAGTTTTATGGTCCCACCTAAATCTTCTTTAACACTCATAATCATATCTATTGGCCACAGGCAGAGACTACAATTTACAGCATAGGAAAATCACAAAATGGAAGGTAATATTAGTAAACATGGTCTATCCAAATTGCTATGCATGTTTTGGGGGAGGGGGACACAATTCACTCCATGACACAAGTAGTATTTAGTGTAGCTACTTCTGTAAGGATGTATAATGACCTTGATCAATGTGTTAACCATTAGAACATTATTTCAAAGCTAACATTATCCCAAACTGAATGTATTTACTTATACACACACACATAAACACATGGGACAGAAACAGTAACTATAACTGAACTTGGTTCAAGATCACCGAAGTTAAACAGTTTTGAGTTTTGGTAGGGTTCAATTTGCTTGAATACAAAAGTTAAAAGTGTAAACATGAAGAGCAATGAACTAATAAGTAGGTTTCTGGACCTCATTTTTGCTATTGTTTTCTTCTCAAGATCCTGTGTACTTTGATGTGATTCATATACTACTGTGAAACCTACGCTTAACTAAGACATGGAGATTTTCTCACTCTGGAATGCTCTCTTCTAGTTATACTCCACCTTCCATAATCAAGTTTTTGACGCTCTAGAAATGGTATGAATGGAAATATAATCTATTTTGCATCTGGCTTATTTCACTCAAAGTAATTTATTTTATCTTTTATCATGTTGTTGAAATATCTGTAGTTCGTTCTATTCTATTGCTAAACATATTTTTTGCACCATTTAAAAAAATTTACTGTGCTTTAAATGCAAGTTCACAGTTCAAGTCAGTTTCTAATACACAGAAGCTTACACACGTATTGTTATGTGACCCTAGTTGCTCTCCCTAGTTGGGCTCCCTCCCTGACAGCACACTCCACCTCTCCAACATGTATTTCACATCTGTGTTCAACCAATGTCTATCCCTTTCCACCTTCTCAGCTTGCCCTTGGACAGGAGATGCCCATCTAGACTCATATATCTGCTTCAACCAAGAAATATTGTTTTATGTCTTATATTCCAGACTAATTTTTGTCTGAAGGATTGGCTTTGGGAATTATTTTAGTTTTGGTCTAACAGAGACTCTGTATGCCGTGTATTCTGGAATCCTTGCACTCTGTCAGATCGCCATGTCTAGTATTTTTACTAGAAACTGGGTTCGGTATCCTGATTTTCTCCTACTCCACCAAGGAATCTGTTGTGTTCCCTGTCAAGGTAGTCTTTGGTGGTAGTCGGGCACCCTTTAATTCTTCTGATCTCACTGTGATATAGTCTTTGGTTTGTGTGTTCCTTTTTGTCCTTTGGGCTCATAGTTTCCTTATGTCTTTGATGTTCTTCATTTGTATTTGTTCCACGAGGGTTGTGACCAATTGATGCATCTCAGATTGCGACTTGTTTGCTTTTAAGACCCCAGATGCCATTCATCAAAGTGGGATGCAGAACAGTTTTTTCTTTAAAATAAATTTTGTTGTACCAGCTGACCTAGATGTCCCCGGAAACTGTGATTCCCTACACTGTTGCCCCTGTTACTCAGTCCCTTCAAGTGTTTGGTTGCTTTCAGGAAATTTCTTAGCGTTTGGTTTAGTCCAGTTGTGCCGACTTTTCCTGAATTACGTGTTGTCCTTCTGTTCATCTAAAATAATTCTTTTCTGACGTATGCTCTTGGACACTGAACATCAAAAGCAAAAGAAAGCAATGATGAAAAGAACTTAACAGAGGATTTCAAAGGGTGGCTTGAGAAGACTAAGTATTATAATGGTAAGTGCAAAGAGCTGGAGACCAAAAACCGAAAGAGGAGAACATGCTCCGCATTTCTCAAGCTGTAAGAACTGAAGAAAAAACATTTAAGCCTCAGGTGACAATAGTGAAAGATTCTATAGCCAGCCAGCCAAGTCAGATCCAATAGGGAAAATGTTAAATAACATAGGAAGCATAAAAAGATGAAAAGAATACACAGAGTAACTACACAAAAAAGAGCTGGTCAACATTCAAATGTTTCAAGAGGTAGCACGTGGTCAAGAACTGATAGTGCTGAGAGAAGTTCAAAATACTGAAGGCATCAGTGGAAACGAGGCTCCTAGAGTGGGTGGAATGTCAGTTGAGGTGTTTCAGCAAACAGATGCGGCACCATAAGTTTTCACCTGTCTATGCCAAGAAATCTGGAAAACAACTACGTGACAGACTGACTGGAAGACGTTAACATTTATGCCTATTACCAAGGAAAGTGATCCAACTCAACATCAAAATTATCAAACAATATCATTAATACCACATGAAAATAAAATTTTGCTGAAGATCATCCAAAAGTGTCAGCAGCAGTGTATTGACAGGGAACTGTCATAAATTCAGGCTAGACTGAGAAGAGGACATGAAACCAGGGATATCATTGTTGATATCTTAGGGATCTTGGCTGAAAGCAAAGAATAGCAGAAAGATGTTTACCTCTGTTTTATTGTCTCTGCAAGGGCGTTTAATTTTTGTGTCGATCATAACGAATTATGGACAACATTGTGAAGAATGGGAATTCCAGAATCCCTAATTGTACTCATGAGTAATCTGTACGTGGATCAAGAGGCAGTCATTCAAATAGAACAAGGGGACCATGCAGTCACGGCTTAAAGTCAGAAAAGGTGTGTGTCAGAGATATATTCTTTTACCACACCTATTCAATCTCCATGCCAAGCAAATAATCTGAGGAGCTGGACTATATAAAGAAGAATGGGGCATCAGGAATGAAGGAAGACTCATTAACAGCCTGTGTTACACAGATAACACAACCTTGCTTGCTGAAAGTGTAGAGGACTTGAAACATTTACTGATGAAGATCAAAGACCACAGCCTTCAGCATGGATTACACCTCAACATCAAGAAAATAAAAATCCTCACAACTGGACCAATAAACCACATTATGGTAAATGAAGAAGAGACTGAGGTTGTACAGCATCATGGATTGAATTGTGTCCTCCCAAAAATTTGTGCAGCAATTTGGTTTGTCCATTGTTTCCAGTACTGTGAGAAGTTTCTGTATATTGCAAAACCTACCTCTATGATGTTAATGAAGGAGGATGGGGAGTGGTTGTATTAGTGAGGCAATACTCAATCTGTAAGATGGCATTGTACCTAGAAGCGATCTCTTGGAATATAAAGGAAAGGGAAGCAAGAAGAGATTTTGAGACATCATTCCACTAAAAATCAATGCCTGGAAGAGCAGAGTAGATTCTGTAGAAAGAATTCAAGGTCCCTTTGCCTCAGAAACTTCCAGTCCAGGGAAAGACTGAGTTCAAGGACCTACCTCCAGAGCCATCCGAGAAATCCTTACTCTGGAACTGATGCACTGAATTTGGGCTTTTAGCCTACATTTCTGGGAGAAAATAAATTGTTCTTTGTTAAAGCCTTCCACTTGTGATATTTCTGTTACAGCAGCACTAGATGACTAAGGCATCAAGGATTTTACTTTTCTTGGATCTGCAGTCAACACTCACGGAAGCAACAGTAAAGAAATCATAAGACCTATTGCACTGGGGAAATCTTCCACAAAAGACCTTTTTAAGGTGCTGAAAAGTAATGACGTCACTTTGAAGACTAAGGTGTGACTGACCCAAGCCATGATATTTTCTATTACACCGTATGCATGTGAAAGCTGGACAAGAAATACAAAAGAGAAAAACTGACATCTTAGAATAACGATGTTGAAGAAGAATACTGAGTATATCATAGACTGTCAAAACAATGAGCATATCTGCTCTGGAAGAAGTATGACCAGACTGCTCTTTAGAAGGCAGGATGCCTAGACTGCATCTTTCATACTTTGGACATATTATCGGAAGGGATCAATCCCTGGAGAAGGACGTCATGCTTGATAAAATACAGGGTCAGAGAAAAAGCAGAAGACCTTCAACAAGATGGACTGACTTAGTGGCTGCAACAAAGGGCACAATCATAACAAAACTGTGGATGTGACACAGGACTGGGCAGTGTTTCATTCTATTATACATAGGGTCGCTATGAGTCAGAACTGCCTCAATGGCACCTAGCAACAACAACAAATATCTAGTTAGTGAATATCCCTGTCCCTACCTGCCCACCCTGCTAATCATCAAATACTGTTTTATTCTGTGTTTAAACTTCTTCTTCAGTCCTTATAGTAGTGGTCTCATAATATTTGCCCTTCTGCAACTAATTTCACTCAGCATAATGTATTCCAGATTCTTCCATGTTATGAGATGTTTTAGCTATTGTTCTTTATTGTTGCATAGTATTGCATTGTGTAAATACGTATACCATGATTTGTTTCTTCATTCATTTTTTGATAGGCATCTATGTTGTATCCATGTTTTTGGTATTGTGGTAGTTGCTGCAGTGAACAGTGATATGCATGTACCTCTTTGTGAAACAGCTTGTTTCCTGTCCCCCCACAGGGTGTATTCCAAGGATGGAATTGTTGGATAGAATGATATTTCTATTTCCAGCTTTTTAAGGAAGCATCAAAACCATTTCCAAAGTGGTTGTACATTTCACATTTCCACCAGCAGTGTATAACCTTTCCTATACTTATTATTTTGTGCTTTTTCAATTAATGCTAGCACTGTTGGAGTGAGATGGCATCTCATTGTAGACTTGATTTGCATTTCTCTAATGACCAATGATGGTGAGCATTTCTTCTATATCTGTTAGCTGCCTGAATGTCTGCTTTGGTGGAGTGCTTGTTTGTATCCTTTGCCCATTTTTTAAATTTACTTTTTGTTGTTGACTTTTTTAGTATCTCGTAGATTTTTAAGATTAGATGCTGATAGGATTTGTCATAGCTGATTTTTTTCCCCCCCTCTCTGTAGGTTGTCTTTTGACTCTTTTGGTGAAGATTTGAAATGAACAGCCCAGGTCTGACAAGTTTGCAAATTTGCCTCCATGCTCTTACGTTGGCAGCACTGTACAAACAACTCAGTAAGGTTTCATAACTTTGCTGTATCAATGTCTCACAGTTGTATTGGTGTTGATGTGTGGGAGTGGCATTTATTATTGTTGCTGCATGTTTTTGTGGGCTGTTGTGAGAATGTTGGAGTTTGAATTAGAGCAACAAATAAACATTAAATTTTTTGTTAAACTTGGCAAGAATGGGAGCGATGTCAGGGACATGTCAGTTTAAGATTAGGGGATAAAGACATGAAGAAAATGGCAGCATACAAATGGATCAAACATTTTTCTGAGGGGACACAAAGCATTATTGACAAAGAGAGGCCAGGACAACCAGTAATGAGTGGAACTGACAAAAACATGGCAAAAATTTGTCAAAATGTGTGCCAAAATTTTTGGCTGGCTGTGAAAAGCATAGCAGACCAAGTAAACACTGATAGAAAAACAGGAAAATTTTTAATGAAATTCTTGGGGTGAAAAAGATGTGTGAAAACATGGTCCTGAAGGAGCTCACCAATGAACAAAAGCAAAGGAGAATCAAAGCTTGCCAAGACCTTTGGGAGAGGCAAGACAATGTTTTGGGCCATGTTGTCACTAGTGGTGGGTATACCCATAGGACCCTGAAACAAAGCATCAAAGTGCACTACGGAAGTCTGTCAATTCTCCATGACTAAAAATGTTGTTAGCCCAAATCAAGAGTCCAAATGATGTTGCTAACCTTTTTTGATATCAGATTCTCAGTTCAGTTCCGTTGGTCTATATATCTGTTATTGTACAATTACCAGGATATTTTTGACTACCATGGGGATATAATAAGATTGAAAGTCTATTATATTTTCCTATTGCCTTCTTGCCTGCATGGTTTCTGCCAATTAGTCCAAGCTTAGTTTTATTGACTCTCCATTGTAAATGATCCTTTGTTTATCCCTAGTTTCTCTTAAAGTTGTCTATCTTCGCTTTCAGCAAATTTGTTTATGATATGTATTGTTGACTTTCATGTGAGTTTTACCTTGTGTGGGATTTTATGAGCATGTTGGATAGATATCTTGTTACCCTTACAGCATCAGGGATTTTCTGCCAACAAATCTTCAACAATTCTCTCTGCACTTTATATTATCCACCCCTGTCTGGTACTCCACTCACTCGTATGCTGTTTGTCTTGACAGAATACTATATAATTCTTATATAATGTCTTCATTTTTTTAAATTCTTTTATCTGTTTTTTTCCTCAAACATGTTACCTTCAACCTCAAACATGCTTTACCTTCAGTCTAACTCTGACTTCCATTGTCTCAGTTATGGTCCTATGACTTTCTGTTATATTGTCTAATTCTGAAATTTTGTTGTTACTCTTCTTGATTTTCGTTTGCTGTCTCCCTACAGATTCTTGCAACCTGCAGTTCTGTCATTGTACTCTTCTCTAATCTTTCTAAGTTCCTCTATTGTTGTATCTGTGTGCATCGTGGCTTTTTCTGCTTTTTACTTAATTTCTTCCTGATCTCTTGAAGAATTCTAAGTATTAATCTTTTGTATTCTGCCTCTGGCAGTTCCAGGGAAGTTCTCTTCTTCCAAAAGATACCTTGATTCTTTCTTTTGAAACCTTTCTGAAACCATCATGGTCTGTCTCTTTATATGCTTTGATATTGACTGTTATCTCCAAGCCATCAATAAATTATTATATTTATTTGTTTAATGTTTGCTTACTACATTCTAGCTTCTTGGTGTGCGTGTGTGTGTGTGTGTGTGTGTGTGTCTATGTGTCTGTGTGTGTTTCTTTGGTGTTCCAAAACAGACTGATTGTGTACGTTGTTTTGATTATTGGTGCCTTTAAAGTTTTAATGCCCTGTCACTAGGTGTTTAGAGCTATTACTAGATATGTTAGCCCAGGATACTATTTACTTTTATTGTATGCATTCAGCTCAGATATCCAGGTAGTCATTCAGAAAATGTGTGACGCAGTCTCTCACCTACAGCCTAGATGATCAGTGGTGATTGATATAGGTACATGTATCTGTCTACAATAGGGAGTTACATGTAGAGCAAAGTAAGAAAGTAAGGGATTAATATCTCTCTTGAGTGTCTGTTAGGAAAATAGATTTCTTTTTCTATAGTGTGTAAATGAGTGGGTTTTATAGCTAGATTCTGGGTACCCAGTGCTATTGGCTGCAAGGAGCATGAGGAACTACTTATTCTCTGACTCCTATTGTGGGTGTTTTAGGGGCATGAGTGGAGATTACAACCTAGGGTCCCTGCTATGGGTTGATAAGGACCCTGCTTAATAGGCAGCACAGTGTCAAATGTCACAAACTTCCCTTTCTATCATACAACTTAAACAATGAAATTAGTGTTCAAGTATATGTACCCTGTTGTACTGTGCTAATGAGGGCCTACACTGTTGTGTACCCACACAAGTGTACACAAGGTAAAAGGCAGTCAAAGTTCCTAGACCCCTTATGCCTGTGCCTAGGCAAACAGATAGTTTTTGCCTGAGTTTCTGGCTTAGGGAAGCCAGCAGATTATTTTTTTCCTGTCTGTTACTTTAACCCTCCTCCAAGTCCAGGGCAATGACTCAGGGTGTGTAAGGGGTCCTACTTCCAGCCCAGGAGATGCATCAGTTTCTGAAGTCATCCCAGACCCAATATAGAGAAGAAGAAGTGTAAATGCGAGAGAGGCTTATCTGTAAGGGGAGAGGTTTATCTCTGTGGTGGGCTGGGCACAAATTGCCTATCTTTTGCTGATCAGTGTTGTCTTTCAGTTATACTGGAACACGAGTGGATTCTCGCCACTTCATCTACCCCTTAATGTGGAAAATGCAGCCCAAATGCCGCTGTTTGCCTCTCTGTGCTCATGCCAATGAATCCAACCAGAGGGTGATAGATCTGACAGCTCTTTACTGCTTTTGAACCATCTCTTTCTCACCCTATGCTCAGTCCTATTCTCAGTGTTCAGGGATCCTGGAATGCCATATATAATGAATTCACTTGCTTCTTTAGGTCTTTGGTACAGCAGAGACAAAAGAAAGCATCTGACCTCCTGGTCCTGCCTATCAAATACAGTCTATTTGATAGACAGGATACTCTGTTGTTTTTAATTAATTCTCCTATTTATTGACAGCTGAATTAGTTTCACTTTTTTTTTGTTTTTACTACCATGAATAACAGTACTCTGAATATTATTATTCAAATCTTTTTTGTTGATACATGTTTTCATCTGCCCTCGGGTAGTAATTAAAAGTGGAATTGCAGTTTCTCAAGGTAAATGTGTGTGAGTTCTCCAAAATGATTACGCTATTTTACACTTCGATCACTAAAATATGAGAGTTTCAGTTGCTCTGCATCAACAACAACATCCAGCATTGTCACTGTGTTAATTTTAGCTACAGTGTTAGATGTGATATGAAAATTAAGAGTGGTTTTAACTTGCACGCTGAAAACATTTTTATGTGTCTGTGAGTGATTTATTTATCTTTGTGAAGTATTTATTAAACCTTTGCATCTTTTTTTGTCCTCCTACTTATTCCTTATTGTTTTCCTCTTCCTTTAGGCAAGAAGACATAAAACTGTCATGATGAAACAAATCTTTTTCACTATATAGTCAAGAAATGTTATTTTCAAAGATAACCACATAGTGCAAAAATTATCTTTAATCTAAGTTAATGTGAAACAACTTGTACAAACAGGTTGACTGCAGATATAGTTTTGTAATGATATTTCCAAAGATGGCTTAATGTATGTATGGGCAGCAACAAAGAAAGAAATTTTTACATAGTTTCTAGATTCCTGTAAACCCAGTAGCCCTTGTTTCTCACACCTGGCAAAATAAGCAATTTGTCTTAATTATTATTACTTACGTCGTTTTCAAATGAGTTCCATTAGCTACCCTCAAGTGTGTAGTGACATTTTCAACATGTGTGTTTTTCTTATTTTCTTTAATAAAGAGCAAACAAGAGCAAATAAACAAGCTACTTTCTTACTCTATAATCAGTATAAAAAATTATAGTAAAACTTCCACTTAATGTATCATTCCCAAACACCATATTCTACAAATCTTAGGATGAAAACTGTTATATAAACTGTACTCGAAGTAAAGTATACTATCAGCTTTATACACAGGCTGCAATTTTCTAGCTCTGCAAAAGTATATCAAAGTACAAAAATCTCGTAAATCTGACATTGAATTAATGTAAAATCTGAGTCTTGGGATTTTAGAGGTCAGCAAGGCTCAAAAGGTTGTTTAGCACCATGCTGCTCAAATATTTGACATTTCTATACCAACGGATTTTGAGGTCACTTAAACCAGCGCATTTAGGTAGTATTTTCTTAAAATATTAAGTAAAATAGCAATAACTTGAATCTTATTATCTGGATATTTAAGAAACAATTTCATAGCAAATAAGTGGTTGTCATTACTGCATTTTTATTCCTTGAGTCACTTTTGAGGAAATGTCAGTCTTAGTATCTAGGGAATATTCCACAGCACATTATAAAAACAAAAACCCGCTGCCATCGAGTCGATTCTGACTCATAATAACCCTATAGGACAGAGCAGAGTTGTTCCACACAGTTTCCAAGGAGCTCCTGGTGCATTTGAACAGCTGACCTTTAGGTTAGCAGACATAGCACTTATTCACTACACCATCACAACACAATAGAAATGGAGAGTGTGTAGTTTGCAAACTTAAACAATACAATATATACCATATCTATAGCTATATGTCTATATAGGTATGTATCTGTATATCTGCATGTCTGCACCTGTATATCTGTATATCTATATATCTATGTATCTATATATATATATATAGTGATTGAGTGAAAGTGTACAATCCAAATTAAATTTGCATCCCTGCCTATCTGTAGCTCCTTCTGCTCTTCTTGCCCTGTGACAGCACACTCCTCCTTTTCATTCTATACATGTCATATTCTCTTAACAATCTCCTGCCCCTTTGTCTTGGCCCTCTCCTTTCCTTTCTAGTAAAAGGGCAGTAGGACAACATGCTATAGATGCACAAAACCATAAATTATACACACCATATGGTCACATTTTACCCCTGAGTCCAATCTATTCCTGTCCAGAGAGTTGACCTCAGTAAAGTTTTCTGGTCAAGGGCAGCAGCAGGTCTAGGGGCCATGCTATCAGGGGAACCACTAGGCCTTTGAACTATCAATTGTGGTATTTTAGAGGAGTTCTTGAGGCGTACCCCTCCTTTTCTAGTGCTACCACTGGGACTTGACATCGTGTGTCCCATCACAGCTGTTTTTGGTGGGAACCAAGCACCATCTTGCTCTTCTGGTCACACGTTGATACAGTCACTCATTCACATGGGTCTTCTGTCTTCTGGGCTCTTTTCCCCTCACATCTTTGTTATTCAAGATATATTTAATGCATACTGCAACTTAAGTTTACACTGAGAAGTTATCACCAGTGTTTTAAGTATAGGTCTAACCTGTAAGAAGTTAATTATTAGGAATGGAAATTCTTTTCTTTATTTCTTGCTTTTTTAAATATATGTGTATACATATTACTGTGTTTTAAGTGAAATTGTACAATCCAAGTCAATTTGTCATATAAAAATTCACATACACTCATTGCTGTGTAACTCTAGCTGCTCTCCTGTGTGACAGCACATTACTGCTTTCTTCCCTGTATTTCCTGTGTTCATACAACCAGTTCCTGTCTCCCTCTACCCTCCCATCTTGCCTCTGGACAGAAGCTGCCCATTAGCACCATGTATTTACTTAAGCCCAGAAGCATACTTTTGGCCCAGATCATTTTACGCCTTAAAATCCAATCTGATGTTTTTCTGAAGAGTTGAGTTCAGGAGAGTTTCAGTCCTGGGCTAAGAGAGAGTCCAGGGAAATGTCTTCTAGGGATCCTCCAGTCTGTCAGACCAAATCTGGTCATTTAAATAGAGTTTAAGATTTGCACCCCCATTTTTCTCCCACTACATCGAGGAATCTATGCCATATTCCCTGTCAAGGTGGTCACTGGTGGTAGTTCATCACCATGTAGTTCTTCTGGTCTCATGCTGATGTAATCTCTGGATTATATGATCCATTCTGTCTCTTGGGCTTATATTTTCCTTATATCTTTCATGATGTTTGTTCTCCTGTGTTTCAGGTGGGACAAACTGGTGCTACTTAGATGGATACTTGCTAGCTTTTCAGACCCCAGGGCCGAAATTCCTTTAAAGCATCATGAATTTATGACTTCAAAATTTCTGCAATACACATAAAATTATTTGCATTCCTACTGATGCTGCTACTGACCTACGTGTGTAACATATGCCATGTTTATTAACCAAAAATAAAAGTTGCTCTTGAGTCAATTTTGATCCATAGAGACCCTGTAAAACAGAAGAGAACTACCCCACAGTGTTTCCAATGAGCAATGAATTTGAATTGGCAAACTTTTGGTTAGCTGCTGAGATGTTAATAAAAAAGTGATTAAAATCATCATAGTTTTATTAAGCTAAAAGTCAGCTTTAAGGACTGAATATCCTCTAATGATTTTTTTTTTTTTTTTTTTTTTAAAGAACAAGATTAAAACATTTTAACCACTGAACATCTCAAACACTTACTCTCATTAGTTGATATTGGCTCCTTGGAGTAATATACTGAGTATATAGTTCTATACTATACTAAGACAGCTAAAATGCTGTACAGACTTAGAAGAAAGAATGCCATAGTTTGTCACCAGTGACTGCTATAGGTGTGGGACGTGATAGTGCAACATTTGTGCTGATTCTGTCTCTAAAATGTCTTCACTGAGATTCCTTCATTCAGTGTTATTGAAAGGACGGTCATGCTCTCTTTATGATTATAGAGGAAGAAATGACACCAAACCCTGGGGTTTTGATCATAACATCTCATTATTCTCCTTATCAATCAATTCTTTAACATTTGTCAAACAATTTACCTGTTGCCATGGAGTTGATCCCAGCTCATAACTACCAAATCAGAAAGAAAAAAGCAGCCCCATAAGGTTTTCAAGGCATGGCTAGTGAACTTGAACCTACCTTTTGGTCAGCAACAAGATTCTTAACCACTGTACCATCAAGGCCTCCAAACTGGCTGCAGGGTCATCGATTTGATGTACTTTGTCAGAATAGGTGCTCTGTTTACATAAGAAACTCATCAAAAGTGTAAAGCATGTAAAATTTAACATGACTGTAAAGTTACGTCCATTAAGAAAACTTCATTTTTGTTTATAGTTGCCCTTAAGTTACTTCTGAATCATAGAAAACTCCCATTTTCAGAAGAGAGCTGCTACAGGGTTTGCAAGGCTATAACATTTTGGAAGTAGATCACCAAGACTGGTGACACAATGGTTAGGTGTTACAGCTGCTAACCAGAAGGTCAGCAGTTCAAATCCTCCAGGTGCTCCTTGGAAATTCTATGGGGCAGTTCTACTCTGTTCTACGGGATTGCTATAAATTGGAATTGACTCAATGGCACTGGATATTTTTTGTTTTTTGTTTCCTTTTGTCTGGGGAGATTGAAACTGCCAACCGTCTGGCTAGTAGTTGAGTGCTTAACTGTTCGTGTCACCCAAGGACTCTACTTGTTTGGTAAGAACAATAATTACTTTTGTCTAAAGATAAGGAACAAAAGTTTTGATTACTGCTTTCAGCTTTGGGATAAACAGTTGTCTGAGAGCCTTAGGTTAGTCACAATTTGTAACTATGTTCTCATACCACAGTAGGAACAAGTGACTTTACAATTTCTATATAGAAAGGTAGAACCAGTAATTGATTTGTAAGATGCAGTTAGCTGACATCTGTTGAAGTCTTTTTGTAGACTGCAATGTTATTTTGTTCATTATATGTTTCTTTGGGCTTTTGAGGAATATTGACTGATGAAGAAATTGGAGGTATTAGAAGTCCTCTCATGCCACTGAATTTGAGAACTATGCATGTATTCATATGTAAACATTTTTCTTTAATGTTCATATAGTAGCTAAGAAAATGATTGTGTTATGTGAAGTAATCTATTTTTTGTGTAGAGAAGTCTCACTGACCACTTAATTAGTGATACTTGTATTGAAAGAACTGTGGATGTCTTTCCAAATGACCTACAAGTTTGAGGCTTTTTTTTATTTGTTTCTGTTTATTTCTTATGTTTTGTTAGCATTATCTGTTTCTTGAGCTTCTACTTCTTTCTAGGAGCCAACTAAAGAAATTGTGTTATGAATTACTGAATCTAGTCTTGCACATGACAAAAAGGTTGCAATAGTACCAAATTACAATCTACAGTCTCTTATGTGAATACTGGAGCTTTCTTTCAACACATAATCAACTTTCCAAACAGAATTAAATCCAGGTCTCTGGGGTCATTCCTGACTCTCCAACCAATGACTATTGCCACCTCCATGTACAATTCTCATCTAAAACAAATAACAAGGGAAAACGTGCCCAACAATGACGCATGAGTCAACAATGTTTGAGTATTCATTTGTGGTTTTTAACAATAATTCTTCAAAGTGCCCGTCAGAGCTTAATACACATGTAATTGAAATAGTAAAGGGAAAAGAGTGTTTTGTTTTCTGATTCTGAACACGTTTTGTTGCAGTGAGAAAAAATTACAACGATTGTTCAGTTATTTAGTGTGTTATTGCAACATTATATAACACAGAACATTTATTGTTATAGAAAGTGCTTTTCACTTTAAAGGTCCAAGCCATAAAAAACTGTGCACTGGTTATTACCATTTACCTTTTCCTTAGGTACATTACTTTTCATATGCTTCCATTAGTGCCTCACTCCCTAGCGTGCAAGTAACTTAAAGTCTACTTGCCAGACCTCAGCTGGGGAGAAAAAGGAGTTATTCTTGCTTCAGTTCTTTAAGTTGAAGCAAAGCTCTTTGCAAGAGAAGGTAGTTGTAAAACAGCCAGACAGGGGAGCCTGTAAAGTGTGACTAGCAAGCATGGGATTACTCTCCTGATCTTTTAAGACTTAATACGCTTCAGTCAATTAACAGACACTATCATAGTTTTATGTGATCTTAACCTCGTGTAGTGCCCTAACAATGACTGCTCTAAAATGCTTGATTAATTTTCTTCACAAAGCTTGATACTTGCTTTCAGCACAAAGTGGCTTTTATTTTTTCATTTTTATTTGTTTATTTATTTGATTCTTGAGAAAAAGGAACAGTGACTTGGAGTTACCTTGAGTTACTTGCTTATAACTTGCCCACTGAGCAAATCCATTTATCTTTTTCTGCTCACTGCAGCCTTCTTTTCAGATGATCTGATGTCTGTTTCATGATATGTTTTGGGGAAGGAGTTGCTGACAGTAATGAGTACAAATAATAGGCTTTTGTAATATTAGATTTTGAGATGAGACAGTAAGTTTATATTTTATTATCTGTATTATCCTACTAACATTTGGGAAAATGTCATACAAAAAGACAAAGAAAATAGAAAACTTGGAAAATTATTAAGGTGACCAAACAACTATTTTGGTTTCCCCCAAGAGTTCAAGAGATGAATACAGGTAAAAAAAGCTCACTCAAGGTGTAACTTCCCAGGTAAAGCCACAAGTTCGTTAGTATTGGTAATTAACCACTAGAAGGCTGAGTTCATTGAATAATGATTATTAGATGATTCTGAAAAAAAATAAATAAATAAAAACACTGAAAATAACATGAAAAGAAAATAGCAAAAAAAAAAAAAAGAGAGAGAGAAACCCAGGCTTCCTGACAAGGTGGAGACACAACTTGCGTTCAAGGCTCCTTTCTCTTAATCAAACCTTGGATACACTGCATGAGTGAGAGTGATATTGATGATACTTCAAAATTAATGTAAAGCATCTGAAAAGCTCTTGGAGGCATAGAAATGTTTGGGTTACAGTGGCAAGGAAAATAAGAAAAGGGAACAGACTTGAGGTAGTCACCAGTGGTGCAAAAGAGTTGATGTGCTTGGCTGCTAATTGAAAAGTTGGAGGTTCAAGTTCACCTAGGGGATCTCCAAATAAGAGCAGATAACCTACTTTCCCAAAACTAAACTCTGCTGCCAGCAAGTCCATTTAACTTATAGAGACTCTATAGAGCAAGGTAGAACCCCCCAGTAGCATTTCCACGGAGTGCTTGGTGGATTTAAACTGGCCACCTTTTGGTTGGCAGCTCCCCCAAAATTAGCCATTGCAAAAGCTATGGAACACAATATCGCTGTAAGTCGGAATCAACTGGACAGCAACTGACAAACTTGGGATGAGAGATTTTATGTTCTTTTTATACCTTCTG